>CM019183.2:53850746-54581896 GCA_009739505.2 Apolygus lucorum | reverse complement strand
ACGGAAGTGGCGTCCGAGAAGAAAATGTCTCCAGTAGCGAACTGATTCTACAATCGCGTATGCTCCCTTCTCCACTGATGAGTGTCGGCGTTCGGAATTTGAAAGAGTTCTGGAAAAAAACGCTACAGGTCTTCCCAGCTGAGTGAGCGTTGCAGCAATTGTACCTTCCGATGCGTCAGTTTCTACACAAAAGGGCGCCTCATTGTCAATGCATGTAATAGACGCTTCTTCTATATCCTTCTTGAGATTGTTAAATGAGGCCAGAGCATCGTCAGAGAGTGGGAATGAGCACTTCGTTAAAGGATTAACTTTCTCTGAGAAATTTTGAATAAATTTAGAGTAATGGGAGAACATTCCAAGTGCTCGCTCCAAGGAAGCTGAATCTGATGGTGGGGGAAATTCACGGAGAGGTTTCAAACGGCTGGAGTCAGGGCGGATCGTTTTGTTACTAATAGAATAACCGAGTAGGTTGATACGTCTTAGAGAGAATGAACTTTTTTCATTATTAATCGTCAAATTAAATTTCTCAGCAGTCTTCATGAATTTATCTAGATTTAAATCATGGTCACTTTGCGTCCGTCCACAGATCGTGACATAGTCCAAGTAAGCATAAGTATCTTTTAGGCCTTCGTTTCGGATAATTTCATCAATTTTCCGCTGAAAAGCAGCAACACCGTTTGTCACTCCAAATGGAATTCGTGTGAACTGATATAAATTAAAACATGCCTCAAACGCCGTAAACTTTTGATCTTCTTCTAAAATCGGAATCTGATGGTACGCACTTCTCAGATCAATAGTGCTGAATACCTCGTAAACTGCTACTTTCTCAACAATGTCACTGATTTTTGGAAGGGGATACGCATCTGGGGGTGTAAATTTGTTTATTGTTCTCGAATAATCTATTACCATGCGTCTCTTATGGTTAGGGCTTGAAACAACGTGAACCTGAGCTCGCCAAGGTGACTGGCTTTTCTCAATGATACCTTCCTTGAGCAACTTTTGGATTTCAGCTTCAATGAATGTAGAATCGCTTGAAGTGTGTCTGCGTGATTTGACTGCTATAGGTATACAGTCTTTTGAGAGATTAGAAAATAGCTTAGCCGGTTCAACCTTAGCTGGAGAGAGAGCACAAATGAGAGGTGGTTTAGAGCCCCCAAAATCAAATTGAACTGTTGAATGTTGCTGAAGGATGTCCCTTCCAACGATCAGATCTGTACAAAGGTCGGACATAATGGAAAGCTCCACTGAATCATAGATATGGCTAAGAATCTCTAAGTTGACTTTAGCCCTCCCAACAATACTGGCACGATGAGATGTTGATGCCAGACCTACATTGTGGCAAGTAGGTTTAATTGACAAATTTAGACGTTGCGCTACGCGTCGGTCAATGAGGGTTAAATCACTACCCGAGTCTAACATCCCAGAGCAAGGGTGACCATTTACCTTAACAGTCGTTTTGACTTTCGATAATTGTGAGATAGGACATGAAAAAAGAGTAGCTGAAGTGGAAGCCACTGCTTTGCTCTTCTGCTTATGGTCAAAAGTTTGGGACCGACAAACCTTTGAAAAATGGCCCACTTTTGAACACTTGTTACAAATTTCGTTCAGAGCTGGACACTTTGACCGAGGGTGTTTTGTATTCCCACAGAAGTAGCACAAAGGACCAATAGTCTTCTTTGTACGAACAGCTCCAACTGCCTGATTACTGTTTTCTGAGTCTGAATCATCCCCTTTTAGCATGGGTCGAAGAGTATCTGAGCTGGAAACCATGTTTACAGAAGGATTGGGGTGTTCATAGAGCTGTTAGTGTAAGTGAGCCTGCTCAAGAGCTCGAGCTTGTGCGTGGGCTTCAGATAGTGTGAGGGTAACGTTTTCTAGAAGCCTTTGCCGAATAGTGGGATTGGTTAGGCCTCTGATAAATGAGTCTCGAATAGAATCGTCCCTGTTGGCTTCAGCTGTGACGTGATTCGAAGTGATTCTAGGTACCGATCTATTGTTTCATTGGGTTGCTGCTTACGAGTGGAAAGCTTGTGCCTAGCGAAAACTTCATTGGTAGGTTTCACAAAAATACCGCGGAGAATAACTATCGCATCGTTATAAGTACCAGTTTCACTTACATGCTCGTAGATTGTGGGAGATACATAGTTTATAAGAAGCCTTAGTTTGTCTTCCTCACTTGCCCCGGCAGATGTCACAAAGTTCTGGAATCGCTGATGCCAATGAAGCCAGTGAGAAGCTGCTGTGGGAGATTCTGGATCCAGTTCCAAAAGGTTTGGTCGTAAGAGCCGGTCCATTATTATTTTTATTCTGTTTAATAAATTGTTATGAATCGAATGAATAACCTTTCTCAAGGCTTTATTAAACAGAATAAAGCTACATGCGCTTTTAGATAATGGAATGATCAAACGAAATGAAATAGGTATCCATGAAGGAGTTTCTAGGTAAACATAAATCACATGAAAGAGTTAATAATAGTACAATTATCAACAATTTTATCTCCTCATTTGTCAATCAAAGGAAGTTGTCATGCGTATTCCCGAAACGAACGAGAAATATCAAAGTGGCAAAATCAAAGGTCCTGATATCGGCCTTTCGCGGTCTACGGAGCCGATAAAGGGGGTCAAACGGCTGTCAGAAAATGGACAAGTAGGAACCGTCACTCTAGGAGATACTTCTATACAAATGGAGTCGGCCGGCACCATCGGCCCTAGCTGATATCGAAGGAACAGCGGATCGATCAGGAGGTTCCATCATTAAACTGCCCATCATTTCACACCATTTATGTGCCTAAAGGCGGAAAACTCGAGGCAAACATTTCGTATTGGAGGGACTACAAAAGCGAGCGAGCTGTTCTTTGCTATTGTTAGGTTGTAGAATGCAAGAGCAAATTTTGTTTTTGTGTCGATTAGCATAGGCGCATGCTCACCCCAGACGCTTGTTCCAACATTCCCATGAAAAGAAAACCGAGTAAAAAATACTCTTTTCCAGTATTCAATAACGCAAAAACTCGAATACTGTTGGAATAAAAATTGTGTTCTCTCGAGAAGTTGTATTCAATAGGTACGTTACGCATTTGTTCTGCTATAAGAATGTATCGACTTTATCTTTGCATTCCCAATACAAGGTTTATAAGGGTGAAAAGCAATCCACTTTCCTCTTGCTAGAGAATTCAATGCAAAATTCAATAGGTAGATACGTGTTTAAATACGCGAGTGGCAGTAAAACCGTTTATTTGCTATTCCCTGTAACGCGTATCCCATCATTAGTTGATTTCTTCCTAGCTCGAGTAATGTCGAAACGTTGCGTTAGTTAATTGTAAAAACATATCTTGAATGTTGAGAACATTCTAGAATGTTCCAAAAGGGGATATGAAACAAAATCAGCCAAGTAACGTCAAATTTGATTTGTTCAAGTTCAAAAGTATGAAATTTGGTACCTAAATGAAGAAATATATTGTACAGGTATATTGAATTCAATAGATATTGAAAAAAATTGCAATTGTTTTTCCACCAAAATACTCATTCGATCTTATGAAATCCAGGTCTTAACCCTGGAGTGCCAACACTCAGGTTCTACCCCTTTAATAAAAAAACTACGTCAAATTGACGTATATGAACGAAAAATATATATAAGTTAATGGTAAAAAATAAGGGTTAAGGGTAAAAAATAATATATAGCTAGCTAATTAAAAAAGAAGTTCGAGGGAAAATGAATCTAAATTTAACGTAAATTGAAAAACTTTAATGAAAAACATGAATAAATAATAATAATAATAATAATACATTTCATTTTTAAAAAACGTTTAAAAATCTTTCAGTCGCATTAATGCTACAACATTGACAAATATGAATATGATTGACGAGAGAGCTATGTGCTACACCCACTTGGTAGAATACCCTCTCATCACCGAACTGCACATATTTTTGTTGAGTTCCAACCTACCTACCCACTACATCCGTCAAGTCAATTCATTTCAATTATCAATATTAATTTCGTCTAGAAGCATCGTAACTCAAAAATATCCTTTCTGCAAGTATGTAGCCTTTATCAACTTGAAAGAATCATGATGTGAATTCAACAGCCCGTCCTAATGGTTCAGAATCTTGGGGTTTTTATCGCTAATAAGGCGTAACAATGACGCAGGACAACTGAATACTTATTACCAATATGCATCAAAGTGATGTACAGGGACAGATTGATCATTGCTAACTACACGTCTTTTCGACGCACTAGGTTTTACATAAATGAGTATCGTTAGCTGATAACAAGTAGGTCGCGTCCGTCTCCACAGGAACCTCACTGATTACTAAAACCACAAAGCACTCCCGAGTTGCAAGGATTCCGCAGCGACCTCATGAAGCAGGATAGTGAATTAAAAAACGCTGCAAATCATTGCTCAAAGGTTTATTATTTTCTGTATAGATCACCCTTCTGTATAGATCACTGGTTCTCCATCAATAGCACCTACCACCATCTGTATTCTCCCTTGACCTTCCCTCTCAAATTTCAGCTTCCTGCGTTCAATAGGATTGAAAATGGCTTAGGAGCTCACTCAGCTGATCAGTGATCTGAAGAGTGAAAAAGATCTCCTCAAATGCTGGAGACGCCTGGAAAAGCACTTCCATTCAATAGGAGTGAAAATGGCTTTGGAGCTCACTCAGCTGATCAGCGATCTGAACTGAAGAGTGAAGAAGATCTTCTCGAATGCTGGAGAAGCCTGGAAGAGCACTTCCATTCAATAGGAGTAAAAATTGGCTTTGGAGCTCACTCAGCTGATCAGTGATCTGAAGAGTGAAGAAGATCTTCTCGAATGCTGGAGAAGCCTGGAAGAGCACTTCCATTCAATAGGAGTAAAAATTGGCTTTGGAGCTCACTCAGCTGATCAGTGATCTGAAGAGTGAAGAAGATCTCCTCGAATGCTGGAGACGCCTGGAAGAGCACTTCCATTCAAAATGATTGAAAATGGCTTCGGAGCTCACTCAGCTGATCAGTGATCTGAAGAGCCTTTGAGCAATAATTTGCAGCGGTTTTTACCCACCAACATTTTTTTTTACCTACCAACTTTTTTTTACCTACCAGCTAGGTACTACCTATCACACCATACTGGCTTCACACCTTCACAATCAAGTTTATTAGAAAGAACTAAACGCTTCACACTCGATTGGAAAAATAGAAAGCTTCATATGGAAATTTGATTACTGGTTACGAGGAAGGCAAAACTGTATACAAATCGAAGAAATGAACAGCGATCGCATTTTAGTCCGATGAAATTTGAATGGAGATTAGACCTCTTTTGCGATTCACAATCATGATTCTGTTTTATCGAAAGAAAACCTTCAAGTACTCGTAGGAACCGAACGGTTTGTCCTACAGAGCTCCGGGTGGTCTCAAAAATTTTTAAAAATTCAATACTATTTAAAATTGGTGAAAAAACGATACCTTTATTTCGAGAGTTTTCGAGCTAGGGCACTCTTGAAAATTTCAACCCTTAATTTTCACCCCTTAGAAGTGACCTACATCAACCAAAAGCTTCGCGGCACAACTAGACCCCAAATGGAGCCCATATACCAAATTTGAACCAAATCGGTCCAGTGTTGCTAAGAAAAGTGCCGCGTACGGCGTACGGCGTACGGCGTACGGCGGACGGACGGAAATTTTTTTATTCGATTTTCGTATTCTACGTACCTTGAAACGTAAAACATCAAATTTTGAGGGGGGGTTAAAATTTTTTTTTTCTTGCTCGATTCCAAAGGCTTATTATCTAATTATATAAAACGCCAACCGTACGTACGTACGTACGTACGTATGCACGGAGGGGTCGTGGCAGAGGGAGAGTTGTAGGCTGGAGGGGTTGGGGGCGGGAGGAGTCGGAGGCGAGAGGAGTCGGAGGGGTTGGGGGCGGGAGGAGTCGGAGGCGAGAGGAGTCGGAGGGGTTGGGCGCGGGAGGAGTCGGAGGCGAGAGGAGTCGGAGGGGTCGGGGGCGGGAGGAGAGTCGGAGGAATAGTCTTTGCCTGCTTTTAGTAGGCTTTTCAGCTAGTTGAAAATAATAAACCAAAATGGTATTCGTCGCGGCAACGTAGTATTGGCACTCTGGGGTTAAGTGTCAACGCCTGTAAAAAAGTACCATCTAAATTCCAATCAAATATAAAATTTCTTCCAAACCCCAGGACTCGATATCATGTCTTACGGCTGGGGATAATTTCGAGAATTATAACCGAGTCAACCAATTTTGCAATTTTCGTTTTTATTATTTTCTGAACTCTAATTGACTGAAACACACGCCACGCTCTGTTGCATGGAGAAAATTTTCCATACTACTATGAACTTCATGTTTTGGTACATTTAGCAGAATAAATTTGGACTTTACAATAATACTTCATAGAAAACAAAATTGACCATCAACAGGTCACAATATAATTTATTTATATTAAAAATAATCATGGCATTTATAGTTCTGGATTTCTATGATTTCAGGAGGATGGTGGAAGACTGAGGGATGGAAGAAGGTTGACAGTTTTCGGTGCAGGGCTGGGTCCATGGAGGCGAACGACAGCCAAGGACAGCCGTGGTTCCCAGGGCCCAGCTCTCGTTACACTCAGCCGCAAGCACTTCTCATAGGACTAATTCTCTTTGTCGTCATTATTGTTACGGTTGGTGAGTATCAATTGCCAGTAGGTACATAAAATAACTTATTTGTTGTAGAAGATAGTATTTTGGTTTATTATCATCAATAATGAACCTTTGGAATCGAGCTAGAAAAAAAATCTCCCCCCCTCCCGCCCTCGAAATTTGACGGTTTACGTTTCAAAGTAAATAGAATTCGAGAATCGAATTGTAAAAAATCCACTTTCCTTCCCTACCATGCAGCGATTTTGATGAAATTTGCTATATCGCCCCCATTTCGGGTCAACTTGTAGAGGTTGTAATTTTCGAAACGCCATAGCTTGAAGACTCTAGATATTAAGATAATGTTTTTCATCGATTTAAAATCGAATTGAATTTTTAGAATCGAATGAGACCACGCGGAGCTCCCTATGAGGTCTTGAGGTTTGAACTTTGAATGAATCTAAACACGAGTGTGAATAGCAAAATAATCCTAATCTTCGTTCGAATTTAAACTGATTAAGTTCTTTGAATGGAGTAGAACCGGTTCTTTTCTTTGAATAGAGTTTTATGTCGCACAGTTGGGCTTCCTTGGCAACCAGGAATTCTTCGAATAGAATTTTTCATGTTACTCAGTTCTAACCAAGAAACAAACCTGGCAACCAAGAACCCAGATTACGATGATTCACTAGTAGGTACTTCCTGTCAAAATAAACTTGACAGTGAACCTCGAGCGGAAATATGGTAGGTAGGTACTGATAATGACAAAGCCTTGTTCTTTGCAGGTTAGTGGTCTATAGAGAGAAAAGAGTGTGCCAAGTGGATGTGGCACATAGCTTCCTCGTATCCATAACCCGATTGTATAGATGATGTGATGCATAGTAGTTAATCTCAAGACATTATTCGCCTGTCATAGGGGACCATCTCCACGCCAACCCGCACAATCCCTGAATATTACATCAAAATCAGAAGAGAAATGTAGAAGATATGGCTGTGGCAAGGATTTCACGTTTGCGCATGCGCAGCAGCTACTATTTGTCTGGAGATTATGATTTTCATAGGGAATCATTTACACGCCAACCCGCTGTAGAAGTTAGATGTAGAAGTTATGGCTGTGGCAAGGAATTCATGACAGACAGACACACAGACACGGAACCAAATTTGTTCAGGAAGGTCTGAAACGTAAAACACGAGTGGAAATTTTGATTTTGGAAAACATTTTTTTTTTTCAACGTTGAAAAATGAACAAATCGTCCGCTATCTTGGTAGACTCGGAAGCAATAAACCGTTGTAATTATTTGCAGCGTTTTCACCATGAGGAAGAAGGATGGTGTCGCAATTCAGGGTAAAGGCGAGAAAGAAGTTGAGTGTTGAGAGCTGTTCACCTAAGAATGTCCGAATCAGCTATATTCGTAGGGATGATGATAATTTTGATAAGGACTCCCACTTTTCGAAGACATTATAAAAATTTATTTGAATGGCACCTGGTGGATTTGAAGTTGAACTAAGTACTGGAAGTGAGTACTAATCCGGAGGTCACCCTTCCATCGGTATACTCGTATTGTTTGTTACTGATGACAACCTAAACTCCGATTTTTATTAAACAATTTTGAAAAATCTCCACAATCTCGTGGAAAAAATTGTAATTATGTTTTTCGTATTTTTATTGGTATATTTGCTATATTCTATTATTTTGCTGGCTTTCTTATCTCCTGAAGTTTCTATCTTTTCCTCTCCTGGCCTGGAATAGTTCGATCTAATAGAAACTCATTTGTGGTGAACTAACAGAAAGCTTCACTTATCCTATTATGTAATTTGAAAATATATAATAATTATAAATAAGTAGAGACACCTGTAGAAACAAGGATGACGTTGGTGCTAAAATATCAAGAACTTTATAGAACCGTAAACCTTTCGGAAAAATGCCATAACTTAAGCGTCTTGAAAAATGAACGTGAGAGATGATATCATTTACAACTCAACATCTTGTTCTGTCGAACGGCGGAACGCCGCCTCTTTCAGGGGTTATTGATCCTCAGTGCGTGTGATTGATAGCGTCAACGAGAATGTGGAACTCCAAGTTATTGACGATGACTGGTCCCATACAATCATTAACCTTCCCTCGTGACGTAGAAATAGACCCTCCTCCAGCCGCCCACAATAAGAAAAGCCTCTCAGTAATAATATCCCCGTCGGGCCTCTTCATTGTCAAAAAACCCTCGTGAGCCTCGAGGCGGCAATTAATTTGAGGTAGGAAGAATAAATTGGGAATGTCTTTTCGTTGGAAGTAGGCACGTCGATAAACCCACAAGGGCCCATTTACCGTCAGCTTCACCAGATAATCACATCAGTGAGTATTTTTATACAGCAAATTACTCTATGCAAAACTCTTTGATATCCAAGTTTATGGTGTTCCTCACGTAAGGATAAAGTAAACATAGATTGGCCGTTTTATTAAACCAAGTTAAGACATTCCTATCATGGTGGAGGTCCAGATAGACATAGAAAACAAAGAATGAACAGGATTGAACCAATTCAAAGTATAAATCTGAAAATTATAAGTGAAGCTTTGGCGATTCATTTTGTTGCAATAAGGGGGGTATCAGTCGGTCGCCGTTCCTTCCTTTTTCCGGGTTAGTGTAATATCTTACGAACCGGCGCTCAATTGCCCATTCCCACCCCTCCCTCTGTAGGAGCAATAATGTCACCCACCACCCCCAGTGCCTCCCCCATCCCCAGCCTCCTCATAGCAGGTCAGATTTCATCAACAGTTTTTCCCATTTTTCACGGAAAATGATCATTCAATTTTCATGTTTCTTGTGGCATTCTTCTTATTTTCTTAATCTCCACAGTAATGCACTTGTTTAGTTCCAAAAGTAAAATTCCATTTATTAAAAATGTACCTAAATTTGAGATGTTCAAGAATTTTTCATATTCAGTAGTGCGTCTATCGTGAATTGAGAAACTAAAATAATGCTGGAGCCATCAAAATCGTCAAATAATTGCCAGAGAAAAGTCGGAAAACCCGTTTATCCACTGACAGAGACCCCCTTAATTGCTGGACACTAACGAGTAGCAATCTAATGAAATTTTGGTCTTGTTCTCACGTAAATATTACGCTGAATTGCCCTAATCCTTGATAAATGATGAAATGATAACTTTTCTCCTTCACTCTGTGCTTAGGCGTCCTTATGGGATTAATCTGGGGTGACAGAAGACAACACTCAACAGAAGAAAAAAAATAACCACGTACTAATCCATTTTAGACCACACTGAATCAAAATCCGCAAAAGATAACCATAGGTGTATCCCTGTGTGTGTGACAAATACGACGTATGTCCGCTTTGGTGTCAGACTGGTTGTAATGGGGGGGGGGGGGGTAACTCAAATTCTCATGTTGGGTATCTTCTTAGATCATGGATTTCAAAATGATGTTCAAATTCCAGGCTCGCATGCCCCTATAAAACATAAGTTATTAGGTATATATGAAGGGAGGGGGTGGATTCTACAATTTTTTACACAAAATGCTAACAAAATTATAATGAGAGAAACATTTTTGTGCAGTATGAAGGTAAATAAAAATTCAAGTGTTATCGCTTACCTAATCCTAACCAATGGGACGTCCCCTGGAATGCATGCATTACTGAACAATAAGGTTCTCAATGTACTTATCATGCACTTGTTATCCAGTTATCAGGATTTACTAGTTACTTTTAGGTGAATTTTTTCCTTTACTTGAATAATTGCTGAAAGTGGAGTCCCCTTACTCACACTCCTCTAATATCGCACTTTCTTATTTTATTTTCTAGTGGGAAACATTCTTGTCTGCGTTGCCGTTTGTCTCGTGAAGAAGCTCAGGAGGCCTTGCAACTACCTCTTGGTTTCCCTGGCCGTTTCAGACTTGTGCGTTGCGATTCTTGTTATGCCGATGGCTCTTCTGTACGAGATCCTCGGCACCTGGAATTTAGGCCCCATCATGTGCGATGTGTGGGTCAGTTTCGACGTGCTCTCCTGCACCGCCTCCATACTCAACCTCTGCATGATCAGCGTAGATAGGTAAGACTATAATTTTCAATCATTAACAAGTGAATAATAGCATTACTATGCAAGTTGTATTAATTTAGTTGATTTTGCTATCTCGGTTTATTACTTACCCGTTTTCGACTCATTCAAGTCACCCTATCTAGTCTTGGAATTTCCTAAATCCACACTTATTTGACTTAACCCTGCAGTGGTAGGAACATGTACTAGGCGAGTTGATTTAGCGCTACGTAAGGTTGACGTGTTTTACTTCAGGACTCACTCCTAGTACAAATTTTAGTAGGGAATTATGTGGCACATGGAATAATTCATCGTACTTCTATATTAGGGTAGTACTTATTTCATTTATTACATTAAATCTTTATTTAAGGAGTACGTTATTATTTATTATCAAATTAGGTAACCAAGTTCAGGAAAATAAATAAATTGCCTCAAATACTGAACATCTGCGTAAACAATCAATTAACTTCCAAACTCATTCGAGAAAATGTTGATTATATGTGATCCACATATTGCATTTTGCACAATAAGTCGTCGTCAATCTTCTTTTTTTTGGAACGGCATTAGGTACAAAATTTTCTAGAATCTGTCTGATTCTCTTTATTCGTTGAAGATCCCTCTTCTCATATTTTTTTTTTTTTTTTTTTTCAATGACTTATCGACCAATTTTTTCAGATCTTTGCTCAAACAAGGGAGGGTTAGCCTACGTTTCTGCCAACTTTCACATAGTCGATCACTGAGCTTCAGCTGGTTCAGCATACGTATTCCAAACGTGAAAGTGGTGCTACACCTCCCTTTCTTGAAAAATTATCATCACACTCATACACACACGGGACAGGTTTACATCAAACAAACTTCGGAATATATTTACATGACGTGGCCAGGTAGCGCTACGTAAGACTGACGTTGACCAAGTTGAGTGGCTAGGTAGGGCACAACAATTAACGGATTACCATTGGAAGGCGTTGGAATAGGATGAAGGGAATAATGGAAGACAAGGACAACTACCCTTGAGAGGATTAGAATGAGGAACCACATGAATCATGCCGAAAGAAAATTATCGGAGAGAGGGTTTTCCCTGACAACACGTAAGGTTTACGTGCCCTACCACAGTAGGGTTTATGAGCAGCAAATTTCGGTAGGATGAAATCAAATCGAATTTTCCGAAGTTTTAAAAATATATTTTCCTTTTTGGTCGAGCTAGATCTTGCCTCATGGCATCGTCAGGACTCTTGGTTTAGTTATAGTTATCAATATGGTGCTGCTAATTCCCATTTTGAATAAGGTGGGATCATCCATCCTTATATTGATAGATGTTGTGCTCAAGGATATCCTTGTAGGTTTTGATAAGTTATTAATGTTGTTATACATCAAGTACACCCAGTTTTTAGGATACTGGATAGTACAATTCTTATGGTTTGATTGCAGGAATGGTGCCCTCTGCAATTCTCATTCATAATATGAATATATATTATATTCATAGGCGGTTCAAACCATCTAAATTTCCAAATAAGTATTATTTGCAATAGTTTAGCTCTGTAGAGCATGAAGCTACCAGAAAATCTTAATAATTTTGTTGTTCACAAATAGATAATTAAACCCCTACCTTATTCAAAATGGTAATTATTGAGGTTATTAAGCACCATATTAATAACTACAACTAAGCCAAGAGTCCTGACGATGCTTTAAAGCGAAAGCTAGCTCGACCAAAAAGAGAAAAATGTTCTCAAAACTGAGGAAAAGCCGCTTTGATTTCCTCTCCTCACCCACCGAGCTATGAAGAAGATCGGGAAATAAATAATAAATCATGCTTATTATTTCTGAATTTTTCAAGTTCTCTTATCTTTGTTCAGATTGGATCGATTTCAGGAAATAATTTGATAAGGAGACTCCTAAATTTTATAGTTTCTTGAAGTTATGTAGGAAATTAGTCGAAATTTTATAGTGAAGCTAGAACACGTGCTGACTGACTTTTGGCAACTTTTGAGGAGAGACGAAAAACTTGTAGAGGCGCTGACGACTTACATTCGAATTATCCTTCACTATTTTACAATTAACTCCTGAAATTCCATGGTTACCAAGTTCATTTATAGCGTTTAAATAAAAAAGGTACAAGAAAAGAAATTATTTTCCAAAATGGAAATTACCACTCGCGTTTTACGTTTCAGGCTTTCCTGGACAATTTTGGTTCCGTGTCTGTCTTGAAATCTTCGTAACGGGCCAAACTTCACAAAGTTATAGTCAGATTTCGATGAAACTTCCAAGGATTGGGCGGGTTGGCATGTAGATTTTCCCTATGAAAATCATCACCCACGGAACGAAAGTAGCCTCGGCGCATGCGCAAACCATATAACATGTAAAATCCATATAACAGCCATAATTTCGATATTTTTCATTCGAATTCGATGAAATTTTCAGGAACTGTGCTGGTTGACGTGTGGATGGTTTTCAGAAGGATATTGCAAGGATTGATGTTTTGAAATTAGCTACAATGCATCGGATCGTTAGTGCAATCGGGTTATGGATAAAAAGAAGCTATATGCCACACCCACTTGGCAGACTTTTTATTCTGTAATGCTTTTCATTAGTCTCTCTGACGAATACTTCCTTTGCCTACAACCCTACTCGTTCGTTTCATCTACGAAGTGACTCTTAAACTATCGAGAAAAAAAATCACAAATAGCCACGTAGACAACTAGCTATTAGAAGCATATCTGAGCCCATACGAATCTAGACCGTGCTATTGTAGCTCTGTACAGAAAACATTACTTCACGTTCGTCGCTTAAACGAATGGTAGCTTTCCAGGGTTAAAATACAGATGTTAATGGTTACCACGAAATGAAATAACAACTTTGAATAAAATACCTGATCCAAATCTACCCAACGGAGTTTTAAATCGAGCGAAGTGAATTCCGCCCCACTACAGAAAATAATTCAAGTTGGAAATTACAATAGGAAGCCTTAACCGGAATCCTGTGGCGTTGGTTTGTTGTGGTAACTGGCTCCCATCGTTATGAATCCAAGAAAAAATCCAGTCAAGGCACGGAGAGACGGGCTTCCGCTTTATCTCCACGACGTAATTTTTCGTCCCAGGTTTAACAACCTCTCTCTCGTTTTTCTTGTTTTTTTATTTTTTATTTTTGTTTTTTCTTAAATGCTTTTGAGAGCGTGGGAACAACATCGGGTGTCTCCCTTCTGCTTTTGATCAATACTCTACGAACAACACCGAATTTTTCTTCCATCTTTCCGTCAAAATACAAACCTGACGATTGATGATGGAAAACGCTGAATTTGATTACCGTACGGATTATTTTTCTTTGATACGCAGATGGCAACTATTTTTGCGTCGACTTTCTCTCTTGGTTGAAAATAACACTTTCGTTATATTTTTGTTGGTCATTCTCAATTGTGGAATTTGGTAACGACGACATTTGGCTTCAATTTGAAAGCAAAACAGTCCAAACACATCCAAAAACAAGAAATATGGGGAAAATAATGAACGAGTTTCCATTACATTCTATTCAAGTCTCGCGGTTGTAATGATTGTTATTTAAACTAGTAATTATTTATACACGAAAATACCAGCAATTTATGTACGCAAATATTAATATCTTAAGAGCACTCTCCGAATGCTTTTCAGACGTCCAAACCGTAGTTACACTTGAAAGACAAAATCAATGCATACACTTTATTTTGCTTATTTCACTTACCTACCTCGGTTGACAGAAAATCCCAAGTTCACCATTTGAAAACTTTCTTATAGATATTTGAGAAGTCGATACGTGAGTTTGGAAAGGAAAACCTCTATTTGAAATAAAAAACGTGGAGTTTGATGGGTGTAACCTCTAATAGCTTTTCTAGACTTTTCTAGTCTTATAGGTCTTACTGAGAGCTTTCCAAGAGGTGAAACACGTTGGGTCAAAAATGACTATAGATGGATGAGGAAAAACCATGACGGCATAGTTAAACTATATCCTTCCTACATCCCAAAATAACTCGTTAATCCAATCCCAAATTTTACGCGTTATGACTTTCGTTCATTATTTCTGAACAAAGTGGTTTAATTTATTTTTGTACGTGCTTTAAATTGTATCAATCTCACGCTATGAGAGAATGGGCTTCAACGTTTTCCTACAGAACGAATGCACATTTTCTTTTGAAAACGCTGCAAGTTACTTCACAAAGTTTTATTATTTTCCTGTATAGATCACTCATCTGCAAAGAACACAGCTTTGTCTCTACCTACCTACTACTTACCTACTTCACAATCAAGTTTATTCAGAAGAAATAAAAGCTTCATACCCGATTCGAGGAAACAGAGAATTTGATAAGCGAAATTTGAATACTGGTTGCTTAGGAAGCAAAACTGAATACAATTCGAAGAAACGAACAACGATCGCATTTTGGACTGATGAAATTTCAACGAAAATTATGCCTCTTCACACTCTTGTTTCTGACATATCGTTAGTCCACCCCTTAAGCTCCCAAAGGGAGCGAACGGTTTGTCCTACTGAGCTCTGGGTGGTCTCAATCGTTTCTGAAAATGCGATATTACTTTAAATTGGTGAAAAAACAATACATTCGTTTCAAGAATTTTCGAGCGATTCCAAAGGTTCCAAAGGTTTACTATTGAAATAGTATTTATTACTCCGTGGCACTCTTAACCCTAATTGGATCATGGTGTCACTCTTGTCACTAAAAACATTTTAGGAACTCCTCGACAGTCCCAAAGTGTCACCAGTTTAACTAGTTTTAAATTTCATATTAAAAATTAATGGACAGAGCTGAATTTTTTAAGCCATTTTTTGTAAGTTATTAAAAGTCAAAATAGAATTACTTACATGACAAAAATTTAGAACATTTTTTCATCGATTTCTACGGAAATTTTAGTCATAAATAACTCTATTTTGAGGCTTTATTAGCCCACAAAAAATTCTGCTAATAAATTTAAAATTGCGATTTAATTTTGATTACTCCGCTGACATCTTGGGAAATCTGTGGAGTGGCTGAGATGTTTTCGGTGATACTAGTGATACCATGGTCTAAATAGTGTTAAATTACTCAATAGCAACCTTCGATATCTGTAATTTATAACCTTGAATGTTTTTCAACACATCGATAGTATCCTGCAAAACCATGTAGTTCCAAAACGACCAAGCTTTTCTAAAAAGGCGTTAAACCTCCAGTTTTCCGAAAGTTAAATGAATGATAAACCCGTCAGATACGCTGATTGCTTCCGTGACTTTGGTAAACCCTTGTTGAAATTGTAGGAAAATGGAAATTAAAGTTATTAGGTATAACTATAGTTCAAATTTTGTAAATGTTACGAAAATGAAGCTAGGAAGCTTTAAATAATATTGTTTCTGTAGCTGATGAAGCGAAAGCTTCTGTAAGTCTGAGCGGATTCATCTCAAATCTCTTTTCCGAATGATGTCGAAAAAAATACTAACTAAACCCCTCTTGAACAAAAAAAATCCCTATTTGTGTGTCTGTGTGTTTTTTTTTTTTTTTTTTATCGTGTTTTGTTGCGCTGGCAGGTACTACGCTATAACGAAGCCGCTGGAGTACGGAGTGAAGAGGACTCCGAAGCGGATGATCCTCTGCGTATCGATGGTCTGGCTGGGAGCTGCTTGCATCAGCCTCCCTCCGCTGCTGATTCTCGGCAACACGCACGGAGAGACGCCGGGGATCCCTGGAACTCAGTGTCAGGTCTGCCAGAACTTCGGCTATCAAATTTACGCCACTCTCGGATCTTTTTACATACCCCTCTCCGTCATGATGTTTGTCTACTACAAAATATTCAGGTACTCATCTTATTAAGTATTATTTGTTACTAACTATCTGGGATATACCTAGTGTATTAGACTATAGGCCAGTTAGGGTAGGGATGGCAAAAAATATCGATTCTTTTAAAAAAAAAAACGGTTCTTTGAAAAAAATTATCGATATTTTTAGATTTTTTTCTCCCTGAAGAATCGAAGAATTGATTTAAAAAAGGCCCATGCCTTAAGGCGATTTGAAATTTAAGACCCCCCCCCCCACATGGGGGCTATATATTTTTTCAAATAGTTCTCAAATTGCCCTGTAGGTAGGGGTAACTAACGTTTTTTCGCCATTTTTAACTCATCAGGGTTAGTTTAGCAACCTTCCAAGAACATGTGTGACAAAAAATACACACAGAAACGCCTCAAAATTTTTCATTTGTGTTTAGAACAAAAATAACAGCAAATGTTTTTTGAGGGATTCTTCAGTACATGGAGCAAAGGATATCCTTTTCCTGTGTATAAAAATTATTTCTGAAAAAATACGTTTTTTCATCTTTTGGTTTTAGTGGAGTCTCTTTAAAAATGGTGTTTTCAGAAGTACGGTGGATCGCCTTTGAATTTTGCCTCTGTCTATTTCTTGGAGATAGGCAGGGAATGCAGTTAGATACGGCGACTCAAACAATCAATACTTGCAACGCTAACCAGTCGGAACCTTTTTAGTCAACTTGCTCTCGTCCGGAGGCGTGGAAATGGATTTTCCTCCCAAGAGAAAATTTGCAGGCTCAAGTGCTCACATGCCCACCAATTTCAAGGTGTTTGCACTTCGTTTGGTGAGAGGCACTTGAGCAGGAGGTAACGCGGGCGGAAAATCAACACGGTTCAGGTTTTCCACCTTCATCTGTTTGAAGTAGTTGGGAGTGAATTAACGACCTCAGGGCCTCTTTTTATCCCGTCCTCCCACTAACACTTTGATGGTACAAAAACTGACACATTTGAACTATCGAGAACACGAATTTAAAAATATCAAATTATAAATGAATGAAAAGCAGTATGAATGTCGATACTTGACTGTACAATTATCATTAGTTTCAATACAAAACGAAACTAGAGTAATTACTACCTAAAATTGCGATTTCTGGCACCTCAATTGAGAGTCACTTAAATTGAGAATACAGGATTTTTGTGACATGAATGGCCGATAGCGTATAGTATCGGACGTAATACTGACCACCTAAGCAATCCCTGAGAATCACAGAAAGTCCTCTTTGTTCGTAGAGCGGCCAGGAAGATCGTCCAGGAAGAGCGGCGAGCTCAGACCCATCTGGAGACGAGCCACTGCTACTTGGAGATCAACAAGAACGGCTCCGGGCCGGAATCCCGATTGGCGGTCAGCTGCGCCAGCTCGCCGGCCGCCAGAGCTCACCACAGGACCAGCACGTCCAGCACTAATACCACGGTTAGTACCCGCTTTATTATTTAATTAATTTCACATGATCCGAGCGAGCTCTACTCAACTAAAAAAGTACAACAATTTCAGAAAATTCGAATGAATCAACACAACGCACAAAGAATAAATGAATATTAATAACTGTATCTTTATTATAATATTAGTTTATTGATGAAGAAACGGAGTCTTAATGGATGTAGAACAGCCTACTTTCATCGAGGGCAGTCCTCTAGGGCACTCTTTATACGCGTAGGTAGTTGACGAAAAAGGGACCCAAAAGATACCCTGAACCAGATCCTGAGCGAGGAACCAGGAAGACTTTTGAGGGCATCTACAAATACTTCACCTCATCCAGCTTGTGGAAAAATGACGAGTTAGGTCATTTTTTATTTGCAACTTCTAAGGAATTCATGTTGAATATTATGCACTTAAGAACATAATCTGAACTCTTGCTATTATGGGACTTGACCTCGGGTAAGATGCCTAGATGCCTCTATTGTAGTTGAACACTCAGTTTCAGCTCCGGAAGATGTATTATCATTGGAATCTCAGTTATACTAGTAAAAGAGAACACTAAGGCCCCTTTATAAAGCCAACCATCCTCCAACTTCTGCCTCCGTAGACCAGAGTCTTCTCTTAACTCCATCCTGTACCTTCCAGAGTGGAATGGTGGATCCATACACTGCGGTTACCATATCTCTTTATCAGAATCTCCTCTGACCAGAAATCCTCAGGATTTTTGGGAGGCATCTAAGTAAGAAGACTTAGAGACGATTTTCCAGCACTTTATACGTTACCCATGACTGACAGTTGTAAAGTACCTTGTAGGTACATTCTTCAGGTTTGTGATGTAAATTTGCGGTTTTACCATCTTAGAGAGTCGTCTGTTCCTGGGAATACAGCTGCACGGAGATTTTGGTTTTCACTTAGTGCTCTCCCTTTGTTAGTAGTTGTTATTTTTACTTCCTAAATTTGTGAAACTTTCAACGCATTCATTTTTTTCAACTGTCTCTACATTCTGCACGCCTACCATGCAGAGGTTAAATATCTTCACTCTTATTATTGGAGATGAAATTTAGACTTAGTGGGAAGAACAGAAGATTTTTGGAGAAATCTGAGTACAACAAAGAATCTCCTGTGAAATAACCCCAGATAACCTGCCCTATAATAGTAAATCCCCAAAGAGTGTTCGAAGAAATGTTATTGTACCAGTATGAAGAATGCTGTGTTATTTTGTGAGACTCTGAAACCCGCAAGGTTCGTGAGGAAGATGAGCCTTGATACTATTAACAGACTGGCCCCAGGTGGAGGAGCAAACAGATTAACACAATCGGATTAGGTAATCTCCCACCTGAGCGGCGAAGAGCTCTTCCGAATTTAGACACAGCCACGGTAAATTCACACAACTAAACGCAAAGGCCTTCTGGAAAAAAAAAGTTGTTATCAGCAACCTTCCACAGATCAGTATCAATCACGGCAATTGATCGAACATTGTTCTAATCAATATTTCTTTAATATGGAGAGTGAAAAAGACCTTTACTGTCATAATTTTTCTCTTCTTTACTTCTCTACTTTCTTTACTTCTCACACGTTTTAGCTTGTCTCTATGGAAATTCAAATAAGTAGTTTCACTCTTGAAGGAGTCAGAAGTTTACTATATTTTGAAATGTGATTTGTCCCTCTTGTCATATTAGTGTTAACCAACTTCTGCGGGGGTCGTGGGTTCAAGGCTCATCGCCGGCAGCGTGCGTTTTTTGACGGCCAAGGTTCTCATCTCCCCCTCGTCAGAACCCAGGGTGGTGAGGCAATGGGCGAAATCATCAGAACAGATTCTGATCTCCCCTGCATTGCAGAATGCCTGATGTGCAAAACGCTGCAAATTATTGTCCAAAAGTTTATTATTTTCTGTATAGATCACCCTTCTGTATAGATCCCTCCCCACCAACCGTAGGTACCTACTAGGGCATTTTCGAAAATTTCAACCGTTCATATCCATTTGGTTGGTGTTTGGGGAAAATTTCAACCCCAAACACCAACCAAATGGTGGGAGGGGGAGAAGGGAGAGCTCTGGACGCCGAAAAACACGCGCTGCCGACGATAAGCCTTGAACTCACGACCCCCGCGGAAGTCGTTTCAAAGTCCACCGCCAAACTACGATGCCCCAACGACCGTAGCCACACCGGACCCCGTTCACGTAGAGGAATGTGGAGCTATCAATCGACCGACGCTCTTGAGAGTGATTTTTTTAAAGGAATAGTATGAAGATGTCTATGTTTGCATTTAATATAATTCCACTCACCGTACGTAACCTTTGCGTCCAACCAAAAGAAATAAAAAAATAAAAATAAAAAATAAAAAACGAAAAAAGCAAAAAATATTAATTAAAAATATGTTTCAACATCGTTCGAGTGATCAAGTAGGTATAAAAGAGGACTGGGAGTTGATAAGAAGTTCTCCACATTATTGGAACACTTATTGATTTTATTCAAATGGAAGTGGAGAAAACAATATTAAAACGTCAAGTGACTTGTTTGTGTAATTTTATGATAGATTGAATTCTATTTACGAATATTTGACGACTGTTGTAACGATTTATTCCAACTAACTCCTAAGAATTTTCTTATAAAATTAGTTATTTTCTTAATTTTTACCCACGTGATGAAAAAAAAATTCATTTCTTTGTTTGAGGATAACACGAATATGTCTTACAACAGAAAATTGATTTTATTGTGTTGTTCATTGCTCAAAATAATCAAAAGGTAAAAACGTCTACCTTGGTGGGCGAGCAGTAAAAATGCATAACGAATAGTGCCACTGTCGAATTCTTACAACACGAAGCATAATTCCACGATCATGTTGCTAGTGTTATGGGTCTAAAAACAGCCACAACTAAATTTCAGCATGTGAAGGTTAATGATATTCACCATTTTTCGTGTGTACAGAATTTCCCACTGATCGGATCGTAATTCATCAATAAGCGTTCTTTTGGAGCCTAGCTCATCCTCCAAATTAGAGCAAAATCGAGCTATAAGATCGTCAGAAATTCGTTTTTGAGTGAAACCTCGTTTGACTTGAGTGCTATTTGTCCGGTATCGATGGAATTCATATTGCAAATTTCATCGGATTCAGACGTTTTGCGTTGTTATGCCAGAGATAAGGATTGACCACAGATGTACTGACCGACGTGGAACCAAAGTTGTTCATGAAGCTTAGACATGCAAAATGTGACCGCAAATTTTGATTTTGGAGTCCCTTGATTTGTTTGACTTGCTGACACAAAGGACACCACCTCAATAGTGAAGGTGGTGAGGGAAGTGAAAAATTCCAAAAACTGCATGGAAGCTTCCTGAAAGCTGGCAATGGCCCTATCATTAGTTTTTAGCCGTCACAGAAAGCTTTTCTGTCCGGTATCAACTAAAAAGGAACATAACAGGAGGTTAAGTTTCAATAAATGTACGTACCTTTTGAACTTAGTCCTAATTATGCAGCAATGCGAAAGTGCACTCAACTAATAAACCTAATGTAGGTAGTTTTGACTGTTACTCTAATCATACGTTAAAACTGATTAAGAAGAAAGGGCATTTGCTAAATGTCAACGAATTTGTTTTTGAGTAGTTTTTTAGAAAATTTGTGGCGTTTGGTGAACAAGTTTGGTTAGCAAAAAAATAATTTTTATTAATGGGAATTGAGAGAAGACTATGTCGATTTCTAATTAGCTCAGAGGAGAAGTTGATTGTTCTATTGTGAATCTTGATTGGTAAGGATCGCTCCATCTTTTATTAATAATTGATATAGTCTATCTTGCTCCCCTATCGGATCAATGGAGAAACCAGACTTCTTCGACCTTTAGTGATATTCATTATCTTTGGTGAGTTTTACTGACCGCAGAGCATCCTAAAAATATTCAGTAATACACAAAACTTTTCAGATCACCAAAACCTAAAGAGAAATACATTTAATAATCTATACAACCGCCATGAAGCCAACCCACAAAGTCCTAATTTCGTTGCTAAGGACGCAAAACTGAGTACAACTCGAAGAAACGAACAACGATCGCATTTTGGTCACATACAATTAAACTGAGATTAGGTCACTTTTGCGATTCACACTCGTGTTTCTGATTTATCGTAAGTGCAACCATTAAGTCCTGATAGGGAGCAAACAGTTTGTCCTTCAGAGCTCTGGGTGGTCTCATTCGACTATAAAAATTCAATTCAATTTGAAATTGGCCAAAAATATACCTTTGAAATTCGAAATATATTGAGAGCTATCGAAAGTTTGAGAATTACAACCCCTATTTTTCACTCCTTAGCCTAACCCAAATAATTAACTTTGTGTTATAATTTCCACCTTTTTGATACAAAACGAACTTGTTAAATCATCAAATTGTAAATCGGAATCTGATCAAGAAGCAGTATTTCGTTTGACATGGCTCCTGACGTCATTCCCCTCTGGTGTGGTCGCAGCGTTATGAGATTTCAGTGAAATCTTCTGAGGCATAACAAACTCTGCCAATTCGATCAAAATTGGAGCCTTAAGCCTTATGACGCAATACTCCTTCCTTCTGACGCGACAGTTGCGGACTTCTCTGACCTTTAAAAGGAGTTTTCAAACTATCTGGAAGGAAGAAAATACAAAGGAATGGTATTTTTATCCAGATTTTGACGTATTTATTCCGTGGAGCGCGGAAATAAATTTCAGAGTCCACTACCACCACCATGCTGCAGCAAAATAAATGTACTAAATATAGTTTATTGAGGTATGTGTACCTTGACCTTCATCTCGAATATTACTGAGCAGAGCCATGGAAGGACTTGATGATTGCTTCTCAAAATGATAGTTAGCGTCATTCAATGTGATTACAGTTCAAGCAGGTTTATATTGCTTATTCAACGGGTGATTCAAGTCGACTCTTTCAAATTAAAATCTTAAATGCTATAAAAACTCCTTCAACGTAGGTAATTTATTAAACGCTACTTGTCACAGGAGAAAGTCGCCTATGGCCACCCCACTTCAAAACGCCGCTTTTTAAAGCTTCCTCCGGTCCCTCGAAATTCTTTTCATCATTAATTAGTTACATTTATTCTGGTTTGTGCCTTTTTAATCCTCTATTCGTGGAATGAAAACGCTTTTTGCATTATGAATGGGTACGTACATCTATCTGGTGAAAAGGAATCCGTCAGTTCTACTCAACACTCCTCTATTCAGCAAACAGAGACCTACTTACTTCTCATAAAAGTCTCCCCAACTGTTACAAGCTGTGTATCCGCCAGAAGATCCGCACAACACCCTAAAATACTGGATTTATTTAACCAACATTTTTCCTCATTCAAATCTATTTTATCAATAATTGTTTAAAACGAATTCAAACACAACCGTTGGGAAACTGGAATTCTAAAAAGGTTTATTTTTTTAAATGGCATTTTCAGCATTCTGTCGAGTTTTGGAATTACAGCCATTTTGAAAAATTGTAATTTTGTTAGTCCGAGAAAATTTTGTTTGCAGTCCATTTTTGCCTGTTACAAATGCTTATAAACAGTTGTGTTATACATGCATTCCAGGGGATGAATTGAACTTTTAATCAAACCAGTAAACGACAGTACTTGAATTTGTAATTACCTCTCTACAGCATAAAACAGTTTCTTCCAATTTTTACTAATTAATGTTAAAGATCATTTCTAACAAGAAATTTACGGTCATCCCAACTATATGTTAATTTTTAAACCCTAAAAATTCTTGTAAGTGAGAAAAAACCACAAAACGAAAATTGCAAACATTAAAAATGTTGTCGGAAAGTTCTTGTGGAAATTGCAATCCAAGGTTTTGATAATGGGAAATAAAATGTACTGTGTAATTATATCAGGTAAGTAATTAATGAAAACAAAAATTTAATAATTCCAAGGAGTCAGGAAATTCACCACAAACTTACCATATTACATGTTGATAACGTTTCTTTTATTGGTTGGTTCTTATTTGTCTATATCAAATTACAAGCGTTCTCCGCCAGGAAGATTTCTGAGATAAAACTATTAATTTGTTTGTCTATCAGTCCGGATATAGTGTCGGCAATCCCCCAATGGTTCACGATATGTCTCGCTAGCACATTCGCAACTTCTCCAATCGCCCTGTTCAGGAATCCTCCGCCAAGGCTTATGTTCACAGTTGTGTCTTCGTCAAAGTGTGATTTCATACTACATACGCAAGGTGTACCGGAGACCTTCGTAGCATACAGAGTTGACTTCATATCTGTATCACATGAAATAAATTGTAAATGTATAAACTTCAATACATAGTCAATGTGTATAGCTACAATCAGATGGAATACATTGTCAATGTATATAACTTCAATATATCATATAACGATAGAAGTCGAAAAGTAATCATAAAGATGAGATAAAACGTGAAGTCCAAGAGAAACTATACAGGGTGTAAGCCAAACAGGTCTGTTAAACTGAACGAGTCAATTCTATAACAATTTTGGAAGGTGCGGTGTTTGTTTTTTTCAATTTTTACCTTAGGTAGATTATTAAATTGGTCATAACCCCTTAATTTGCTGTATAAATTAAAACTTGAGGATACCATTGGAAAGAGCATTAAATTTCCTATCGGATAGGCGCCTAACCTTGTTTTGAGTCAAGATTGAGACATGAAAAACGCTGCAAATCATTACACAAAGGTTTATTATTTTTCTATATAGATCACTCGTCTGCAAAGAACACGACTTTGCCATTGTTACCACTAACCAGCATAAGGAAAAACATCGATCGCATTTCGCTCAGCTAAAATTTGAACGAAGATTAGACCTCTTTTGCGATTCACACTCGTGTTTTTGATTTATCCAACCCTTAAATTAGTAGGGCGTGAACGGTTTGTTCTACAGGGCTCCGCATGGTCTCAAAAAATTCTATAGTATCTCAAATTGATGGAAAAACAATACCTTGAAAAGGGCGTTTCCAAAATGTCAACCCTTATTTTTCAACCCCTAAAAGTTACATCAACCAAAATCTTTGAGGCACAACTGGACCCCAATTGGAGCTCACATACCGAATTTCATCAAAATCGGTCAATGCTAATTGGGGAAAGTGCCGCGTACCGCGTACGGCGGACGGACGGCCAAATTTGTATTCAATTTTTGGATTCTACGTACCTACCTTGAAACGTAAACCAACAAATTTTGAGGGGGGTTGAAATAAAATTTGTCTTGGTCGATTCCAAAGGATCATAATTGAAAATAATAAACCAATATCGGGCAAAGCGCGAAATTTTTTTAAATTGTCTAATTCCCTTAGTCTAATATTACTATATGAACGTATCAAATTTGGAGAGTCGTGAGCCGTTGGGATGTAATCAGTTACAGACAAACACACAGACAAACAAACAAAAGTGATATCAGTTTATACGAGGTGGTTTATGTAGGTAAATCAGTAGCAAGAGATCGAAAATAAAAATAAATGCAGTTCATTACCTTGAAGTCCAAAGGATCCAAATTCAAAACCAGTTCTGAAATATGGCGTGGTAATAGTGAAGTTATTAATACGAATTTCGAAATTCCTCAATTTTAAGTACAAATCGAAAGAGCTCAATCCTTCCGACACGCATTTCGTGGCTGGTGCGAACTGCGGTGCATAGTCGAAATCAAAATCGCTGAAGTCTCCCAACTTGACGCCATTGTACTCCACTCCGAAACCCAAAATTGAAAAGTAGCCGTTTTTGAGACTCAAGTACGATTTATCGGAATCGCGGAGCCGCTGGCTTAAGTGATCGTATAATTTCATGTAACTTGCGGAATCCACTTTGGTGCACCCATCGCCGCTCACCAAACTGAGAGAAATGGCGAGAGTTACGGCGCTCAACAGTAACAGTCGATTCATGATGGCAAACTGGTTTTGTTCATCATTATCTGTGGTTTTTATCCCATTTGGATGTTTGTCTTCCACTCAGAAAGTTCTTATTTACCTATATTGCAATATCAATCTGAATACCATGACACCTTACCGATTAATGTTAATTAAAACTAAGGAACAGGTATGTTCAATAGATTCGATGCGATGGAAATAATTTCCCTCTTGTCTTTTATCTTTCTCGCATTTGAAGGTAGGTATCGTTTTTTCTTCAATTTAAAAAAGTATTGAATTTTTAGGATCAAATGAGACCACCCAGAGCTCTGTAGGGCCAACTTTTGGTTTGGATCAGAAACACGAGTGTGAATCGCAAAAGAGGCTTATCTCCGTTAAGATTTTAGCTGACCAAAATGGGATCGTTGTTCGTTTTTTCGAGTTGTACTCAGTTTTGCGTCCTTAGAAATGATTAATCAAATGTCCTAATGATGAGCTCCACTTTGGGTCTAGTTGTGCTGCGAAGCTTCTGGTTAGTGTGTCACTGCTGACTAAATTTGAAATAGTAATGAAATTTTAGGCCACCCAGAGCTCTGTAGGACAATACGTTCGCTCCCTATGAGAACGCTTAGAGTTACTATAAATCAAACTTCAAATTACTCTCTTCTTGTTATTTTTCATAGTTAATTCATTCAATGATTCAAATTTCTAAATTTACATAAAATTTTCCATTCATTAGAAAAAACAAAGTAATGCGGAATTACAAATAACGAAAAAATTATTATCCGATAGAAAAAGAAACAATCAAAAATACAATTCTGTAGAAATTACATGTGTATTTGGCATGTGACAGTCGATATAGCGCCCACTAGTGGGTTAATATGACTAAAAGAAAAATACCCTTATATTAAAAGTTTTTGATCTAGGGCGTTCCTGATTTTATATCGGTCCGTGGTAACTAAGGAAAGCGCCACGAACGGGGTACGGCTTACGGACGGACAAGTTTTTATTCGATTTTTGGAATCTATATACCTACTTTGAAACATAAACCATCAAATTTTGAGAGGCGGTTATAGTTTTTCTTCCTAGCTCGATTCCATGGAAGAATTATGACCTCCAACTATCTGTGAGCTGACAAGAGATCCCATTTCTGGAATTGATATTGCTTGTTGAGGTTACTTCCGATTCGATTCCACCTTTTAGGTCTGTACAGTTGGGTTCTAGAGGGTTCGAGGATAAATAATCGATAGAAACAGAACAATCAATACTTTTGAACATCTTCGGTTTTTTAATTTTTTTGTTTTCGCTTCTTCTCAAAACCAGCTTTGCTGGCATGAGATCACTTTTCACTGACATGCTATCAAGCACACTAGCACTTAGCATAACTCGGAGAGAATCCACGAGGTTTCAGAGATTACCTCCTGACTGGAACTTGGCGGCTCAAGACAACATACTCGTATATCACTCAGAGAACACAGCGGCCCGGACTGATACGGTTGTCCTCGGATCAATTTGGGCCTTTGATACACCGTTGCGGATGTGTGTGGAGATGTCAAAGGCAGATTCAGCCCTCCGGTCCGTCTCAACTGGTAGAGTGGGTGCACCTTCCGATACATACGCCCAGAGACCACACAGATCATGAATGATTTTATAAATCTGAGGTTGTTGTATCCAAAGTAAAATCTCACCTAAATAAAGACAAATTTATGTGCCAGGTTGGTATTGGCTACCTTGGTTCTTTAAACGCTAAATGTTTTCAAGATGGCAGTTCTTATTGTATTGTCATACGGTAGCATTATAAAAGAGAACATTGAAATTTTCGACCATCAATTAATGAGTCAATTATTGAGTCAAGATTTTAAAAATTTGGACTATTTCTGCTGGATGAATGACGCACAATCAGAAAGGCTGTCTTGAGAACTTCAAAGCAACTAATAATTATCTACTCTATAATAAATTCCAGCCATGAACTCAGCCTAGAAAACCAAGCCTGGTCGGAGCACATTGTACCAAAACTTTGTAAGATTTGGTTCACAAAAATCTTGGTTTCCTAAAGCAACCGACCTTCCAAAGCAAAATTTTCATTTTGGGCTTGAAATTTGTACTATTTCTGCTGAGTGAATGACGCACAATCGAAAAGGCTGTCTTGGGAACTTCAAAACAACTAATAATTATCTACTCGTTTATCAATTCAAGCCATGAACTAAATTTAGAAAACCAATCTTGGTCGGAACACATTGTATCAAAATTTAAGCAACATTTAATTACCGACTGGGGCGGGTACATAATTTGAGACCTGGTAAAACCCTTTTACTCGAGTCATTAAAACATTTCTCAAGAACTAAATTTCATTTTTTAGATTTGGGACATCTCTACAGTAGTAACCTCGACCAGAACATTAGAGTGGATTTTTGTTGCAGATTGGTCGGGACATCCATTTATGCCTAGATGCGGACACCCAGAATTCCCCGTTCCTTGAGTTCAGACGTGGATTGCCAATTGTACTATTCAATGTAACTAAAAAGTTGAGCATGTGACCCAATTTTTCTCATGACAAAACTCTTACAGTCAAACTTGAAGCGACCGCTTCAGGCGTGGGGGAAGCAAACGCGCAAAGAAGAAAATTAATTAATTAAAATCGTCTTGGACGAGTGATTAAGAGTTTAATTAGAGCAGTTTTACTCCAGACACGAAGGGGGTTTTTGGCGCTGTGGGAACTTTAACGAAGTTGCTCCATTCATAAACCAAACCGTTGAATTATCCTATTAGCCTCGACAAAGAGTCGAGTGGGGCACTTCATTGTGAGATCCGCCAGGTACCGCTTTCTTACCTTCTCATCTCAACTTCTCTTGACGCGGAGGAAATTTCTTCACCTCTTGAATTTCAACCTGCAGAATGGTCTCAAGGTCTGGGATCAACTTTTCTTCTAATTACTGCGTACGAATCCCACTTTCAGTGATTCCTTAACTACGGAAGATTGGTCATTCGAACCTCTCTAAAACATGAATCTCGAGGCTGACAAAAAAAACTGGTCTTCTCCCAGCTTTTCTACGGCACAAGTTGTTATTATTATTATTATTATTATTATTATATTATTATTATTATTATTATTATGATTATTATATTAGTATTATATATTATTATTATTATTATTATTATTATTATTATTATTATTATTATTATTATTATTATTAAAATTCCATTCCATCTTATGGCAACCAATGTATGTGCAACATTCATATTCTTACAAGAAAAATTATTATTATTAATATTTTTTGTTTAATCAATAAGTTTAGTTGAAACCCACCAGAATACAGGGGGAGTATCTTCTTTAATGGCCCAACTACAGTCAGTTATGTGGGTAGGAAACTTCTAGAACATTTTCATAGGGTTTGAAGGGTTCATCACATCCTGACTGAGGATTCCGGAGTTCCTCGATGTGTTCATACTCCCACACTAGTAAACGTTGGAATCGGAAAATCTGGGTAAGGCTTGTTCTGTTTTGGATAAGATCCTGATTATTCATCGGGTTCAAACTCGAATTTTCTCCCTGTGTTACCTCAAACTCCTTACTCACCTGTGTTCCAGCAAATATCTTCCACCAATTCCCCTGCCCTAGAAAATATACATATATATATTTTTAAATTATTTTCAATAATAAACATTTGGAATTCAGCAAGAAAACAAAAATTTTAAACCCCCTCAAAATTTGATTGTTTACGTTTCAAGGTATACAGAATCTAAAAATTGAATACAATGTGACAATCCGTATTGCTACAAAACTATTCAAATTCAGTTTCGACCTGTTGGCGAATTATTTTCGATAATGAACCTGTGGTATCGAACAAGACAAACAAATTTCAATGAGTTTCAATGTAACAACATGTGCAACATATGTGCAATTATGTGCAACATTCATATTCGTACAAGAAAAATTGTTACACATCAAGAAGTTTAGTTCAAACCAACAGAATACAAGGGGCTTATCTTCTTTAATGGCCCAACTATAGTCAGTTTTGTGGGCAGAAAACTTCTCATAGGGAACATTTCATAGGGTTTGACAGGTTCATCACATCCTGACTGAGGATTCCGGCGTTCCTCGATGTGTTCATACTTCCACACTAGTAAACGTTGGAATCGGAGAATCTGGGTAAGGCTTGTTCTGTTTTGGATAAGATCCTGATTATTCATCGGGTTCAAACTCGAATTTTCATCCTGTGTTACCTCAAACTCCTTACTCACCTGCGTTCCAGCAAATATCTTCCACCAATTCCCCTGCCCTAGAAAAAATATATATAAATATTTTTGCTTCCGAGTCTACCAAGGTAGCGGAAGCTTTGTTTTCACTTTTCAAGGACGAAAGATAAACGCCGCAAATCATTGCTCAAAGGTTTATTATTTTCTGTATAGATCATCCTTCTGTATAGATCACTGGTTCTCCATCAATAGCACCTACCACCATCTGTATTCTCCCTTGACCTTCCCTCTCAAATTTCAGCTCCTGCGTTCAATAGGATTGAAAATGGCTTCGGAGCTCACTCAGCTGATCAGTGATCAGAAGAGTGAAGAAGATCTCCTCGAATGCTGGAGACGCCTGGAAGAGCACTTCCATTCAATAGGATTGAAAATGGCTTTCGAGCTCACTCAGCTGATCAGTGATGTGAGGAGTGAAGAAGATCTCCTCGAATGCTGGAGACGCCTGGAAGAGCACCTCCATTCAATAGGATTGAAAATGGCTTTGGAGCTCACTCAGCTGATCAGTGATGTGAGGAGTGAAGAAGACATCCTCGAATGCTGGAGTCGCCTGGAAGAGCACTTCCATTCAATAGCATTGAAAATGGCTTCGGAGCTCACTCAGCTGATCAGTGATCTGATCAGTGAGCAATGATTTGCAGCGTTTTTTACCTACAAACATTGTTTTTACCTACCAATTTTTTTTTACCTACCAACTATTGGTAGGTACTACCTACCACACTATAATGGCTTCACACCTTCACAATCAAGTTTATTAGAAAGAACTAAACGCTTCACACTCGATTCGAAAAATAGAAAGCTTGATATGGAAATTTGATTACTGGTTACGCAGAAGGCAAAACTGTATACAAATCGAAGAAATGAACAGCGATCGCATTTTAGTCAGATAAAATTTGAACGGCGATTAGACCTCTTTTGCGATTCACACTCATGATTCTGTTTTATCGAAGGAAAACCTTCAAATACTCGTAGGGACCGAACGGTTTGTCCTACAGAGCTCCGGGTGGTCTCAAAAATTTTTAAAAACTCTACTATTTAAAATTGGTGAAAAAACGATACCTTTATTTCGAGAGTTTTCGAGCTAGGGCACTCTTGAAAATTTCAACCCTTAATTTTCACCCCTTAGAAGTGACCTACATCAACCAAAAGCTTCGCGGCACAACTAGACCCCAAATGGAGCCCATATACCAAATTTGAACCAAATCGGTCCAGTGTTGCTAAGAAAAGTGCCGCGTACGGCGGACGGCGTACGGCGGACGGACGGAAATTTTTTTATTCGATTTTCGGATTCTACGTACCTTGAAACGTAAAACATCAAATTTTGAGGGGGGGTTAAAATTGTTTTTTTCTTGCTCGATTCCAAAGGCTTATTATTGAAAATAATAAACCAAAAGTTCTCCAAAATCAAAATTTTCACTCGCGTTTTGCATTTTAGACCTTTCTGAACAATTTTGGTTCCGTGTCTGTGTGTCTGTGTGTCCGTGTGTCTGTGTGTCTGTGTGTCTGTGTGTCTGTCATGAATTCCTTGTAACGCGCATAACTATACGAAGTTATTGTCCGATTTCGATGAAATTTCCAGGGATTGTGCAGGTTGGTGTGTAGACGGTCCCCTATGAAAATCATCATCCTCGGACTGATAGAAGCGACTGCGCATGCGCAAACGTGAATTCCTTGTAACGGCCATAACTTCCACATTTTTCATCCGATTTCAATGAAATTTTCAGGGATGTTACAGACTAGTATTTAAATGGTCCCCTATGAAAATCATCATCCTCGGACTGATAGAAGCGACTGCGCATGCGCAAAAGTGAATTTCCTTGTAACGGCCGTAACTTACACATTTTCCATCCGATTTCAATGAAATTTTCAGGGATGTTACAAATTTGAGTTTAGATGGTCCCCTATGAAAATCATCACCCCCGGATTGATAGTAGCCGATGCGCATGCGCGAACGTGAATTGCTTGTAACAGACGTAACTTCCACAATTTCTACCCGATTTCGATGACATTTTCAGGGATTACGTGGATTAGGTTGTAGATGGTCCAGAATGAAAATCAAGGCCTTAAAATTTACAGTAGCCTCTGCGCATGCGCAAACGTAAAATCCTTGTAACAGCCGTAACAGTGGCATGTGAGGTTAGGATCTCAAACCATCCCCTTGATAGCTCAGTCAGCATTGCTCTGGATTCCCAATCAGGAGTTCCAGGTTCGATTCCTAGTCAAGCTAAAAATTTTTTGATCCAATCACTTCCGCACTTACATTTTTCGTCCGAATTTGATGAAATTTTCTAGGATTGTCCAGATTAGCGTGTAGATAGTCCCCTATGAGGGTAGTGAAAGGTACTTAGAGATTGGTGTTTTGAGATTAACTACTATGCATCGGATCATCCATATAATCGGGTTATGGATACGAGGAAGCTATGTGCCACACCCACTTGGCAGACGTTTTTAAAATTATTTTCAATAATAAACATTTGGAATTCAGCAAGAAAACAAAAATTTTAAACCCCCTCAGAATTCAATTGTTTACCTTTCAATGTATGCAGAATCCGAAAACCGAATACAATTTGACAGTCCGTATTGCTAAACTAATTAAATTCAGTTTTGACCTGTTGGCGAATTATTTTCGATAATGAACCTGTAGTATCGAACAAGATAGAAAAATTGTTTAACCCCCTTCAAAATTTGTTGGATTACATTACAAGGTACATATATTCGAAAATCGGATACAAAATTTTCCCGTCCGCCGTACGTGGCACTCTTCCAGTTACCAATGACCGGTTTTTATGAAATTTGGTATAAGGGCTTCATTTGGGGTCTAGTTGTACCGCAAAGCTTTTGGTTGATGTCAATCACTTATAAGGGTTAAAAAATAATGGCTGTAATTTTGATAAAGCCCTTGCTAAAAAAATTCCGATATTAAGGTATTGTTTATCAATTCAAAATAGTATTGAATTTTTAAAATGAGAATATCCAGAATGAGAGCACTAGTCTGTAGAACCAACCGTTCACTCGCAGTGAGAACTTGAGTGTTGGACTTATGAAGAATTAGAAACACGAGTGTGAATCGCAAAAGAGGACTAATCTTCGTTTAAATTCTAACTGACCAAAATGCGATTGCTGTTAAATAATAAATAATTATTTTCAATAATGAACCTTCTTTGAGTTGCTCTCAATTTTGCGTCCTTAGCAACCAGTATTCGAATTTCCTAATTCAAGGCTACCAAACTCCCTATTTCTTGATTTTAGTAGTTTTCCTTCTTCTTCTTTCCTTGGAGGACCAGGGCCTTCTCAACTATATCCTTCCAGCCCTTTCTATCCAATGCTCTTCGCCTCCAACCTCGGATCTGGAGCTGGCTTAGATCCCCCTCTACGTCATCTATCCAACGAAGTCGGGGTCTACCTACAATCCTTCTACCTCCTGGCGTTCCATTCATTGCCTTCTTGGGATACCTATTTTCCTCCATACGCTGCACATGGCCGAGCCACCTAAGCCTTTCTCTCCGTATGAAGGCCACCTGGTCTGGCTGTCCGTACAATGACCTGTTTCCAGTAGGAGTTTTCCTTTATAACTCAATACTTGACGACATTCTATAGCGTGCTTTGACCAGAAAGCTGCCGATATGGGGCGTGATGTGCTTTATTTCTCAGACAAAGCAAAAATTTGCTCAATTCAATTTGACACTTCACGTTCTTTCATCGTCGAGAGTATATCTCTCTTGATGCTGACAGATGGCACTGTGGAGTTTCCTTTAAAAAAAAATCTGAGGCAGAATCAGTTGGTCGCTTTTTAAACTGCACCATATTTCAAGTGGCCGTCAGCCAGGTTGACATTTCATCATTGGGAAAAGGGGCTTAGGCCTTCCTGCCTTGTACAAGGAATATGGTGGTAGAGAGAAAATTATGATACCCCTCCCTTCTCTCCTTCCTCCACCATCCCCTTGGCCGTATAATGGGAACGTCGAGGAATGAAAATCGGCGGTAAAGCCGGTGGTACAGCCAGAGGAGCTGGGAAGGTTGACGTACGGGGATTTGAGGCGTAATTTGAACTGAAGTCCCCCGTCGACCCGGTGATGAATGTGAAGGTTGTAATAAGCCCGAGGTGAATGCCGAGGTAAGTTATCGGCTACTTCCCATACTCCGGAGATTGATGTATTGTTTTCCGGAAGGTTCAACGGCTAACGGTGACGGTAATGAAGGCAGAGCGTTTCCCGTCCGTTTTGAGAGGAATCACAACTGGTCATACGAAAATACTAAATTACCGGGGGTTCCGTAAAAACCCTCTCCGTTCTGACGTGACACGAGCAGACAAATTAATTCTCAAATCGGTCTTGGAAAAGGTGATCCAAAAGTGGCAGTTTCCCGGATTTAATCATTTTCCTAACCAGGAGTAGAAACTAGTATGTATGATAGTATGTATGATCATGTATCGTGGTGCGATACTTCCATTAAAGGTAGTAGTGAGACATCGTAAGCGAGAAAATATAATACCCTCCGAGGATTACCGTCAATAGTTCGAATTGGAAACTATGCTCCTCCCTGATCAGATGGGTGAGCTAATTTCGGTCCAGGTGGCCCCATGAAGCTGAAATTTCACCGGGTACTCTCTGAGACTCCAGAGTTTGAATTGGAAACTGTAATACTCCCTGAATTCCCCCTAAATTCAGTTTAGGAGGATTGGTCAGTAAAAGGAAACAGCAAACAAACAAAACACGGCTAAAGCATGTTCCATGTTTCTTGAATTTTATCCGAAGGCTCTAAGCAGTAACCCGAAGGGCTTAGTTTTTAAACAATTTTTGTAAGTTCTAATAAATCAAAATATGGCGTTGTGACAAAAATTTTGAAAATTTTTTCATCTATTACTTTTGTATAACTCTATTTTGCGACTTCCAATATCCGAAAAAATAGTCTGCTGCCCATTAAAATTAAAATTGCAGTTTTATTTTGGCTACTCCGGTGACACCTTGGGACAGCATTGGAGTTCCATAGATGTTTTCGGTGACACTAGTGATACCATGGTCCAATCAAGGTAAAATGCGACTAGGTATTCGGCTTTGACTGGATTCCCCTCCCCACTGAGAATCTGGTACAAAGCAGCCATAAGAAGATTCACCCAAAGAAAGATAATGGACCAGTTTTCCTTCTAGTCGCATATGACTCGCAGAACCAAGTGAGGAAACTTCCTGAATTTGATCTGTTACCCCATCGATAAGACAACTGGTCACTTACGGCTGTGAATAGAAATTATTTCAGAATAGTTTTGGAACAGTTTCTCTACCACTTGTTTAGACCAGTTTTCTCCTCAGTGGACCCAATACATGTTTTCACCACTTCCTAATACATGTTTTCACCACTTTTCTACAAGTTTTGCCATTTGTTCCTGAGATTACTATGTATGCTTCGTATGAAGTATCTTATGACTTTACCATTTATATGATAATACCTGCATATAGATTCGGTCACGTACGAATGGCTTCGGTTTCTCCTCAGTGGGTTAAGTGATATTATTTATTTATTTTATTATTTTTTCAATTGGTTTCTCAAATTTATTACAGTCGTTACAGATAATTATTAACAAATGATAAAATAATAAAATTTGTTTACAAATTAATGTTACATTAAAAAATAAATAAATTTGTAAAGGATCATGTACTCTTCCCTGGTGCCAAATTGGTGTCCAGGTTGAAGGGGTTTTCGACCTCTAAGGAAATCCGCTTCAGGAGTTCTTCTCTGTTTGATGAGTGAGCTGGGTTGAGCTCATTCCAAAATGATGTGTTTATTTGTTTCTGGATCTTCGCCGCAGCATCTACATTGGGACTATGTGTAGTCGATGGAGGTGCTGGTTGGAACAGCTGTGCCTACTTCTGAGTCTCACAGAGGTTTTGTAAAATAGTTTAGGTTGAAGCTGTGTCAGATCCTTGGGTTAAGTGTTCCAGTACAAAAACCTACCTTTGGACCAGTTTTGGCATCGTATCATCTATATCTTGATCCTACGAGTACAAGGCGAATACCCTGTAGATTAACCAAAGATTCGGTAATGCGTTACGTATAGGCTATGTAACGTACAGACGAATATTCAGGAATACCTCATAAAAAAGGTTCCGTAAGAGTCGATCGAACATGTGTAGTACTCTATATCTGGTTCTTAGTACTTTTTCCCTCATTAGAGCTCATCTGGCCGGTACTCATGAAACGAAAATGTCCTGAATTCCACTAAAGTTGCAAGACATCAAAACCAGAAATCGATCATCAACACGTCACATTTTCCTATGTAGTAACGATTTTATTTTTGGGTTCACCGAACGAGCCCCATCTTCCTCGTATATTTCAGGCTATTCTATCGTCTACGGGCGAAAACAACTTCAGCCTCCACTTTACGAGAAAATCCGGATGGTCGTAAACGTTTTTTACAACCTCCGATTTGTGGGAACCCGCCCCTTCATATGGTAATGCAAATTTTGGACGACAGCCAAGCCAAACGTCAATTCAGTTAAATTTTCCGTTCGCATACTTCTCGCTTGTTTGGGTAGTTCAAACAGAGTGAAGTGATTTATTGTACAGCCATCAAAAGTTGTGATGTTTGTTGTGAAAACGGGTCAAAAATTACTTGCCGTTGCTTATGAGCGATTAAGTGCGAAGAAAAAATACGTCTCTTAAATTATATTTTTAATGGTCAAACGCCAATAATCATAAACTTACCGAGTAGATTTCCTAGTATGCATCACTTTTCATTTATAGCGAAATTTTGGGGAAAACTAATTTCATTGTTCATAGTACAACAGCTCTGGATCCTAGCATTATCTTGCCGCGGTAAACAAAATCATAGGTAGATTCTATATAGCTGCTACGATCCTACGTTCAATCATTTTATGCAAAACCTTGTTTGTCTCGACTGAAAATGCAAACTACCTTCAACTTGAAGAACTCAAGCGGGAGCAACTATGGGAACTAATGCGAGTTGTTACCCGCGAGATTGCCTTCGAATTATATTATGGCATCGATGGAGTATGAGCTGATGAGGTGGCCATCTCTCAAGTTGCCTTCATGGAGAGTTTGCAGCGCGAGACTTCAGGCCCGCATATCAACCGAGTTTTGACGAGGGTCAGCTCTTCCCTTTTGCTTGGTAAACACCCACCTATCTCGTGGAAACTTGCAGGCATTCCTTCAAGTCAATATTGCTCTTAACCTTAACAATTATGATTTTCCCATAAAATGTAGCTAAACTTGAAATTTTCAAAGATTTTAGAAATTCATTAGTGCGCGGCCCTAGGGAATTGAAAAACTGAAAGATTGCCGCTGGAATCATCAAAATCGAAGCATAATTGCCAGATAAATGTGGGAAAAACATGAAAAACCCGTTTATTTCAGTTGTTTTTCCCATTTTCCTTTGGCAATTATTGTTCGATTTTGATGATTCCAGCGGCAATATTTCAGTTTGTCGATTCCCTAGGGCCGTGCACTAATGAATTTGTAAAATCCTTTAAAATTTCAAATTAAGGTACGACTATTTAAGTTTTTGCGCCTTCGATTTCGTGAAATACTTACCCGGAACGAGGATCGAACGTCGACCGTCTGAGACCCCCACATCGCTTATCAACACGGTGAAACTAAGTGGGGAAGAGACCTGTCTGAGATAAGCGGCTTTCTGAAAGTTAAAGTTCAGATAGCAGGGGGACCAGAAAAAAAAACGCTGCAAATTATTACACAACGGTTTATTATTTTTATATAGATCACTCGTCTACAAAATCACCAACCATCCAATATAAAGAAAAAAAGAAGAAAAAATCAAAAAAAATCAAAAAATTTTTTATTAAAAAAAAAAAAATAATAAAAATCACCAACCATCGATCGCATTTTGGTCAGCTAAAATTTGAACGGAGATTAGGCCTCTTTTGCGACTCACACTCGTGTTTTGATTTATATATATATATATATTTCAATATAAACCCTTAAATTTTCGTAGGGAGCGAACGGTTTGTCCTACAGAGCTCCGCGTGGTCTCAAAAAATTTTAAAAATTCCATAGAATCTTGAATTGAAGGAAAAACAATACCTTTATATCGAAATTTTTTGAGTTAGGGCGTTTTCAAAATTTCAAAATTGATTTTGGAACCCTTAGGAGTGACCTACATCAACCAAAAGCTTCGGGGCACAACTAGACCCCAAATGGAGCCTACATATCAAATTTCATCAAAATCGGTCAATGCTAAGTGGCAAAAGTGCCGCGTACGGCGGACGGCGGACGGACGGCCAAATTTTTATTCGATTTTTGGATTCTACGTACCTTGAAACGTAAACCATCAAATTTTGAGGGGGTGTTAAAATTTTTTTTTCTTGGTCGATTCCAAAGGTTCATTATTGAAAATAATAAACCAAAATTTGGCCGTCCGTCCGCCGTACGCCGTTATTGATTTTGATGAAATTTGGTATTTAGGCTCCATTTGGGGTCTAGTTGTGCCCCGAAGCTTTTGGTTGATGTAGGTCACTTCTAAGGGTTCCAAAATCAATTTTGAAATTTTGAAAACGCCCTAACTCAAAAAATTTTGATATAAAGGTATTGTTTTTCCTTCAATTCAAGATTCTATAGAATTTTTAGAATTTTTTGAGACCACGCGGAGCTCTGTAGGACTAACCGTTTGCTCCCTACGAAAATTTAAGGGTTTATATTGAAATGTATATATATATATAAATCAAAACACGAGTGTGAATCGCAAAAGAGGCCTAATCTCCGTTCAAATTAGAGCTGACCGAAATGCGATCAATGGTTGGTGATTTTGATTTTTTTGATTTTTTTTTTCTTTTTGTTTTTTTTTTTTTATTGGATGGTTGGTGATTTTGTAAACGAGTGATCTATATAGAAAAATAATAAACCATTGTGTAATAATTTGCAGCGTTTTTATTCGATTTTTGGATTCTACGTACCTTGAAACGTAAACCATCAAATTTTGAGGGGGTGTTAAAATTTTTTTTCTTGGTCGATTCCAAAGGTTCATTATTGAAAATAATAAACTAAAAAGAAGTCTTGGGACAGAAGACGGAGCAATCCTGTCATTCCTTCGAGACTAAATGACGAGAGAAGCCAAGGAACTCTAGGATACAGTACTCGTCCAACGACTCCGAAAAACGGCTAACTTCAAGATCCACTCCGCCCCCAAATCATTAATAAATATTTGTATTAGGAAAAAGCAAATCCTAATAAATTATCTTTCTCAGGAGTCAAACGTACGTGGTCAAAGCACCCAAACTCTTCATTGGATGTTACGATAGAACGCACGAAATTATGACTTCAAGCTCAGTGAGCTCGAAAATTAGGGTCGTCACCCGAAGGTTAAAGAAGCGTCGGAAACCCTTCCGCTAGACTACCGGAAGTCGAAGAGTACAAAACGTCACGTTGAAAAAAGCTCGCTCATCAAGAAATACCGTCGAAACAACAGTGAGTCCAGCCCTCCGTGCTTACGAATTCAGAATTTCCATTCCCCGCTGGTTATTGTTTGAGCTGCGCTGTTTGTTAGACTAGTGAATCGCCGCGAAATACAGTAAAAAACCCCCTCGAAGCGGGTCAAGTTTGTAATCCTCCGGCAAATGGGGTGGAAAATTGGTTCGTTCTCGCAGTATTCGCACCCTTTTAATGCAGATACAATGTTACAGCGAACATTACACGCTAGATGTGATGTATGTGCTCGTATTTACGAGATCACTATTGATTTTAAATGACCCCGAAACAATTCGAAAAATATTCTCCAAGCTGTTTGAACACCGCAGAAAACAAAAGGCCAAACGTCCGTTTGATCCATTTCGGTCAAATTCGGATGAACGTAACAAGAGATAACAAATACATGACTGTCATTCCAAAAACAAGAGCATTTGCTCTCCATTCGACTTCCGATAAAATAACGTGTTAAGAAGGATTCTACGTATTTTGAAACGTAAACCAACAAGTTTTGAGGGGGCGTTGAAAAATGTTTTTTCTTGATGGTCGATTCCAGAGGTTCATTATTGGAAGAATAAACCATCAGATCGAGTATTTGGTCGGAAACACAAGAGAAAAACCGGCAAATTTTTACACAATGATTCATTATTCTTCTCCGTATATCAGCCGTTTCTTCAAGTACAGTATCAATCATGTTTATTTTACATGGATATGTCTTTTGGCTGGGGGTCAAGGAATTTCTTGCGACACTTTTTTTGCCTCAAAAAATGCTGTTGTAACCTCGGGAAAGGACGTTAAAAGAACTGTACGAATTTTAACTTGAAAAGATCTGTGTTGTACAGAAAACGGTTTGTACTTGAAGATTAATAAGGCACATTGCAAAACGGGGAGAGTTGTTGTACATTGCAAACTGGAATGAACTAAGATTGCAGAACGAGTGAAAACGGCGCTGCTCTGATTTTGTACTTACGCGGAAATGGACCAATGCCGTACTCATATTGTTCTTTAATTGTACTTAAATATAGTCGTACCTGCTCTTATATTCCGTTTTGTCTAGGATCTGAATTGGTTCAGCAATCGAGGCATGAACAGGGCAACGCTGGCCTTTGTGGGCGGGCTTTAGAACTAGCGGTGTACGGGCGCCTTTGATCCTAATGGCTGGAAACAGGCGGGAGGTTCAAACAAATGCAACGCTGCAACCATTAAACAAAATCATAGCTACATGTCAGTAGCTATGAAGCAAGGTTCTCTAGAATACTGCAATAAATTACGTGCGATCGGAGAGTTTTTTTTTAGGGAAAAAATTCACTTTATTCATAGAAACAATGGACCATGATCTATTGTTTTTCCCTCTAAGGGAAGAATTTTGGTTTAGGTAACAAGACTTTCAACCTTGAAAGTAAATTTCTCTCAAAAATAAGGAGAAAACTGCAAAGAGGAGTTCCTTCGAATAAATAAGTGGAAATTGGTGAAAAAAACGATACCTTTATTTCGAGAGTTTTCGAGCTAGGGCACTCTTGTGTAAGCTTGTGTGTTCGTGTATGTAGGGGCCTACTTCGTGGCGAAATTGATATCGACCCGAGGGTTTTAATCCACATGTCGATCCCAAGTTCTCCGCTTGAGTAAGTCCCAACGTGGTGAGCTCAGGTGGGAGGTTTAACAAACAAATATCGAAACACAGTTAATTTTACAAGGGTAGCGAATGGTACCTATTTACATGGTCGTGACAATGAAGCGGCCAGCCGGAAGCTCGTGGCGAAGAAAGCTGAAATGTTTTGCCTGAGGGGTGTTCCTAAAAAGAAAAGCGGAATCACGAAATGTGTCCGTCCCAAAAGGGCTGATGAGAATTCCTGAAGGGAATCTCGGAAAGGTTGTGGCAGAGTGTGTCGATGCACCTGCTCCGTAATATGTACCGAGGAACCAGGTAAACTCAAAAGAGTAACTACAGGTTACAACTAATACCAAATTTATTAAAGAGTTCGATTTGACTAGGCACACCCAAATGATGCGGTGACACAACCTGAAGGGCAAAGACAAAACAAGAATATAGGTATGGCACAATATGATGCAACTTTTATATACAAGTCCTATTTGAGGGTTATGATTCAGTTTCCAATTGCAAATAAAGTTCAGATTTCCGTGTCGATACGTGGCGAATAGTATGATTAGTACAAAATGAGGTTCTGTCTACAAAGTACTTTCTTATGTTGTTTGTGGCTATTGTGTTTATAGTTAATGACTTTACTTCTACACTGTGTCACTAGATCATTGGCCAATGTAGTTATAATTAGTTAGTGCACTCACAAGTGTCAGGGCCCTGAGGTATCCTTCCTGTGCGATGTGGCGAAGTATGTTGAGGGTTGTCCAAGCTGATGTCACTGGGTCTTACAGCTGTGGTGATTGTGGCAAAGATGGGGGTGGTCCAAGCTGATGTCACTGAGTCTTACAGCTTGTGACGATTGTGGCGAAGATGGGGATATAGATCAAGATCACGGGCAGGCTGGGCTCTCGGTGACTTGAACTACTGACTGTTTGAAGGGGACTGCTGAGTGGGGGGCCTGCACCCTGGTTTTGTTGGAGTCGTTCCCCCTCCACTCCGTCAGAGGATGATTGGCGGCTTGCAGGTGGGAGTGAAGCGGCTGGCTCCCATCTCCGATGGAGGAATGCACTAGGTGGGAGGTGGCGTATTTAGCACGAGGGGGGGGGGGGGGGGTGAAGTCACCTTTGAGCTCACCACGGACCCAAAACTAGACAATGATGATTGCAGGTGACTCTCAGTTTCAGATCAGGAAGGAAATTGATAAATCACAATTTGTAAATTTTAGCTCCGTCACTGGGAAGAGACCACCAGTGAGCGGGAGCTCACACTTGAAAATTTCAACCCTTAATTTCCACCCCTTCGAAGTGAATAACATCAACCAAAAGCTTCGTGGCACAACTAGACCTCAAATGGAGCCCATATGCCAAATTTGAATCAAATCGGTCTAGGGTTGCTAAGAAAAGTTCCACTTACGGCGGACGGACGGAATTTTTTTTTTAATTCGATTTTTGGATTCTACGTACCTTGAAACGTAAGCCAACAATTTTTGAGGGATGGGGGGGGGGGTTACATTTTATTTTCTTGGTCGATTCCAAAGGTTTATTATTGAAAATAATAACCAAAATGGTTCCAAAAATCGAATCCGATGAGCGGAAAGATTTTTTTACACAAATGTGGGGAAATAGGCCTTTAAGGATCAAAGTAAATCTTGATGAATGGAAGATTCAAACTCTCAAGAGCATTCAAAAACACTTTGAAAAATAGAACATTTATATAGTATTTTGATTTTAAATTAATGAAAATCTTCCTGGGTTATTCAGTCAAACATTAGTTGACGTCAATGTCATGACAAAGGGAGAATACACTGAGCGCTCGGGCTCACCATCACTTCACCAAACAACAGTCATTACACAGTTGGTTCATAATGTTGAATGTGGTAAGTGGGAAGACACCTAATCTTTATCGACTCAGGTTATTGTGAGTCGAGATGAAACACTGCTCCTTTTGTATCCCAAAGTGACTTCTTGTGACACGCTCTTGCGTTGACGCTCTAACAAAAGCTCGGTCGGGCACAAAAGATCCTCCGAAAGTCTTATCAGGGCGGGAACTGCCTTTATGAAATCTGTTGTGGCCCGAGACCGCCTGCAGAATGACGGTTCAAGTATCAAGACATTCGGGGGAAACTGAGGGGTCTCAGAAAACAACGTGACAACGAAAAAGATAGTTCGTTATCATTATTATCATGAAACCCGGGAAAAAGCTATAAAGCTGAAACGCCTATGAACATAACATTTATGTTGGATTTCCTCGTGAACGCACCAGTAATTGAGGCTGTGTCCCCAATTTTAATAAGATTTGTTATGGCTAGATGACAGGTTTATCTTCAAATTTGAATTGCTTCTCATTTGAAAACTTTCGTGGCCCCCTCCTAGAAATATACTTTTCCAGAGATTTGCAGTTGCGCACGAAGACTAGGCCCATGCCTTCTATTCGCACCTCACCTTTCACAAATTTTTCCTACCTCCTCTTCTCTGCAGTCTCAACACTCTGCAAATTATTACACTATGGTTTATTAGTTTTCTATATAGATCACTCGTCTGCAAAGAACACGGCTTTGCCATTGTCACCACCTGCAAACCAAAGAAACTACCTACCTACCACGTACCTACAGCGATCGCATTTTGTTCAGATAAAATCTGAACGGAGATTAGGTCTCTTTTGCGATTCATACTCGTGTTTCTGATTTATCGTAAGTCCAACCCTTAAGTCCTCGTAGGGAGCGAACGGTTTGTCCCACAGAGCTCCCCGTGGTCTCTAAAAATTCTAAAAATGCAGTACTACCTTAAATTGATGGGAAAACAATACCTTTATATCGACATTTTCTGAGTTAGGGCGTTTCAACAACTCAATTTCAACCCTTAGAAGTGACCGAATGGAGCCCATATACCGAATTTCATCAAGATCGGTCCATGGGAACTAAGGAAAGTGCCGCGTACGACGTACGACGTAAGGCCAATACCAAAATCGGTACCGGTTCAAGAGGCGATCTACTCTATCCGGGGCTACCTACCCGGACTGTCTCAAGGTGCAGCAGCATACCTACTCTTCCAGATCAATGAAATCATGGAATCATTAGTCCGCGTTGATTCACCAGAAATGTTGATTTAGTGTCGTAAGAGAAGCATTCAAATAGATTGTCACCAACGTTAACAATTCTTCACCATTCTTTCATTAAATCACTCCATCTTTCCGTATCACAAACACATTGTGTCAGAGAGAATGAACTTTCACCTACCCTTTAGAGTGATCATTAATGATCGTGAATGCTGGAAAAGAGGCACGCCTCAATATGAACCAGGTACTCTTCTGTGGTACACAGATGGGTCTGTGATGAATGGAAAAGCTGGTCTAGGGATCAAAGGCCCAAATTTCAGCCTAACTAAACCCCTCGGAACAACAGCGACCATTTATCAGGCTGAAACCCATGCCATAGAAATATGCGCACAAGAGATCGCCAAAAAACGACTCAAAGGTGCGATAATTTACATAAAGTCTGATAGCCAGGCAGCCCTAAAGGCCATTGCAGCCTACTCAATAACATCAAGGCTAACCTGAGATTGTCTAGACTCCCTGAAGGCTGCGGCTCGGGGCAATAAGTTAACCTTGCTGTGGGTCCCTGGCCATGAAGAAGTAGATGGCAATGAAGTCGATCGACTCGCTAAGCAGGGATCGGAATCCCAATGTTTTGGTCCTGAACCCCTACTCGGGGTTACTAAGAGCTTCGTTACTCAACAGGTCCAAAAATAGGAGGACCGCGAGACAGCTGCGTACTATCACAACAATCCAAAGCAGAGACAAGCCAAGCAGCTAATCACCATCTCTAAAAAAAAGAGCAAAAGCTCTACTACCTTCGCACCATTATGGGTCTCCTGACTGGTCATTGCCCCCTGAGATACCATATCAACAAGATGGGCAAGGCCAGGACAGGTGAATGTCGGCTCTGCTGCGAAGGAGTCGAAACAGCAGAACACATCCTCTGTGAGTGTCCTGCTGTAGCATCTACCAGATTCCGGCATTTCCCGGCAGAAATTGCTCGGGAAACGCCCGAAAAACTTCTTCACTTTGTGAAAGAAGAAGTTTTAAAACGGGCACTTAAGTGAAAAAGGGAATCCTGTCACAATAGATCAAACTTATGGTCTAAGTGACTGGGCTTGACCCGTCCCAATAATTATTTTAAAAAAAATCACAAACACTGACTAGATTGCACCACAGTCACACAAGTTCCACAATTATTTCATATTATGACAGTTTAATATCGTTTACTCGACGAAATTTTCACGAAGATACGTGACAAACTTATTCGTTTTCCGGATTTGGCCCCCTCTTTTTGAGCATTCCATACACACGCTTTAAATGAGTTCCCCATTCGCGTTTCTTGATATTGATTGAACATTCCTTTCACTCACCCCACAGATTAACGGCTAATCTCATGTACCTAGGTAAACACGAGCTGGCGTAGATCGCCAAGTACGAAGCTCCCGCAACTTTCCACGACAGCCCCATGTTTTGCACTTCCGTTCCACACTTTTGTAACTTTTTCGAATTGTAGTTAGTACAAGCCTAAAGCATGTTTCGTGTTAAAATTTCAACTTGAATATTGAAATCAAAACGGAGAAATCAGTGAAGACTAATTCACTATTCTTGTATCTTGTTTATAAGTTGTTTAACCCTTAAGCCCATATGGAAGCTTTTAGACCTCAAATAGAGACCAAGTACCAAATTTGATCAATTTTAGCTCGTGGTAACTAAAGATTAGACCTATTTTTTCGATTTTCAGATTCTTCGCACCTTGAATTGTAAAATATTGGATTTTGAGAGTGCTAGAAATTTTATTTTTTTTGTTTGATTCGTAAGATTATTCAAAGGTTCAACAACCAGTTCGCCAGAATGACTCAAAAACTCCAAGTTCTTACCTAAGCTGTCGGTGTGAGTGTTTTACCGAGCTCAAGTTTTCATTTTCGGATTTCAAAAGAGCTCCGAGAGAGGGTGTAAAAACAACAGCGAAGTCCTTTCAAGGCACAATTACCCCTCGGTGTTGCTTCTTTTGTTCAGCTGTTCCTCCTTTCGAGCGTTGATGAGGTGCATAATAACGCCAACGACCCAGAATAATCTTGGGCCTAAAACCATCATTTCTGGCCACGTCCTCATTTTAGTCTTAACCTCACACTGAAAAATGTGGTTGTACATTCGACCAGTCTGTCAAACGGAACAAAACAGTTCCAATTTTCGACATATTTTTTAGTGAACTGAACGTTTAAAGGATATCATAGTAAATAGGGTGGAAATTATCCCAGCCATGCACTTCCCTTCATCCTTCTCTCCCACCCCCACCTTCCTCATCTTCCCTTATCCCTAGGGCCGGCGTCGGGTGAGTCCTGGGCGTCCTCCCCATCATATTTGATTTATTTATTTATTTTGTTTTATGGCGTGCCCCCTCCGTCAGAGAGACCTTTAGTCTTTGAGGGGAGATTTAAAAAAAAAACAAAAAAAAAACAGGAAGTTTGAATGATTGTGTGATAGTGACCTAGTGGTACGAACAGTAAAGCTTACTCACTAAATATAATCCGACTGTTCGGATCATGATGCAATTGATATGTAACCATCATAAGACCAGCCTCTAACTGCCATCAAGTTCTATCAAATCCATTCCATCAAATAATACGGTACCACGTCTGAGAGAGCAAAACCCCCGACAATCATCATAAATATAAAAACTATGATGTCATACAGCCCGGGGAAATTGACCTCGTACAGACTGACCGAAGATGTCTCCCTTACTCTTTGCTTGTAATCAAAGTTGTTCAGAAGCACCAAAACTATGCGAATACAAATACCTATTGATTTTGGGTAACTTTTTGAAAAGAATGCATGAAAACAAAGCTTTTTATTGGTTTATTATTTTAAATAATGAACGTTTGGAATGGAGCAAGAAAAAACATCGTTAAACCCCCCCCCCCTCAAAATTGGATTATTTACGTTTCAAGGGACTTTCTTTAGTTACTATGATGTTGATGAAATTTTGTGTATGGGCACCATTCAGAGTCTAGTTGTGCCCCAAAGTTTTTGTTGAGGGTCAGTCACTTCTAAGGCGTAAAAAATAGTGGTTGTGGTTCGTAATGTTCAGTTATATGGTGCTATATACTCGTATATACGATATAAATATACAGATATTAAAAGGCCTTAGCTCAAAACTTTTCGTACAAAGATATTGTTTTTTCGTCAATTCAAAATAGTACCTATTAAAGTTTTAGGAGAGGTAAAACAAAGGTAAAGTAAGTACCATTCAGGCTGGATTTTCGTCCAACTGCCATTCCTGGCATCGCGGACGTCATCAGCTGTCTTCTAAAGGGAACATTAGAATTAGTTTTGATAATTCCGCTCATGCCTTCCATTTGCCTCACCACCCTGGTTCGGGACGAAGGAGGCGATGAGCCCCAGACGCACAAACTCACGAACGTTGGCGGCGGGAATCGAACCCACGACCCCCGCAGAAATCGGTTCGAATCCCGTCACCAAAGAACGGAAGCGGCACCGGACCCCCCGCATTTTTAGGATAGGATGAGACCACCCAGAGGTCTGTAGGACCGACCGTTTGATTCTGACGAATGTTCACCGAAGGCAATTGACCAAATCTCCGTTCGAAATTCAGCTGATCAAATGCGATCTTGCTTCTTTCTTTGGTTAGAGTTTCATGTCACTTAGTTGAGATTCCTAGGGAACCAAGAACACAATTTTGTTATGCATAATTATGAAGGCACCTACGACTCCCAGATAACGATAATTTGAAGTGTGGTACTTTTGGTCAAAATTAAGTGAATAGTGAACCTTGGTGATGTTATAATAGGTAATTTTTTTTTTGACAGGAAGGTGGAAAATTTTTTGAGACCCACAGGTTTTATTTGATCTCGCAAGTTCCTGGAACGGTCCACATCTTCAGGTTATGTGGGATTCAAACTCACCAAAAACAAACGCCTCCTTTTCACCCACTTTGGAACTCAGCCAGAAACCGTTTAACACATTACTTCGGGCTGTGTTTTAAGATGCTCCGTCAGTTTTAGGAGGATTGTTTTAGGATGTTTCCTTCTCTCTCTCACCCGTTCAAGGCACATCTTCCTTTTCAGGATGCTCTCTGTGTAGAATCTACTACACGCAGAATATCTAGTCTCCAGTTCTTTTCAATTTCCATCATCCTGCTAAGAACAACAACTGAATTCTCTTATCCACCCTTTTTGCACATTCAAAGAAAGTGTGCCGATTGGGAGATGATATGGTTGGTACATGGAAAAGCCGTGTTCTTCACAAGCGGGCGATCTATACAGAAAAGTAATAATTTGAGGCCTTTCTTTTATTGTGAGGCAGCGAATATACAGTTTGTTTTTTTCTTCAAATTAGCTTAAAAATGTGAAAGCCTACTACACTGCATTCGTCTCTGGAATGCTTCAGTCCTTTTAGTACCGATAATTTCAGACAGGAGCATATTTTAACGGGATAATTTGGCAACATCTATTTATTACTAGGTGGAAACTATTTTTTTCTGAATCGAGCACGTGCTTGACCCTTTTGTTGCAAAGGTTTAATATTTTGTAAAGTTGAAGGGAAGAAACTAAGATATGATAATAACCTGGTAAGTTCAACACTAGAACAAAGCAATAAGGTCCCGTTCTTTGGGTTTAGTTAACCATCCGAGCTGAACGTTTCATTTTCTACTTACGCCAGATTTTACCTTCAGGTCTTCCTCCCTCGTCTTCACCTTTCTGAAAGGAAAATGGGTGAAAAGGCTTGGGCCGAAGCAATAAAGATCTTTTTACAGCTAGAAGTTTCTCCAGCATTTATTAACGTGGAAGGGCGACCGAGGGAGCAAGAGGAGTCTCGGATCGTGCACTTTATTGCAAGAAGAAGATATTTTCGGCGAAGGATTTTCCTAGGAGTAAAAAAGATCATCGGCGTCGGAGAGGAAAATATCTTCTCGCACTTGGAAGGAAAAGTTTTGAGCTCATGTTTCCAACTAATCTCCCAGTTTTGATGAGCCCTTCTCAGAAGAGGATGAGACTTCAGGGGCTTCAGAGGAGGGTTATTTATGATCGCTCTTTTCGTGAAAATGGTGGAATAAATGGGAGGGCGCTTATTGCCAAGCGTAGGAAGATCAATAGGTATGGCTTAAAACTCAAAACGAGAAGTATTGAGATGAGATTTATGGATTTCTTAAAGGATTTCAAGCCAAGGGCCATTTGGATGGGTTTGAAAATTTTAGTTTTGTAGCTCATCATTAGTTATTTGAAATTATGAAACATTTTAACACCCGAAAACTGTGATAGACTCTAAACTCTCTCCTTATTCCAGCCTAATCAGGTCATCAGATGGTAATTTATTCATGGTCAGGTCATTTATTCCGTCTCAGGATCCTTAACAATTCATCACATTGGGATCTTGATTAGGTACGTTTTGTTTCGATCTGAACAAGAAATTTACCCTAGGAAATAGGCAAGCAGCGGGTCGACATGCACCAAAATCTTTTGACATTTGTGAGTCACAACTGCGTCAGAGATTAACTTCGACCTTTCAATACTCAATACTTGGAAGTTACAGCTTTGGTGAGTGATTGGCCGAGCTAGAGTAACAAAACGAGGGATTAACAGCATCTAACGATCTTTCTTCTGACAGCTGTCCCGTTGTATGTTTTATCCTCACATTGGGATCCTTCAGCTATTAAAGGTGGCAATGGTTGCCAAGAAACGACCTCAGAAATCGCTGCGCAGCCCTGGTTGATGTTGGAGCAGTGGTGGTCTGGGTCAGGATAAGAGTTAACCGCCTTATACCCTCTTGTCCCTCCACTACAACCAGCACTTTAGAAATATGGACCAGAGATCTAACATGGGAGGCCTAAAGCTCAAGATTTTCTAATAATCTGCATGGTGCTACATTCATGTATCTACACTTAGGGGTAAGGAATCAACTGACTCTGTTGTTTTGTTGCTGGATCTTACTGAATCATAGCAGTAGTTGGCGATCCTAAACTGGGGAAGGGTGGATCGGAGGTACCAAAACGATCTGATACTCTTTGGTAATGCTGATGTCTATGAGAGTCCAGTAGTTGTTAGCGATTTGCCTACTGAACCTGTAGGTTTACCTTAATAAATTCACAAGCCAATTAAATATGTACCGTAATTCTTGGTGATTATGGTACACATTTTAAGACATGGTCTAAGTTTTCATTTTTTTATTGCTTTCATCCTGCTGATCCTGAAACCTACATGTCTCAAGACTATTCTAACCTTTAGAGCGATATTTTAAGTTTAAAATTGGAGGAATTGATCAAAATTGTGGTTGTACTATTCTCACCCCGTGATTTGGGGTGACAGTTCATAACATTTTTTCACTGAATCCTCCCATTAACGATCTGTGCCTTAGCCTCCCCCTTAACTGATTCTCTAGCTTAGAAAAAAACAAAGTCCTCCTACAAATTTCAAAAAATTCTTTTCCATCTTTTGTTCTCCACTGAGTCACAGACAAGGTGATGAAACGTTTCAACCAAATTGAGATCCATCAGGGCAAAGGAAGGTGATTCAAGAGCACAAAATATGATTTATATTCCAAAGAATTTGACAGTCCTCAGTCAAATCTCTTAGGTGGCCAAAGGACAACTTTTTTTTCACTGTCACTTGAAAAACACAGCCAAACTCATCACAGATTGATCACAAAAATAATGGATGTCTTCACCAAGAACAATGTTCTTTTTTATCAATAAAAAATTAAAATACACCATAAAACTATTTCAAATATTTTAAAACATAGATCGACTCGCAATGAGGTACTTTATGGGTCCTTTAGAGGTCCTCACTCTAATATGCCAAGCGCGAAGTTTTGCTTAGAGAACATATTTGGACGGAGCAGGATATTCTTCAATCGATCCTCAATACTGCAAAAATTGGACGCAGTCGTTCAAACCTATTCTTTTCCTCTTCATCTTCAGATTTGAGGAAACAAACACTCCTACTCTCAATCACGCTGTCCACTCGATCACCCCGGAAAGAGAAACGAAAAACCAGCGAACGACTCGAGCATGGGAGCAACTTGTAGTTGGGTTAGTCTCTTCCGACACAATCGACTATCGGTAGAAACACACTCCCCAAGAGTTTTCCTCCAGTCCCTTCAGATAACGGCAACTTCCGTCCAGTCCTTTCTTCATGGATTCAGGTCGATACTCATTCAGCGCCACAAGAAAAGAACTGAGTGCCCTTGTTCCAATACGAACCTTGACCTCATCGTTGTATCTATTTTTCCTCTTATTCCAGTAGAATCGTATTGTAGCACACATGAACTCTCCGAGTGGAGTATCAAACTCCACAATTCATGTGAGAAAATCTTTGTAGAAACTCACCTATAAAACAAGACTACCAGGTATCAAAAGTAGTAAATACTAAAAATCCGAACAAAATCTAATAAATGTCTGGGAGTTGGTTGATAAACCCCAGAGCGTGATGTGGTTGGTAATAGTTTGATCCTTGTGAACAAATAAAAATTATAAATGCTTGCATACGAGTCTGCAACACATTGGGACATTTTCATGTGTGTTTTCTTATTGTATTTATTACTACCCAAGCATCAAAATAAGAAAACAGTTGATTGTTCTCTACGCAACACAGTGAGTCTATTTTATTTATTGGTCGCGTGAGCAAGTTTTCGTGACGATTTTTCAGTTTATGTGCCAAAGCAAAGACATGAAAATGTCAAAAATTGAAAACGTTTGAATTAAGCAATTACTCTAGTGATAAAATATTGGTCCACTGTATCTCAATATTCTAATTAACCCTCCAGTGGTAGACCTAATCTCATCTCGCAAAAGGTAGACCCAGGAGCGCGGCGCTATTTCGGTACTTCCTCCCGAAAAAATCAATATTTATCATATTTTTTAATTGTTTTTGGTCAGAGTGAGATACTCAACTCATCTCCTGGTGTATCTAAAAATGTTCAATGAAAAACATATTGGTAAAAAAGTTTTTTTTATTGAACTCAGAAATACGTATTGGTAAAAATAGGTTTTGCTCAACTCTTAAATACAAATAACTGAGCAATCAAAATTTAACTAATCAAAGCCGTTTCAGTCAGATGTACGTTCTGCCATATCGTCAGAATCTTCCTCAGACCACTGAAGCCATTTCTTGGGATCAGAAGAGCGCTCAGACTTAAGAGCGATCTGACACATTCACGTTTTAGTGCAAGAAACCGATTCTCACTAACCCTGAGCGGTTTTAGGGACAGAGAGGAGGGTACGGTCCTGCGTAGAGGTGGTTTCTAGGAGGGAACTGTGAATCACAGCCCTCAAGATACCTAGCCACTGTGAACCACAGTATTCGAAAAATGGGCTGAAGGAGCGCCGCGCTCCGGGGTCTACCAGTGAAGGGTTAATTAGACGTTCAATCGTAGGTATAAGGAAACACAATAGACTATGTACCAGTGTCGTTCCCACGCATTTGCAAGAGTATTTTGTTCCGATATTTACGTTATTGAATATTTCAATTTAGCCTAAAATACCGCACCTGCCGAAATTTCTAAACATGTTTACCTAAATGGATCGATTGACGTACATACTCGTATATACTCGTAAGTTTGAATCGAGTTGCAAAGAGCATAGAGAGAGTGTTAAAACGTTTATTTTCCAAAAAATGACAAACATTTTGTACATTTTGAATAAGAAGAAAAAGAAAAAAATGGTTTATGAGAAATTGACATAGCTCGAAAATAATAATTACAATGGCAAAATACCAATACAGCATGGTTCTTTTCGAACCGACCTTGTAACTAACTTAAAATTTTATTTTAAAATAAAAATAATTAAAATCAAAGTAAATTTTCCAATTAATACTGGTTTAGTACTGAAAAACTTAATCATTAAATTCCCTCACGAGCAATCTGCGGTATGGCCAAACCAAATTTCAATAATGCGCCAGTTTACTCCAGGCCTGCGGGTCCTTAAGGAGTTCAATCGCCTCTTGGCGCGACAAATTCGACTTACCAAACGCACAACATGTGAACTCCGCCAACACAATTGAGCATCTCCCTGGGAGTAGATGGGTTTCAGCATATAGTTTCGCATTCAAATGCAAGGACTCTGAGTGCAACCTGAACATCCATCTCAGCGTATTCATGGGATGCTCTGAATCTCACTCTGAATCTCGCGCACTTCACGGGAGGGTCCAATTGCACTTGAACAAATTATGTAATATTTCTTTTTATACTATGTATTTATGCATTCCCTTTTCTTACTTTTCTCGCTAATTCTGCTAATCTTTGATTGTCGCAGGGAGTTTGCTCGATTTTTTTCTTCAAATACCAGTTCATTCGGATAAATATTAAATGAATAATTTTGCTATTCAGAAACTCCTAGAATTTTCCATTTAGATTGATACAATACAGATACAATGCGATTTCATCACAATTTCCAAAATTAATTCGACATTAACACAATTATTTCTAGTTAAACAAACATGTATAATACTTGATATTTAAATAACTTCGTGTTGTTAGGTAGTTACAAGTTGAAACCAGGTGGTGTTGCTAGTTTTATCTACTCAATCAAATTCAAGTTGCAGAGAGCACATAATACTTCATATTCAGAGAACCTTCAAGAATTTTGCATGAGAATACACATCTGCTGAATTGCTCGTCTTTGAATTGTTCGAAATGTTGTCTCATTCATTTTCACAATTTATCAACATTAATTGTCGCATTTCTTTCTGACGAGTATTTTTCTCCACGTACCCGGTGAAAAAAAGCGCAATTACAATTCTTCACTAAACAGATGTATATGAAACTTCATGATGAAAGTTGGGTTGGAAAACGCGAGAGAAAACCTTTTGTATTACACCCGTCAAGTCCTCCCGCGCTAGATCGAACCACCAACGATATTTTCCATCGGGAATAAAAATTTGATTATTGCGTAGTGCTATCCAGTAAATATCTTTTTTTTTTCAACTTCCACGACACCGAACTTTTCCATACGAAACACTGCCAAACCTCATCAGAAAAATGTGACTCGAAAAATTCGGCTTGTTTCATAACTTTCGATTCCGATATCTGTTCCAGATATTGGCTCCAGAAAAAGTTGAGCCATAAAACAAGGAGTAACCTCGTATCAGTCACCGTTATTACCTTTTCGGCGTATTGACTTAACTTTTCTGGATGTAAACACGAACAGATACAATTCTCAGGAAAGTTCTCAGTACCGTTCATAAGAACAATAAGACGTAGGTACATTAAATATACTATTTATATGCGTATAAATGTATGCCGGGAATGGCAGTCGGACGAAAATCCAACTTGAAAGGTTGTTTACTTTACTTTTTTTACTAAATGTATTGTCACAACCGGTGACAATAAAAACAAATGATTTATTTACAGGCATTGTAAGCCGGGGACTGAATACGACTATGAAGGGAAAAACCGAAACTTTAAAACCTAAAACGCTGCTAATTATTTCACAAAGGTTTATTACTTTGATTTACAGATCACTGCAAAGAACACTTTTCCATCAATCATAGGTACTAACTACCTTCTTCACAATCAAGTTTATTTGGAAGAAATGAACGCTTCACACTCATTCCGAAGAAAAAGGAAGCTGTGGGTAGCTTCATTAGGGAATTTGATTACTGGTTGCTAAGGACGCAAAACGAGTACAACTCGAAGAAATGAACCTCGATCGCATATTGGCCAGCTGAAATTTGAACGGAGATTAGGCCTCTTTTGCGATTCACACTCGTGTTTCTGATTTATCGAAAGTACAACCCTCATGGGGAGCGAACAGTTGGTCCTACTGAGCTCTGGATGGTCTCATTCGATACTAAAAATTCAACACTATTTTAAATTTATGAAAAAAACAATACCTTTATATCAAAATTTTCTTGAACTAGGTCGTTTTCGAAATTTTAGCCCTTATTTTTCAACCCTTAGAAGTGACTGAACTCAACAAAAGGTTCGCGGCACAACTAGTCCCTAAATGGAGCCCATATACCAAATTTCATCAAAATCGGTGAATGGGGACCAAGAAAAGTGCCGCGTACGGAGGACGGCGGACGGACGGCAAAACTTCCATTCGGTTTTCGGATTCCAAGTGCCTTGAATCGTTAACCATGAAATTTTGAGGCGGTTAAAATGGTTTACCTTGGTCGATTCCAAAAGTTCATTATGGACAATAATAAACCAAAACGAGCCTACAGCCGCTGTGCAGAAATTCATTGACTTTCTCTTGTACAAAATCCACCTGAGGGTATCCGCTCTTATATATACACGATATAATATATCGTGATTTATAAACAAGTTAGCATTGACAATAGAAGCCGCATCAAATGTAGTATACACCAATTGGAGCATAAATAATGATAGCACTAATAATGACCATCCTGTATTGTATCAGCTCTGTCAAATAATAGCCACATGAAAATTAAATACAGTGTTCATTATGTATAGTTTCCACCACACGTATCATCTACTCATATGACAATTCAGTATTGCACCAGCACTATATAGGACCCACATCAAATATAGTATCCACCAGATGTACCTACCACCAGCATAATAATAATACAGTACTGCATCATAACTATATTAGTAGCCCATCATATACAGTATCCACTATGTATAGCATCATCAGGTGTAGCATTCACTCATATAATGCCAATCCAGTAATCCATCTGCACTAAGATAGTAGCCACATCAAATATATAGTATCCACCAGGTGTAGCCTCCACGAATATAATGATAATCCAGTATTGCATCAGAACTATATTCGTAGCCCCGTAAAATATAGTATCCACTGATTACAGTACCATTGGGTGTTGTATCCACTCAAATAAAGACAATCCAGTGATGCATCAGCACTATGATAACAGCCACATCGAACATAATATGTTTGATGTGGCTAATATGAATGCTGTATTATAGTGTGTGTGCCTTATGATTACTATATTATAGTATTCACCAGGTTTAGCATCCATTCATATATAATGATCTCTCAGTACTGTATCAGCAATGAATAATTTATCCACCAGGTGCAGCATCCACGCTTATAATGAAAATTTAGTATTGTATCAGGACTGTATAACAGTAGCCACATCGAATACATTATTTGTCATGTATGAGGTCTACTTATTGCCTAGTCGCCTCAAGAGTTCAGGAGGATTTTGACTTAACTGTTTAGAATCTATTAGAACTAGAATTAAGCTATTTACAAATTTAATGGAAATTTAATGGAAATTAAGCAGTATCCCATTCAAGAAATAAACTCGCTCATCCTAGATTTGACTCTCAAAGATCTTCTCTTGCCTGTTGGAGTTTGGTTTAGTTCATCAATTATTCAACTTTGTAGGGAATAACTGGACATTAAGACCTGGGAGGAGCCGACTTTCTTGCTGCGACCGCTAGGCCAAAGCTTGTTGATCGGCTCAACGGAACGTAACTTCGAAATTTGGCTTATACCTCTGAGCAGTCCCGGATTATTTCATCCTATCAGAGCAGGTGGTCGGGCCGCGACTGAAGAGCGGGATTCCTGTTAGTGGTAACTAAAAGTCGTACTAAATTGTGGGGTTCAAAGGAATGGTTTCTAGCTAATTGTACCGCCCCAATAGTTATTTTGGAAAGCTATTAGGAGCGTACTTACTTGGATTGTGGTTAAAGCTTGTGGCTCTGTATTTTCTTGGAGTCTCCTGAATAACAAGCAGAAAACAATGAACATAGGTAATTTTGTATAGAAATGGGGCATTTATTGACAAAAATATGCCGGATCCGTACAATAAATTATAAACTGCTATATGACAATTTACAACGTTCTAAGACTATTCTGGTTCGTACCAGTCGTATTTCTGAGAACTTAGTAGGTGCTTTAAGAATAATTGAGTAAATTTTGGAATTTGTGGAATTTTGGAAGGTTGAATAAACTGGTGAGTCCAAAATATCGTGTACATAAGTGCGGGAAATTGTAAAGGAATGTAGGAATTTATTATGTAACGAAGAGAAGAGTTTTACCGCTGATTGTTTCTTTGATTCTTGTCGTGACGTCCACCACCAAACATATTGTTCTTCAATCTACAACACATGGCGTGTTACCTCGGGATCCAGGTGGCCAGCTCTAACGGGCAAGATGGTGAGCGCCAGCTTCCCTTCGTATCACCCATTTCTCTTTTGTCCAGACTAGACTCACTTGAGTGTAGAAGATCCTCTCGAGGCACCACAATCATGCATGTTAGACAAAATAACCTCACATCTTTTTATCTCAATCACATTTTTCACTTCAATTTGACCTATTTTGATGCATTTGGCTGCAATTCTCATGTTTTTTTTAAATTCCATTGAAGCATTTAGCACTGGCATTTATATCCAAAATTTTCAAATTTTACTACAAATGGTACTAAAAAATACCAAAAATTTCAAAATGTAAAGAGCACTGCAAATCTCATAGAGATAGGACTAAGAACTACCAGTGCAAGTGCCAAAAAATGTGGTACCTAAGGAATAATGGGGACTAATGAGGAATTTCGTTTTCAACTCATTGGTCCTTAGGGCCGTATTCATAGTCCTGACTCAAGTCAAATCTCTACTCTCACTCAGTCAAGGGGAGTCCCACCCTACACTCGAAAGTCGGTATTCATAGTCCAAGTCAAGTGAACACTTGGCTCCCAAGTGTGCCCTCGACTTGTGAAAGTCGAGAGTGCACTTGGACTCCACTTCGGCTTGAAATGTTCAAAAGTTGGCAGCCCTTGTCGTGATTATTGAGACTCCATGTCCTATATTTATCCTATATATATATGAGTATCCATGTTTTTTCTATGGAACATTTCTAATTGTTTTGTTGGCCTTCTGTCGTGTTTCCCGCACTCTTTTTTTGCAAAACAAAAAATAATAAACAGTAATTTTCTGTTCGAGTTTTTATTTTCGTTCTTGAAGTTCTGTCTAGTCGTGAATCATGTATTTTGTAAAAATGTAACTTGATTTTTATCGTCTATGTTTGTCAGTCAATAGAGTCTGGAAGTTCCAGTTAATACAGAACTTGTTTTTGTGAAATTTGTGAAGTTATTTCTTGTGATAGGGCCTACCCAGTTAGTAGAGTTCCATTCTACCAGTCAGTATTTCCTTAATCTTTTTTCATTCTTTTCATTTACATCGACAGTAATGGTGTTACGAACTTGTGTCTCATAAAAACACTTGACGAGTTGACGTATCGGGAGGACAGGGTTTTGATGCTTTCCTGTTATCAATGCTATCTCGCGGCCAGAAAATTCGGTTGTTTTAAGCGCAAAATTGTTCTTTTCTAACAAGACAATCGTTGACACATCTTTCCTATAGTACTAGCCTTGATGATTTTCCGCCTGTATATTGCCAGATTTGTCTTATTTTATTCGCAGAACTGTGGAAAAAAGGTAGGAATTCGCGAACCCTCAGTGCGATTATAGTGTACCTATCTAGACAACGGGTACTCCACATTATTATGATCCGGCCACCAAATTCTATCGATTTCCTCGGCCCTGTTTGTTGTTGCGGGATGTATTGAACTGTAACGATACTGATGAGAAGGTTCACATGAAATACTTGCAGTGTATGGTTGACGAGATTCAGAAGAGCTGATGGTAGATTACAGAAGGTACGGAATACAATAATATACCTACAAGGATTTATTTGAAGGAAATATTTACGCCGTATATACTTGAAGTTTGCAAAATCTTCGGTGAGAAATTCGCACTTCACTTGACCTTCCCCACTCATTATGCATTAAAAAATGATTAATTAAAACCACAAATTAAACTATAAGGACACGACACGAGTAAAAGCAAAATTAGTTGGTACCAGAAATAAAGTTTCCGAAATAACTCGAGATCGCCATAGCAGAAAAACGCATGTCCTCCCAATAACGTCTAGTTAAAAAAAAAAATAGTCGAGATCGCCGTCCCACTCATCAATAATTAACAAAATCACTTTATTAACAAAACAAAGAAGTGTTGGTGGTGATGGCATCGAAGCATCAATTTTGTTTAAAATATAGTATTTTGCATTATTTCAAGGTATTCCAATTATTTTTGTTTATTAAATTACTTTAAAATGTTATAGTTACGTTGTATTTTATTCGATTTCCATTATCAGCAGTGAAATCCCCAAGTAGGGGTTCGCACTTGAGGGACCTCAGGAGCTCACTTGGGATTTTGGCCTTTTCAAGTGAAGTGCGAACTCGACTTGTGGTCAATTTTGGTTTATAAATACCGTGAGTGCGCACTTGAGTAACCCGTACACTTGAGTAGAAGCTGACACTTCAAGCGACGTTCAAGTGCACGTCTATGAATTGCTCAAGTGGTAGACTCCACTTGTACCGTCACACTTGAGGGCAAGCTTGGACTTGAGTCAGGACTATGAATACGGCCCTTAATTTTATTTGGAAGTAAGTAAGTAACATAAGTTTTAAATCAATGCTTTTCAATATTCTTAATAGTTTAAATACGTTAATTTTGGTTTATTATTTTCAATAATGAACCATTGGAATAGAGCAAGAAAAAAAAATGCCCCCCCCCCCCCTATAGACTTAGACGGTACTTTTCTTGGCAACCAAGGACCTATTTGGTTGAAATTTGGTATAAGGGCTCCATTTGGGGTCTAGTTGATGTCAGTCACTTCTGAGGGGTGAAAATTATGGGTTCAAATTTTCAATAGTGCCCGAGCTCAAAAACTCTCGGAATAAAGGTACCTATTGTTTTTTCACCAATTTAAGATAGTATTGAATTTTTAGAGACCACGCGGAGCTCTGTAGGACAATCCGTTTGCTCCCTACGAGAACTTAAGGGTTTCCCTTCGACAATTCGATTTTCGTATTCAACCGAAGGTTGAGGGTTTGACTGATGATAAATCAGAATCGCGATTGTGAATCACCAAAGAGGCCTAATCTCCGTTGAAATTTTAGCTAACCAAAATGCAATCGCTGTTCGTTTCTCCGAGTTGTATTTTTTAGTGGGTACCATAATCTGAGCAGGGTTCCCATCCATTCACATCCACAAAGAAATCAGACAAAAAGATTCCATCTTTCCATCCTGTTCAGTCCATCGGAGTCTTTATTTATTCGATAAAACCATCGTGTTTACAGTTCCCGTGGTGAACAGCCGCTCAAATTCCATAAGTGCTCGTGCAAATAAACGAACCGGGAAAGGTGTCCTGTTTATTTTGGCAATCGCTACGATAGTTGTTTTCATAGTTTGGTACGACCTGCGTCAAGCTCCGATCGATGACTGGGATTTCCACTCTAACTGAAATTCAAGGGATGTACTCGAAGATTTTCAACAAATGTTTGCTTATAATTACGTACAAGAATCAACCTGGTCTAAGTATAATCTTGCACCATACTCCTACAATTATTGTAGCCCGATTGTTAACAAAATCTTTGAATGGCATTTTTTGGACTTTGATGGCATTTTTTACAACTTTTATTCTTCCAAGTTCGCACTATAGAATAACATATGTGACGAAATACTCATACGATTCTGACGAACTCGTGATGTCCTAGCAATGTGCTCTAAGCTCTCACTAAATAAATACAAGCTATTGTTGTATCTGAAGTGATCTGAGTGATTGAAGAGAAACGCAAGGTTCCAATACACCATAATGGAAACAATGTATTTTTAGTACAAGAAGTACATTCAGGAAGTTCTGCACCGTCTGGCTATAATATATTCGTATGAATAAACATATTATACATACTCATACATAAATCACTAGTTGGAGAGTGAACATAATTCACATCATTTGGAGGGGTTGAAACCGTGGAAAATGAAGAGATAATGTTTGTGAATAGCGGTGAAATGTGATATGACCTTTTAGTGTAATTGTGAGTTTTGTTATATTTCCTGTAGATATGAATAATTTTCGAGGCAATGTAAAGGCACTAAATACAATTGTGTTGTGTTATGTAGGTTTGTGTAGGATTGTATTTCACCAGTTATTAGGCGAATATTTAGGCCGAAGATTTTGGCGAGGATTTAGAAACAATTAAATTGGCACATCGTGGAGAAAGATAATTATGATTTTTCTCACCGGTTTGTCTGCGCAGACTCGTGTCCCTGGGCCCCAGGTAAAGAGATGATGTCCAGTTGATCTGCCAGGAACCCACTAGGATTATAGAGCGCAAAAAATTACGTAAAAAAAAACAAAAAGGGCGAAGACAACTCTTTATAATTTGAATGTACAAATTAATTAGTCGATTTCGGGCTTGCCCTCTTGAGCGTACATTACCAACTGCTTTGTGGAGCGCTCGGATACACTTACTCCAAGCACCAATATTACAAATTAAATAAACACTTCGCATTTGTTTTAATTCACAATTATCCAAGGTGTAATATGTAGTTTGGTGAAGTTTACAGTAATCGTTTCTGTAAATGTCAGGATAAATTACTCATTAAAACCACGGAAATTTTGAGATACGTGAAATACGTATGACCGTTTTGCAGGAGAGCTAGTCAAAAGACGCCGCTCAAGACTGAACCTTCCCAAACCCCTGCTCGGTCGCGACTCACCTCTGTCACTCGACGCAAAACGAATATAATACCTCATTCTAGTGCACCCTACTTGGCAGTATGGTTGCACTTTCTGGGGTTTGGCCAGCAGAACCCAAATAAATAAAGTCCAGACTCAGCAGAATAGAGCGCTTTGCCTCCATCAAGATCTCATCCCTCAGCACAAATTACTTAACCCTTAACTGCACCAGCTATCATATAATATATGATAGCTGGTGCAGTTAAGGGTTAAGTCATATTATGATATGGAACTTTAAACGAGGCTCAAGAGCATTCTGGCGGTCTTCTCGAGCTCTTTGTGGTATTGTTACTTTAGTCAACTACCGCTAGATCTCATAAGAATCAAAGAAAATCCATAACCCCTCCTGTAAGGTTATAACCTCTTTCAAATCAGCAGAAATCACGAGTTGACAATACGCGTGAGAAGTGTTGTTTTGCTGTGCCTCTTACAACAACATTTTTGAAGATTTTCGGCTGAAAAAATACTGCGTCCTGTCTCAAGATATGTAGAAATGAAATATGAAAAGAACTAATCGATCAAGTTTCCAGTGTTTATGGAAACTGCGCTTTTCCTTTGATATCTCATATGATAGAACGTGAAGGAGGAGGACCTGGGTGAATTTCATATAATATATAATCACTACCCATTTCATATAATATATGATAATATGATCATATTATGATAGAACGTGGACTTCTCCACTGCATTACCATCTCGTTCAAACGTGATACAAGCCACTTGCTGCACATGATGTTTTTTAAATATAATTCTATTTTATGTTTTTGATGATTTTATAAATTTTATTTGACAGTCAGCATAAATTTCACATTAGGTATCCCTACTATATTTCAGAAATGGTTCCTAACCACTTCACATAATATGTGAAGAGAATAACATATATGTGGACAGAGATGGAACCAAAAGAATCTAATTACATAAAACCCCAACCGTATGTACATGCATGTATGTATGCATAGTCGCCGATCGCGAGGAGTTAGAGTGGTTGTGGGAGATGTGACATGAAGCCGAAGCCACCTTGTCGAAAATTGTCTACTTATTGTTTAGTCTTCAACTTTCTTGTCTATAGTCTGGCCAATGGTAAGAGGAAAATTCATTGCTGCCTGCAGGCCTTTTTTTTTTAAATTACATACATACAAATTATCATAATAAATGCTTTGAAAAAATGTCTTATGTATAATATATCACTAGATTTTTGTCCATAATCCTATCAATTTTCTAAATAGGTGATAGAAACTCCAAATGACCATTTATGCTTTCTTATAGCATTATAAATGTGATTTTTAAATAGCATTATGCGAGAAAACCTATTTGGTCACATGTATTTCTTTCAACCATTTTGCTCGCATTATATCACATATGAAATCATCGTCTCGGCTGCTTAACCACGTTCTATCATATATGATAAGGGCATAAATTAGGGATTATCGGTCAAACTATGTAATTTAGGGATTTTTCCTTGTCACTTTCGTTTTCAGGGGGCCAAAATACATGAAATTCTTTGTTTTTCAAGAAAATCGGAAATTGTGTGCAGTTAAGGGTTAACAGAGAGGTGGTTTCCAATTGCATTTTTCAAAAAATTTCTTTGTGTTCTTTTTTCTATGAAATGCCTTTAGAAAAATGTATGAATTAGAACTTTGATCCAGAGCCAGAGATGTTCTGTACTACAGACTACCTCTAAAATGACTCCGTACATTCACAAAATTCGCGACTCTTCAAAATCCACGAGTATTTACTATTGATTGCCGTCAACATAGGTATCGCGAAAACGTTCGATGATCATAATAAGATGTTCCGAAAATCAGATGAACTATTATTCAGATGGAATCTAGATCGAAGTTGAAAATACGAGTAAAGAGCGGGAATGATATATTGTTGAGAATTGATACAATATTATTTTCCCCTTGAATACAATTCAAAGGCGTGGCCGATGTGGTCGGGCAACGCTCCAAAAGGGCGAATCCGTCGGGATGGGGTTTACCGCGAAAAATCTTTTAATGCATCCGACGGGGAAAGCTTTCCAGGAGAGCTTTCCGGTGTGAACCAACAAATAAGATAAAAAGTATCGAAAATAGGCGTTTCTCCGGAAAGCGTAGGTTGTATGACTTGGGCATTGGCCAAGCTTGGTTCGCAAGGTTGTGGATTTGATCCAAAGTTTAACAAAATACAATAGTTGAATCAATGGTTATACCCGACTTGTGCACCGTTTTAAATTGATGAAGTGATGCTTATTCTCGATAGATATTCTCGGGTGATATTAATGATGATTCTCTCCAATGGGAAGAAATTCCTTCAAGGGACATCACTATCTCAAATGTTGATGTCAGAAGTAGGATCTACAGATCTTCTGGGACCTTCAGGGTTGCTGGAGCTGCTTGAAGAAAATTGTTCACAGAGCCTTCCCATTGGAGAGAATAATCATTGATATTGGCCGACAATAGCACACGTAAGTTAATATATCATACTACTAAAGCCATTTGAATGTTGAAATCCTGATGATGAGATTCAGGCGAAACGTCTTGGTCTCCTTATCCTGGTAAATTATCTTCTCACCCTGTTAAGGGTTCCATGAACATGTCAACAACAAGTTGGCTGAGGTCCTTGGAGGAACATGACCGCACTAACTGATCTTGTTAGCTTACGAATCAGCCAGAGAAGAAAACAACTTTTGGTTTATCATTTTCAATAATAAGCCTTTGGAATCGAGCAAGAAAAAAAAGTTGACCCCCCCCCCCTCAAAATTTTAAGTTAGAATCCGAAAATCGAATTCAAAATTTTCCGTCCATCCGGCACTTTTCTTAGCAACACTGGACCGATTTGGTCCAAATTTGGTATGTGGGCTCCATCTGGGGTCTAGTTGTGCCACGAAGCATTTGGTTGATGTCAGTCACTTCTAAGGGGTGAAAATTGAGGGTTAAAATTTACAAGAGTGCACTAGCTCAAAAATTCTCGAAATAAAGGTATCGGTTTTTCACCAATTTTAGATAGTATTGAATTTTTAAAAATTTTTGAGACCACCCAGAGCTTTGTAGGACAAACCGTTCGGTCCCTACGAGTACTTAAGGGGTTTCCTTCGATAAAACTGAATCACGAGTGTGAATCACAAAGAGGTTTAATCTACGTTCAAATTTTATATGACTAAAATGCGATCGCTTTTCATTTATTCGATTTGTATTCAGTTTTGCTTTCTGAGCAACCAGTAATTGAATTTCCATATGAATCTCCCTATTTTTCGAATCGAGTGTGAAGCGTTTAGTTCTTTCTAATAAACTTGATTGGGAAGGTGTGAAGGCAGTGTGGTGTTGTAGGTAGTACCTACCAATGGTTAGTAGGTAAAAGAAAGGCTGCAAATCATTGCCCAAAGGTTTATTATTTTCTCTACAGATCACCCTTCTGTATAGTTCCCTCCTCACCAACCGTAGGTACCTACTACCTACTAGGTCATTTTTGAAAATGTCAACACTTCATTTCCATTTGGTTGGTGGTTGGGGTTGAAATTTTCAAAATACCTATGGTTGGTAGGGAGGGATCTGTACAGAAGGGTGATCTATACAGAAAATAATAAACCTTTGGGCAATGATTTGCAGCGTTGTTTTACCTACCAATTTTTTTAATTGTTAGTTATTGTTTAGATTCAAAGTCGCCACTCCTGCACTCTTGTATCAAGAGCTTTGTTTGGGATTTTCTGTGTATTTCACTACCGTTGACCAATTAGGATCTTCTGAACTGCCGATTTCACCCAAATTCGAGGAGTAGCTGAGTTCAGGTCATTGGACCTCACTCAGAATGTCAACGAATTATCCCACTAATCAATCCCTTATGAATTAGCCATAATATGGTTTGCTTATACGCGATGTCTGCAACTTGTCACATTATGCCAAGTTGCAGACATCGCGTATAAGCAAACCAATATGATGAGTTCATTTCGTCAATTTTGTATTGAAATAGTTCTGCTGCCCACCTAATTTGTTCACTTCCTAATTTCCCAAAGTTCAACTCCTTAAAATTTTCGTCTGCATTCTCATTTGTTATGCGGAACTCGTTCAATCAATTAATCGAGCGTATTCAAATTCGAGCAGTTGTGAAACATCGAGTGGAATCCCTTTTTCTATTGCTGTGATTCGTAAATATGCAGAGTGGGAGCCACTGGAGGGTTCCTCCAACAGCCGACCACCAGATCCTTCCAGCCCTTATTTGTATTTCGAAAGAGCCTCCCTCGGCCATTCTTCCTTGAGCCCGATGTAGCGCACCCTCGAGACTTCAGAAGTTTACATTTCGGAAGGAAAGAGTAGGGGGAAATCCAATATTTAACTTGCATCTTTCTGACGGTCCCTTCGGAGTTTTTCAAAGGGTAATGCAATGTATAAGTAATGAATCGCTTCGCAAAACGGCTGGTTTTATTGCTTTTTGTCGCCTCAAATCTTCCACTGTGATATCGTCTACGAATGAAAAAATAGAAAGACGATGCTTAGAAACTGAAATGCCCTCTCAAGGTTTGAATAATATTTTGCTACTTTTACACTGCTTGAAATTCAGAGATGTATCTATGATTTTGTCACATTGGCTTTTATACTATTGAAATTGTAGCAATGTAGTTTTAACTCATAAGATGTATCAGTTAACAAGTTTTGAAAATAGACGTAGGAGTATTATCAAGCAAAACACTGCAAGAACTGATTTGATGGCCAGGAGAATAGGCCATTATGTGTAGATGGTGGTTCGAGGGGATTTTCATCAACCTGAGAACAGAAAGGAAATTTTTATTAGACGAATTTCGATCTCAGGTCTAATTATCGAGTTAATAAACAACCAGCAATTTTTACAATTACTACAATTTAAATTTACACATTACAATTTTTGCTATTGGTTTTTACAGCAATTTTTATTTTATTATTATTATTTTTTTTTTTACTTAGGTATTGTTCACTAACCAAAATTAAAGTATTCACAGATGAAAAACTCCCTTTCTAACTGAGTAGGTACATTAAATGTACCTACTCAGTTAGAAAGGGAGTTTTTCATCAAATTTTGATTGAGATTCGCAGTTGCACAACACGTATCATCTCCAGAATGAAGAATTTCACCGAACTCTGTTTGCATTTTTCCTGAATAGTTGCTAATGGTGTAGCTTTTTATATTTTTTCTCTTCAGTTCTTCGATTTCGATCTTCACTGGTTTTGTGAAATGTTGCCTCCGAGGACTTTACGAAGTGAGATTTCATGATCTCAGCGCTTCAAGCGGCCATACATGAACTATTGGTGGTTGACGTCATCCTCCCGGTTTTTTTAAACGTTCATATTTTCTACACTGCTTTTTTATTAGTAAATGAGGAAGTACGGGCTGAAGGTTTGCCGTAGGGGGTTTTTTCGAGGTGCTGACTCCGATTTTGGGGTCAAAAATAGGAAATTCCGACATGGTGAAATTCCTCATTGATGACTTGTTGCATCTGTTTCTCCTAGAACCTTCAGGTGACAGAGTTTAGGCGAGAGAAAAGTGGTTTTCAGGTCTGTTTATGACGTCGTGTCCTTATAAGATGTCTGCCAATGTCAAAAGAAAGACCCGCACTAGTGCCATCTGGCGGATCTAAACGATTTCGTGTTGGTTGGTTACGGCCACTCGGCCGTGACTCCGACCTTCATAGGTTATGAATATTCTCAGACGGTACTTTGTGCTATCTAAGTCGTCCCTCTGAGAAACTGAGTGGTGGTAAATTTATCAATCATGGGTATTGTTAAAACATTGTGAGAAAAGTAGATTCCTCTCACTCAAAACTTACCTCCTTTTCCAAAGTTTTATCTCGCAAAAAATTGAAAGTTGGTGACTGAATTTTCCATTTAAACGCCGGAAAAACTCGTTGAACTCTTAGCCTAGAACGTCCGATTCGTTTGTTTACCCAGCAGAACTTAAGATTAAGTTGTTAGCTGGGAAGAAAATAAGTCGAACAGTATTTCGAAGTTTTATCCGCTCTAGAGTCTTAGCAAGAGGGAGAGACGTTACTTCCTTAAGTGCCCTTGAGTGTGTGACAGGGGCTTAGGGAAAGAGTAAAGACTCGTTCAACTTCCCCTCAGCTGTTTCCAGGACTTCCGCTGATATATCTTGGGAACATGCAAGACGTTTCAGACCCTCAAGATCTAGGATGATCAATCTGGACAACATCTCTATAAGTTCGAAAATCTGGGAAATCTCTCAATTTTTTTCCGAGTATGTACCAAGTTAGCAAAGCCGGAATGAAATAAAATATTGTTCTTCAACTGAATATGAAATGCCCTTGCTGATTCCCGACATGAATATGCACGACTTCCGCTTGTATCCATTTCCTCAAATTTTGAATGAACCGATTTTGCCTAAAATCCGGGACGGAGGTATGGAATATTTGGAAAAACTGTTGCGCACTCATTTTTACATAAACTCAGATTTTCTTTTTTTAGTTCATTTCTTTGATTATGTACAAAAAATGACATCTGTCAAGTGTCGTCCATTTTTGTAGATACACTCCTGAAGACGTTGTGAAAAGTCTCCCTTAGGGCTTTGTTTAAGTACACTCGTACTTTGAGAACCACCATGAAGAGTAATCATAATTATGGTGACAGGTCCGGTATCGAGAGGGCCTCTGCACGTCTCCTCGGAATGAAATCAGACATCCAGAGAATGACTTCCTTTAAAAAGCCTTATTTGCTCTCGATATACCTATTCCTGCCATAAGTTCTTTTACAAGGAAACGTGCACGGAAATGTAGTGTTACTCTTAGAATACCGGTAGAGTTACTTCATTCTGAAATCATAAAGTTTAATGAGTTGAAAAAACGTTGGGTCAGCCGACATGTCCGCCTTTAGCCTTCACACGAGCTTTTAACCTCCGGGGCCAATCGTCTATGGCAGCACGCAGCACTTCCTGAGGGAAATTACGAACATCCTTCACCAGAGACGACGTCAAGCTCTCCAAATTATTATGCCCTCTGTGGCAAGCCATAAGCTCAAGATGATACCAAAGCTGGTAGTCCAATGGGTTGAGATCCGGGCTTCCCGAGGGCCAATCTGACGCAGTGATGAACTCAGGAACGTTCAGCTCCAGCCACTGCTGCGTCGTCCTAGCCTGTGAGCTGGAGCAGAGTCCTGCTGGAAGACCCAATGTTTTCCTTCAAACAGAGTGTCGCTTAGAGGCTTCACTACTTGCTCAAGAATATCTTCTTGGTAGTTTCTAGCCCAAGTTGTAACTCCTTGTTCACAAAAATGGAGTTCTGTTGTGCCATCAAAGCAGACTCCCCACCAACACATCACTGAGACTGGATGGTGACCTCGCTCGACTCTCCCAATTTTTTTCCTGAGCTTCCCGAGAGCTATGGACATAAACCTTATCGTTTTGACGGTTGAATTTTTGTTCCATTGTGGAAATCTTCTCGTCTGTGATGTTGCGATGACCTCCATTGGCGTACCTGCTCAGCAGTGCTTTGGATCTTTTTGTTCTAATATTTTTTTTAGAGCCACCGTGAGGCTTTGCTCAGTCATTTCCCGATAGGCACTCATCTTGAGATCATGTTTGATGAGCCGAGATATAGATCGTTTAGAAATGTCCATCTCCCTATGATTTTCTGCTTTCGAATTGGATTTCTCCAAATTCTGTTTTGGACCGCTTTGATAGCTTTCTTCGTCCTCACAGAGCTGGGGCGTCCAGATCGCGGCCTGTCCTTATCAGGCTGGGTAGATGCGAAGCGATGTCCGCCACACAAACATTCGATTGATTCCTAACGATTTCAGGGTTTGGAAAATGTCTGAATTGATTTACCTCGCTTTGTGGAGGGCAATGACCGCGTAACGATCTTGTTCAAGTTCACTCTCCATCTCACCGGTATAAATATTAAACAAGAACTGAGCGGTGATTTGTAGCTCCATACCTAATATAGACACCGAGTTCAAAAGCAGGTCTCAGCGTGCACTCATTCGAGCTTCACGGATCGGTCAAAGGTTGTAACAGAACTTATGGCAGGAATTAGCAATTCGTTCTTGGTATGCTGTGTGAGGAAGCTTTGCTACCCACCTAACTCTGTGAACGATTTTTATTCAAAGTACAGCACGTTAGCTATATTTTAGTAGTTGAATACGATGTCTAAATATATCCGTTTGGATTTGAGACTTTTATAAACTATACTGTCCTCAGATTGCAGTCATCAGTGTACCTACATATATTATGGCTGTTCTACTTGCCGCCGGTTTCACCCTGGTCAAGGCTCGTAACCCTTTGATTAGTGAAACCTCTTGTTTGTTTAACCCTCGGATCATATAACGTACGTCGTAAAGTTTGTCAATCTCGAAATACCAGTTTCTGGCCGTAGAAGACCGAAAGGACTCTAAACCCCGCGTGGGCGCTGCGCCGCTCTCCCACGGAAGCGAAACACCGTTGACGGGGTTGTTACGGCTACCCGTAGTAAAACCTCGCTATCCCGTGGGAATCTTATTAATATCTCATCCCCCGCTATCCACCTGGGCGGCCGACACCTTCTGGGATATTGATGTAGTTTTAATACAGACGACGTTGTCTCGCTTCTTCGTTATTGAAACGGAATTGGGTTTTTTAATGGGCCCTTCATCCATGAATTTTTCAGCGAAAACTATGAAGATTTCGTCTTCCTTTTCAACATTGAATCCATCTTCGTTAACAGCGAACGTTATAGTCACCCTTTTAGTATTAGTTTCCAGTCCGAACGACTGGTCTAGAGTGGTCTTAGGTTATTTTTTCGTCTTAATAGCAGGTACTTGTGCATACAGGCGAAAAATTTGTTTATAAAATCATGAAGAATAAAGAGAATTAGTGAAAGATCACATAAATATCTTAAAAGTTATAGCAAACGATTGCCAAGTGGGTGTGACACATAGCTTCCTCGTATCGTTAACCCAATGTATAGATGATCTGACGATAATGCAGCTTATATCAAAACACCAATCTTCATCTACACGTCAACCTGCACAATCTCTGAAGATTTCAGAATTTATTGAAATATGACTGTTACAAAGAAATTCACGTTTGCGCATGCGCAGTGGCAACAACCAGTCTGAGACCAATGATTTTCATAGGGAATCATTTACATCACAATCCGCATAATCCCTGAAAATTTCATCAAAATCGGATGGAGAGAGTACAAATTATGGCTGTTACTAGGAAATTCACGTTACGCATGCACAGCAGCTACTATCAGTTCGAGGGTGATGATTTCCATAGGGGACCGTCTACAAGCCAACCGGCACACTCCCTGAAAATTTCATGGAAATCGGACATTAACTTCTTATGGTTGCGCACATTACAAGAATTTCATGACAGACACACAGACACGAAACCGAGTTTGTTCGAAAAGGTCTGAGACGTGAAACGCGAGTGAAAATTTTGATTTTGGAGAACTTTTTTTCAACCTTGAAAAGTGAAACTCCTTTGGTATACTCGGAAGCAGAATCTATCTCTCCCTCAAACGAGACCTAGAAAAATCCGTTGATGATAACTTATCTGCACTTTTTACCCAAGCCATTAAGAATAAAATATTATTAACCCATTTCTGGCCATTGATGCATTTTTGCATCGTCATAATAATGATTTTTTTAAATATTGAAATAGTGGAAAATCTTTGTAGAAGAATTTTTTCTCGTTTACGCTGTTCCTAAACTTTTTAAAGAAAAATGTCTTCGACATTTGGGAGCTCAATGCGATTTGGGAAACTTTTTTGAAAAGGAGGCCTTTTGGCCGAAAGCATGTTTATGCTGGCTCAAATTTGGTCCTGGGAGAGTGAGCATTCTGGGCTATGAGTAGTAACAGATTCCGGTTCATAATAGGTAATAGATTTTTAGATTTTATATAGATTTTTTTTTTTTTACAACGAAATGGATAAATCATATCTATTTGGAAATTTGAGACCTCTTAAATCCTACTAAAATGTAAAATTCATAAAATTTGGAACATTTTTGTTCTCGATTGGTGAGCATTTGATGAACCCTTTTCCGGCCGGCATTCTGTAAAATAGTTCATCCTCCTCCCGCCATTACTCGGTTATTTCTAAACTCGGCTTGAAATGGGTTAAGATCAAAATTTTTTGTACTCTTAGATGATGAATCAAACAAACGATTATTTTTACTTAATTTCCTTATTAACCGTCACTTTTCTGTTTCAGGTATGTTCTGTTTCTAATGCGGTAAGTTTGTATTCTAACTTAGCATCCATTAGTAGTTTTATATCCCCCCGTGATTTCTGCAATTTATTGAGGTTAGACTAGCATAACATGGGTCTACTCAACAACAACAACATGCTTGGTTTTGGAAAGCAACCTTGTCCATTAATTCACTGATGATAGGCTCCCTTACGCTTGAAGGGGCCAGCAAGAAGTGGGAAGAGGGTGTATACAGTTCTTCCTCTCACTAGAATTAATAATTTCACTCTCTTTATTATGTGTATTCACTCCAATTTATTTTCAACGTTTCCATAAAGTCGTGCACCAAATCTTAAATGAGATAGCGTGAGTAGAAGGAGAAAGATCACCAAGGCACTACGGCTCTTCTTTTTTCTTGAACTTTTACTTTCAATTTTTCAACAACTCTCCCTCTCACCAAACTCTTACTCATACCAGCTCTCTTACTACGTCTCTGAACCCTCCCTCCCTGTAAGGACTCTTGCGATCACTTCTATTCAATTATTCTTTATTCCTTATAAATTATACATGTGGGATCTGGTGTGGCTACGGTCGTTGGGGCGTCGTTTTTTGGCGGTGGACTTTGGACCAACTTCCGAGGGGGTCGTGGGTTCAAGTCTCATCGCCGGCAGCGTGCGTTTTTCGGCGACCGGGTCTCTCATCCCCCCCCCCCCCTCGTCCTGACGTCCCGAACTCACGGCCCCTGCAACCGGTCCGAGTCTCGTCTCCAGAGACACATGCCGTAGCTCGCTCGGCCACAGCGCCGCCCATGTAGCAAGTAACTACAGTCGGTAGGTTAAAAAATAAATAAAACGCTGCAAATTATTTCACAAAGGTTTATAATTTTCCTGTAAAGATCTCTCGTCTGCAAATATCACAGCTTTGCCATTGTCACTATTTATTTATTTTTTACCTACCAACCAGAGGTACCTACTACCTATCTACTAGGGCATTTTTGAAAATTTCAACGTTTCGTTTTGGAATCCAAATGGAAATAAAAGAGTTGAAATTTTCAAAAATGCCCTAGTAGATAGTAAGGTAGAAAAAAAAAAAAAAAAAATAGTGACATTAGCAAAGGTTTGATCTTTGCAGACGGGGGATCTGTACAGGAAAATAATAAACCTTTGTGAAATAATTAGCAGTGTTTTTTATGAGTGACTTGCTTATCAATTTGTTTGCTATCCCCATTGGCTTTACCTGTAACAAAGGGTAAATTCGATGTGATGCTCCCCCCAGATTCCGCCTGGCCGTGCTGAGTAGACCACTTGCCCCGCCCTATTAATGCCTTTAAGTGGTTTTGAATAGTTGATTCCCTTCCCACAATATACCGCCGTGGCTGGCGAGCCCGGGAGTTAGCGGCTCCTTGCATGTAAATCGGCTCATAATTTCTTGAAGAATCTGTAAACCCTCCAGTGAGGAGCCCGCTAACTTTTGTCCGGACCAATGTTTATTAATCAGGGCTGGGAGCGTTTGCATGAGGTGCTTGCGCTTCCCGACATCTCACACTGTTCATCCAAAACAACCATTAGTACTTTGGTAGAGTACCTGTGCGTATAAAGGATGTTAACCGTACTCTACTGACAAAGACAAGGGTTAGGAATGCGCTGTCACGAAAAGTTGTGGGTGAGCTTAATTCACTTCTGGTGGCCCCACAAAGCTGACAATTCACAGGGAGACTCTCTAAGACTGTGGAATTTTAATGACAAACTATGGTCTCCTCCCTGGTCAGCTTATAAAAAATCGAATTTTACGGTACCAATTTACGTTATCAGGCAAAAACGCATAATCTCCGTTCACATTTTAGCTGACCAAAATGCGATCACTGTTCGTTTTTCTTTGAGTTGTATTCAATTTTGGGTCCTTAGAATCAACAATCAAATGATCAAAATTTCTAATGAAGGGACCCCTACTTTTACGAATGAATGTGAAGCGTTCATTTTTTCAAAATGAACTTTATTGTGGAGCGAAAATATGATTGGCGGGTAGTGGCAAATTAGGCGAGTGTTCTATGCAGAAAAATAATAAACCTTTGGGTCATAATTTTCAGCGTTTTTGTTACTCAACCTACAGCTAAATAATTCTGCGTGTTAATTTATGCCTGTATACCTAAAGCATGGGCCAAAATCTCAGCTTTCCAACGCTTTAGTCAATTTCATTTTTGAAGAGGAACTTATTACCGAAATTTAGGGTTTAATGAGGATGAACGAGGTTCTACTTATGGAAATCGAGGTTTTCTGGTACTTTGAGAATGGTTGGTCCTAAGAATCATGGGTGGATTTATGTACACAATCATTTCCAACGCGGATTTTAATGATTCCATCGCTGTTAATATTGTTCACCATCGGGTTTTGATGGAATTTTGTTTTCTCCATTTAGTGATCAGTATTTATGCACGAATTGAATTTTGCATCAGTGGAAGCTACTTTTAATTTGTTTCAAGAATTGGGTTAGGTATTTTGCTACCCAAACGAATTTTTGGAAAGCTATGCGCCCAATCCAAACTTTTCCTTTCAAGAGCTTAAAAATGCATCCCTTCATTCACTGGCGTCTCCTCCAGGCAAACGTAGCAAACGTTGTTTGCCTTACTAAAAATATACTAACTGAATAAATTAATTTTTGTTGAGATTCACCTATATTTCCATTTTTTCAAGTAATAGCCGATTACGTAATTAAGTAATTACGTTTTTAAGTAATTATTATTTTATTACGTAATTATTATTAGTTAATTATTATTTTAATTACGCATTTAAGTGATAGCCGATTCAAGTATAGCCGATTTTGGAAAACGTTTATAAAATTTAGGGACTATTTCATTATTACCTACCAAAGAAGTTAGATAGAATAAGTGGTATTTTGCCTTGGTTGCTAGCCCACAACACACCAGAGATTTGAAGAGATCGGTAACTACGATCGCCTGCGGATGCAAGCAGTTCAAAAAAAATAATTTTGCGGGACTGTTTTGAATGAGAGACGACAATCAACTGGTCGGTAGGGATGGCAACGATAGGTATATCGATATGTGAGATATATCGATATATTACGTTGATATATCGATGTATTTATATCGATACTGAGAACCGATATTATCGGTCAATATCGATATATTTACCGATATATCGCGACTTGTTTTCAACTAGTAAAAATTAAATATTAAAATGAGAAGGGACGCTTGTACCTGTAAACACATCAAGTAATTTTATTCCAAATTTTGTAGGTACCTTCGTGATGGGTTGATTTCAGACCGTTGACTTCATCTCAAACAAGATGGTTTACACTACAGTGGCGCTCAAGTCTCACTTGATTTGACTTGAGCCAAAAGTAATGGAGGCGCGTCAAGTAATGGAGGGTTAAAACTACCTAATACTTATACGAGTTGAAGTAATTTATAAATTAATGAAACATTGCTACGGCGAGGGTATCTATGATTTTTTATATTATGTTTTAGGACCCCTGAGGGTATTTATTCCCAAATTTGCAACCCCAAAAACCCTTTGCTACTGACGTAGTTTTTTGAAAACCATGACATTTTCGCACTTTTTCAACTAGATATGATATTTTTGATAATTCATACCCAGTAACTTATTAAAGCAGGTTAACTACTTACTTCCACCGTTTTTCCTAGTAGATCTTCTGATGTATCGATATATTTCTTCCAAAGAGATTTTTGTATAGCTTTAAAACGTTTTAACTCACGTATCTACTTCAACAAGTTTTTCCAAGTTAGATCTTCCGATATATCGAAATATCGATATAATTTTTCCGATATATCGTAGATATCGATATCTTATTGACAATATATCATTTGAACAGTATATCGATATATTTCATTCGATATGCCATCCCTACTGGTAGACGGGGGCCAGCGCGGTTTCAATTTTTGCCATACCCCCACTACAACTGCATCAACCAAGACAAACAATCGAGGAGCAGTTTCGTGGCCTTGAAAGCAGAGAAACTTGGAAGATGAGTCATGGATTTTCATTTCCTTAGCAACGAGCAATCAAATCTCTTTTTGAATGGATTCTTATTTCTTCGAATGGAGTGTGAAACGTTTATTTCATCTAAATAAACTCGATTATGAAGCGAAAACATGGTTGGTAGGTAGTGGCAGTTCTTCTTCTTTTGGCAAAGTGTTCTTTGCTGGCTAGTGATCTGTACAGAAAAATAATTAATCTTTGTATAATAATTTGCAGCGTTTTTCAATATTATTTATTCCTCAAAGACTGGTGAAGCTGTTTGCTTGACAAATATTATCACCTGACGCCACTGCCTTCATTACAATGATAGGTAAGTGATTTACATTATTCATCACATCATCTGTTCCCTTTCTTGGTTTGGTAAATTTGTACGAACTTCCTCTAAAGTGTGTCGTCTCGCCCTTAATCCCTGGATTTCACTCCAACTGTAAGAGGGAGGTACATACTTAACAATCGTGTGGTAGTAAATAATAACAAAATTATTTCATTCAAGTCCAACCCTCGTATGTTCTCGTAGATAAGTACCTCCCACATTCTCTCCTTGATTTTTCATAGATATTGTATTGATAAAACTGTATTAACCTTCAATCCCGGACGGAGTCCCAGGGACGTCGTTTGAGTTTTCAAACTTGCGAGAAGGTGATTTAGAGGGAAGATGAGCAGCTTCCGCTTTCAGCACCCTCTGGGAGGCACCCGATGATGCAAGTGCCACTCCCGTTTGTGTCAAGTTTTTTCTTCCTCCCCTACAACTATTTTTCCGAGAAAAAGAAGTCCCTTGGACGTCACCGTCTGTCCAGAGTGCAAAGTCCCTCGGACTTTGTATTTTCCTCTCTGAGATGTCACAAAAATCATGGTAGATGACTCCGACTTCGCGAATTTGGTTGGAGATATAATTTTTGATGATAATGAGAATGATTTCGCGGTCAATCTCAACTCTTCATCACTCGTGCCTCATGTTCAAACGCAGTCACCACAACCTGGTACCTGATGTTCACAGACTATTGCAGTGGTTCATGCTATTTCGATTTATCAGACATGCCTGTTCCAACCTTGTCTTGTGGGGAGTCTTTCCGAATGACCGCAGACAGTAAAACCGTTAACCGAATGACCCTAACAAACGGTTTCACAATCACCCCAGAACTGCCGAATGCCCTCATCACTTTTTACCGGTTTTGCCTAATGACCCTCAAGTTACATGAGCACCTGCACCTCCATAATTAGTTTCAACCAAGATGGTAATATGTTAGTACCTAGTTAGTAAAGTAGTTACACAGTTGGTAATTGATGTTTTGTGGGCTATCTCGTACCACCGGGGACACCACGAGGAGGTTGCTCAAGTTGTCCCCCATTTCAGTGACATAAGACACCTCGTCAATATTCTGTTCGCTTGCCATTCAAGTCGAAGTCTAGTTTTAGTTAGAGTGAGAGCGGAGTTCAAACGATACAATTTTGACGAATTTAAAAAGGTCAATGTAGCCCCTTTCTTGCCGGGCTATCCATTTTCTCAGCCATACCTGCCTCCTTTGAGGCTCTGGCCTGGGGTGGTGGACCTCGTCTAAGCAATTTAGCATAGTGTAGACTTTGGAAGTGCGCTTTACACTTCAGAGAAGGTTTTTTACAGCAAGTCCACCTCAACTCCCCACTTTTCAACTTCTTTTGGTTTATTATTTTCAATAATAAACCTTTGAAATCGACCAAGAATTTTTAAACACCCCCTTAAAATTTGTTGGTTTACGTTTCAAGGTACGTAGAATCCAAAAATCGAATAAAAATTTGGCTATTCGTCCGCCGTACGCGGCACTTTGCCCACTTAGCATTGACCGATTTTGATGAAATTTTGTATGTACCTAGGCTCCATTTGGGGTCTAGTTGTGCCCCGAAGATTGGTTGACAAATTAATTTTGAAATTTTGAAAACGCCCCTACTCAAAAAATTTTATATGAAGGTATTGTTTTTCCATTAATTCAAGATAGTGCAGAATTTTTTGAGACCACGTGGAGCTCTGTAGGCCACACCGTTCGCTCCCTACGAGAATTTAAGGGTTGGACGTACGATAAATCAGAAACACGATTGTGAATCGCAAAAGAGGCCTCATCTCCATTCAAATTATAGCTGACCGAAATGCGATCGATGTTTTTCTTTATGGTGGAAGGTTGGTGGCTTTGCAGACGAGTGAAAAATAATAAAGCGTTGTGTAATAATTACAATGTAATAATTCGCAGCGTTTTTGGAAGCGAACTTGAATTTTCCTCGAAATATTACGTCCCCGCCTTTTCGCCCTCCTCCTTTAACCCACTCAGTCACAGTGGAATACATGGCTATTACTGACTTGACAACTGCTCTCATCTTGGGCAGTAAACAACTCAGGGATTCCGAGATAACACTCGCACGGTCCTGGGGTCATTCGGATGCCTACTGTGTTTACTGGTAGAGTCCGGAAACAGTCTGAAGGTGACATTCACTTTTTCGCATCCAGCCGGGGTCATACGGTAGCAACCCGTCTTGTGGCTTGTAGTTTGTTCATCGATGGAGTATTAATTTGATGGAGACCCTGAACTTTGAATAATTTCTTCCGAGTCAGTAATGTATCTTATTTCTTGATTATATGTGATAATTTTGACGATATATGTTATAGTTTTGCCTTTATTTGTATTGCGGTTATTTTATTATGATATAGTTCACTGTCTGAAATAGTTTACAAGAATGGTACCTTTGCCAAAAACAAAACGACTTGAAATGTAAACGGGTATTCGGGTACCTAACTTTTGTACTTTCAAAATAAATAATTTTGTTTTGATTTGGCACCTAATGAGTGTACGTAATGTAATTCAATGTACGTACTGAATTACATTGATACTGATGATATTGAATGATGGTTCAGTACTGATCAAGTTATCAAAACAACAAAGAAAAACGGCGGATTTTTGGGTCGACGTCTCCGTCTGTCAGAGAACCACTCACATCCGTCCGGATTGAGAATTAATATAAACTGTCGATAATTGGAGAACCTGGATTACTGCAATACTCAAATTCGGCCCCTCTGCTTTCCAATTAACAAGGTTCCACTGTAGCATGAAACGGCGAAGGAGAAACTGTAGGTCGACAGGATTTATGAATGAAACTCCGAGGTCGTCTTCTTCCCATTAACTTGGGACTGTCGGTCAAACGGAATTGGGCAGCTTATTCAAAGCGGATTGCGGCAGACGAAACTTTCGTTACCACAACACAACGAAATAGCTTGGAAACAAACGAATCAAACTTCCCCGGATTTCACTTGGCTCTTTGTGGCATCGGAGCTGAAGAAACGAGCAGACAGTTTGAAATTTAAATTATGTTCCTCGGGAAAACTAAAGAACGTTCCTCATCAGGTCGTTTCCTCACTCTTATTGTCACACTGGAACAGTATAAATATTGTACTTAGTGGGGAAGCAACATTGAAATCTTTTTGATTTTCACGATCATATATGACGTTTATTATTATAAGATATTTATTATTCCATATATGGACATTTTCTTACGTACAACAATATTTTACAGTTACTAATAATGACTTCCATCTCGATTGCAATGAATGGAACTGATTGGATTTAAATTGATGATCTCTATAATTGTCCCTCATCTAACTTACATATTGAAAATAGTACATCGTCCCTATACCTGGAAAACCATGTAAGTCGAGTTTATCAAATTTTAAAGGGGACATTAAAAACTGAATCATTAAGTTTTCATTCCATATACAATACAAAGTTTTTTCGTTCCATTCCATAAAATTGGTGGTAACAGTAGTATTTCAAAGGGCCTGAGACTAATTTCATCAAAATTTTCTTCAGCGAACGAAAAAATGGACTTGCTTTTACCCAGCCTTTGACACCCGACTTACATGGTTTACCAGGTATAGGGACGACATCTTTTAATATTGAAAAATCGATATTTCAAAAAAAGTTTTAGGCCATTGGGTTGAACCATCTATACCACTCTCCGACTCTCCAAAATGTCTTATATTATTCTTTGATATCCGAAACTTATTGATCATAGACCGACAAACATGGGGTCAACGGCATTCATACAAGCAGCTATAAAACTCAAAACAATACGATAAGAAATTTGATTTTGGAGGGTACATCGTTTTCGACATTTTGGATTTCAATCCAACAAAAAAAGCGACAAATTATTACACAAAGGTTTATTATTTTTCTGAATAGATCAATCGTCTGAAAGAACACAGCTTTGCCATTGCCACTACCTACCAACCCTATTTGAGAGAAATAAAAGCTTCACGCTCAATGCAAAGAAATAAAGATTTGAGGGTCCCTTCATTAAGAAATTTGATTGCTGGTTGGTAAGGATGCAAAATTGAGGACAACTCGAAGAAACTAACGACGATCGCATTCTGATAAGCTAAACTTTAAGCGGAGATCCTCTTTTGCGATTCACGCTCGTGTTTCTGATTTACCGTAAGTGCAACCATCAAGTTCTCATGGGGAGGGAACGGTTGGTCCTACAGAGCTGGTCTCATTCGATTCGAAAAATTCAATACTTTCGAGGAAGGGCGTTCTGAAAATGTCTACCCTTATTTTTCATCCCATAGAAGTTTTTTTATTGGTCGATTCCAAAGATTTATTATTGCAAATATTATACCAAAAGTATTTTAATAAGCAAGATGATGAATTTATTCAAACTACCTACTTTATTGGCACAAGTCTTGCTCCAGGCAGCATTGATGTCTGCAAGTAACTGAAGTACACCATACGAATGAACGCTCTTCTTTATATTCCCATCATGAGTCTGTAACTTCGTTGTTCTGCATTGAAGTGAGGCTCAAGCGAGTCTGGCCATCCTTCACGATTTGAAGCCCTCACTAGAAACGTTTTTTTGGCCTAGGAATAGCACACCCAGAAAGTACAACTTTCCAGGAAGCTCCTAAATTCAAAGAAGTTTCCTACAATCAATGAGGTAGGTAATTTTGAAGGTCCCATTTTTCATCTCCCATAAGAAATGTAAGCTTCATAATGAACATACTCGGCGTAAGGAGAGGAAAAAAAGCTCCTGTAAGAAATGTAAGCGCCATAATAAACGTACTCGGCATAAGGAAGAAAAAATTCTCCTGTAACAATACATTTTGGCTTATTATTTTCAATAATGAACCTTTAGAATCAACCAAGTAAAGAGGAAAAAACGCAGCAAATTATTACACAATGGTTTATTATTTTTCTATATAGATCACTCGTCTACAAAATCACCAACCACCCAATATGAAGGAAAAAAAAAAATAATAAATAAAAAAAAATCAAAAATCAAAAAAAAATTAACACCCCCTCAAAATTTGATGGTTTACGTTTCAAGGTACGTAGAATCCAAAAATCGAATAAAATTAGTGGTCACTGATCAGCTGAGTGATCGGCAATCTAATTTCTCCCTTGCGAGGGAAAAACATTAAATCATGTTTAATGTTTTTCCCTCGCAAGGGAGAAATTAGATTGCCGATCACTCAGCTGATCAGTGACCACTCAGGCGGCTACAGCATTCTCCATTGACCCTGCTTCTCAAATTTCAGCTTCCTGCGTTCAACAGGAGAGAAAATGGCCTTGGAGCTCACTCAGCTGATCAGTGACCATCTTGGTACAACTAGACCCCAAATGGAGCCGATATAACGTGGTAACTAAGAAATCGGTCCGTGGTAACTAAGAAAAAAAACGTTGCAGATTTGCGTGTCGGAATTCACAGAACGACCCCCAGCCCTAAAACATTAAACATGTTAAAATTTTTTAAAAAATCAAAATCACCAACCATCGATCGCATGTCGGTCAGCTCTAATTTGAACGGAGATTAGGCCTCTTTTGCGATTCACACTCGTGTTTTGATTTATGTATATATATATTTCAATATAAACCTTTAAATTTTCGTAGGGAGCGAACGGTTTGTCCTACAGAGCTCCGCATGGTCTCAAAAAATTCTAAAAATTCTATAGAATCTTAAATTGAAGGAAAAACAATACCTTTATATCGAAATTTTTTGAGTTAGGGCTTTTTCAAAATTTCAAAATTGATTTTGAAACCCTTAGAAGTGACCTACATCAACCAAAAGCTTCGGGGCACAACTAGACCCCAAAAGGAGCCTACATACCAAATTTCATCAAAATCGGTCAATGCTAAGTGGCAAAAGTGCCGCGTACGGCGTACGGCGGACGGCGTACGGCGTACGGCGGACGGACGGCCAAATTTTTATTCGATTTTCGGATTCTACGTACCTTGAAACGTAAACCATCAAATTTTGAGGGGGTGTTAAATTTTTTTTTTTCTTGGTCGATTCCAAAGGTTCATTATTGAAAATAATAAACCAAAAGGGAGGACCAATTTTGTTGGTTTACGTTTCAAGGCACATAAAAACCGAAAATCGAATAAAAGTTTTGCCGTCCGTCTGCGGTACTTTTCGTAGTTACCATGGACCGATTTTGATGAAATTTGGTTTATGGGATCCAATTAGGGTCTAGTTGCGAATCGCAAATGAACCTCAATCTCCGTTCAAATTTTAGCTGATCAATAAGCGATCGTTGTTTGTTTCTCCTATTTACCTTTAGTTTTGCGGCCTTAGCACCCAGTTTTCGAATTAAGTATGAAGCGTTGATTTCATCAAAATAAACTTGATTATGAAGCAAAAATATGTAGGTAGTGGCAATGGCAAATCTGTGTTCGTTGCAGGCGAGTGATCTATACAAAACAATATTAACATTTGTGTAATAATTTCCAGCGTTTTGTGATTATCAATTTCTTCTTTCACTTTTAAACATTGAATACTATGTATTGACTATTACATTACAACAACCGATATTATTCCAATTATTTCAACATTGGATATTATATTATTAATAGAGATAATATTGATCAGTGAGTCGATGCACGAGTTCTGAAGTAGTAAAGTAGTCGTAAAATGTAGAAGACAGAGACTAAAGGACAATAAAGAGTCCCCCAATGATAAGGTGTGGACATAACGAAGCGTGATGGCTTGAAACCCAATATTACGTTCCTCGGAAAACAATTGCGATGGCGCGGAACTTTGCCAAAAACGCCTTGGGTCCTTTTCATTACGTCTGGATAAGAACTCCCGCTTTTTCTCCATTCTCTCGGGCCTATTCAGAAGATGATACAGTAACATGATAATCCAGTCGCTTTTCATTAGGACTCCAAAGGTGTATCTTTTTGAAGGAAATCAGACCTTTATAAGCTGCCTTTGCCTTTGCCAAAAGGTATTCCTGGAGGCTGTGGCGCTTACCTTCCTCGTATTCATAACACTAGTTATGTGGATGTGGCACATAGACTCCTCAGATCCTTAACACTCTTGAATAGATGATAAGGTGTATAGCAGATAAAATCTAAACTTCCATCTTCAAACACCACTACCACTACCCCCCAAATTGATGATCACATACGATAACATTTCCAAAGCCGCAACCATAAAATCCTTGAAAACCTCACCGGAATCGAATGAAAATCGTACACGTTATGCTCATTAAGGATCTCACGTTGGCGCATGCGCAGTAGCTACCAACGATCCGATCACTATCGATAAGCAATCGCCCAGTGTCCCAAACATAAATCGAAACGTTTTATCAAATTCGGATGGGAAATGTAGAAGTTATCGTAGTTAGAAGGATCTCGTATTTCAAATTGGGCTTATTATAAGCCCAATTTGAAATACGAGACCCTTCTAACTATAAAGTCCTTATAATGGAGACTATAATAGTCCTTATAATGGAGATATTTATGTCTAATCATAATGAATCTACGAAATTGCAAAAAATGTATATTAAGTCGCCCTCCGACTTAATATTAGCACTGGTGGAGGCGCAGACAGGCCTTCTGCTGCTAGTGGGTTGAAATGGTCACGATTGTTGCGGACGAAGGTGCTGGTGTGTTTGACGAGTATTTCAAAGGGCATGAGGATTTTAAAATCACCGCAAATGTATTTCGGACGTGTGGTGGCGATTGGACGATACAGTGTAGAAGAGTAACATTTTCCAATACGAATGAATGTGATAATCCGCACAATCACTGAAAATTTTCCCAAAATCGGACAACAACTTCGTTTTCAGAGCCCTTTAGAAGGATTTGCCACAAAACCAAAGTTGTTCAGAAAGGAAACTTAAAACGCGAGTAGAGATTTGGATTTTGGAGGAATTCTTTCTTTTATATTTGAAAAGTGAAAACAATGCTTCCGCTACCCTGGATATTTTTCTTTGAAACATTCCGCCTGCTGAAGAGTTTGGAAGGCATTTTGCTACTGTATGAAAGCAACCATGATCTATTCTCCTTTCTTTGCTAACGCGTTTATTAAGAAGCGATTCAGCATACAAATGAAAATTTCTGATTGAGATGAGGAGGTCAGTTGCAGCATTTCATTCTACGAGTATTTATTTTTCAGTCAAGAAATCAAAATTCTCTCACTCCAATAAAAGCCGAAAAGCTTCTTCGCTTCATTACAATTTTCTCTTTTTATCCCAAAGATGTTATCCAACCCATAACAACCCAATTCACGTCTCTCTTTTATTTTTCATTTTACTTCAACATTCTTTATTGAATATGAAATCAGAAACAGATTTTTATTTCTGTTCAACATGGAAATGTTATTAAACACCGGGTTAGCTTCGTGTATTTTATATACTTATCTTTTTTTTCGATTCGTTTCTAGGTTTTAACGATGTTTCAAGTTCTTTGTCATGACAGAAGTTGAGATGATAGTGTTATATTACCTACTCGAGAGATATCCTTTTTTCATATACTTGAAAAGACGCGTACGGAGGAGTCTTTTGTGCTTCTTTTCATCTCACTATTAGTGGAGCGAGTGTTATTATGTTCGGATCGTACAGAAATACCTTATATCGTTACTTTTGACACTTTATATCCTTTCAGGGACGGACATGGACTGAAATCAGGGCAGTGGGTCAGGGTCAAATTTAAGGGTCTGGTAATTCGTGTGAGTCCATGAAGAAACCTGCTGTCGTCTCGTACTTTACCTCCCGCACACAATCAGTGAATCTTCGAGATTCTCAATATAATAGAGAAGGTCTAAAGCAATTGATTTCCGGGCTGAGAGGAGTGGCACCCAATAAAATGAAGGCCATGGCCGGGTGTGGTGTTGAAAAAGTGCCACGGAGTTACTCGAGCTAGAGGTCTCGGGAGTGCTCCATGGTATCACCACTAGGTATGGGTATCGATATCCGATATTTCAAAACATCGATACTTTCGTACCAATACTAAATATTTTACTAAATATTTTAATATCGATACTGTACTATCCAATTTTTTTTTTTTATTGGGATACTTTGGATCCAATATTTTGAAATATCGAATATCGATACAGTTCTCGCGGATAATTCAACATAATGGCTGAAAGATGAAGGTGGGGAGAGTGTTCGATAATTAATTTTGAGTGAAGCTAAACCCAAAATTTAATAAGCCCGGATTTCATCAGATACAAAAAAAATTAATTTATAGTATGGAGAGAATGTTCAATAAAAATATTCACAGTGTTATTAATAATCAACGGATGGTGAGTAATAGCACTCAGCTTGGACACTTGATAGTGAGAAATGAATAAACATTGTTCGGAAAAATATTTCCCAGAGAATATTGGGAATGTTAATATTTTGTGGCCCTAAAGTATCTATCTTCTTCTTCTTCTTTGCCAGCGCTACAATCCTGTGTGGATTTTGGCTTCCCGAATAACAGCCCTCCAAGCCGTTCGGTCTAAAGATGCAGTCCGCCAGATGTTAATTCCCATTCTTGACAGGTCCGCCGTCGTGTCATCAATCCACGATCTTCGCGGCCTTCCTCTTCTTCTTCGCCCCTCGAATCGGGCGTTCAAGAGCTTCCGTGGCATTCTACTATCGTCCATCCTGCAATAGAGCAGGCAGGGGATCTATCACCTAGACAGTATGGTTTCCGAAAGGGTCGCTCTACTGTCCATGCACTAACAGATGTAGTAACTGCAGTAAGAAAATCACAGGAAGGCAGTAGGCATTCAAGAAACCTTGCACTACTGGTGACCCTCGACGTAAAAAATGCCTTCAACTCTGCAAGATGGACTGATATGATGGAGGCCCTGAGCAATACTTTCAAGGTCCCGTCTTACCTATTGGCAGTGATGGACAGTTACCTTAAGAACAGAACACTAACATATGAGACTGCTCAAGGGGTACGAACGAAAGAGATCACATCAGGAGCGGCTCAAGGATCAGTGTTGGGTCCTCAACTGTGGAATGCATCTTACGATGGTGTGCTGCGATTGGAAATGCCTGAGGACTGTTTCCTTGTTGGACATGCTGATGATGTGGCAGCAGTAGTACTCGCAAGGACAATGGATTCAGCCCAAGCCAAGTTGGAGCAGATCATGACACGAGTAACGGAGTGGATGGAAGAACTACAGAAGAATACATCAAAAACAGAGGTAGTCATCTTCACCCGTAAGCGCATACCTACCATCATCCCAATGCGGATCGGAAACACTGAAATAACAACTAAACCAGCAGCCAGATATCTAGGAGTCATGTTGGACACAAAAATCACTTTTGGTGAACATTTAAAAAGGACTGCAGACAGGGCTGCACAAAAATCGGCAGCTCTTTGTCACCTTATGAGAAACATAAATGGCCCTAGACCATGCAAGAGACGCTTGATGATGACAGTGGTGGAGTCAATTCTCTTGTATGGAGCGGAGGTGTGGGCGGATGCACTGAGCGTGGCGTATCTCCGACAGAGACTGATAGCTGTGCAGCGAAGAGGAGCTCTACGAATCGCCTGTGCATACCGAACAGTGTCTGAACCCGCTATCTTTGTGCTTACCAGTGTCATACCGATCCAGCTGATGGCTTCAGAGCGAAAAAGAATTTTCGACAGAAGGGATGAAGGAGACAGGTCCTGCATAGCCAAGGAAGAAAGAGATTGCACGATGGTAAGCTGGCAAGAGATATGGACAAGAGAATATAGAGGACGGTGGACCGCAAGGCTAGTGCCAAACATCCAGATATGGACGGACAGGAAGCATGGAGAATTAAACTTTTTCCTCACACAATTCTTCACAGGACATGGACTGTTTTATGCCTATCTACATAAAATGGGAAAGGTAACTGTCCCAACATGTCCGCACTGTCAGAAGAGAGAAGATGATGATGCGCTACACACCTTTTTCAAATGCACCAAATGGGCGGCTGAAAGAAGCCAGCTGCTGTCAGAGCTCGGATTAACTCCCCAAATTTCAACACCAGAAGCTGTCGTCAGCAAGATGCTGGAAGGTGAGAGGAGCTGGAGTCTTGTGGCAGCGTACGTAGAGAGTATCCTGACAAGGAAGACATTGTTAGAACGAGAGAGACAGAGAAGGGAACACCTGGTCCGACCCGCCATCCAGAACTAATGAAGTGTCCCAGGACTCAGCCTGAAGTAATGTGTTAAACAGTTCCAGGCTGAGCTTCCAACGTGGGAGAAAAGGAGGTGTTTTTTTAGTGGGTTTGAATCCCACATAACCTTGAAGTCGCGGATCCTTCAGGGTATCTTAAGAGATCCAACTCCACCTGTGGATCTTAAAGATTTTCTCACCTGCCTGCCGAAAAAAAAAAAAAAAATCCTGTTAACATGGCCAAGCCAGGATATTCTCCTTGCTTTGGCAAATCGGACGATGTCCTCCCCCTTCATCAGGTGTTCCAGTTCATTATTGGGTCGGATCCTCCAAACACCCGACTCGCATACTGGGCCAAAGATGCGGCGCATGATCTTCCGCTCAAATACTCTCAAGACTTCGATGTCTGCTGCCTTGAGAATCCAGGACTCCGCACCATAGCATACAACTAGTCTCACTAGCGTTCGGTATAGCGTCATCTTCGTTTCTCTTGAAAGGAGGGAGGATTTAAACATTTTGACCAGGCTAAAATATGCCCTATTACCTGCCATGATTCGGTTCATAATCTCATTACTTACTTTGTTTTCATTATTAAAGTATCTATACTCTTGCCAAAAGATACTTGGAATATCGACATTCGAATACGATGCACTATCGATACAAAACATCGAAACTTTTGAAGCGATACCCATCCCTAATCACCACCCGTCCATTATGAACTGGTGGTCATTTATAGGAGTACTACTACTCACCCATCTTTTCCTTCATTAGCTTTCTCATCTTCCAAATCCCAGGAGCCGGAATTGGGTAGTCCTGGGCGACCTCCTCATTATACCTCCTCATTATACACCCTAACTCGAGGACCAAACTTCAAGGATCGATTTTACAACTGATTTGCAAACTTTTTTGTCTCTTGAAATTTTTTTTAAACGCTTTAAAATTATACTTTTTTCACTTTTAAGATTTTTTTCGTGTTTTCGACCTTGAGCCATTAAAACGGCCATAACTCCCTCAATTTACTAGATAAACTCAAATATGAGTATACCGTTGAAAAAAGGCGTTAAATTTCCTATCAGTTCATTAGGACACAAAACCTTTTTAGGCCTTTCCTATAGGTGAATAAATTGGTCGAAGTCAGAAATTTAGAACTTTTTCGAAAATCACCATTTTTCAGGCTGACTCTTCTTATGTAATAAACAGCCGTATCGTCGGGCACTCAACGGAAAAAACTTGCCCAGAATCTCAGCTTTCCAACGGTGTATCATTTTTACCTTTAATTTTGAATACACTCCATAAAATCACGTTTTAAAGTGAAAAATAGGGATTTCTCGTTAGGGGTTTCTTGTAGGCTTGGCGGGCGTCAGACAGGACCAAAGGTAAGAAACTCAATGTTTTGGTTTCTAACTCCTAAGTTCACAATAACAGAATGTTGTTGTTGATGAAATGCGTAGGTACAGGACGAATCTTACACGATCATCATGAGTTCAAGACCTACTAATATTTTTCGGTCGTCAGATAGGCTCAGTCAGTCTCTTTCCATTAATAAACATGGAGTCATTTTCAGTTATCGAACTCGCAGATAATATCTGCGAGTTCGATAACTGAAAATGACTCCATATTATGGTGTTCGTGTATGGTTTCTGTGACGGGAGGTTTCCCCACATGTGGAGGAAATTCTCGCTCTAGTTCGTCAGAACCCAAGGACAAGTACTCGCAGAATTTCGCAACAGGTTGGTATTACTTTTTTAAGCATAGGAAAATTTAGTGTTTTTTTTTAGTGTTTTTTTATTTAGTAGTTTTGTACTGAAAATGACTGAAAAATAGTAGGTAGTAGGTCTTGAACTCATGATGATCGTGTGAGATTCGTCCTGTACGCATTTCATCAACAACAACACTCTGTTATTGTGAACTTAGGAGTTAGAAACCAAAACATTGAGTTTCTTACCTTTGGTCCTGTCTGACGACCGAGATTTAGTAGTAGGTAGGTCATGAACTCATTCTTATCGCACTTTTTTATATCGCACAATTTAGGTTCCTACTTACCTTTGCCCAGAGGGAAGATTATCGAAAGGTAAACTTCTACAATCTCAAAAATACTCTCCTTCTTTCGCCAAACTCATAGGGTGATCACACGTAACTTTTGATTCACAGATTAGAATTCAAAGCCATTCAATAGATTTTGGTTCCGAAAGGGAAAAAATTGATTACAATCCGGTTAAAGATCAACACCGAGTATTTCGGCTTCTATGAAGCCGATATGATTTGTCTCTAGTATCTGCTGATTGGTTATGTTCATATTTGACTGAGATACAAATTTGTATTTGGGAGTTGGAGGCAAAGCGAGTTTTGATTGAGTGAGGGAAGAATGGAAGATAGCTCGCCAGCCCGCCAAGCCTACAAGAAACCCCTAACGAGAAATCCCTATTTTTCACTTTAAAACGTAATTTTATGGAGTGTATTCAAAATTAAAGGTAAAAATGATACACCGTTGGAAAGCTGAGATTCTGGGCAAGTTTTTTCCGTTGAGTGCCCGACGATACGGCTGTTTATTACATAAGAAGAGTCAGCCTGAAAAATGGTGATTTTCGAAAAAGTTTTAAATTTTTGACTTCGACCAATTTATTCACCTGTACGAAGGCTTAAAAAGGTTTTGTGTCCTAATGGATTGATAGGAAATTTAACGCTCTTTCCAACGGTATACTCATATTTGAGTTTATCTAGTAAATTGAGGGAGTTATGGCCGTTTTAATGGCTCAAGGTCGAAAACACGAAAAAAATCTTAAAAGTGAAAAAAGTATAATTTTAAAGCGTTTAAAAAAAAATGTCAGGAGACAAAAAAGTTTGCAAATCAGTTGTAAAATCGATCCTTGAAGTTTGGTCCTCGAGTTAGGTTGACAGCCTGTATATACACTCCTGCTCAAAATTAGAGCACCAACAACCATATCTTAGCAACAACCATGTTCTCTTCTCTTATCTTAGTTTTTTCATTGTTTCTCTTGATAATTTACTTTTTAGGACGTCAAAATAACCTGAACGTCAAAAAATACAACTTTCCAGGGCAGCTGATCTTTCTGAAGACGAGGCTTGTCACGCATTTGCGGCTCCACGCTCGCGTCTTACTTTCCATCCATTCTCTGTGTAAATATTTATTGTTCTATTTAGTTCCGCTACTTCCATTCTTATAATATAAGATAAAACATACCGATTTTAACATTTAATACCGTATAACATATAATACCGATTTTGAAACATGGACAATATTATTGTCCATGTTTCAAAATCGGTAGGTGACATTGAAGAAGTATAAAGGGATGTTTTGATTTTGAGTAGGTAAAGGTTTTGTTTTGGTTCTTGTTATTCTGCGTTGTGATTCGAGTTTCTGAACGGTTTTCTTTCTCAAGAAGTCTCTTGTGATCAAAATTACCAACGCAATTCTTCGTTGGCATCAAGACATTGACGTTTGAGGCTCATGAAGCTGTCCTAACATCAAACGAGGAAACCACTGGAAAATACAAGTTGCTTTTGGCATTGGGTTAGCAGCCAGGTCATTTCAGCTTAAAATATTGCAACAAAAAATATTGAAGAAGGTTGCTTTACGGCTTTAGTCCCGTAAAGCAGCTCTAGAGATGACGAAAGAGAAATACAGAAGAGATCTAGAGCTTTGAGAAGTCTAGTGGCAGCAGGAAGAAGGCGACCCACCATCCTACGCTCCGGACGGATTCAAACTTATGTTTGGAAGGTCTCCCATGAAGAAGGTCTCCCAGTTGGAATTTTGAGTTGCTTTTTTTTTAAATGTGCAGAATAAATTCAATTTTGATAAAAAATTAGAAACCGAAAGTCGAAAAAAAAAGTTTCGGTCGAATCCCCTTAATAAGTGAAGAAATAAACTTGCGATGAAACGAAGAGACGGATAGTAGTGCTCTCATTTTGACTGGAAATATAGTTATTTAGTTTCTCTTTCAATATATTTATTTTAGAACATATCGATTATTCAATCACTTTCATTCTGTGAAGCCATGTTGATACACTAAGCTAGCCTCAACTTATGTTTGGTGCGTGTTTCATAGCTCGCACATGATGGTTTATTGAGCAGCTATGGCACATTTGACATGCATAAACCAATAATTATTCTTCTAGTCTATGCGCCCTTCGGCTATAGTGGACCCCCATTTGGCAGCAGGATTCTCAATAATGTTGCTTCAATCAACAACCTTCTATAAATTCTGCCATTTCCTCATTCCATATTGCATCTGAATGTTCCCGTATCCGTGCCAGCACAACATTCCTTTCTGCCTCTTCTAGTGAGAGCAACTTTTCAACAATTTCAATCGGTATGGAGCCTTAATCGGTTTTTAGAAGCCCTCACTAAGAATAATTGTATCCAGTGAGCGTCTTTCTCAACTGTTGCAGGATCATTGTTTCTTCTGATAGGAGCTGATTGCACAATATCCTGTTCGAAAGACGAGTACGATCACTTTCACTATAAAAAAAGATTCACACAATTTGTCTGTCATGCAATTTTCATTTTTAGAAACACATATGGTTCCTTTGTGCACCGCAGGAGAGCAGCGTTGTAGCCTTGTAAAGGTACCGAAGAGCTGCAATTTCCTTCGTCTTTCAATCACACTTGTCGAGTGAACAGGTGTTGCTTGATCCTTCAACGAGCTCTTAAACTGTAAAAAGTTATTGACACATCTCGCTGATTGAGTGACAAACTTGCCAACTTTACATCTCAATTCACTGAAGAACGGGTAAACTTACGCCCCCTATAAAACGTCCAACATGGTATCGACTCAGCCGAAGCAAGTTTCTTCAAGAAAGTTTCCTCTTTTTGATCGTCATCCGTCGACTCTCGACATTACAATTCCGCTCGAGTTTTGAAATTTCTCCTAGTTCCGAGAAATACTCCCTTTCCCTACCAGTCTCTACATAATACCAATTTCGAAAAGTGGTTGTTCCAAGTCGGACGAGAGAACTTAGCTGACTGTTGATGTGATTGCTCTGAACCGGGTACCGCCATTTGGTTCTTGAGTAGTTTGAATGTAAATGAAGGCGGAATAAGAAGAAAGGAAAGGAAAATATACTTCAGCGTCCTCGTGAATAGAAAAGGGTTATTCATTTCAAATTGATATGGCATTTCCTGATAACAATACTGGATGGCTAGTTGACTAGTAACATAATTTACTAGTCATAGAATAACCATCAGTAAATCATCAATATCATCTACTTATGTGCATTATCGCCGACCAGGACTAATGGATGAACTGAGCTCACTCATAAGTAACAAATACGAGTATTTATTTATTCATTTGTAACAAATCAACGTTCAACAGTTGGTGAGGCACATAGCTTCCTCCTACCCGAAACATGATTGAGTGGATGATCTGAAACTCAAAAAGAACATCAGAACGTCAATCCCCAACTACCCTCCAAGTATGTTAGACAGTGAGAACCTGGATGTATGGAATTTCCCAGCGAAGAGGGAACTTGCACACAAAATAATGATATTAGTAAGGATCCACCCCAATACCAGGATGAATATTTATATTTATAAATATAGTGATATCGCCTCTTGCTTCCTAACTACTGACGATGGGAAAGCTCTATTCAATGTGTGGGTTCTTCAAAATTTGAACTTTCACGAGCATTTTGCGTTTCAGGGCTTTTTGAAAATTTTGGTTCCGTTTCCAACCTTTTTTCGGCATTTCTATAGTCATGGCAAAACGCATGAAATTATAATCTGAATGAGTGAAATCGAACCAAAATCTTCTGAAACAACTTTTAGGTCCCTCATTGCTAGCACGTAAAGATTTACTGTTTTGATGTTGCTTGAGTCTACTAAGGAAGCGGTAGCACCAATTTAACTTTTCAAGAATTGAAAAAAAAATTCTCCAAATTCAAAAATTCCTCTCTCGAATTATATATCACACCTTTCTGAACAATTTTGGTTTAGTGTTGGTATGTCTGTGTCTGTCAGTCTGTGCATCTGTAAATCCTCAAGTTATTGTCCGATTTAGATGAACTTTTCAAGGATTGTGCAGGTTGGGGGGTAGATGGTCCTATTTCAAATTCATTGTAATCGGATCATTGATGCGCCATCGCGAAATCCTTGGAGATTGAAGTTTAGAGATTATCTACTAGTTATCGGCTCATCTGTGCAATCAGGTTATGTATGCAAGGAAGCTATGTGCCACACCCACTTGGAAGACTTTTCCCTTTTAACTCTATAATGGAAAGGTGGAGTAAACTCCTCACTATGTTGAGTAGGTTGTATGGACATAGTGGGCATAGGTAGCACCACAAAACTCATTATATGCCTCAGTAAGGATGTCTAGATAGTGATGCAATTGTAGTTTTTCCCAACTTCTCATTGTTACTAAGTCATAGCGTGATGTTTTGAATCTAGATATTTTGTTATAAGACTGAAGTTTCTACCTATGTTTAGCCAATTAACTGAAGGAGCCCCAGTCCGGCGAATAGTATACTAATATATTAACTACGTACCACAAGGGGGTTATTGCCATATCATGTTATGAGCCTTCCTATTAAGATATATTCAGATATTTACGGGTACATTATTTACTAGAATCATGGAGTAGGTATTGTAAGTTATGATTCACGCGAAAAATAAATGCAAAACTAGTTATTTACATAGTTTATTGTTGCCATTTTCTCCAAATCCATCACTTTTAACCCTTTACTTCGCATAGTCAATATGCCATACGCGTTTTCTGTTCAAATTTTAACATTATAAAAGGTTTCTTTCCAGTTTTATCATGTCATTGGAGGGCCAAGGGTACACTGTAGGGGAAAAATTGAAACGAATCTCCAAGGGAAAACTACACAAATTTTTGACAATAAACTCGTTACGTTGTTGATTGAGACTGCTTAGTTGTATTTGAGTACATTCATGTTTACTACTTTATCTGATTGGTATCAGCAACAATTGAGAAGGTATAATAAGTTTACATAGCTAGCAATTATTTCTAGCGATACTCCCATGTTTTATGGATTATTTTAACACAGAATGTGTTTTTGCGATGACCTACCGAAAAAAAATCGTCACGAAAAAGCGACAGAAAAAACCGTTACGCGCCTTTTATAATGATTTTCACGTGCAACCAAGCCGTTGGTAAGGAAATAGAACTCCCGCAGTGTTCATTGCACAGAAATTGTTCACCATTCGTTGGGAAGCTCTCAATTTATATAGTATTGGTTTATTATTTTCAATAATAAGCCTTTGGAATCGAGCAAGAAAAAAAAAAAATTTTAACCCCCCCCCCCCCTCAAAATTTGATGTTTTACGTTTCAAGGTACGTAGAATACGAAAATCGAATAAAAAAATTTCCGTTCGACCGCCGTACACCGTACGCGGCACTTTTCTTAGCAACGCTGGACCGATTTGGTTCAAATTTGGTATATGGGCTCCATTTGGGGTCTAGTTGTGCCGCGAAGCTTTTGGTTGATGTAGGTCACTTCTAAGGGGTGAAAATTAAGGGTTGAAATTTTCAAGAGTGCCCTAGCTCGAAAACTCCCGAAATAAAGGTATCATTTTTTCACCAATTTTAAATAGTATTGAATTTTTAAAAATTTTTGAGACCACCCGGAGCTCTGTAGGACAAACCGTTCGGTCCCTACGAGTACTTGAAGGTTTTCCTTCGATAAAACAGAATCATGAGTGTGAATCGCAAAAGAGGTCTAATCTCCATTCAAATTTTATCGGACTAAAATGCGATCGCTGTTCATTTCTTCGATTTGTATACAGTTTTGCCTTCTGCGTAACCAGTAATCAAATTTTCAAATGAAGCTTTCTATTTTTCCAATCGAGTGTGAAGCGTTTAGTTCTTTCTAATAAACTTGATTGTGAAGGTGTGAAGCCAGTATGGTGTGGTAGGTAGTACCTAGCTGGTAGGTAAAAAAAAGTTGGTAGGTAAAAAACGCTGCAAATCATTGCTCAAAGGTTTATTATTTTCTGTATAGATCACCCTTCTGTATAGATCACTGCTTCTCCATCAATAGCACCCACCACCATCTGTATTCTCCCTTGACCTTCCCTCTCAAATTTCAGCTTCCTGCGTTCAATAGGATTGAAAATGGCTCCGGAGCTCACTCAGCTGATCAGTGATCTGAAGAGTGTAGAAGATCTCCTCGAATGCTGGAGACGCCTGGAAGAGCACTTCCATTCAATAGGAGTAAAAATGGTGTTGAAGCTCACTCAGCTGATCAGTGATCTGGAGAGTGAAGAAGATCTTCTCGAATGCTGGAGACGCCTGGAAGAGCACTTCCATTCAATAGGAGTAAAAATGGCTTTGGAGCTCACTCAGCTGATCAGTGATCTGATTTGCAGCGTTTTTTACCCACCAACATTTTTTTTACCTACCAACTTTTTTTTACCTACCAGCTAGGTACTACCTACCACACCATACTGGCTTCACACCTTCACAATCAAGTTTATTAGAAAGAACTAAACGCTTCACACTCGATTGGAAAAATAGATACCTAACTTCTTATGGAAATTTGATTACTGGTTACGCAGGAGGCAAAACTGTATACAAATCGAAGAAATGAACAGCGATCGCATTTTAGTCCGATAAAATTTGAATGGAGATTAGACCTCTTTTGCGATTCACGCTCATGATTCTGTTTTATCGAAAGAAAACCTTCAAGTACTCGTAGGGACCGAACGGTTTGTCCTACAGAGCTCCGGGTGGTCTCAAAAATTTTTAAAAATTCAATCCTATTTAAAATTGGTGAAAAAACGATACCTTTATTTCGAGAGTTTTCGAGCTAGGGCACTCTTGAAAATTTTAACCCTTAATTTTCACCCCTTAGAAGTGACCTACATCAACCAAAAGCTTCGCGGCACAACTAGACCCCAAATGGAGCCCATATACCAAATTTGAACCAAATCGGTCCAGTGTTGCTAAGAAAAGTGCCGCGTACGGCGGACGGACGGAAATTTTTTTATTCGATTTTCGTATTCTACGTATCTTGAAACGTAAAACATCAAATTTTGAGGGGGGGTTAAATTTTTTTTTCTTGCTCGATTTCAAAGGCTTATTATTGAAAATAATAAACCAAAAAATGTTGGTGGGTAAAAAACGCTGCAAATCATTGCTCAAAGGCTTCTTCACTCTTCAGATCACTGATCAGCTGAGTGAGCTCCGAAGCCATTTTCAATCCTATTGAATGGAAGTGCTCTTCCAGGCGTCTCCAGCATTCGAGGAGATCTTCTTCACTCTTCAGATCACTGATCAGCTGAGTGAGCTCCAAAACCATTTTTACTCCTATTGAATGGAAGTGCTCTTCCAAGCGTCTCCAGCATTCGAGAAGATCTTCTTCACTCTTCAGATCACTGATCAGCTGAGTGAGCTCCGAAGCTATTTTCAATCCTATCGAACGCAGGAAGCTGAAATTTGAGAGGGGAGGTCAAGGGAGAATACAGATGGTGGTAGGTGCTATTGATGGAGAACCAGTGATCTATACAAAAGGGTGAACTACCTATACTGAAAATAATAAACCTTTGAGCAATGATTTGCAGCGTTTTGGTTTATTATTTTCAATAATAAGCCTTTGGAATCGAGCAAGAAAAAAAAATTCTAACCCCCCCTCAAAATTTGATGTTTTACGTTTCAAGGTACGTAGAATTCGAAAATCGAATAAAAAAATTTCCGTCCGTCCGCCGTACGCCGTACGCCGTACGCCGTACGCGGCACTTTTCTTAGCAACACTGGACCGATTTGGTTCAAATTTGGTATATGGGCTCCATTTGGGGTCTAGTTGTGCCGCGAAGCTTTTGGTTGATGTAGGTCACTTCTAAGGGGTGAAAATTAAGGGTTGAAATTTTCAAGAGTGCCCTAGCTCAAAAACTCTCGAAATAAAGGTATCGTTTTTTCACCAATTTTAAATAGTATTGAATTTTTAAAAATTTTTGAGACCACCCGGAGCTCTGTAGGACAAACCGTTCGGTCCCTACGAGTACTTGAAGGTTTTCCTTCGATAAAACAGAATCATGAGTGTGAATCGCAAAGGAGGTCTAATCTCCATTCAAATTTTATCGGACTAAAATGCGATCGCTGTTCATTTCTTCGATTTGTATACAGTTTTGCCTTCTGCGTAACCAGTAATCAAATTTCCAAATGAAGCTTTCTATTTTTCCAATCGAGTGTGAAGCGTTTAGTTCTTTCTAATAAACTTGATTGTGAAGGTGTGAAGCCAGTATGGTGTGGTAGGTAGTACCTAGCTGGTAGGTAACAAAAAGTTGGTAGGTAAAAAAAATATTGGTGGGTAAAAAACGCTGCAAATCATTGCTCAAAGGCTTCTTCACTCTTCAGATCACTGATCAGCTGAGTGAGCTCCGAAGCCATTTTCAATCCTATTGAATGAAAGTGCTCTTCCAGGCGTCTCAAGCATTCGAGGAGATCTTCTTCACTCTTCAGATCAATGATCAGCTGAGTGAGCTCCAAAGCCATTTTTACTCCTATTGAATGGAAGTGCTCTTCCAGGCTTCTCCAGCATTCGAGAAGATCTTCTTCACTCTTCAGATCACTGATCAGCTGAGTGAGCTCCATAACCATTTTTACTCCTATAGAATGGAAATGCTCTTCCAGGCGTCTCCAGCATTCGAGAAGATCTTCTTCACTCTTCAGATCACTGATCAGCTGAGTGAGCTCCGAAGCCATTTTCAATCCTATTGAACGCAGGAAGCTGAAATTTGAGAGGGAAGGTCAAGGGAGAATACAGATGGTGGTAGGTGCTATTGATGGAGAACCAGTGATCTATACAGAAGGGTGATCTATACAGAAAATAATAAACCTTTGAGCAATGATTTGCAGCGTTTTTTTCTTGTAGTTACATATTTATTTATATAACATTTATAGGGTTTTAGAACAAATTAAATGTCTAACAATAATTTATTTCATTATTGCCAAAGACTCCACATTTATTATTGTTGTTTTTGCTTCCTCACTACCGAAGGTAGGGAAGCTTTGTATTCGTGAAAGAAGTGAAAAAAAAAATGTCCTCCGAAATCAAAATTTCCACTTGCTTTTTGCGTTTTAGAGCTTCCCGAACAATTTTGGTTCCGTGTCTGTCTGTCTGTATGTCTGTCTGTCTGTCGGTATGTCTGTCTGTCGGTCTGTCTGTGGTCAATCCTTGTCCCGGGCAAAACTATACTAACCTGTGGTCCGATTTTGATGAAATTTTCAGGGATTGTGCGGGTTAGGTCCTAGACGGTCCCCTATAAATTTCAGCACCTTCGGACCAATAGGAGCGAGTGCGCATGCGCAAACGTGAATTTCCTGGAACCTCGGTTTCTCGGTTTCTAATGAACCGATTTTGCTCAAATTTGGAGGTTAGTTAGGGACTAACTTCTAAGAGACACCCTATAAGTTTCAATCAAATTGGTCAAGCAATAGCCGCTGCGCATGCGCGAACTTTAAATTTATTGTTACAACCAAAACTCCGCAACTATTCAACCAATTTCGATGAAATTTTCAGGGATTGTGTGGGTTAGGTCGTAGACGGTGGACCGCTAATATTTTGGTATTCAATAACTCTTTGAATCATAATCTTTGAATCACTGATCAGCTGAGTGAGCTCCAAGGCCATTTTCTCTCCTGTTGAACGCAGGAAGCTGAAATTTGAGAGGCAGGGTCAATGGAGAATGCTGAAGGTGCCTGAGTGATCACTGATCAGCTGAGTGAGCTCTAAGGCCATTTCCTCTCCTGTTGAATGCAGGAACCTGAAATTTGAGAGGGCGGGTCAATGGAGAATGCTGAAGGCGCCTGAGTGATCACTGATCAGCTGAGTGAGCTCCAAGGCCATTTTCTCTCCTGTTGAACGCAGGAAGCTGAAATTTGAGAGGGCGGGTCAATGGAGAATGCTGAAGGTGCCTGAGTGGTCACTGATCAGCTGAGTGAGCTTAAATATTACAGTGGAAGAAAGATAAAGAGGGAGAGGGAGCAAAAACCTTTTCAAGGTATGTCACAGTTTAGCCATTAGGCTCTAAGCGGAAATCATCCGGGGGTGCAGGGGGCGAAGCCCCCGCCGAGGCGCGCAGCGCCCAGTTTTCACCAACTGATTCTATACGTCCATGTTACAATGAGTGAGGAAGCTATACTGCCCACCCAACTTGGCAGACGTTTTTATTTAACGGATGACTAGCATCGCAAAAACACATTCTGTGTTTCTATGATTTCATACAGACTATGGAAAAAGAAATAAACCGGGGGGTGCAGGGGGGCGGTTTTTCCCATTAGTTTTCTTTCTTTCCCATTTGTTTTCTTCGAGTAATTTTATTCTGATTGAAATAGAACGAAATAATTTTTATTCAATAACAACCTCTTTCATCGATGACTTGGCAGTGTAAGATAACAGATACTTACAATACCACAAGTGTTGAAAATCTGTTCAAATTTCAACGTTTTGGATGCTCTTTTCAATTTAACATTGTTATGTCGGCGTGTTGTCGAGTGAAGGCGATGCCTTCTCGATGGATTGATGGTTTCTATTGGTCCTTACTCAACGAAGGTGAAGGATGGAGTAGCACTTTCTGCCTGGCGCGTTTCCACCTACCGTTTGCAGGAGTGCATAGAACTTTTAGCTCAGCCGCGATCCTCGGCGCGATCGCTCGCCGACTGGAGGGAGGCGGTACATTCACGTAGATAATAGTTGGGAAAGACAACTCCTAGGGGAAATGGGAGCGGAGGCTAGCGTGATGAGTCTACCAATACCTCCAAGGAACTTAGGGCTTCCAAGAGGTGACGAGGGAGAGCAAGAAATAATCAAGTCGATTTGTTGTTGACAAAAGCATGAAGGTGAAGCCCTGAGTCCTCCTTTCATACTACCTTAACAAGGTAAAGGGAGAGTGGAGGAGGGTGACGTCAGATGACGTGTTTGTCCCCAATACCTCACTCTACCTACCTGGCACAATAAGTCACTCAGGGTTTCCCTTGTGTCCTTCATTGGAGAACTAACATGTACGATTAAATGAGTCATTACAAACATGTTTTTGGAGGGCCTAAAGTATACCAAGTATGCCACGGGGATACTTTTGCCAAGTACAGGGTTAAACTAAAAAACGCTGCAAATTATTACACAATGGTTTATAATTTTTCTATATAGATCACTCGTCTACAAAATTACCAACCATCCAATATGAAAAGAAGAAAAAAAAAGAAAAAATCAAAAAAAATCAAATCACCAACTATCGATTGCATTTCGGTCAGCTCTAATTTGAACGGAGATCAGGCCTCTTTTGCGATTCACAATCGTGTTTTGATTTATATATATATATATTTCAATATAAACCCTTAAATTTTCGTAGGGAGCGAACGGTTTGTCCTACAGAGCTCCGCGTGGTCTCAAAAAATTTTTAAATTCTATAGAATCTTAAATTGAAGGAAAAACAATACCTTTATATCGAAATTTTTCGAGTTAGGGCGTTTTCAAAATTTCAAAATTGATTTTGGAACCTACATGAACCAAAAGCTTCGGGGCACAACTAGACCCCAAATGGAGCCTACATACCAAATTTCATCAAAATCGGTCAATGCTAAGTGACAAAAGTGCCGCGTACGGCGAACCGACGGCCAAATTTTTATTCGATTTTTGGATTCTACGTACCTTAAAACGTAAACCATCAAATTTAGAGGGGTTGTTAAAATTTTTTTTTCTTGGTCGATTCCAAAGGTTCATTATTGAAAATAATAAACCAAAATGATAACAAAATTGAGTATTTGTAAGTGGGAGTAAAAACTACTCCATCTTTCCATTATGAGCCCTCAAGCCGACCTTTCCATTCTAGAGAACGAAGGAGATGAGGAAAACAACAATTAAAAAAAATCCACGTTTCAACCATTCTCTATTCTATCGATATGATGAACATATTGAATGTTGTACCTACTAATGGACAGACTATTCAAACACAAGTTATGGAATTCTCTACTTTTCCAAGAAAGTTTTGGAATTTGGAAGAATTAGTTTGTTAAAATTTCATTGGTCAATAAATCTTGATGATTAGAGGTCGAGGTATCTTCAGCGTGAAGTTGTGGGCTGTTTGTAAAAGACAATCCTCACCTACTATGACTGTTTCATGACTGAATGCAAAGTAGTTTCAAATCGAGGTTGTTCATAAATAAACTCGTACTAAAAATAAGATCTTTGGAGGACATATTTGGGTAGAATATGTCCAGCTGGATGAATCATCCACACGAACTGCCCACGTTGCACGACTTTAGTTTGTTATTTGTTCCGCAGCTGAATTACATCTCCTGTTCCAGAAACCCCATGTCAAGGCTGAAGGAGAAGCGAAGGATTTTAATAAAACAGGTATCGGACCTCCGCAGATCCGAACCGAGAGAGAATATTATGCGGACTGCAGGCATTCCTTCACGGGACGGCTCGGCATCGTGCGGCACGGCATGCCGCGTCTTCCGTTTCTCCTTCGACTCTCGTTGACTACTTTATTGGCTCGAGAGGAGACTTAGAAGGAGGATATGCTGTCATATTGGAAGTTTTGAGTGTATTTCCAATAAAGAAGAAATAGCTTCCGCGCTTTGTCATCACCGAGGTATAAAGAGAGAACAAAGGGGAAGGGAATGTAGCCTTTTATAGTTGTATTCGAACCAAGGAGACGGTAAGAACACTGTAAAACTGACACAATCCCCATCATGATCAAATGAATCTCCAAGATAATTCAGAACAATGATTCGTCTCAAATGTGAAATTATTGCCACGATCGCTCTTATTCGCGAGAGGAAAACGCTGCAAATTATTACACAATGGTTTATTATTTTTCTATAGATCACTCGTCTACAAAGCCACCAACCATCCAATATGAAGAGAAACATCGATCATATTTCGGTCAGCTATAATTTGAACGGAGATTAGGCCTCTTTTGCGATTCACACTCGTGTTTATGATTCATCGTACATCCAAAACTTAAATTCCTGTAGGGAGCGAATGGTTTATCCTACAGAGCTCCGGGTGGTCTCAAAAAATTCTAAAAATTCCAAAGAATCTTAAATTGAAGGAAAAACAATACCTTTATGTCAAAATGTTTTGAGTTAGGGCGTTTTCAAAATTTCAAAATTCATTTTGGAACCCTTAGAAGTGACCTACATCAACCAAAATCTTCTAGGCACTACTAGACCCTAAATGGAGCCTACATACCAAATTTCATTAAAATTAGTCAATGCTAAGTGGCAAAAGTGCCGCGTACGGCGGACGGACAGCCAAATTTTTATTCGGTTTTTGGATTCTACCTACCTTGAATTCATAAACCATCAAATTTAGAGGGGGTGTTAAAATTTTTTTTTTTTCTTGGTCGATTCCAAAGGTTCATTATTGAAAAATTTTCAATAATGAACCTTTGGAATCGAGTGATGTTCTTTTGGTTTATTATTTAATAATAAACCAAAAGAACATCACTTATAGTCTCACGACCTGCAAGGTTGCATTTGCACCTCAACTAGTGTTGTAACTTCGCGGTTGTGCCTTTACAACGGCCATATTCACACTACGGCCCCCACCCTTGGCAGCAATCATTGTGACTTAATTTCTATGGGTACTGACATCCCTCTCGCTTTGCTTGTTCATCCATTGAGGTATAACGATCGATGAAGTTGCTCAGCCAGGTGGCTTAGGTATCAGTGATGCGGTGGTCGGGTTAAACTTCCAAACATGGCCGCTTGTGTACCTACTTTAGTCCATTTAACGAAAACCCTTCTTAATATACTGAGTTATTTAAATATGGCATTTTTGGACAGCACCCAAAAAGAGCACAGTATTACTTTGTATCACATGATTGTTTTTTTTTAAATAAATACCCCAACCACATATTTGGTATCCACGTAGAATTTCATAATGTAATACTCTTCACTCGTCTTTTTGGGATGAGCAAATATGTGCAATTTCGATTAGCGCACCAAACTGGTGGCTCTACATGTCCTAATTTTTTTGATGGAATGTGACCTTTGGTCACTTATACCATATTTGATCTATTTTGACAAATATTCCTATTCAAATAAGTACCCACTTCCGGGTTAGTCTAATCTCTTAGGAACTGACGCTCGGAAAGCATATCCAATGAAGAAAGGTACTAGTGACAGGCTGTTACCAAGCTAAATGAAATAAGGTCTCAAGAAAGCAATACTAATACGAAAAGAAACTATGCTTAAACTAAAATGTACCGAATACCTAAACTATAATAATTCTATAGCAACATGTTACAAAATAACATGTAAAAAGTAAAATTAAAAAGTAAGCAACCATTTCAGGTTGAATTTTCGTCCGACTGCCATTCCTTGGCGTCGCGGACGTCATCAGCTGTCTTCCTAAGGGGAGATCAGAATTTGTTCTGATGATTTCGCTCATGGCTTCCCAAACATCACCGCCCTGGGTTGGAACGAGAGATTGCCGATCGTCTAATAGACAGAAAACTTTCTGCTGGCGACCAGACTCGAACGCGCGTCCCCGCAAGACGGTTCTTATCCTATCACCGCAGTCGGGTACACTGTCCACTAGACCACCGACGCCCACTACAAAATAACATGTCAGGTTTATGATAAGACTATGCCAATTAGTTATTGTTGAGTATTACTAAAAACTCTTGGGAATAATAATTATTACTAATTTAATTATCATCATTATAAGTCTAAAAATATAGTTATTAAAATATGATTATCTATTATTATCTAACACAAAAACGGTGAACTTCAGCTGACGGAAATTTCCAAAGCCTTTCATGTTTGTTACATTCAATGAGTCACATTGTTACTTACTACCTAACTGGCGCTCGGTTTCTTCAGCTTTTGCTCTTTTCTTGGAAATGGTGATCATTTTCGAATATTGCGCAAGTGTGCTGCTCTTTGGTTGTCCTCTCATTGATGGACCTATAGAGCAATTGAAACTCTTAGTAACCCCAAGAAGATATTCAGGACGAAATCATTAAGACTCCGATCCCTGTTTGGCAAGGCTATCGGCTTCTTCATTGCTATCAACTCCCTCATGGCTAGGGACCCAGAGCAAAGACAGCTTATTCAGTCTGGACGATCAGCCTGGTAGCCCGAATACAATTATTATCTACGTACCGTATTGGAGAATCCGTCGTAACCAGCAAGTCGAGTACAGGAGGCGAGCGCTTTCGATGTAAAGACATCATCTTCAGGCCGTCGAGAGAGTACTCTCTCGACGGCCTGAAGATGATGTCTTTACATCGAAAGCGCTCGCCTCCTGTACTCGACTTGCTGGTTACGACGGATTCTCCAATACGGTACGTAGATAATAATTGTATTCTGATAACTAGCGGAACTAACCCCATTCATTTGGTAGCCCGAAGGAAATCTAGAAAACCCGTGCATAAATTAGCAGTATTCCTCAACGCCGAATCAGGAAGCGGAGTTAATTCTTTACTTGAATTACATACTTACTTACTTCACTCATCAAATTTTAGGAGAAGTAAATTACAGAAGATAATTTATTTTAAATCAACTAAAAACTAACCTCGCCACGTGATTGAGAAGTGAACAAAAACGGCTACATCAAGCGCTATAATAATGGGTTTAAATGCATTTTCAACAAATTTCCGCGAGTCAAAAACAATTCAGAAAAATACCTATCGTGTTTTATGAGATTTTCAGTGAAATCGAACCAATATTGTGATTAACACATGTTGTTTATTAATGCTTGCATTCCACGGGACGTAAATAATACGAATAAATTATGGTCACTCTCTCTCCCTCCTTTGTCCACCTTAACATTTCTAGAGGCATGGGAGCCTCGAATTTGAAGACCATTTTAAAATCCATGATCTACGATACACAAGATGAGAATTCGAGTTCACCCCCCCCCCCCCCTCACTTCCGCCAATAGTGCCAGTCTCGCATCAAAACGGAAATACGTCGTAACGTTGAACTTTCATCAGTTTAGGTAGTCCCTATTAGTTCACATCCGTATTCAAGATGAAACGAACAAAAACCCACGGAATAAGCGGTTTCTGGAGTCCTGGCACCATGGTGGACATAGAGAATAATTCATGAAAATCCGGAGATAAAATTAAGAATTTTTCGTCATTCCAAAGCTTGGGTACAATTAGAAAGCTGTGAAGGAACCGAAATATGGAAAAATCGGATATTGCTTCCGAGTCTACCAAGGTAGCGGAAGCTTTGTTTTCACTTTTCAAGGACGAAAAAAAAAAGTTCTCCAAAATCAAAATTTTCACTCGCGTTTTGCGTTTTAGACCTTTCTGAACAATTTTGGTTCCGTGTCTGTCTGTCTGTGTGTCTGTCTGTCTGTCTGTGTGTCTGTCTGTCTGTCCGTCTGTCATCAATTCCTTGTAACGCGCATAACTATATGAAGTTATTTTCCGATTTCGATGAAATTTTCAGGGATTGTGCGGGTTGGTGTGTAGACGGTCCCCTATGAAAATCATCATCCTCGGACTGATACAAGCGACTGCGCATGCGCAAACGTGAATTCCTTGTAACGCCCATAACTTCTACATTTTCCATCCGATTTCAATGAAATTTTCAGGGATGTTACAGATTAGTATTTAGATGGTCCCTTATGAAAATCACTACCTTCGAATTGATAGTAGCTACTGCGCATGCGCAAACGTGAAATTCCTTGTAACGGCCATAACTTCCACATTTTCCACTCGATTTCGATGAAATTTTCAGGGATTATGTGGATTAGGTTGTAGATGGTCCCCTATGAAAATCATTATCCCCGGACTCATAGAAGCGACTGCGCATGCGCAAACGTGAATTCCTTGTAACGGACATAACTTCTACATTTTCTATCCGATTTCAATGAAATTTTCAGGGATGTTACAGATTAGTATTTAGATGGTCCCCTATGAAAATCGCCACCTTCGGACTGATAGTAGCCACTGCGCATGCGCAAACGTGAATTTCCATGTAACTGCCATAACTTCTACATTTTCCATTCGATTTCAAAGAAATTTTCAGGGATGTCACAGAGTAGTGTTTAGATGGTCCCCTATGAAAATCATAGAGAATTGTTTTTCATAGAGGGATTCATTCATAGAGGAACGGTCTCCAGTGAGAGAGACGAGGGTTCAATAGCGCAGAGAATTGAGTCTTGTTTGTGCTCTAAGGATCGCGGGTTCGAATCCCAGTCGAGGCTAAGAATATTTTTGATCCAATCACATACATCTACTTACTCAATTTTTCATCCGAATTCGATGAAATTTTCTAGGATTGTCCGGATTAGCGTGTAGATGGTCCCCTATGAGGGTAGTGAAAGATACTTAGAGATTGGTGTTTTGAGATTAAACTACTATGCATCGGATCATCTATACAATCGGGTTATGGATACGAGGAAGCTATGTGCCACACCCACTTGGCAGACGTTTTTTGTGAATGTTATCCCTCCACTATCCCTCTCACCAGGCTAATTTTGATACTCTGGTGAAATAGTGTGCAATTTGGAAAATTTCTGAGTCAAACAAAAAGAGAAACACGCAAATCGGTTGGAAACTGATGCCTGGGCAGAGTTTACAAGATTATGCCCGCAAACGTACGGTTTTTAAGCATTAACCCCCCACCAACCCTTAAAATGCAAAATTTGAAATTCCGGCGACGTAGTGCACAACTAGATAGTTTTCCGCGTCGAAAAAAAAGAACCATAAAAATCGGTTGAAAAATAAGGCTTGTAACTTGTCACTCACACAGACATACACCTATGGTTTATTCGCGGATTTGGATTCAGAATGGTCTAAAACGGATTAGTGTGTGTTTTTTTCTGTTGATTGTTGTACAACTTTACCCCAGATCGATCGCATATGGACACCTAAGTCTTACTGTGGGACGTCCTAAAAAGTAGGGTGACAAGTGGGTGAGCCACCAAGTTTCCTCGTATATAGAACGAACGAACACGAATAAACGAACGAATAACACGATTGAATAGACAATCCGATGTAAATCAATCTCCAAGTTCCAACCACTAAGTACCCTCAAAATTTTATGTAGTGATAACGGTGAAATTTTTTTATAGGTTCTCCTAACCACACTAGGTACCCCTGAAAATAGTTATATAAAATATATAAAATAGTAGGAGCTGGTGTAGAAAAATCTAGTTATGCTCACTAAGCCCATGCGCAGTGGCTACCAATGATACTACCAAGGTGAAGCTTATATCAGGGTGACCATGTACAACCCAACCCCCACAGTCCCTGAAATTTCATCGAATCTTGATGAAAAACGTAGAAGATTTCGCGTTTTTAGTCAAACGCAAAACGCCGTTTGGAAATTTTGGAAAATCCCGGAAGCAAGAGCGGAGATTTCCATTTGAAAAATCAAATCCTGCGCGTTGGGCAAGATTTCTACGTATTTGCATTGTACGCAATAAATTACGAGTGGTTATCATCATACTTTTTTCTCTAAAACCCGTTACGGCATAAAGGGGGTATTTACATTAAATGGACCTCCCTGTTCAAGCCCACTCATTTGGCCGATATTTATTGTTTATCCCCCTTTGCAGGAGCTCGTGTGTTTGAATTATTAAATTAATAGCATGCCCACTTGCTTTTGCTTGCTCATCCAATTGGGGAACGGACTTTATTCGCCCAATGGTATGAATATAATTGACTAACACTAGTTATTACGAATATATATGTTCGTATGTTATAATATATTATAACATCACTTGGTATTGTGAGTCTGTGTGGGCGTTCCAAGGGTCCACCCCGGCCTATCTCTTTGTTACCAATTAAAGACTAAGCCATGAGTTTACATACTACGTTCGTTAGATCATTACATTACATCCTTCTGCTCCTTCTGAACATGCTCAGCCGCCCATAAATACCAATAGTTTTAGTACACGTAGTTTTAGACAGCTCCCGAAGCTGTAAAATAACCTTCCAGCCAACCGAAGAGCGTCAATCACAGAAAATATATTATATTATATTTATTTACAGAGATATTATTAATATCTCTTGCGTTCGAGTTATTCCGAACCCTATCCAGTTCGTTAATGAATCTCTCTATGTTTATACAGTTACGGGGTGTTTCGTGAGCGGTGACCTCCTCCTTTCCTACATGTTCTGTTTTGTACTCTTTATTACAATTAGTATATAAATAATCAACAAACCCTAAATAACTATAAAAATACCTACTATTAACTTGTTAATTAATTAACTAGTAGATTACATCTATACTAATTATTACTACAACTAAGTAATAAATAAACTAATTCACTACTAAGGTGTTAGGAAGGTACCTACAGGGTTTGTAATCATAATCCTCTATGAACTTGTTTTTCTAAAAACCCAGATTAGATAGTATGAGCAAGCATTATATCACATTCAGGGGCAAAGTGGTGAACTTTGGGCCACTCAAGGGACACATTCCCCTCTAACAAGCTGCCAGGAATCTACTGAAATCAGTCTTCAGTGAGATCTCAATCAAGAAACAACTGTATATCTTTAACTTCACAAGTGGCCACTTTTTTGGACAAATATAAATTCAGTGGAGTGTACATCAATCCTTCCCTGTCTGCCTACTACACTGAAGAGCCTGCTCAGCATAATTGTCTCTAGCCAAAGGTAAAGAAGTCAACGAATTATTCTCATGCTTGCTCATTTATTCCTTTGTGGTAATCTATATTAACACTTTGGATATAGGTAGGGAATTTAATCTCAAATTCCACCTATTTCGACATCATGTTCTTCTACTAATTCCGACCAAAACAATCCCATAACATTTTAATTTTTCTCCGCTTGGAATGCCATTTTTCGGTTCAATAAAAAATAAACCTGTGAAGTCGAGCAAGAAAAAACGGTTCAATCCCTACTAAAACTTTGATGGTTTACGTTCCAAAGAACTTGGAATTATAAAATCGTAAAATAAAGTGTTCTCTTAGTTGCCAAGGACCGATTTTGATTAAATTAGGTATATGGGTTCCATTTTGGGTCTATTTGTGTCGCTTGGTTATACTTTCGAAGTAAAGGTATTTTTTTTTTCATTAATTAGAACAGTATTGAATTTTTAGAATCGAATGAGACCACCCAGAGTTCTGTAGGACAAACCGTTCGTTCCCCATAAGAACTTGAAGGTTGGACTATAAATCAGAAACACGAGTGTGAATCGGAAAAAAAACCTAATCTCCGTTCAAATTTTAGCTGACCAAAATGCGATTGTTCTTCGTTGGTGGTTTATTATTAGCAATAATGAACCATTGGAATCAAACCAAAAACTTTTTTTTAATCCCTCTCAAAATATGGACCGATTTGGTTAAAATTTGATACATGGGCTCTATTTGGGGTCTAGTTGTCCCCCGATGCTTTTGGTTGATGTCAGTCACTTCTAAGGGGTGAAAATTAAGGGTTGAAATTTTCAATGGTGCCGCAGCTCGAAAACTGCTCGAAATGAAGGTATCGTTTTTTACACCAATTTTAAATGGAATTGGATTTTTAGCATTTTTAGAGATCACCTGGAGCTCTGTAGGACAAACCGTTCGCTCCCTACGAGAAACTTAAGGGTCCGAATTTACGATAAATCAGAAACAAGAGTGTGAATCGCAAATGAGGTCTAATCTCCGTTCAAATTTTACCTGACCAAAATTCTATTGTTCTTCGTTTTTTCGAGTTGTACTCAGTTTTGCTTCCTTAGCAACCTGTAATCAAATTTCCTAACGAAAGGCACCCACAACCCCCTATTTTTCCGAATTTAGTGTAGAGCGTTTATTTCTCCAGAATAATCGTGATTCTGAAAGGAAAATATGGTAGGTAGGTAGTGACATGCAAAGCTGTGTTCTTTGCAGGCGAGTGATCTATACAGAAAAATAATAACCCTTTGTGTAATACTTTGCAGCTTTTTTCATTGCATTATTACCTCTCTCAATCAAGTTTTGTAACTACTGTAGTCAGCCTAAATACCTCATTGACGGATTTTGCATTGGCGAGTTCAATGACCCCTGTTTTATCATTGACATATATAATATCATTGATATATAAATATATCATTGATAATATAATATATCATTGATATATAATATATTGAGATAATATTATATATCTTGAATAGCAGGAGGTTCTATATCCGTACTATAATCACACGCTCTCTTGATGGTAGCGCTGATAAAAAGGATCCTGTTGTCAACACCCTGAGTATCCACAAAGGAGTTGCAGAGTTGCTGGATCCGCACTTTAGAAGTCCAGCTTGTCTATCAGAATTCCGACATACAGACATGAGTTATCAGCAAGGCTGATCACCCCTTTGAGAGCAACTATCGTAACTAATCTATGAGATTGCGCTCGCAATGCTCGTTCACCCGACACTCGTGTGGGTGTAGAGATCACTGGTTCCCAAGTGGTTCACATCGTTTAACTCTTGCGGTTGTGCAATCTCACCAAGTTCCAAGATTACGAGGGTACGAATGAGGTTGCCTTCTTCTGCTTACTATCGAACAAGAGAGCTTTGTATTTCATCACCAAACGAATTGGGTCCATCAAAATCAACAATTCCACTCGCATTTTTCATTTCAGAGCTTTTGGAAAAACTTCATCTGTACGCTTATGTCACAACTGTATGCCGATCTTTGGAGAATTTCTAGCCATGGGAAATGTTACAATTTATGCAACATAACGGTCCAATTATGATTAAATTATCAGCGTTTAGGCCAATCATAAGCGTTTTGATATACGTTAACCTGAAAAATTAACTGCACGATCTTGGGAATCACAAATCTTTTTAGAATCAGCGGTACGGTCCTGAAACAATACCAATATACTTCATCGATATCAGTCCAACGAATACCTCATCGATACCTTACTAGGTATGTCCAAAAACGGAGTTTTGAGGAAAACGCAAAAGAAATGTCCACTAGAGCACAATTCCTAAAATAATGGCTTATTACACTAAACTCTTTAATTTCCTATAAGCTATGAGAAAATAAAGATGATCAAGAAGATCAATAATAGTTTTGTTGAATTTGAGTTTTCTGAAATTAAAAAAGTGGAAGATAGATGGCGCCTTTAGTTTGTAAGGCCTCAACATATTCTGTTCGCCAAACTAGTCAGACGTGCTTGAAATTTTAAGGGTCATCCACCCATCGTTATTTTCACCCCTGAACTCGCTCATAGTGAATTACAGTTAATTATCCCCTGAAATTGAATTTAAGTCTTTAAAACTAAACGTACAACCTGAAGGTGTCATTTTCACTTATTTAGTAAAGTTATTTTTCAAGCGAAAAATGAACTCCGAGCCACCCTCCATAATAAGCTTCCTTTGTCTTAATTCATTTATATTGACTTTTAATCCCAGCCTTAATCAGCTTTCTCCTTCAAATTAATTCACTCGGCCTGTTTAGTGATTAGTCAGTGGAGTGGCTCGAAAAGTAAGGCTTTCAATTCCGCCCCATTTTTCTCCTTTTTTTCCATCTCCTTGCTTCCCACCTTTGCTAATGGAACGGGCTCAGAATGAAAATGGCCTCCCCTCTCTCTCCTTATTTGCTTCGTACCCAACTTTAATCTCCTTCTCAGATGAAGATTCAAGTGCGTAAAAACATCAAAAATGAAGTGAGTTTTTCTTTTATAATTTCCGGATTTAGGTGTTCTTTAGCGGTGTTAAAATGAGCCTCAAATCACTAACATTATTGTTTGCTTATGAAAGTGCCACAGTACATAAATGTGCCTCCAGCTCTTGTCTAATCAGCAGAAATTCAAAAACGCTGCAAATTATTACACGAAGGTTTATTATTTTTCTATATAGATCACTCGTCTGCAAAGAACACGGCTTTGCCATTGTTAACACCAACCAAACTTGAAGAAAAACATCGATCGAATTTCGGTCAGGTAACATTTGAATTGAGATTCGGTCTCTTTTGCGATTCACACTCGTGTTTCTGATTCATCGCTAAAATTAATGGAAATACAATACCTTTATATCAACATTTTTTGAGTTAGGGCGTTTTCAAAATTTTAACCCTTAGAAGTGACCTACATCAACCAAAATCTTCCGTGCACAACTAGACCCCAAATGGAGTATACCCCAAACAGTACTTGTATACTGCACGTTTTCGAGCTAGGGCGTTTTGAAAATTTTTCATTTTTTCAAACATTTAATGTTTTTCTCCTTTTTTCATCCCTTCGAAGTGACCGAAAATGACCAACACCTTTGCGGCACAACCAAATCCCTAATGGAACCGATATTCCAAATTTCATCAAAATCGGTCCATAGAAAGTGAGCAAAGTGCTGCGAATTGGCGGAACATCTTTTTTTAAATCGATTTTCGGATTCTACATATATTGAAACGTAAACCATCAGATTTTGAGAGGGTTACAATTTTTCCCTAGCCCGATTCCAAATATTCATTATTGACACAGTATTAAATACTGTGATGAAATTTGTATCAGCACTTTCAGCAGACATATCCATCTGGCTGCCTGGTTTCAGGATCTAAGATCCGACCCCGGACATTTGGGTGAGGGACAAGATTGAATCACCTCGACGCAGGTATGATGGAGTGAGGATTGTGCCTCTTCCGGCTATGTCATCAGCCAACGCTTCTCTTCCCTATGAGGTTTGAGTTCAGCTCCAAGTCCCACGGGGCCCATTTCCTCAAGCCGTGGCACGACGTCGAGTGGCCGTAGCCCTGAACACAGACCAGATAATCGTCCCTCCTGCCAGGACTTGGGTTGTCATCCACTCTAGGATTAACAGTGGGTAACCAGCTCGAATCAGATCCTTGGCTGACTTGCCATGCAATATCCCACGCCAGGTAATAGTTGCCCCAATCACCTTCATTTGATTTCGCTGTATGTTGGCAAGAGCTGCTGTAGCCCCTAGTAGTGCTTTACTTCTGACTTTTGGCAGCTTTGATTGATCGGAATAGTTGTTAATAAAATGTGTCTTAATAAATGTGGTTTTATTAATCGGGGTGTGTAATATGCGCTAGGAATAGATGTTAGGAATTTGGAAAAGGCTACCCACTACCACATAAGACGGTAGTGTTATCATGAACAGTTCGGTGTTATCTTCTTTATGCCTTCCTTGTTAGTCAATATGGTGCACAATTACAAAGTTTTCGGTAGTGAGAAGACAGAAGGTTTTTATGTTTTCTCGAATAGCTAACATCACGAGCAATCTGATAAAGTTTGGAGGACTGATAGCATTACCTATTGGTAGATGGTTTTTCCGTGTATCATCCTATATCATGCAATTGCGTGACTCTACCCTTTTTGCTGCATTATTAAATATGACGTCGTTCCTTTTGGTTTATATTTTCAATAATAAGCCTTTGGAATCGAGCAAGAAAAAAAAATTTTTAACCCCCCTCAAAATTTGATGTTTTACGTTTCAAGGTACGTAGAATACGAAAATCGAGTAAAAAATTTCCGTCCGTCCGCCGTACGCCGTCCGCCGTACGCGGCACTTTTCTTAGCAACACTGGACCGATTTGGTTCAAATTTGGTATATGGGCTCCATTAAGGGTCTAGTTGTGCCGCGAAGCTTTTGGTTGATGTAGGTCACTTCTAAGGGGTGAAAATTAAGGGTTGAAATTTTCAAGAGTGCCCTAGCTCGAAAACTCTCGAAATAAAGGTATCGTTTTTTCACCAATTTTAAATAGTATTGAATTTTTAAAAATTTTTGAGACCACCCGGAGCTCTGTAGGACAAACCGTTCGGTCCCTACGAGTACTTGAAGGTTTTCCTTCGATAAAACAGAATCATGAGTGTGAATCGCAAAAGAGGTCTAATCTCCGTTCAAATTTTATCGGACTAAAATGCGATCGCTGTTCATTTCTTCGATTTGTATACAGTTTTGCCTTCTGCGTAACCAGTAATCAAATTTCCATATGAAGCTTTCTATTTTTCCAATCGAGTGTGAAGCGTTTAGTTCTTTCTAATAAACTTGATTGTGAAGGTGTGAAGCCAGTATGGTGTGGTAGGTAGTACCTAGCTGGTAGGTAAAAAAAAGTTGGTAGGTAAAAAAAAATGTTGGTGGGTAAAAAACGCTGCAAATCATTGCTCAAAGGCTTCTTCACTCTTCAGATCACTGATCAGCTGAGTGAGCTCCGAAGTCATTTTCAATCCTATTGAACGCAGGAAGCTGAAATTTGAGAGGGAAGGTCAAGGGAGAATACAGATGGTGGTAGGTGCTATTGATGGAGAACCAGTGATTTATACAGAAGGGTTATCTATACAGAAAATAATAAACCTTTGAGCAATGATTTGCAGCCTTTTTTGGTTTATTATTTCTAATAATAAGCCTATGTGATCGTATCGCAAAAAATTTTTATAACCCCCCCTCAAATCCAGTCAGTCTTTGGATCTCGTGGTGACAGGACGTGTTTTTATTGCTCTGTAAACAATGTCTAAATGTGGCAACTGTAATAGTGGTTTTCCACATAATTCTTATAGAATTGTATGTGTCAAGTGTTCGGCTACATTCCATATCAAGTGTGTGAACATTGATAAAGAAAATTACCTGAAAACTTATGTACAGGACAAGAAAACGTTCATGTGTGACAATTGTAAGAAGGCAGTTAGAAGTTCCCGGTTAGACCAAGCGACGTCGGACACGGACAAGTTCAAGGTTCTCCTGGAGTCGATAGAAGAGATTAAAGAAGATATGAAGAGGTCTAATCAAACACTACGCAAAGATATAGAGGTGCAGGCCGGTGAGTTATCTGAGATCAAAGAACAGCTTCAAAAGTATTCTGATCACATTGATGAGAATACTGCTAAGCTGGTGAACCTAGATAAGACTGTTGACACTCTCGTGAAAAAAATTGATGATATGAATGATGTCCAAAAACGTGTTGATAAACAAATCGTAGTATTATCTGATCGTATCAATGAAATCCAACAGCAATCTCTTGGCAATGTAGTTGAGATTTCTGGTTATCCCCAGCTTCCGGATGAAAACATAATGCAGATGATTATTAAACTTGGCGACGTGGTTGGTTACCCAATATCAGAACACATGATCAGTGATTGCTACAGAATCAGGCAACACAGATCTGATACGCGCCCAGGCCTCTTAATCGTAGCTTTTGTACGCAAAATTGATAAAAAAGGTTTCTACTCTGCTGCCTGGAGTAAAAAGGATTTGAATATACGTGACGTAGGTATTATCCTGGGGGAACCTGCGCGAATTTACGTCAACAACTCCCTGACACCTCAGAACCGTAAGCTGTTGCATGCCTGCAAGGAATACAAACGCACAAATAGTTACAAGTTCATGTGGGTTCGAGACGGAAGGATGTTCCTGAAGAAGGATGAAAATTCTCCTAGGGTCAACATTACATCCCAAGAGGTACTCCTAAGACTTGCATCTTCAGCTTGAACCAAGAATATTTACATATTGTAATACATGTTTCCCTAATAGTAGTTTATTTCATTTTTTGCTATATCATTTTTGCTAAGTTGATGTTATGTTTGCATTATGTGTAATAACTATCTGAGAGAAAACTTTTCAAAGGAAAAAGGTAACTTTAATTTGGCTCATGTAAACGCTGAATCGCTACTCCAGCACTGGGATGAGTTCCGTGAGGTGTTCAGTAACTCTGGGGTTCATGCGATCGCTGTCTCGGAAACTTTTTTGAAGCCTTCCATAAACTCTTCTGCCTTCAGCTTTGAAGATTTTGAGTTGATAAGGGTAGACCGGGTTGATAGGGGACGAGGAGGCATTGCACTTTTTATAAGGAATACAATTGATTATGAAATAGTTCTATCCTCATCAGGAAAAATCAATTCACCTGAATACCTATTTGTTGAAGTTGGTAAGAATTCATCTAAATTTTTACTAGGTGTGGTATACCGGCCCCCAAAGATGGGTGGCATTGAGAGTGTTTTCACAGAAATGTCACAAACTATCTACCGGTACTCCTTTACAGTAATGATTGGTGACTTCAATATTGATTTGTTGAAAGATTCCTATGATAAAAATCAACTTTCCCATCTTTTATCGACGTATAATATGAAAATACTTCCACTGAAACCAACTCATGTATCACTTTTTCCACCTGCCAACACTCAAATAGACCATATGATTGTTAACAATTTAGGAATTGTAAAGAAGTTTGGTCAATATATGGTACCAGGTATTTCCAGACATGACCTTATTCACTGTACTTTGTCCATCAATTTTCCTGCGGGAAAAACAGCTACTAGAATGATGAGGTGTAAGAAGCGCGTGGATAAAAAAAAATTATTGGAAGACGCTGAAAAGGTAGAATGGGGGAGAGTTCTTGATTTGGACGACTTGAATGAGAAAGTAGACCTTCTCACCAAAAACCTAACATCACTGTTGAATAAACACATGCCATTAAAAAGAGTCAAAGTCAGCCGACCTCCTGCACCGTGGATAGATGATGAAATTAGAAATTTAATGTCACTGCGTGACAAAGCATTAAAGAAGTATTTGAGAACCAGAACAGATGGGGATCGCTTAGCATACAAGAAACTTAGAAATAAAACTCAGCAGCAGCTTCGAAATGCAAAAAACAAACACCACCGTGATTTATTCAAACAATGTTTAACTAGTAAAACTTATTGGAAAATTCTACGCAATCAAGGTCTAGTAACAAATAAGAAATCAAGTGTAAATATAAATGTTGATTTGGATGTTCTGAATAGTCATCTATGCAGGTTTGATAATAATTTATACGATCCAGGCCTAATCTCATATTATAAAGAAGCAGTAGTAACAGTAGAACAGAAACTCTCAATCTCTGAAATAACCGAGGATGCAATAAAAAAAGCACTAGCCTTAATCACATCCGGAGCAGTGGGGAACGATGGAATTCCAGTTGACCTATTAAAAATGATCATAGATATAATTTGCCCAGTTTTGAAAAATGTGTTTAATCATGCACTTCAAAGTAGTACCTATCCTCTCCAATGGAAAAAATCTATAGTGCTACCCCTTAACAAAGTAGATAAGCCTGTAGCTCCAAGTGATTATCGTGGGATAAATAACCTTTGTGTAATGGGAAAGATTATGGATAGATGTTTATATGATTTAATAAGTGATCATGTATATTCGAATAATATTCTCAATGAGTTCCAATCAGGCTTCAGGAGGGGTTACAGCACTGAGACTGCACTAATAAGGGTGACAGATGACATCCGGAATTCAATGGATGATCGCAAGTTAACACTTTTGTGCCTGATAGATTTCGCACGAGCGTTTAGTTCTGTACGTCATGATTTATTAATAGCAGTACTATATTCTATTGGGCTAGCGGACAACTTATTAAAACTGCTAGAATCCTACCTTTGCTGTAGAATGCAAAAAGTGAAAACCCCTTTAGGCGACGAATCGAACTGGTGTAATGTAGTGTTAGGGGTGCCCGAAGGTTCAATTTTGTCGGCCTTGTTTTTTGTACTTTTTATAAATAGAGTGTCGACCAGTATACAGCATGCGAGATACGTTCTTTATGCTGACGATTTACAAATGTACATAGATACAAATAAATATGATTTAGCAAATGCAATCGTGAAAATGAATGAGGATCTCGCATCACTGAATAGTTGGTGCATTGCGCATGGATTAAAGATAAACCCCAGTAAAAGCAAATTAATGTTGATAGGGAACCCGCGAATATTGGTACAAATAGACTTGCAAACACTTCCTCCGTTGAAGATTGCTACGGAGACGTTAGATTATGCAAGTGTAGTAAGAAACCTAGGGCTCGAATTTGACAGTACGCTGTCATGGAAACAACAAGTTCAAACTGTTATCAGTAAAGTCCACAAGGGATTGTATCAATTTCGTAGACTTGGATATCATTTGCCCAATGAAGTGAAGTTGAGACTTGTACAAGTAATGTTGTTTCCATTCTTAGACTATTGCGCTGTCCCTTACTCTGACCTAACAGATGAATTATATGATAAACTGCAATTGGTGCAAAATGCGTGCATGCGTTTTGCACTAAATATACCTATCTCTGAGCATATTACGCCATATTACAAAAAAGCAAAGATTATGAAAATTAGAGAATGGAGAGACTATAGAACAGGCGTGATGTTGTATAAAGTACTTAAAGCAAAGACACCAATGTATCTGTATGATAAATTTAAATTAATGAGTGAAATCCACACTAAGAATACAAGATCAGCAAGTAACTTAATGAAAGTGCCACCTCACAAAACCGCCAAATATGCGGACTCTTTTTATATAAAGTCGGTGAAAGTCCACAATGAACACTTAGAATTGTTTAATTCAAATGTCTCTGTAATCTTATTTAAGAATAAATTTCGAGAATTACTACTTAGAAGGTATTGAACACATACATATATATTTACGCATTACTATGGTAACCACTAGATGAACTTAGGTAACCATTATAAAAGATTAACTCTTAAAATAATACAATCATATTTATTTACTTGTTGCCAATGTATTTTGAAGACTGATATTATTTTCTATAAATGATTTATGTAATTATAATCTTGCCAGAAAGGTAGAGAGAGCCTTCGGGCTCTATTTTTGTGCAAGTCAATAAATAAACGCATCAATCAATCAATCAATCAAACTTTGTCACTTTACGTTTCAAGGTGCGTAGAATCCAAATTTGCAATGTCCGTCCGCCGTCCCCCGTCCGCCGTCCGGGCCATAAAAGGCCTTAGAATCGGTCTAAAAAACCCGTTCTTTTGCACATAGACTCCATGTGGGGTCTAGTTAGTCCTAACGTCGAACTATTCCGATCGCTTAATTCGTATAGAAGTAATGGGCAAATAACCGGCCAAAAAAGAGGTTTTTGCTCAAATATGCGTGGGGTGACATTTTCCAAGTATTTTTCTTCATGTTGGATGGTTGGTGGCTTTATAGACGATTATATAGAAAAATAATAAACCATTGAAATAATAAAATAATAAACCATCAAAATAATAAACGTACGATAAATCAGAAACACGAGTGTGAATCGCAAAAGAGGTCTAATCTCCGTTCAAATTTTATCGGACTCAAATGCGATCGCTGTTCATTTCTTCGATTTGTATACAGTTTTGCCTTCTGCGTAACCAGTAATCAAATTTCCATATGAAGCTTTCTATTTTTCGAATCGAGTGTGAAGCGTTTAGTTCTTTCTAATAAACTTGATTGTGAAGGTGTGAAGCCAGTATGGTGTGGTAGGTGGTACCTAGCTGGTGGGTAAAAAAAAGTTGGTAGGTAAAAAACGCTGCAAATCATTGCTCACTGATCAGATCACTGATCAGCTGATTGAGCTCCGAAGCCATTTTCAATCCTACTGAACGCAGGAAGCTGAAATTTGAGAGGGAGGGTCAAGGGAGAATACAGATGGTGGTAGGTGCTATTGATGGAAAACCAGTGATCTATACAGAAGGGTGATCTATACAGAAAATAATAAACCTTTGAGCAATGATTTGCAGCGTTTTCAGTTTCGAACGAATTGAAACATTATCTCACTTTTCGTCGTGGATCGTCCCTCATGCAGTCGGCAACTGAATTCCCCAGTGATACGGGGAATATTTACGTATTTACCGACTGGTGGCTTACGAAGGAAATAAGGGTCTTAGCGGGGGATCCATAAACCCCTGGAAATACCCTAGAAATAAGGGTAGAGCTCGAAAGGGGGGTAGGCGGAGAGGGTATACCCTTCTGTTCCCTGGAGGACCGCGGCAAAAGAAACATGTTTCTCCAACTTTTTGTAATCTGACGAACTGCGCTCGTGTGGGAATTTTATCAAAACTCCTTCTGATCCTGGGAGACTTCCTCAACCACGGCCAATAAATCCCAAAATTTCGAGTTGTTAAACCTTTCGTTCCATGTAGTTCAACGAGCCAAAAATAACACTCTAAATATAAAAACGTTGAATTAAGTAAAAGTTAAGTCGGTAAACAACCTTTTCAGGTTGGATTTTGTCCGACTGCCATTCCTGGTGGGGGGGGAGAGGTAAACTTTTATCTTGCTCGTTTCCAATTATCAAAATTTTTACATGTGTGCCAGTGAAAGGGAGGATCCCAATAGTTTCTCGATTTATCTCTGCTACGGTTGACCAACTTTAAAATTTCAAAGTGATCGGTGTTCATCTTAACCAAATAGACGTAGCTGTTATTGCCGATTTTGCAAAAAATTATTTAATTGAATAAATTGCTTGCGAGTCTACCAAGGTAGCGGAAGCTTTGTTTTCACTTTTCAAGGATGGAAAAAAAAGTTCTTCAAAATCAAAATTTTCACTCGCGTTTTGCGTTTTAGACCTTTCTGAACAATTTTGGTTCCGTGTTTGTGTGTCTGTGTGTCTGTCATGAATTCCTTGTAACGCGCATAACTATACGAAGTTATTGTCCGATTTCGATGAAATTTTCAGGGATTGTGCGGGTTGGTGTGTAACGGCCATAACTTCTACATTTTCCATCCAATTTCAATGAAATTTTCAGTGATGTTACGGATTAGTATTTAGATGGTCCCCTATGAAAATCACCACCTTCGGACTGATAGTAGCCACTGCGCATGCGCAAACGTGAATTTCCTCGTAACGGCCATAACTTCTACATTTTCCATCCGATTTCAATGAAATTCTCAGGGATTATGCGGATTAGATTGTAGATGATCCCCTTTGAAAATCATCACACCCGGACTGATAGTAGCCGATGCGCATGCGCGAACGTAAAATCCTTGTAACAGTCGTGCGTACGTCAGTATCTCACATCCTACCATTGTTAGACCATTGTTAGGCCTCCGTAGCTAATACACAGCGTATCTGACTATCATTCGAGGGTCCCGGGTTCGACTCCCAGCCTTACTGCTAAATTTTTTGAGTAGTAAGGCCTCACTTACATTTTTCATCCGAATTTGATGAAATTTTCTAGGATTGTCCAAATTAGCGCGTAGATAGTCCCCTATGAGGGTAGTGGAAGGTACTTAGAGATTGGTGTTTTGAGATTAACTACTATGCATCGGATCATCTATTTATTCGGGTTATGGATACGAGGAAGCTATGTGCCACACCCACTTGGCAGACTTTTTTATCTTTTCCTAGGAAATAATCAAATATTTGACAAAAAACATGTGTATGTATACTTATTAATCTAGGCGTTTCCAATCATGAGCACATGAAGATATTGATTATCCGGAGCACCTCTTGGTTTATCATGAAATATTACTGAACTAGGCAAGTCGCATGGGATGACTCAGCCAGGTGAGGACAGGAGAGGAAGGTTTTGTCCCAAGTAGGTAAACAGGTGGAATCACTTCCAAGACTTGATCACCGAAGAACTAGAAAGAACCTACTTCATACAGGGTTGAGATGTTGCTGTCTTAAACGAAAATCAATATTTTTGTTCAAGTTGACAGTTTACACAGTTTTGAGAGTAATCACTAGTGTAGAGAACTCCGAGACTCGTTGATTCACTCAAGAGAAACGACCACTTCGAAGGCTTGTTTTAACCTCCTACTCTTGGAAAATGTCGAGAAAGAAGGTTGGAAACACCGAAACTCGTTTGGTTCATTCGAGAGAAACGACCACCTCAAAGGCTTGTAGACGTAACAACTCGTAACAACAAAGTTACAAAAATTTTATCAAAATTGAAGTGGAATCTCAAAAACCACAATTACAGTCACTTTCATGTATAAATTCTGAGCACTTTCGAATTTTCAGATTGAAAGAAAGTTCATAATTTTTGAATGAAAATCCTAAAAACGTTTGACCCCGACACTAATGCCATCTATTTTTTGGGAATCAGACTAAGTGGCCGTCCATAATGCTAATAATGCTAATTGTCGGTATAAACGAATATAATTCTGTACACCCTTACCACTTAGGATAAGAAAGGGAGGAGAATTGAATTTTATCAATATTAATTCCCTACCGTTTTTAGGTATTATAGAAATAGGTCGATGCTTAATCTGAAGTTTGTAGGGCTGGACGGTAAATTTATCTTCATCACAAAGAATAACATAGTCATACAATTATGTTTTGCCTGGTTTGTCATAAGATCGACAAAACTTATTTTCATTAACACTTTTCTAGAAAGATAAGTTCACAGACCATGATGATGATGATGGTACCTCATACTTCTCCGGTATTCCAATTCGAACAATGATTTTATTCAATTGCTCAACCGCCAAAATCGGGTCACATTAATTTTTTCACCGAGTAGAAAGGGAATCCCAGCCCTTTACAAGCCATCTCTCTTGGCATCTGTAACAAGTGGAATCTCAATACCAAAGCGATCCCTGCCCTGCATAAAAAAAGTTCCTGGCCTGTGAAGATGAAGGAGAGATATACGAGTATAGGGGGGGGGGATGGTGCGTAACGAATACCATCTATATAATCTACCCTCCTTCTAAGCCTTGTGTATTTCTCCCTTTTTTATCTACTCTTGAAGGCAAAACAGGGTTGGAAATAAGTCGAAAGAGGGCGGCAGAGAGCGGTAGTTGGGGATTCTCCTTATACGAGTTCTCTTGACTCAAAGACAACTCTCAAGGATGTGAAAGCATTTCTTCTTACGACTTCAAATGTAACGAGAGGCTTTATTCCGCTCGTTCAGTTGATGCATGTCAGATTGACGAGATAACTTGTCGGGAGGCTTTTCCTCCCATCAGGTTCGCCCGTTACGTTCCTTGGTTACGTTCTCTGGCTACGTTCCGCAGTTAGGTTGCCACTGACGGCTCCCAGGGGTGGGATCTCGAGAGCCTTCCGTCGTACACCGCCTCTTCTTGGGTTGTCTTGTCATTCTTCCCCAGCGACTGGAAACCCTGGATGGCAAGAAACGAGCCCTGAGACACATGGATCGATGCATGAACTAGGAGTCATACAAATTTATCCAGTTATGTTATTCATCACAAAATAAAATAATCACACCCCGCGTAGAGAGCCAAATCATGAAGAAAAAAACAGCTCTCATATAAATATACTGTAGGGAAACCTACTAATTTGTATAATTATTAGTTAATAAAATCAGTTCAATGGCACAGAACAGCACACCTAAGCCGGGAATTCCCCCTACATGACCTCTCTCGACCTCAAAAATCGAATGGGGTGGTGGTACCCTCTTAAATAACCGAGGGCTCAAGCCGATGGGGCGTCAAGATGGGAGCTCTGAGCCAGGTACAATACCTTAATCTCTCAACTTCGTGTTCTCAATTATCTAAAAACCTAAAACCTCTCCAAATCTTTTTTGTCAGTTTTGGTTCACCCCTTTTTGAGCTATTGACAGATTGTTTGTGCAGGGAAACGTCCTTGGTAACACCTTCTGTTCAATATCTCGTCCCCAAACCAAATGTCTTCCCCACTCAATTTGCTTGTGCAGGGCTCGCCCTGGTCACACCTATAGAGTATGTTAGCTGTAGAAGAAGGGGAAATAAACCTAAATAACCTTATCTTCCCACAGCCAAAACCAAAAAGGTTTATTAGAAAATAAAGAAAACAAAGTTTATCCTACCTACCTACTGAGCTCTGGATAATAGAAAGTAATGTTACACAATTACCACAAACAGTGGTTTTGCTGACTCCCTTGGATTGTGCTTGTGGTGAGCTGGAGTTGTGATGTTGATAGGTAGGTGATTTTGATCCACTGGGTAGAACTTCTATCTTTGAACAGACCTTCTTTCTCAAAAGAGATTTATCATCTTCAAAACTGAGTTGCAGAACTTATTTCTCAAACAGAGAATTAATAATTTTTGAAGCAGACTGTGCAGTAGGAGACTGAATCACAGGAAGGCTGGCTTGTAACTGATTATTAGGCAGAAGTGAAGAGTGAAGGTCCTGCAGGTTGGCTCTTGCAGGCAGATAAGAGGAGTAGCTGGTGATCCTTAGATAAAGTTAATCCCCAGGGGAGATAATTGACCTCTTGAGGGCACAACACAACTCAACACTCTTATTGTTGTCTTTCAGGCCTATTTCCTCATTTACAGGTAAGTACCTACCTACATTTTATTATTAACATTGACAATTTAAGTATTTATTAGCATTTTAGTTATAAATTTTAGTTTTACATAGATTAGTTAGTTGTAAGCTAGAATTAAGTTTTAGTTTTCAAGTTAATTTAAGTAGGTACTTGTATTAAGAATTATTATCAAGTAGCCATACTTCATATATTTTGCTTTAAGTGGCCAAAACAGAGTAGATCCTCTACCTAAATAGCTTGCTAGTGATTGGAGGTTCTCCCTGTTAACACCTCCTATTCCTTTCCTCCTCCAGTATTTTAAACTAGCTTCATTAGAGAAAAAAATCTTTAATGTGAAAAAAAGCGGAGACTTGAAGTTAAAAAATAATTGCTACAAGGAACGTAATGCCAAAAATAAGAGTAACTTGTAAAATGTAAATTTTAGGTTCTGATTAGCACATTATAGGCGTTTTACTGTGTTGCGAATGGTCCAATGCTATCCACAGGTCCTAAGCCCACTAATAATGTTACTGCTTAAAAGGTCCAAGACCAGGTCCGAGCCTGTGGCCTCCACAGCTCTTAGACGAAATCGCCCTTCTATCATCGTCTCAATATAGTATTTAGATTGACTGTCCATCTCAAATTTAGCCAAAGCATCCAGCATCTATCCGTTTATATTAGTCGTTATCAGTAGACATCAGAGAGCGTAGGTATTCAAATTCAAACACCCTTGGTTCACTGAAAGCAGGTAAAATGTGTCACTGTGTGGATTTTTCGTGTGCAAGGGTTCATCTTCATTTATTGATGCAGCAACCATTAGCTACTGAAAGGCCTCATCAAGATGTTGCATGTTTCTGGACGTCAAGACCATATCGTCAGTGAAATGAATTTTCCAGTGAATAAAGAGAAACGTGGAGTATCGTTCGGTTGTACCTTCATCAAGCTATCGTTCTCGTTATCGTCCTTGTTGGAGTAATAATTAGATGATTAAATTTTCAATTAAACTCAGCATTGTTCCCCCATCATTCGGACTGTGCAGAAGAGAGCTATCAATTTTAGTGTTGGCAAATCCGAGACCTCGTCCCGTTGGAACGCTTATTTGTCCAATCATCGGACAACTACAGAACGAGGGGGAAAATTCGGGGGCGAGCGAACGAGCAATTCGATTAACCGAAAGGCAGAGGTGAGCTATTCTGGCATGTATGTGTGTGTATGTGAGCTATGAGGTTGTTGTAGAATGCATGAGTGTCCGTGGGAAGGGAGGCGGGTGCAACAGGGCATTTCTGGGGCAATTTAAATGATAATTACGAGAAAATAGGGCGAGCTGTGGGAGGACGGGAAGAGTTTTGATGATTGAAACATTCGTTTATCCGTAAGCGGCTGCCTACCACGAAATAGAATTTAATCGTCGGCGTAATGGGAAGAGTGTAGTTAACGAGGAGAGGTACAGGGTGTGAAAAATTAAGCTGGAGAGGGGATTTCGAGTTTGCTCTGTTTTTACTAAAGTGAACTTTTCGGGACAATGAATACGGCAGAGGAATGGCGATGGTGTAAAGGATTGATATGATCGTGACACGATGGCAGTCTTATACTATCATGCCTGTGTCCTTACGTCTACGTCCTGGAACAGCTGAAAAGGATGTTGATCAAAATGGCGGTTAATCGAAGGTATTACGTGAATAACTTATATTTGAAGATGAAGAGTCATGACAGATTTCAATGAAAAAAATGAAACTGTTCAATTTCTCCCTTGCGAGGGAAAAACATTAAATCATGTTCAATGTTTTTCCCTCGCAAGGGAGAAATTAGATTGCCGATCACTCAGCTGATCAGTGACCACTCAGGCGCCTTCAGCATTCTCCATTGACCCTGCTTCTCAAATTTCAGCTTCCTGCGTTCAACAGGAGAGAAAATGGCCTTGGAGCTCACTCAGTTGAGTATAAAGCATCTTGGTACAACTAGACCCCAAATGGAGCCGATTAAACGTGGTAACTAAGAAATCGGTCCGTGGTAACTAAGAAAAAAAAACGTTGCAGATTTGCGTGTCGGAATTCACAGAACGACCCCCAGCCCTAAAACATTAAACATGTTAAAAACGCTGCAAATCATTGCTCAAAGGTTTATTATTTTCTGTATAGATCACCCTTCTGTATAGATCACTGATTCTCCATCAATAGCACCTACCACCATCTGTATTCTACCTTGACCTTCCCTCTCAAATTTCAGCTTCCTGCGTTCAATAGGATTGAAAATGGCTTCAGAGCTCACTCAGCTGATCAGTGATCTGAAGAGTGAAGAAGATCTCCTCGAATGCTGAAGACGCCTGGAAGAGCACTTCAATTCCATAGGATTGAAAATGGCTTCAGAGCTCACTCTGCTGATCAGTGATCTGAAGAGTGAAGAAGATCTCCTCGAATGCTGAAGACTCCTGGAAGAGCACATCCATTCAATAGGATTGAAAATGGCTTCAGAGCTCACTCAGCTGATCAGTGATCTGAAGAGTGAAGAAGATCTCCTCGAATGCTGAAGACGCCTGGAAGAGCACTTCCATTCAATAGGATTTAAAATGGCTTCAGAGCTCACTCAGCTGATCAGTGATCTGAAGAGTGAAGAAGATCTCCTCGAATGCTGAAGACGCCTGGAAGAGCACTTCCATTCAATAGGATTGAAAATGGCTTCAGAGCTCACTCAGCTGATCAGTGATCTGAAGAGTGAAGATCTCCTTGAATGCTGAAGACGCCTGGAAGAGCACTTCCATTCAAAAGGATTGAAAGTGGCTTCGGAGCTCACTCAGCTGATCAGTGATCTGAGGAGTGAAGAAGATCTCCTCGAATGCTGGAGACGCCTGGAAGAGCACTTCCATTCAATAGGATTGAAAATGGCTTCAGAGCTCACTCAGCTGATCAGTGATCTGAAGAGTGAAGAAGATCTCCTCGAATGCTGAAGACGCCTGGAAGAGCACTTCCATGCAATAGGATTGAAAATGGCTTCAGAGCTCACTCAGCTGATCAGTGATCTGAAGAGTGAAGATCTCCTTGAATGCTGAAGACGCCTGGAAGAGCACTTCCATTCAAAAGGATTGAAAGTGGCTTCGGAGCTCACTCAGCTGATCAGTGATCTGAGGAGTGAAGAAGATCTCCTCGAATGCTGGAGACGCCTGGAAGAGCACTTCCATTCAATAGGGTTAAAAATGGCTTTGGAGCTCACTCAGCTGATCAGTGATCTGAGGAGTGAAGAAGATTTCCTCGAATGCTGGTGACGCCTGGAAGAGCACTTCCATTCAATAGGATTGAAGATGGCTTCGGAGCTCTCTCAGCTGATCAGTGATCTGAAGAGTGAAGAAGCCTTTGATGCCTTTGAGCAATGATTTGCAGCGTTTTTACCCGCCAACATTTTTTCTACCTACCAGCTAGGTACTACCTACTACACCATACTGGCTTCACACCTTCACAATCAAGTTTATTAGAAAGAACTAAACGCTTCACACTCGATTGGAAAAATAGAAAGCTTCATATGGAAATTTGATTACTGGTTACGCAGAAGGCAAAACTGTATACAAATCGAAGAAATGAACAGCGATCGCAATATAGTCCGATAAAATTTGAATGGAGATTAGACCTCTTTTGCGATTCACACTCATGATTCTGTTTTATCGAAGGAAAACCTTCAAGTACTCGTAGGGACCGAACGGTTTGTCCTACAGAGCTCCGGGTGGTCTCAAAAATGTTTAAAAATTCAATACTATTTAAAATTGGTGAAAAAACGATACCTTTATTTCGAGAGTTTTCGAGCTAGGGCACTCTTGAAAATTTCAACCCTTAATTTTCACCCCTTAGAAGTGACCTACATCAACCAAAAGCTTCGCGGCACAACTAGACCCCAAATGGAGCCCATATACCAAATTTGAACCAAATCGGTCCAGTGTTGCTAAGAAAAGTGCCGCGTACGGCGGACGGCGTACGGCGGACGGCGGACGGACGGAAATTTTTTTATTCGATTTTCGTATTCTACGTACCTTGAAACGTAAAACATCAAATTTTGAGGGGGGGTTAAAAAATTTTTTTGCTCGATTCCAAAGGCTTATTATTGAAAATAATAAACCAAAATTAGCAACTTAACTATCAATGTACTCGTAATAGCATGATTTTTTCAAACATCACTTAAGGCACCTGAGGGGTCAACGGGAGTACCGATTCAGGGAGATATTGAACATGATAGGAGGATACTTGGAGCATTCCACAGTTCATAATTCTTTCCAGCTCGGAACAACTATATCGATACTTTAAAGCGCAAAGGCGCTGTGTCCAAAAACGGTGTTTTGAGAAAAACGCAAGAGAAGTTTTCACCAGTGCAGATTTATAAAATAATGGCTTAGAATACTAAACGCTTTAGTTTATTCTAGAAATGTCAAACTATAATCTTCAAGAAGGTCAATCATAAATTTGGTGAATTTGAGTTGAGGACTATACCTAGTCCTTAAGTCCTATATGTTCCTCTATCACATCACTCTCCCATTCCACTCGTTCCGTCTTTCTTTGCACTGCTTCCCTCCCAACATTGAAACCACCTTTCTTCCATATCGTATTAGCGCTAGGTATCCCTCGATGTCAGGGCAGCTCCCTAATTGGCTTGAACGACTGGAAGTGGGTGGTGCAGAAATATCAACACCCCTCAAATTACCAGGTAGGATAAATATAGACTTTGTGAAGGCGCAACGTTATATCGAGTCCACTTCTGTGTGCCTTCCCTCGAGATTGTTCAGGTTTGCTGTAGAAAAGGTCCTCAGTTTAGAGCGATGTTTGAAGACTGGGCGCACGATTTTCTTGTATTGGAGGAGCACAGTATTCAAACCATTCAGAGGTCTGAAATGGTCTACCAAAATAGCTTCAATTCGGCCTCAAGTCTGCCTGAAACTTCACAACTCAGGTATAGGAATATACAAAATGATAATCTCAAGAGCTCTCAGTTGAGAAGTTGGGAAAAAATGTTAGTGCAGTCATTTCATCTCACAACTTGGTGCCACGATATTAGGTAAAATTCACTTTGAATTTCCTGTTTGGTCTGAAGATGAGATCTAGATGCCGCTGTGTAGCAGCCTGGAGGGAATTAGCGATACGTATCAAAGAGAATCCGTTATCTCATTTGAAGAGGTGAAACCCACTCCGAAGGATCTCAGCCGTGTTCGAACAAAGGACCCACCTAATTCCCTGTTGATTGGGGATTATTATTAATTAAAGGAGGGTACAGGCGGTAAACGTGGGAGTATTCAAGCTATTAACGGGTGCATTGAGTTTTCCCCCTGTTTCGACGGAATGACGTCTGAGTTCGAGACGAGAGGAAAGCGGGACTCGAACGAGACGGCAAACATTGATTAAGATGAGAAGTAGGTTGGGGAACGTCGTTTGATGGCTAATTATTGTCACAGGGCGTAGAGAGATCTGACAATCAATCGTTTTAATAAAGTTTCAAACGAATGGGTGCGCCGCTTACAAATACTCCTCCAGCTGTAAATCAATAAATTTCATAAAGGCAAATTATAAAGTTATTTAATTTTACTAGGCCAACTGACCGGGTCGCGAAGGAAAGCCCACAGTCAAAGATGACTTGTACAGGATTTTACTTTTCAAGGACTTGATGATCACCTTCAGACTGCCCTCATTGTACTATTGCTAGGAAATAAGCTAAAATGTTGCCCTGTATCCTTGAGTGTCCCTAAATCCAAAAATACATCTTGTGAGCTTGATATTTTCGGCGAGAGCTTACGCTTTTCTATACCTATATCTTCGACAATATCGTTCTTTTGTCATAATTGAAAACTACTTTCGATTACATTCTGACTTTTTGAGGTTTCCAATGCTCTGGAGTGCTTACAAATTATGGTATAAAATCTAGGCTTAGAAAATTCTTATCGTTTTGGATTGAGAATCCAAACAATTCTTAATTCACTTTTGGATGAAAAAAAAAGCTTGCTAAAAATCCCTTTTGCCAACAAAATGGCTTATATCCATCAACATTTTGGTTTATTATTTTCAATAATAAGCCTTTGGAATCGAGCAAGAAAAAAAAAATTTTAACCTCCCCTCAAAATTTGATGTTTTACGTTTCAAGGTACGTAGAATACGAAAATCGAATAAAAAAATTTCCGTCCGTCCGCCGTACGCCGTACGCCGTACGCCGTACGCGGCACTTTTCTTAGCAACACTGGACCGATTTGGTTCAAATTTGGTATATGGGCTCCATTTGGGGTCTAGTTGTGCCGCGAAGCTTTTGGTTGATGTAGGTCACTTCTAAGGGGTGAAAATTAAGGGTTGAAATTTTCAAGAGTGCCCTAGCTCGAAAACTCTCGAAATAAAGGTATCGTTTTTTCACCAATTTTAAATAGTATTGAATTTTTAAAAATTTTTGAGACCACCCGGAGCTCTGTAGGACAAACCGTTCGGTCCCTACGAGTACTTGAAGGTTTTCCTTCGATAAAACAGAATCATGAGTGTGAATCGCAAAAGAGGTCTAATCTCCATTCAAATTTTATCGGACTAAAATGCGATCGCAGTTCATTTCTTCAATTTGTTTACAGTTTTGCCTTCTGCGTAACCAGTAATCAAATTTCCATATTAAGCTTTCTATTTTTCCAATCGAGTGTGAAGCGTTTAGTTCTTTCTAATAAACTTGATTGTGAAGGTGTGAAGCCAGTATGGTGTGGTAGGTAGTACCTAGCTGGTAGGTAAAAAAAGTTGGTAGGTAAAAAAAATGTTGGTGGGTAAAAAACGCTGCAAATCATTGCTCAAAGGCTTCTTCACTCTTCAGATCACTGATCAGCTGAGTGAGCTCCAAAGCCATTTTTACTCCTATTGAATGGAAGTGCTCTTCCAGGCGTCTCCAGCATTCGAGGAGATCTTATTCACTCTTCAGATCACTGATCAGCTGAGTGAGCTCCTAAGCCATTTTTACTCCTATTGAATGTAAGTGCTCTTCCAGGCGTCTCCAGCATTCGAGGAGATCTTCTTCTCTCTTTAGATCACTGATCAGCTGAGTGAGCTCCGAAACCATTTTTACTCCTATTGAATGGAAATGCTCTTCCAGGCGTCTCCAGCATTCGAGGAGATCTTCTTCACTCTTCAGATCACTGATCTGCTGAGTGAGCTCCGAAGCCATTTTCAATCCGATTGAACGCAGGAAGCTGAAATTTGAGAGGGGAGGTCAAGGGAGAATACAGATGGTGGTAGGTGATGTTGATGGAGAACCAGTGATCTATACAGAAGGGTGATCTATACAGAAAATAATAAACCTTTGAGCAATGATTTGCAGCGTTTTTTCTTTTTTTATTCGGTTTTCAGATTTTACATACCTTGAAATGTAAACCATCAAATTTTGAGAGAAGTTAGACTTCTTGCTCAGGTTCATTATTGAAAGTAATGGGTAATCGAATAAAAGAAAATGGAAATGAAACTTTTCTTCACACAATCAAAAACTTGTTTTTTATCAAAGTGGCTGATATCTATTTTTTGGTTTATTATTTTCAATAATAAGCCTTTGGAATCGAGCAAGAAAAAAAAAATTTTAACCCCCCCTCAAAATTTGATGTTTTACGTTTCAAGGTACGTAGAATCCGAAAATCGAATAAAAAAATTTCCGTCCGTACGCCGTACGCCGTACGCGGCACTTTTCTTAGCAACACTGGACCGATTTGGTTCAAATTTGGTATATGGGCTCCATTTGGGGTCTAGTTGTGCCGCGAAGCTTTTGGTTGATGTAGGTCACTTCTAAGGGGTGAAAATTAAGGGTTGAAATTTTCAAGAGTGCCCTAGCTCGAAAACTCTCGAAATAAAGGTATCGTTTTTTCACCAATTTTAAATAGTACAGAATTTTAAAAATTTTTGAGACCACCCGGAGCTCTGTAGGACAAACCGTTCGGTCCCTACGAGTATTTGAAGGTTTTCCTTCGATAAAACAGAATCATGAGTGTGAATCGCAAAAGAGGTATAATCGCCGTTCAAATTTTATCTGACTAAAATGCGATCGCTGTTCATTTCTTCGATTTGTATACAGTTTTGCCTTCTGCGTAACCAGTAGTTCTATTTTTCGAATCGAGTGTGAAGCGTTTAGTTCTTTCTAATAAACTTGATTGTGAAGGTGTGAAGCCATTATAGTGTGGTAGGTAGTACCTACCAATAGTTGGTAGGTAAAAAAAAAGTTGGTAGGTAAAACAATGTTTGTAGGTAAGAAACGCTGCAAATCATTGCTCACTGATCAGATCACTGATCAGCTGAGTGAGATCCGAAGCCATTTTCAATGCTATTGAATGGAAGTGCTCTTCCAGGCGTCTCCAGCATTCGAGGAGATCTTCTTCACTCCTCAGATCACTGATCAGCTGAGTGAGCTCCGAAGCCATTTTCAATGCTATTGAATGGAAGTGGTCTTCCAGGCGTCTCCAGCATTCGAGGATATCTTCTTCACTCCTCACATCACTGATCAGCTGAGTGAGCTCCAAAGCCATTTTCAATCCTATTGAATGGAGGTGCTCTTCCAGGCGTCTCCAGCATTCGAGGAGATCTTCTTCACTCCTCACATCACTGATCAGCTGAGTGAGCTCCAAAGCCATTTTCAATCCTATTGAATGGAAGTGCTCTTCCAGGCGTCTCCAGCATTCGAGGAGATCTTCTTCACTCTTCAGATCACTGATCAGCTGAGTGAGCTCCGAAGCCATTTTCAATCCTATTGAACGCAGGAGCTGAAATTTGAGAGGGAAGGTCAAGGGAGAATACAGATGGTGGTAGGTGCTATTGATGGAGAACCAGTGATCTATACAGAAGGATGATCTATACAGAAAATAATAAACCTTTGAGCAATGATTTGCAGCGTTTTTCATCCAATAAGAAATGGCCGTGTCTCCCTCAAAACGCATGCCAAAATTTCTAATCAAAAGTTCTAATAGAACTTTTGATTGTGAGACCTCACAATCAAAAGTTCTATGAACAAACAATTTGGAAAATTTGGGAACCCTAGACAACTAGAAATTAGTTTTCCTCAATTTCCCTCAAAACATTTCAAGGGGATATAAGCCCGTTTGAAAGAAAACTCCTAATTTATGAGGAAATTACAATTAATTTATGACCTATTCGGTCAGTAGGTAATAAAATCTACCTACTCGAAGTGAAAAATCAGAATAACTTCCGTAGGGGTCCTTTGGACTGGACATTCAATTCCTTATGAATTTCAATCTTTTCACCAAAGATATCGAATTAATTAATGGTCATTTGTATAGACAGACATACCTAATTACTATTCACGAATTTACTAATAAGAATTAAATAATAGGAATACTCGTTGACTCCGTGGAAAACATCCACTGCAAAACGATTCAATATACTTGTACATCATTTTGACCTGAAAGTTTCGATAAAGCTTGAAATAATGCTTGTGAATGATGACGAGGAGATTACCATGGCACACTCAAATATTCATTTCAAATGAAATCTAAAGAACCTGAAATAATATTAGTATTCCGCTGTAACCGTAAGCCTGATTATCACGATTCAATACTGTAGTGTCCCTTTAGCACAATTCATCTTAAATTACGGCTCTGGAGGAGACTATGGAATAGTCATTTCACTCGAAGAAAAGCTACTTCAAAGACTCCACTAACCAACCTTTATCGGTAAGAAACACTGATAGAAATAAATTTGAGTTCGAAAACTTTTGTCCCAGCTCTCTGAAATTGAAGAAGCAGAGCAAAGGAGTTCTTGGAGGTAGAGGAGGGTGAGGCGGGTCTGATTGCGCCGAAAGGAATGAAACAGATAGGTATGACGTACCATCTGGTCGGACAACTTAAACTGAGTTAAGCACAGAAAGTTGTGAAACCCCATCTCAACTGTCGGAAAACAACTCTGAGTGGAACTATGGATTTTCCTTTGATTTCACTCCTCTTAACTTAAGACATCCTCTTGGAAAGATGAACCGATTCAAATATGTTTATAAAACAGATTTTATGATAATAAAAGGGCCTTATTTCATCAAAATACAAAATGAGCTCATTATTGTGGACAGAAATTTATTCTTATGTCAATATTGATCACAATCTCTTATGACATCAAATATTATAGATTGAGTTATTATATTTGTTATGGTGGCCTCCTCCTAACAGAGATATTTTCCAAATGAACCACAAGAGTGCGTTGTATTTCGAAAGCCAGATTTCCACTAGAAACGATAGAGACGTCAGGCACTAGCTTCGTCTCTCTCCTATCTAGATATTTTCCTCCCTCTCAAAATGCAAAAAGAAACAAGATGAGCACTCTTTATAGATCAAAACTCTGTCTAGTTCATTCCTAACCTCATCTTCCTCTGAAACGATTGACTAAGGGTGAAGGCACCAGTTTCAGACACTGGTCCTGTATCAGACACTTTCAACTTCACATCAACAAAATTAGAGTTCCTAAAGGTTTTCAGGTCTTTTCCATGGGCCATTTGATGCAAGCAGATCATTCTAGTGGGCTGTTGTGAAACTATGAGCTCACAGAAGATTATTGCAGTTTTGGAGACGGTTATCATAGGGCACTTCCACATCAGTTCTCCAACGGCAAGGTTAGCAAACAATGTGGCCAAGGGGTGACCAGCTTTCTCCTGTCATACTTGCCTGATTTTTCCATTCCCATTCATTTTTTTTTTAAGCTTTATTTTCATATTAGTGTCCTGTAGTATTATTAGATTGCGAAATTTTGTTCGGAATGACAATATTATAACCAAATTCCGAGGATGTTTGATACTGGGTTCCGAATGGGGCCATTTTCAGTATCAGTGTCTGATACTGGTCATTTCGACAAAATGGCATTTTTTGGTTAGTCTCTTTTAGAACTCACACTTTCAACTTATTCAGCCACCCCAGTCATGAAATCCAGTACAGTAAAATGGTACTCACCGATGTCTGATACTGATACTCGGCTTTGGCTCAATTCAAAGATTGTTTTATTTTTCACTAAATCGCGAGCTGCCTCCTGCCCCGAATTGCCTTCTGTTCCGTTATCTAAGGCCTCACGGTTTGGCATGTAATATATTGTGAAGTACGATTATTCCATTCCTATTTGCAAATTATAGCTAAGACATATTTTTGTCGTGACGTTTGAAAGAAAAGATTATTTTTAGAAATAATTCAAATTACCTTAAAATTGGTACTTATGTGATGATTTCTTCTCTACTTATATACGAAAAACGTCTTTACTTAGTTAAATAACAATTTACTCAATAAAAGAGGCTTTTTCGGAGTCAGATTGAAATCTGATTGTGGGACTGAATGGCGTCTGATACTGGCGCATTTTCAAATTTCTCCTTGTCTGATACTGATGCAAGAACATGGTTTCGGAAAAACCATATCAAATCCTGAAAACTGAACAATCCTTCGATTTCCAAGTCTTGGTGAGTTGTTAAGAAGTTGGAGCACCTAATTATCCCCCCCGATAAATATCTGATGAAGTCACGCCTCGCAGTATAAAGAAACCTGAGAATCTTCGCTTGTAGTGTCTGATACTGGTGCCATCACTCTAATGGTTTCGGGCCGGGCGGCTTTCTCCCTCTCAATCTCACCCCCTACTCACCTGAGTAAATTCTACGAGTAAAAGTAGAATTAGCATTCAAATTTTGGCAATTTTTCTAAATTCCTTTGAACATAAAATCAAAATAGAGTCATGACAACAGGTTGAGGTCGACTTTTCTCCTTTAAACGCCCAGTAAGCTTTCTGATTTATGAGATCGATCATGTCTATACCTCAAAGCACAAAGGCGCCATCTTCCACACTTTTTTTTTCTTAATTTCAGAAAAACACAAATTGAACAAAAGTATTATTAAATAATACTTTTGTTGAATTTGTGTTTTTCTGAAATTAAGAAAAAAAAAGTGTGGAAGATGGCGCAAAAAAAGCTATAATCGTCAAGAAGGTAAAATTTACCTTCTTGACGATTATAGCTTTTTTTGGACATAGCGCCTTTGTGTTTTAAGGTATCGATGTATACAGGTAAACCTCTACCTCCAATTTACTACATTCAGAAATAATTTCAATACCTCGCCAAGACTTCACTGCAATAAGACGCTCGTTACATTCAGTTACTACCAACGGCAAGAGGTGTCTTGTCCTTTCGGCAGTTGCATCGTATTCGACGGTCCCCGCACCACCGCCATTATTTGCCTTGTAACAGATCATTCCACTAGGTAACAAACACTTACAAATGTCATATAACTATGAATCATCTTTGAGCTCAAGACGTATCAATAAACAATTTCTGAATGAACGTATTTCTCTTCTGAAACCCTGAATTGTATGACAAATTGTTCCGAACACATCCACTCAACCCTGTGTCATAAGCCTAAATGAACTCGAAGGCACCTCATACGATGTGAAGCTCCAACACTCTCACTCATTAGTCCGTCCCTTCGAATATGAAGTCACTTAGAACCCTCAACTTCCTCATCCTCCCAAAAACTTTAGTTATTTCACCCAATAACAGCTTCCCACGAACTTCTCGAGGAAGAGAGTGCGGAGGGTCGACTAAAGATATTGCTTGGCATATTTCCTCCGGGTTTATATTGTTCTCCCGACGAGGAAAGGGGTTAATAGATTCAATATTTTCTTTGTCTCTCCGTCAGAATGAGGGAGCGAACGTCGGGAGCAAACGTGGAATACATTATAGTGAGCGCTTCTTTTCACGGACTTGACAAAAGCCTTCATATCGCGAATAACAATGAAGAAGCTGAACTCTAGGAGGAAGAGATGAGAGGGCGCGTTTCAACTTTAAAGCGATAATGGATTAGCTGGCTGATAAAATTTGAAATTTCTCAACCCCCTTTTTGGGCCACATCTTGTAAAATCACTGAAAACGGCAGAAGTTCTATCACTGTACAATAATAGAACACAACAGTCCTTTATACCTACTGAGAAACAGCACCTGTGCTGTTCAGATAGGTTCAGTACAATAAAATCAGTTAATGCCAAATAAGTGTAGCACAAAGATTAATTTTTTAACGAATTTTCCACGCAAAAATTATAGAATGGTTTTTTTCCGTTGAAATCCGTTTTGAGAAATTCTTAAACAGTTCCTGAAGTTCTTCCAAAAATTATATGTAGGTATATATAGGTACATTTCAAGTTGAAAAATTTCATGTTTTTGCCAAAATGTTCATGATAACAAACGGAAAGACGGGCTCGTTAGCCAGGAATTTTGGACTACACTAAGAAATCACAATTTCAAAAAATACGCCGTATTTTTAGGGTTTTCTGTAAATATTACCACATGATCATAGCAATATATTATGATATATTCGGATTCAGCGCAAAATGTTTCATAAAAGTACAATTTCAGGAATTAAAAGTGTCGAAAAAGTTCAAATGTATTATATATTAAACAATATTTATATAAATAATGAAAATCTGCGTATGTTTGTTGTACCCAAAAATGCAATAGCTGGGTGGGTAAGTACTCTAAGAGTTTGTGAAGACGAGTAGAACATGAATATTAGTTCTTAACATCTTGAAAACATTTGGAATTTACGGTTGGAATTGTAAACTGATCCTCTATTGCTGCTAGTCCAAGCTGTTATATGATAGTCACGATAATTGTTTTTCTTTAATTTATAAATTGTAGTACGTACCTGTTATATGTTTTTAGAACCCTAGAGATGTTTTATTAAACGAAAGCTCTCGGAGTAGCAGCAGAAGAGGATCGTCTTACGATTCTTCACCCTCAAATCCAAACAATAGTAATAACAAGTAAGTTTGTATGATGTAGTGAAAATCGGAGAAAATAAAACATAATACGTGTGGGTAGCCAATGAGTTTGGAGTAACGAGAAGAGCTTGAATATGGACTATTAAAATTGTTTAAACATACTTACCCTACGCATACAGTATGTTGGTAAAGTATACAGAAAATAAGGGGGGAAATAACCATTTACGAGTTCGTAGTGACGAGGAGAGTATTTCTTCAGAGTTTTTGAAAACTATTAACCATTTGTTGATTGTATCACTTTAACGATTTTTGCTATGTGCCAGACCCACAATTATGACTATAGCTAATATTTTAATGTTCTTAATCGTAGCTTCAAAGAGTTTTTAAAAATTCGCTTACTCACTCATGCTAATGGAAGAAACTACTAATGGTAGATGGCTTGATAATGTATAGGTTTGCCTCGATTGCTTGCAAGTTCTTTCAATGGAACTTGAATCATATTGCTTCAGAGAAGTGATGGAAATGGGAAGGAAGAACAACCAGGACAGCTAACCACAACCTTAGTGGTTTCGGCTGGGCGTGCTTACCAGAAGGTTCCAACCTCTATGAGCTACAGCGTTGTAAGGAAAAACAGCTATGTTTTATAAACAGCAAGATAGCTTTTAATTATAACTGCTCTCATCCCAACAGATGTGTTGAAAAAGGGTTCAGTAGCAAACTACGTTCCGTCGCATGATACGTACAAGATACATGCAAGATTACCTGTGAAATGATTGGAATGGTTTCAACGCTGCGATGCCCTCTTTATGACTTTCGGTTTCCGATGGACGAAGAGTACTTAAAATATTGCATGAAACTGACTAAAGAGATGCTCAGGTTCTCACTAGTATCTACCATCTTGTGTAGAATGTAAATAAAGGACGCAGCTTCGTCAAAAGCGCTCCTGATAAGAGAATCAAAGTGAGGCTTTTCCATGATAGGATCCTGCGAAACGAGATAGGGTCTCAACACTGACGAAGATCGACGTTTCATGTTGAAGCATTCGCTCGAGTGGAGGGAAAGTATAGTGCCAAGAGGGTAGAGGCAGAACGTAGTTTATTTCATAGGTGGGAAACCAGATGGGCAGAGTCTGGGGAGGGTTTTTCGTTTATTGCTCCGACTCTTGACGGGTTGAGGTGAGCGAGCCGATTTCAGCGTCTTCCTCCATGCGAAGCCGGTTTTCAAGGGAAAATGGCGGGTCGTTGATCAGCGTCGGGCTATCAGCCGAGCAAATCTTGGTTCCTAGAGAGAAGGCGAGGAATGTGAAGGGAAGAGAGGCTTACGGTTTATGAAGGTATTAAATGGGACGCCCTACCGACTTTTCCCCTTTTGGGTTCTCCAGTCATTTATGAGAAACCGCGAGAAGTCGTTATGGGAAAACTGACGTCGTTTGTAGCGAACTAACCAGGTTTTGGGAGCCATGTTTGGTTCAAGTGCCTACCTGATCCCATCATGTCTATTGATTTCCGGAGTGGCTCAAAAATCTCAGCCATGCAACATAACTAATCGATCAAATTTTCAAAGGACACCTTAGCAACAGTAGGGTATTTATGAGTAAACGTGTGGTCAGTGTTGCTTCGAGGATGGGCAACCGTTCTGACGGTCATACATGCGTCTCAACAGCGCCAAGACTAGCCATCCACCCGAGTATCGAAAACACTCGAGTTTCAACAAACCTATTTCAAACTCAGAGCAAAGTCTAGGATCCTCATCATTAGATGATCCTATTCTAATATCACCGTTAGAGGAAGAAATGCTAAGAAGGAAGTTTTACATGAAAGATTTAGGAGAGTTACAATATACATAAATATTTGTAGGGTCTTTCATAGTTAACAGACCACCCTTTCTATTTCCATTATTTGTGTGAAAATCAAAAAACTTGTTGAAGTAATCTCCCCTTATTTTTTTTTAAGAATTCAAACATCACATTTTCGAGCGTCGCGCATGCGAGCAAATGCGCACGGTGTGCCCCAACATTGTTTTTTTTTCAAATAGAACCCCCCATTTCGGTTTATTATTTTCAATAATGAACCTTTGGAATCGACCAAGAAAAAAAAATGTTTAACACCCCCTCAAAATTTGATGGTTTACGTTTCAAGGTACGTAGAATCCAAAAATCGAATAAAAATTTGGCCGTCCGTCCGCCGTACGCCGTCCGCCGTACGCGGCACTTTTGCCACTTAGCATTGACCGATTTTGATGAAATTTGGTATGTAGGCTCCATTTGGGGTCTAGTTGTGCCCCGTAGATTTTTGTTGATGTAGGTCACTTCTAAGGGTTCCAAAATCAATTTTGAAATTTTAAAAAACGCCCTAACTCAAAACATTTTTATATAAAGGTATTGTTTTTCCTTCAATTTAAGATTCTATAGAATTTTTAGAATTTTTTGAGACCAGGCGGAGCTTTGTAGGACAAACCGTTCGCTCCCTACGAGAATTTAAAGGTTTTACGTACGATAAATTGGAGGAACGAGTGTGAATCGCAAAAGAGGCCTAATCTCCGTTCAAATTTTAGCTGACCGAAATGCGATCGATGTTTTCCTTCATGTTGTATGGTTGGTGGCTTTGCAGACGAGTGATCTATATAAAAATAATAAACCGTTGTGTAATAATTTGCAGCGTTTTTATTGCAGATTCGGATTCCACGTCAAATTTTATGAACATTTTACTTCGACCATTTTATTTGTTGGGCGCACCCAGGAGCGTCCAGAAGCTCGTTTGCGTTCATTTCCGAAAAACGAAGGAAAACCCTCGAAGCTCGAATAATTTTACACTCAGGAGGTTCTGTCGTCAGTCTTGATCCGTTTTCTCGTGGTTGTTCCCATCAAGATGCCTCAAACTCAAATCAATTTTCCGAGATTGTCCCGGTGTATTTTCAAGAAGGCAGGCGTGTTCGGTGAACCGTAGCCGGTTCCAATCTCGTGTTGTGAAAGAGTGAGGAAAAATAAATCGTGTGATCCAACATGCAGTATTAATGCATGATTTGAGTACTACCAGGTAAAGAATTCACCTTCACTGATGAGAAAACACTCCAATTGATTAGAAAGGAACAAATACCAATCTCACCACGAAATTCAGCATGAAAAATAGCTCAGAATCATGGGTTTCCAGTCGTATTGAAACACAGTAAACAGTAGCTTTGAGCGCTTTTGAATTCTCCTGGGTGCGTTCAAAAAATAAAATGGTCGAAGTAAAATGTTCTTAAAATTTGACGTAGAATCCGAATCTGCAATAAATAATGGGGGTTCCATTTGAAAAAACAAAGTTGGTGCACACTGCGCACATTTGCAAAAATGTGATTTTCGAAATTTTTGCAAAAAAAAAGAGGTTACTTTGACAAGTTTTTCGATTTTCACACAAATAACGGAAATAGAAAGGGTGGTCCGTTACTTATGAAACTCCCTGTATTGGATATTGAAGTCAAAAAGGAGAATGATGACGTAAATCAAACTAAATACACCAAAGAAATGTTGTGCATTTGTAGTGCAGCAAAAATGGAAATCATAAATATCGTACCATTATCGCCCATCTCAGGTCACGAGACATGTGGTTTCGAGGTTGGGAAAATTTTCTTCGAATCCGGGTGAAGTGCATTGGTTGGCGGCAAAGTGGGTGTTGCGGTACCTTAAAGAAACCATCCACGAATTACGAATCAGTGATTGATAGAGGAGAAGATGAATTGGTGGATTCGGATTCTGACTGGGATGTACAAATGATCGGTGGTATATGTCGAGATTGTTAATCGGTCCAAGAGGATCGGCGATTATTTGGAGGTGATTTGAGAAGAGGACAATTTGCTTTGTCAATTGCTGCTTATGCAATGATTATAGTATGTCCTAGAAGAAATTGGATGTATATTATGAAAACTTCTGATACATTCGACGAGGGGCAATAACGTCAGTTCTCATTCAATGCATAGAGCTATTAATATCATCTTCTCCAATGTTGCTGACATAATGTCAATGACAGGGACATGAATTACAGGGATAAGAACCATCAAAGGATTTATTGGGCTTTACAAGATCTGTGGATCGCAGGGGGACTTGATTGATCTTCCTGTAGATCTTTTAATCGTGCTTATTTCTTATTTTGTTGGTTTTTATACGAATTAATTGCTATGGTACGTTTAGCAAATGAAAGGTTCTCTTTCAACACCAAAATATGGACCGGGACTAGAATGTCTTCATTTTTCGAAGATTTTGTGAGGTTGTATGTAACTAGTGTACGAAAATCGACCCGAAGTAAATTATGTCAACTTTATTGGGATTTGGGTCCAACAGCAAAATCCTCCTCTTTCACCAAATTTTCGAAAAATTTATTTTCTTCATCAGGGCCTATAACATACAATATACAATAATCAACAATAAAGCTTCGACATAGCTAAGAATATAAAATATGTGTTACGTTTTTTATGGAGAACTTACTCGGAGGATGAGTTTGGGTTTGAACATCAAACCACGGTCGGGAATAAAGTAGTTGTATAAACCAGGAACACTGAAGGAAAAATTTGGAAGTCAGTATTTAGATGTTTAAGGTGAATTTGTGTATAAAATAACAGGTGAGTATTTAGCAATAATTAGGTGTAGTATTCTAGTAATATTTAAAAGATAAAATATGGCAGAAACAGACAAACAGCAGAAAAAACAAAACTCCACTTACCTAATCATGAAATTGGTGTTAAAAAACTTGACTATTATAACTAAAAATTGGAAAAAACACAATAACATCAGGCTTTAAATTTAATACCATTGGTAAAACAAAATAAGACAGTCAGAAAGACGCAACGACAATAATAATGACTAGAATTGATAGAATATGACAAGTAAACTTATTCTTCCTCGAGATTTCCAACTATTGACAACAACCACAGAACTGACACTAAAACTTAACAAGATGCATTATAACTAAGACTAGAATTCGAGGAACAACTGTGGGTGAATATAACAAAGGTACGTGGTCCTTGAGGATGATGTAGGTAGCGCTCAGCCATGAGTAGCGGCGAAACCAGCAGCTTATAATTGTTGTATGTAAGTATATGTCAAAATTCCGATGTCTATAACCACGAAAATGATGAATTACAAAGTTAAATCGATTTAGATTATCAGTAACAAACAATAACTTAGTTATAATCACTTGATGATACTTATCTTAGTTATAATATCTTATATTTATTTTTTAAAAAAACAGTAACTTAGTTATTTTTTGTTACTGATGATGACCCAACCTTCGAAATCGAAACAACTTTGTAACTCATAATTTTCATGGGAATAGACTACGTTCTTCTTAATCCGTATATTATTAAAATGGGTTTCTACAATCTCGTTGCGAGCGATTTTATTCGTATCTTCCATGAAGTGAGAGTATGTTTAATTTGTAGGTACCTACCAATTCAAATAAATGAATTTTCTTATTCAATTTATCGTTAACTAGCTAACAAGTTGGATAAACTGCCTGGCAGAGAAATCATTGCAAAGCCGTGACCCACTTACCAATCGGCGTTTGCGAATGTTTCTCGGAACGGATTGTTCGTCGTGAGGAACGAGTTGGTTAATGACAATTCAGTTGACAACTTCATTATGATTGGGCTCCTGAACGGTTGTATTGTGGAAGTTAGAGTTTCAGGTTTCAACGTCGGAGAGACAGTTCCCATTGTCCAGGTATCATAACACTTGGAATTGTTGGTCGATGGTTGCGGTCTTGCTTTTCGCTCCCTCGTCTAATTGAATGGTTTGGCACCGATTTTCAACAACGGTTTCGAATTGAAGTTTCCATTATGAAAGTCGGATTGATGAACATCAATATCAGGTTTCACACGAGGACGGTAACTCACTCGTTCGTTTATCACTTGAAAAAGTGAGTGACAGGTTTGAGGAAGAACGCAGGCTGGTGTGTGCTTTTATGCATGACTGTATGCCCTCATTTGTTGCCTTAGACATCTATAGAAATAGAAAAATTGTTGAGTTAACTAAAAATGATTCTCAAGGCGTCGGAAACACTGCCAACTGTTGACAACTAGAAGTTTAGTGACTTTCTGGTTACTTACCTACATGCTGTAACTGACTCTCAAAGCACACCTGAGTTTGGGGGAATGAATATGTTAAAAACATGTTTACCATCAAGGAAAATTGGGTAATGGGTGTATAAGCTGCACAGGGAACTCTATAATAGTTGGTAAGACAAGAAATAGATAGCTTTTTACTGGCTTCACTATGTGTAGGGTGTCCTGGAGCTCCCAGGCATGTAACAAGCAGGGATCTGTTGTCAGGTCCTATATTTTGGGTGGAGGTAGATGTCCCTTCTTTGGCGGAGTCTTCCCTATTTGGATAAGTTCTCAACATGAGACAGTAAAACCAGCACAAAAAAAAAAAAGATGGAGTGGTTGACTCTGATAGTGTTGGAGTGGGCTGGTATGAACCTGGCTGCAGGCAGTGGTCTCCATGGATGTAACATCCGATCGGTCAACATAGTTGTAACGGCCTACATAGAATATTCCTATTAGTATATTAGTTCTCCAATAAAGTAACGTATAGGGAGTGAGTCATCAGGGGATAGAGAGGGTAAGGAACACGTCAAACTGAAGTCATCCTTCCTCCACTCTCTCCTCATCCTTCATACCTAAAGTATAAGCTGCACTCAGAGGTCTCCCATCATGTAGTGTACTCTACTCGATGGACTTGATCATTTCTACCTACCTTCGTCCTATAAACTAGCCTAGTTCCTCAGAGCAAGCGGTTTGCCCTCCAAGGCGCCGGCCTCTGCATTCTCTTTACCTTAGGATTTACGATTTACCTAAATCTTCTGCTCATTAACGGTCAGCCTGGCTTAAGGCGCCAGCGAAGGCAGATAGGTATCTCTTTGCACTACTCCCATCGGTTGGCATCACGCGCCAGGGAACTAGTGCATGTATCCAGCTTAGGGATCAATCACTCCGTTGAGTAGAGACCGAAGAAAACCAACCATCCAACGAGAAGGCCATCGCCTTCACTCGACGACATCCCTACATAACAGTAGTATTACAAACGCAATCAGGACGTCCTGTCTTCAAACCTGCAGCACAGCAAATTCCATTCTCTCTGAGGCACTTCTACCCACCTTCTACTCTTCTGTTCTGGTTCAGCTCCATCCCACCTCCCTATTTGTACAGCCCTTCAGTACCTACTGATTTGGATCACCAGTATCTTTGAAAGAGAAGTCGCAGTAACCTATGTAGGAACTGCCTCTGTCTCATTAACCCTTGGAATCGTCACCGTGACACGTGCACTACTTTTAATTTGAAAGACTTCATGGTACGAGGTACCAGGTACCTACTGATTTTCTTTTCGTTTTCAAATTCAACTTTTCAGCTGAAAAATATTTTTAATTTCATAAATAATATAACATTGTATAATTTTTCACTTGTGCAAAGTTCCGTTGGCCTACAGCAGGTAGGGTATTGTAAACATATATTTTTTCTGAATAAACTCTCTCAGTTTGGTCTTATGTTTTGTTCTTTTATCCACCATTGCAGTCCACTAAAATTTGGATTTATTTGGGTTATTTTGAATTTATTTTTGAATGATCCTCCACTAAGCGCACTTTATTGGTTAAACCGGCATCGAATTTTGAGCAAATTTCAATCAGATTCGCAGAGAAGATTAATGCAATTCAAGCTTCATGATGACGGGGTTGTTTGAATGTTACCAGAATCCACGGGAAGTTAGCACTTTAACTTCAATGCTGCATGACTGGAATTTTGTTTCGAGTCTATCATTTATTGTAGTTGAAAAAACGTCCTCCAAAATCGAAATTTCATATTGCGTTTGGTCTACTTGCGTAAACGTGTTGAGGAAAAGTGTTGCACCGGGTTTCTTTGGAATCTTCGTGTTTACCGGGTCGAGGCGAGAGAGAAATGTACCTTCTTGACTGCTCCATAGCTCATCTTTATACATCTTGAAAGTTCTGGAGAGTGTCAGATTTATAGTAGAGTAAAAAGTACATTCCAGTACAAGGTTGCTTCTACCTGCGAGTCACAATTTGATCTTTGCAGGAGGTATTTTCTGCAATACAAGGATTTTTGGATACGGAAAAATATAGCATACCTAGTAATAATAAAAAACATAATACTGCCAATATTTCTTTATTTAAAAAAAATATTGACGTATTTTTTACGCATTTTTCTTCTATAAGAACTAATTTTTTGTGAACTTATTGTTCGTGAGACATCGTCTAAATTATTGTCTCATCGTCCAAATTATTGATGGCCTAAGAATACATTATTTTGGCGAGGGTTTGGTATTGTTGCATGTGAAAAGCTCAAATTCTTGGCTCTGGTGAATTCTGTGAAGGTAAAATGAATCGAGTACATTGAGATGACAAGCGATCCATAGTCACTTCTAATTGAAAAACAGAATGTGTTCTCGCAAAACAATGAGAATTCGTTCAGTTGATATTTATACTCATCGACCACGAGAGGAAATAAGTAAAACAACTGACAACGTGATAAAACACCGTCGAGAGAAAACCGGATCAACCCGACATCGAATTCCATTAAGGATATGAATTCTCAGACTCAATCCAGCAAGTTTTTCCTTTGTTTTTTGGCGAACTGGTTATTGACAAGCTTTCACGCGTCGGGAACGAACGTCGGGATCTCTCCTATCAAAAAGCAGTCTTAGAGAGAGAGAGAGAAATAAATGGGGGAATCAAAACTCATTTCAACCGAGCGAACGAGGTCGATACGTTTATAAACCCGTCTTCTAGAAAAATGCTCACAAAAATGTCAGTCTACAACCATGTGTGTCCACATCGTTTTTAATTTTTCTGTTTAACCCATTTGTGCCAAACGGCACTCGAGTATTGTGACTCTTCAAACATTACGTGGAAGGCTTGGGCCTATCCAACCCTGTCAAATCCTACAGGAGTACGTTCCTAGGAACTATGTGGTCCCCCTAGATGGGGGGTTTCAGCTTTCAGTGTTCTTGAGACTTCCGTATAGGTGCTTCACATAGATGGTCTATTTGATCTGGACTCTCTTCAACGTTTTCTTGCATAAGTACCACATTTTTCACTTCGTAAAAATTATTGTGCTTGAAATGTTAGGTTGAGTAATCATATCAAAAACTCATGTAAAATTCTATTTTTACCCTCTTTTCATCCCTCGAAAACTGTTGATACTTCATAAGGTGCCATATGGGACCGATGGGCGCTAAGAGGAACTGGGTTTTTGAATACGTTTTTTTCTCGCAATATTTCTCATAAAGCTCGGAGCTGCATATAGCAACGCTTGAATATTATTCAAAATACCAATATGGACAATATTGGTTATTAGTTGTTATTTTCCTCTGTATATAAATCGGGTGTGGCATCGCAAGAAGCCATAAAATGTCTTGCGGATAGTACCTATGCCTTGGCAAGAAAGAACGTATCTTGCAATCATCCTTACTCAATCTTCGTATACAACCAGGGGATAGGGGGAATGGATTCGAATATAAATGCTTACATAAACAGGTTGAGAAGTAAAAAGTTTTGGTGGCAGATCTTTACTTGTACTGTGGATGCTTGTGTCTCAAAGGCATGGATCCTGCATCATAAGCAACAACCCATTATACGCTGTTATTACATTATTATGATATTATTCCATCTGCAATTCCGTCGACAGATATTGGGTGAATATCTCACAAAATTTGCAGCGCCATGACTCACCCCCTGTAAAAAGAAAAATTCTGCAGACCCGCTTAACCACTGAAGCAAGGTTCGACAGCGTCGGGCATTTGGCAGAAAGGATGCCTGAGTACAAAATAAGGAAATGTGCTATGGAAATTTATAACTCCCTTCAAACAGGAATGTGGAGTTCAAAATATCGGGTTGGACTAAGTTTGGATTGCTTTGGACCGTTCCATCAGCTATAAGGCTATAAAAGCTTCTCAAGAACTTTTGCTTTTTCAGTTGATATGTTAAGTTTAGTATTACCTACCTATATAAATCTCAACTTTTATCATTTATATTTTCAGTTCTTTTCTTGTTGTATATTCGATCTTTTGAAATAAATTTCAAAGTTTTAAAACCCTTTCTCGTCGGTTGTAGCTATTTTGAAACCCAGTGCCCCCTAACGCCCAGCGTTGCAAAACGGCACCCAACTTTTCTTGCCCCCTATTTCCAAAATAAGAGTTGTAAATTTTATAAACATTTTTTCCGCGTTTCTAGACCGAAATGGGACCATTAAATAGAATTTTGGAGAAAAAAAATCGGATAAAAATATTTACGGGCGTAAATGTTTTAAATGGTGCATCAGTTCCAACTTACATGTAGAATTAGGACGAATGATACTGCAATGGAATCCCTTTAAACGCTCATAATACACAGCTCATATACAGTATAGGTACCTCTTGCAGCTGGTAGCTCACACAGATCTCGATGCGGTTAGGCAAAACCCGGAAGACCTGGAGGTCTTGAAGGAGGGATATACCCGCAACGCCGTCAACATCATCTCAACTCTTCTGTACGGACTTCCTCCTATTTTTGTCACCTAGTTTTAAATATTAAATTAAATTTAATACAATTCAAAAATTAGCAGACAACTATCAAACATGTTTTTTGAAAACTTTGTGTTTTTTTCTATAAAAGCTGTATAACGTGGTGTTGGTGGTAAAAGTGATGAAATCAAGTTAGCGAAAGTGTTCAGAAAAGCCTGTTGAAGTTTGCCAACACATGGACTGATGGGAGAAAGTTTGCCTAAAACTCCAAATAAAAAAATTACCAAAAAAACCATCATTTATGACATTTTTATGATTTTAAAACTGAAATTTCCCAAGATCCCATTTTCTTCCATTATAATGGAATGATAATTATCATTCTGGGACGTGATATTTCTTGGATTTTGCAGTAGATAGTTGAAAGATCGCTGTACCTACCAACGATTGTACTCTTCAATAATTGTGAATAATTGATACAGTTTAATAAATCATTCTTTTTTCAGTAGAGATTGGCCATTGCTGGATATGAGGCTTTTGGAGTGATCGAGGGAAGGGGTGGTTGTATATTTTTTCAACATAGTTTGATAGTGTTGTAATCTTCGCTGTAGTCGTAACTGTACCAAATTACGTCTCTATCCACTGTTTATCAATCCTTGGCCTATGCATTAGGTTTTCAACAAAAAAAATAATAATAGGACAAATCAAATCAAATTAAATTTTGATTTCTACTGTTAGATAATGTAATAATAATAATAATAATGTAATAGTAATGTGATAACTTTATCCTTTATTTCAAAGGTTCCAAATCCTTTCACCGGCTGCACGAATACGATGCTTTCCTATATTTAATGGTGAAAAAGCCAGAAAAAACGCAAAATCAAAAGTAGTACATTGCAAGAGGTCAGAAGAGTTTGCCTCAACGACTCAATAGTAAGTAAAAATACAGTAAAGTAAACATCTCAAGTTGAATTTTCGTCTGACTGCCATTCCTCGCGTCGCGAACGTCATCAGCTGCCTTCCATAGGGAAGATCAGAATTGGTTCTGATGGACTTATTGCCTTACCCGCGTCAGTGGAGCCGGGTTCACCAACGTCCCATCCCGAAAAATTATCAAGACCTTCGATACTTCTCTCGAGCGGACACCATTCCCGATATCATTAAACCAGCTAAAAGCCGTTGGTCATCACTCGATAAGGTAACATCGATGCGTACTCTACGCTGTATTGGCCATCGGTGTGTCTAAAAAAATACAATATAGTTTTCCAAATTGATGACATATCTTACACGGGATGTAGTAAGGAGAAGTTGGAGTCATACAGTTTCCAAAATCGTCATGTATTTTTGATGATATCAACACTATAATTAATTTCTGAACTAACCTTGATTCCCCAGAAGAAAACAGTTTCCAACTACTTACCCTCGTTGAAACAGCAAAAGTTGAGATATTCCCGGTTGGGTACATGGTGGCCGGTCCCTCGCAAGGTATTTTGGGTCGGGAGAGGCTTTTGTGTTTGACAAACCGTGAAATCCAACGGGGAAGACTCTGGGGGGTTTATAAGGAAGGGGTGGTGGAGAGAATTTATATATTTTTCTCTCTTTGCCTCCTATATTTCCCCTCACTCAGTCACTCTTCTTTCAAGGGTAATCCGGCGTTTCGAAGCAGGTATAATACCGCCCCGGACTTCGTTCAGTTTAAGCCCCTGAGTGACTACATTTATCTCCGAGATGCAGAGGCCTTTTGAGATAAATACCGCTGGAATAAGATGTTTTTCATTTTATAAATATCCAGGTAAAAATCCAGATTCCTCTTTTTTCTAGTTAATTTAAACCGCATTAGAGTTCATTGTTGAGTTCAGTGTTGAGCGTGGGAACGGGGGTTTCACTATCACGAGGTAGGAGAATGAAATACGAATTTTCTGTTCGATGAACAAATGAGGTTATTTAGAGTCCAACCTGCACAATCTGTAGAAATCGCGTCAAATCGTACTGCAAATTTTTACAGCTTTGGATATGAATGAATCCAGTAAATTGTGTGGAGAACGGTCAGAACCTCAATCCAGGCCTCCCCAATGTTGGAGACGAATTGGCCTTTGAGATGAAAGAAAGATGAAGCTAGATTAATTTTTCATTTGCGGCCATTCCAGCCCTTACAATATCTAAAATTATTGTCAAAATCTGATATCAATTTCACAGTTTTATAAGAAAGTAAATTGGATTCGCTCGTTACAAGAATTGGCGAACAGTCAGATACTTCTTTTGTTAATAATATTTATAATTTTCCCCTCAAAGACGGAATGTTAACTCTGGAGTGCTAACACTCAGATTCTACCTCTTCAATAAAAACACTACGTCGAACTGACGTACATGATCGAAAAAAAAATTAGCTAATTAAAAGAGAAGTTCAAGGGAAGGTGAATCTAAATTTAACGTAAATTGAAAAACTTTAATGAAAAAATAATTTTTCAGTCGCATTAATGCTACAACATTGTAAAATATGAATATGATTGATATGAAAGTGCTAAACTCACTTGGTAGAATACCCTCTCATCACCTATTTGTACTATATCCCTCATATTTGGTAGGGCACTATGCCGTTCTGACGATCTCGTATCCCATTACCTATCCAACCATGATAATATGATTGATGTGGGAGCTATGTGCTGCACCACTTGGTAGAATACCCTCTCATCACCTGATTGTACTATATCCCTCATATTTGGTTGGGCACTGTGCAGTTCTGACGATCTCCTATCCCATTACCTCCCCAACCACGATAATAAAATTATCATATTATGATTGATGTGGGAGCTATGTTCTACACCCACTTGGTAGAATACCCTCTTATCACCTAATTGTACTATATCCCTCACATTTGATTGGGCACTACGCAGTTCTGACGACCTCCTATACCATTACCAACTCAACTAAGTATGTTATGGATGACGAGGAAGCTACGTGCCACGCACACTTGGTAGAATACCCTCTCATCACCTAACTGTACTATATCCCTCATATTTTAGTTGAGTTCCAACCTAGCTACTCACTACATCCGTCAAGTCAATTAATTTCAATTACCTATCAATACTAATTTAGTCTAGATGCATCCTAACTCAAAAATAACCTTTCTGCAAGTACGTTGCCTTTTCCAACTTGGAAAAATCACGCTGTGAATTCAGTAGCCAAAATGTTTCAGAATCTTGGGGTATTTATTCCTAATAAGGCGTAGCAATGACGCAGGACAACTGAATACTTATTACCAATATGCATCAAAGTGATGTACAGGGACAGAGTGATCATTGCCAACTACACGTCTTTTCGACGTACTAGGTTTTACATAAATGAGTTTCGTTAGCTCATAACAAGTAGGTCGCGTCCGTCTCCACAGGAACTTCACTGATTACTAAACCCGCAAAGCACTCCCGAGTTGCAAGGATTCCGCAGCGACCTCATGAGGCAGGAAAGTGAATTAAAAAATTGTATAAGTCGCGGCAACGTAGTATTGGCACTCTAGGGTTAAACTAATAAGTGGAATGAATGAAAGTGCCTCTATTGAATTACCACCTACTTGTTGAGGTAGCCTTCCGGGTAGCGGTACTACGGAGTACACCTACTGTGATGACCAACTCGATTAACTCCGTAGAACCAGTCGTTGCAGCCTTGGCCCTGGTGTTTTTGGGTGCTTGCCGCAAGTTATCCCATCGGTATTGAGTACGTTGATGGATAACGTGATGCAGTCATCCTCTCTAAACATCTCAGTCGTTAGATGCCAATTAACCAGCTACCTGCTTGGCTACGGCATGCAGCTCATTCCCTCTTTGGCGCGTATGAGAACACACCCGGACTCAGTACTAAATTTGTTTTAAAAATATTTCAAACGCAACATTTTGATGTATTTTCTTCGCCTTTCAAAAGTGCTTCCACATCATTATTTGGTAAACTTGAACATGAAGTGGGAAGGTTTGAGAAGTTCTTCTTCTTCTTTCGTGGCACTACAATCCGCGGGGGATCATGGCCTCCTTCAACAGTTTTTTCCAGTTGCCTCGGTTTTGCGCTGCTGTTTTCCAGTCACGAATGCCTAGGATGGTGTGAGCGTCATGATTGACTCCATCAATCCATCTTAACCTGGGTCTGCCCAATCGTCGCATCCTATACAGCTGCTTATTCATCATCCTCTTTGGGATCTCGCTGTCTTCCATTCTGGATACATGGCCTGCCCAACGAAGACGACCAATCCTAATGAAGTGCGCAACATCTCCTTCCCCATACAGCTGCATTATTTCGAGGTTAGCGCGTCTCCTCCAGGACGGTCCATCTCGCACGGCGCCATAGATCCGTCTTAGGATTTTCCTCTCAAATCTCAACAAGGCTGTCTCATCATGGAGAGGGTTTGGGAAGTTGGGGCCAAAAAATTGACATGGAACTGAAAATATACCTGTGTAAAAATATATTCATGGCCCTGGACAATTTATATCATACACACGTAAATACTATTCCAATCTTGTTTTACAACATCTCCTCCTATGAAAGAGCAAACACCTCGCCAACTCGGTTTTGAACAGGCATCCTGTGATTCAAGGCAACTTCCCTATATGTGGTTACACCTTTATGTTTTTCAAATGAAGCGTAACAGCAAGAGCGAAGCCTTAAAAGCACGTCTATAATGATGGAGGACCTTCCACGTGCATGAACTTTGTTCAATATTGTGAGGCGAAAAGCTGCCCTGTACGTCTACGCCCATAACATCACGACGTAGAACCTTGTATGAGTACATAAAATATCTGGAGCTCTTATTTAAAAGTCAATTTCACATCTTCCGGTGGATTTTATCCACTTTATTGTATATGAAACCCTCGAGGGATGCTGTGGAAAGGACGAAATGGATGCGTATTCCAACTTATGAAAAGTGAATTTTTCTGTCTCAATATGTCGACGTCTAGATAGTTCACGGCCTCTAGGTCGTCTTATGTTCGTTTTATGATGAAGTAAAACCCTCTTTGTGAAGGGAGCGGGGTAGAAAGAGAGAGCAAGAGGTTGTGTTAGAGTTATGGGGGAAGATAGAGAAGGTTCACTCACGAGAAGTTAATAAAATGGAAGTGCACCCCTTAAAAAAGAAAACTTGGTATTTTACTGCTTCTAGTGGAGAAGTGCAGTCGGTCAAGGTTGAACTCTCGGAAGTATTTTACTTTTATGGTTTCGAGAACCACGTTGGAGGTAATAACTCATCTGTGTGAAAAATCAAAACAACGGAAATCCAGATCTTTCTTTACGCAGGGTGACCAACTTGATTTATTTATGTGAAATATGTTTGAGAAAGCACGTTGGTTCCTGAAGCACGATGAAGGTTGAGATGCTGTATAGGTAAGATAGGTGAAGGTGGCCCACAGTGAGATTCCTGGGTGAACTCAATCGCCTCAATCGTGGAAGATTTGACAATTTATGAAATGAAACATTAAACTGCTAGTGACATGTTGTGGTACGAACTCAAACAAAATTTAACCCATTAGTGATCGTAATTATTTTTTTCTGAAACTTCTGATGAAGCTTGGTGAGATGCCTCACATTACATCTAGAAGCACTCGAAAAACACGTTTGCGCATGCGCAGCGGCTACTATCAGTTCGGGGACAATGATTTTCAAAGGGGACCATTCACACATCAACCCGCACAATCCCTAGAAGGATTGAATCCTGTGGCAAGGATTTCATGACAGACAGACAGACACGGAATCAAAATTGTTCAGAAAGGTCTGAAACGTAAAACGCGAGTGGAAATTTTGATTTTGGAGGACTTTTTTTTCAACCTTGAAAAGTGAAAACAAAGCTTCCGCTACCTTGGTAGACTCGGAAGCAATAATATTACAAATTTCGGCATACGAAAAGGTGGTAGTATAAAGGAGGGAGCCCAAATCAGCCCTCTGAGCTCTCAGCACTAGCAGTTCTGGGAAAGTAACAGTCATGAACTATAATTTTTAAACAGCTTATTGAAGTATATAGAACCAAACAAACGTGAAAAAAATTTTTTAAAGTTGAAGACAGTAGATTTTTTTGAATAAATTACAAAATTTGGATACTAACATCTCAAAAATGTTGAGTGGAATGTCAATGCACATTCCCTGCTTGAACTTCTTGCACATGGTGCATACTCGAGCAGTGCAGTTTATTCCAGCGTATCTCTTCATTTTCTTTCCCTCCGTATAAAAAACGCTGCAAATCATTGCCCAAAGGTTTATTATTTTCTGTATAGATCACCCTTCTGTATAGATCCCTCCCTACCAACCATAGGTACCTACTATCTACTAGGGCATTTTTGAAAATTTTAACCCTTCATTTCCATTTGATTGGTGGTTGCGTTTGAAATGTTCAAATGCCCCAGTAAGAGGAGTTTCGAGGGAGAACAATAAACGTCTGAGGATTGAAATCCACGAAACATTTAAATTCGTCAACAGAAATCGGCAGATATTTTCAATTTATTTCATCTGAGTTTGGTTCATATTCTTCATTTCTCCCCAATAAAGGGTTGATCGCGTCTTGGAGGTTCACTCCGGTCTACAAAGAATGAAATATAAGAATTATAAGATGGTAAAAATCATCAGATGGACGAAATGAACGAAAGAACGTCATCTCAAATCAAAATCAATCAAATATCAAATCTGCTGGAATAATATTCACGGCATGCTGATGATGACTATGTGTATGAGAAAGTGTCGTCAAGTGCCCAGAGTGCTAATTTGGGTACAAATACCCAAATGCCATGATACAGTTTAATTTTTCACGGAGCTACCATGCGATATTTACTCAGTTATGAACTGTTCTCGTTGGGTAACAACCATAATCTAAAACATGCAAAGAAATACCGTCAAAATACAAATTTTATGTACTTATGGCAATAAATGTCGCAGCCCGTCGACGACCAGATTGCCACTAATCTTGGAGACTGAATAAACCACATTGAGCAACTGATTCATCCATACTGAATGCACTCCTAACATGGTAGGGATTCTAGGTAGCTTTGAAAACCAAAAAGTAAACAATGGAATCAAAATTACACCAAGAATTGGGAAAATTGTGAGACCAGGTCTGCCGTTTCACAACTAGCCCGCTAGGCACTAATGGGTTAAATCTCATCTCGCAAAATCCAAGCTTCGCTTTCATAAGACATCATGATAGCCTGAAGGTGGTTCAAATGCCAAGAAGGACCCAAACAACCTAATCAGATTCTAGAATCAATCCAATGCTCTGATACATTTCAACTTGGCAGTCTATCGTTTCTGACTAACAAATTTGAGGCACATAAAAACAGGCATTCCAGTAAAACCTAATTTTTTGATTATTTTCTCTAAAAAAATCCATTTTTGTACATTCTGAAAGGAATTTTCTTGTTCACCTACTCAACAGATACCTCAGGTAGTATCAGAGCTAATGCTAACACAGATATCACACATGCTGCACGACTGTTCTTCGATTCTTGAAGATTGAAAGGTAAGTGGGCAGGTCGTGTTGCAAAGAGTCTGTATGTAATTACTGCCTCGATACTCAACCATGCAACACGACCTGTTCACTTAGCCTCTCAATCTTCAAGAATCGAACAATAAATGTAAGTCTCCTTGCAGCAGTCGGGTGCTTTCTGTTTCCTTGAAGAAGATCTTCATTCAAAAATACTCCAGAGGGCAACTCAAACTACATGGGGCGGTAATGAAATTAATCTATTCAATACTGTGTTGTCACGTGAGCATTATACTTTCATCGATTTTATATTATCATGTCTAATATTTATGCATCTAAACATGCACGTTTTCTCCACGAAGATCTGCCAAGTCATTTTTCCATCCAACCATCCTAGCGAGTTCCTCCATGCAGTCGTCACATTCACCGTACATGATGGTGTCGCGATACCCTCCTCCCAGCCAGATGGGTTTGTCCGGCACTTTGTACTGGTCTCCCGATGCCTCCACTTTGTCTCCCAGGGGCATTTTGTTGACAAATAAACGCGGGCAATTTGGGGGCACGCTGGTTATCAATGATGCGAACGGCTCTACCACCAGAGAAGTTCCCATTACGATCAACAAGTCGCAATTGGCGTAATCAGCAGTGATTTTGGTCTTAAATTCGTCAGGCAGTGGGTCTCCGAAGAGGACGATGTCAGGTCTGATGACTGCTGAGCAAACTTCACACGTTGGAACCAACGTTCTGCGAACCTCAGTCTTCAACCAAGATAAAGAGTATTCTTTCTGGCACCTGGAGCAATGTGAAGTCCTGAGCGTCCCGTGAGCCTCAATCAGCTTATCGGATGCTATACCTAATCCAAAAAACTAAATTACAACAGTATAGACGATAAATTACCAATAACGCGAACACATTTACACAACCTTTCTTATAGATGCTGCTTAATTTTCTTCGAGTGACTAAAATGTTAGATTAATGAAGAGTGGAACCAGGCCTTGTACTTGCAGGTTCTGGTTTGATACGAGATAATACTTAGAACCATGACTTGAATATCTAGCGTATCAAATTTATTATAGTAATTTTGAGAAATGCCGCACAACACAACTTACTTGATTTTCAACTCTTAGACATAAACATAATGTGTTAATAATGATGATACGTACATTTTTTTCAGAATCTGATCCTACAAATATTGTTTTGGCACTACATTATTCAAATTTCACCGATAACATTAGAAGGAACGTCAAGGTTTGCTTACCGGCTTGCCGATCTAGACCATCGATGTTCTGGGTATAGTGCCTCCTCAAAACACCTTTGTCTTCTAGAAGTTTGACGAAATAGTGAGCCGTCGTCGGATAGAAATCCTTCCAGAGCATGCTCTCCCTCAAAACAACGTACAACGGTTCTGGGTTCGATTCAAAGTAGCCGGTTTCAAACACCGCGTGGTTGCTGGGTAAGTTGTAGTTTTTCATTTTGCTGTACAGGCCACACGCTGCTGACCTGAAGTCCGGAATGCCAGCCGCGGTGCTTATTCCTGCACCGACCATCGTCACTACGTTTCTGACGTGAGGACCTTTCAATTTTTCAACGATTTCCATCATAGACTGAGGAATTTTGTTTTCGTAAATCATTTTAGGAGGCCTCAGTACATCACCCTGACTTTGTGACATCGTTATTTTGATGATTAATCAAATTAGCGAAAGAGAGAATCAAATCCGTTCACTTTTAAGAAAGATATTTGCAGTTGTTTAGTGAAAACCAGGGTACAATCATGGTGAGTTAAAGATTATTGGTGCAATCTATACCAGCTGTAATCGTCAGTACATACTTAATGAAGCTATGTTGAAAGTTCTTGTAGAAGCGCAAAACGCTGTGCTGCTAGAACATGACCACCTAGAGGAAGATTTGAGGCACTTTTTGATGACTACCTTGATGTAGTAAAAGTAAAACGCTGCAAATTGCATCATTGCCCAAAGGTTTATTATTTTCTGTATAGATCACCCTTCTGTATAGATCCCTCCCTACCAACCGTAGGTACCTACTACCTACTAGGGCGTTTTTGAAAATTTCAAACCCAACCACCAACCAAATGGAAATGAAGGGTTAAAATTTTCAAAAATGCCCTAGTAGGTAGTAGGTACCTACGGTTGGTAGGGAGGGATCTATACATAAGGGTGAGGGATCTATACAGAAAAAAATAAACCTTTGGGCAATAATTTGCAGCACTTTTTTTTTTTTTTCTTTTTCACTTACCAACCATTGGTAGGTACTACCTACATCACCATACTGCCTTCACACCTTCACAATAAAGTTCATTAGAAAGAACTAAACGCTCCACACTCGAATCGAAAAATAGGGAGCTTCATACGGAAATTTGATTACTGGTTGCTCAGAAAGCAAAACTGATACAAATCGAAGAAATGAACAGCGATCGCATTTTAGTCAGATGAAATTTGAACGGAGATTAGACCTCTTTTATGATTCTCACTCGTGATTCTGTTTTATCGAAGGAAAACCCTTGAGTACTTGTAGGGAGCGAACGGCTTGTCCTGCAGAGCTCCGGGTGGTCTCAAATTTTTTTAAAAATTCAATACTATTTAAAATTGGTGAAAAAGCGATACGTTTATTTCGAGAGTTCTCGAGCTAGGGCACTCTTGAAAATTTCAACCCTCAATTTTCACCCCTTAGAAGTGACCTACATCAACCAAAAGCTTCGCGGCTCAACTAGACCCGAAATGGGGCCCATATACCAAATTTGAACCAAATCGGTCCAGTGATGCTAAGAAAAGTGCCGCGTACGGCGGACGGACGGAAAATTTTGTATTCGATTTTCGGATTCTACGTACCTTGAAACGTAAAACATCAAATTTTGAGGGGGGGTTAAAATGACTGCCATTCCTGGCGTTGAGGACGTCATCAGCTGCCTTCCAAAGAGAAGATCAGAATTTGTTCCGATGATTTCGCTCATGACTTTCCATTGCCTCACCGCCCTGGGTTGGGACGATGAGCCCCGGACGCACGAACCCCGGCGGCGAGATTCGAACCCACGACCCCCACCACCAATGAACGCGCGCCCCAGCTCCCACGGCCACTCCCCCCCTACACACACTGATGTAATGTGGGTTAATCACTGTTTGGTTGTAGGATTCTACAAAATGCAAATACATACACGTAAGTGTTGCCAATGAATAGGAGGAAGTCAGATCGGCTGTTCAAGTGACAAAGCAAACGTTTACATCCTTATACGATGAATCAGCCGATACTTTAGGACCACTAAAAGTGAAGGAGATGCAAATCAAATCATCTGAATAATTATTTTTGAGCTCCTGTTCTTCCCACAACGAACTATATGTGGGTCATAACAACACACCGATAACCGACTAGTAAGTTCACTCAATAGATGTGGAAATTCTTGTGTATGAATTGAAATTGTCTTCAAAAACCATCGTTAGGTAACGATGAGTACAAAAGAACCAATAACTGTGATTCAACTAACTAAAGTATTAACATGGCCAATGGAAAAAAGTTTATAAGCTTCAATTACGTGAGGAATTGAACGTCTAATGACACTTCTTGTGGTCTTGGAAGAAATTATAGGAAAATATCTACTGAAAGTTCCAGAATGAGGCTCTAATGATCCCATTAATTTCAAGTTAATTTCAAGTGACTGTTTAAGTGTAACTGTGTGTGATTTTGTAAGTGAGTGTTTTAAGTGATTTTGAGTGGGTGAGTGTTCTATCTAAATTTAGCTCAAACTAGTAACTTAGCTTCTCCTTCTTCGATGTAGTGATGGTCCTATCTCTCTTATTGTGAAGCCAAAGAACTCATTTGGGTAATGCAGGACTTTAACAAACGGAATAGCCACCTTTGTGCAGATTCTCTGTTGAAGACACTTGAATGAAGAAATTCAACGAAGTGAGGTGAGCATGGAGGTAACTCCTTTGTTACGCGACCTATTGAAATTCGTTTGTTCAAGATCAATTTGATGATTACGTTTCTGTGCTCTCGATTTTGCTTCCAAGTATACCAAGATAGCGGAAGCATTGTTTACACTTTTCACGGATGAAAAAAAAACAATGATATCTAAAAACGAAATTTCCACTGATGTTTTACGTTTTAGGCTTCTTGAACAATTTTGGTTCCATGTTTGTCTGTCTATGTGTCTGTCATGAAATCTTGTAACGGGCAAAACTATTTAACGAAGTTATCGTCCGATTTCGTTGAAATTTTCAGGAATGGAGCGGAATGGCGTGTAGATGGTCCCCTATAAAAACCATTATTCCCGGATCAATGGTAGCCTCTGCTCATGCACCAATGTGAATTCCTTGTAACAGCTATACTGCCGTCCTTAGCAAGAAGGGCGTACCACGAATTTTTGCGATTTTCAGGTTTTTGCATATCTAGAATCTTTGGAGTCTTCTGCAACTTATGATACCTCATTCATGTACCTATGGATACGAAAAGGTACACAAAAACGCTAGTGAAAAAGGGAGTATCTCCGAAATTTCTTGAAATCCTTAGGCGATTAGGCGTATGTCGTTTTTCCTAAGCCTAAAAGGCGGATATCATGCCGAATACCTTTCTCTACTAAGCAAGAAAGCCGCATCTCCTGAGATACGGCTGTTTTGCTTAGCAAAAATTCGAAATCTGGTCAACATCCAGATCCAACACCCGTACTCCAGCCCAATGGGATTGACAGCACGCGGAAGGAAAACATAGTGGCCTGGGGAAAATCATGCCTGGAGAGTAAATGAACTTTTGGTAGGGATAGCAGGTCCTCTAATTAACAGTTCCTTCAAAAAGTTCCTTAAACAGTTCCTTCACAAGTTCCTTTGAAGAGTTTGATGAATACCTCAGGATTGTTCCTTTTAAACAGCAACACTGCTGATAAGTTGTTATGATAAGACGTCTTTCATTTTATAAATAAAGCAGTACTTACTTACTTTCTACACTACAGAACGGTCTGCTCTCTTTAATCCTTTTGAATTCCCTTTGAATTACGTAATATACTTAACAGAGTTCTTCTCGAGTTCTTTCACTAATTTAGAGTTCTTTTACTTATTTTCTTAAAAATGTTAATGAAGTTTTAAATAGCATCATTCACTCATGTGTTTCGTGTTTGTTATTTCTGGTCTAAGTTTGCTTAGTTGCTGTTAAAAGTCTTGCTCGGTGAGTCACCAAACAAACTAGGCTGGAGGCTCGTCACCGAACTTTTCCATATGATTAAATTTAATAATCTGCGTAAAAAAAGTAGTGTAGAAACAGCTAACGAATCATGTTAAAAACACCGGCTAAAATCTGCCAGGAAACCTCTTGAAGTGCTTGGAATGCTTAACAAAAAAGGCGTATATCACGAATATCACCCTCATTTACTAGGCGGAAAGGGCGTATCTCCTCTAAATTGGTTATGTCGTGAATTCCCATGAAATAAAAACGCCGTAGTAAGTTGGAGAATGATTGGACCTACCGTATGATGTCCCGAAAATGGGGTGAAAGTATAATTAACTTGACGCGAAACTTAGAAAACGAAAAGTGCTTGTACTGAAAATCTTGATTTTCGGAGATGCGCCCTTCTTGCTAAGGACGGCAGTATAACTTCCACATTTTCCATTCGATTTCGATGAAATTTTCAGGGATTGTTCAGATTGGAATGCAGATGATCTCCTATCAAAATCATCATCCCCGGATCAATAGTAGTCTCTGCGTATGCGCAAACGTTCTTTCTAAGAGCAGTAACGTCTACATTTTCATCCAGAATTCGATTAAATTTTCAGAGACTGTGCGGTAGACGCGTGGATGGTTCCCTATGAGTGTTGTGCAAGGTACTTAGAAATTGTTGTTTCGAGATTAGCTACAATTTACCGATTCGTCTATGCAATTGAGTTACGGATACGAGGTAGCTATGTGCCACACCTCCTATGCACACGTTTTTTGCTTTTAATTTCTATTATGATAAAGAGGAAGTTCCATTTTATTAAATTCCACTGGTTGATGGCTGATTGACGGTAGGATTCAAGGAGACATTATTACTTGGTAAAACATTTCAAGAATGTCGAGGATTTACCGACAGAGCAAAACTATGAAAGAGAGCACATTCGGAATTCGAGGAGTTTCGAAGAATCCCTGCAACGGCTCTCAAATCAGTACGGGCAATCCTGAAATGTCAAATTAATGTTCAGATTCCCACCAAGCGAGCTGTATCTTTGTGACTTTAGGGACCGGAAAATACGTTTGCATGAAAAATGTTAGGAATGGAAATACTCCAATACAGAAGGTACGTAGTATTTGTTCGGTTTATCGATTTTACGTACACAACTATGGTAGCAACTTTGTATGTATATTATATATCGAAAAGGGCAGGCTCTCAGTATACTCGATCACATTGGCCCAACACATCAACTATCTGACAAAAGACACTCGGCTTCCAAAGTGCGTGGAAGCCATAATAAAAACGCTCCAAATCATTACTCAAAGGTTCATAATTTTTCTGTGTAGATCACTCGCCTGCAAAAAACACAGATTTGCCATTTTCCCTACCTACACTCACTAGGCTACACTCAGTTCGAGTTGTGGGTGCCTCCATCAGGAAATTTGATTATTGGTTGCTAAGGAAGCAAAACTGAGTACAACTCGAAGAAACGAACGACCGCGTTTTGGTGAGCTAAAATTTGAACGGAGATTACGTGTTTCTGATTTATCGTACGTCCACCCCTTAAGTGCACATGGGGAACGAACGGTTTGGCCTACAGAGCTGTGGGTGGTCTCATTCAATTCTAAAAATTCAATACTACTTATTTCAAATTGATGAAAAAACAATATCTTTATATTAAAAGTTTTTGAGCGGGGGCGTTTTGAAAATTTCAGCCCTTAGTGGTGACTGACATCAAATGATTGCTTCGGGGAACAACTAGACCCCAAACTGAGCAGGTATACCAAATTTCATCAAAATCGGTCCATGGTAACTAAGAAAAGTGCCGTGTACGGCGGACGGACGGAAAAATATTTATTCGATTTTCTGATTCTACGTACCTTGAAACGTAAACCAACAAATTTTGAGGGCGGTTAAACATTTTTTCTTGTCCGATTCCAAAGGTTCATTATTGAAAATAATAAACCAAAAGTCCAATAAAGTTGTTGAAGTTGTTGCCTTTTCGCCGATGTAATTTTTTTCTGAAATCTACGAATAAAGCCGTCAAAATTTCTAGACGTTTAAGAGTTCGCAAAGTTGCTGAAATCCAAGTCCGCCAAAACCTCTCGAAGAAAGTAAGAATAGTTTTGAGGGATTCCTAGGATTCCCGTCTCGCCCGCGTTGGCTATTGACCACGGAAGGGATTCGGGGATGCTACCTCAGCTTTTCACTCTGATGTCGGCCGGAAATTCCAAGGTTTGATTCTGGTAGGATGCCTATGACCAACTAATTAAATTGGGTCGAATTCCTCGTTGATTGTTTTGGGTGGAGGAGGGTCACACGAACGAGCATGCTAATCGGCCCTTGCAGGTTTACCTTCCCTCTCGAAGCGTCTAATCAGATTAATTAACACCATAAAACGCGATAATTAGCCTCGTTAATGGTTTTGACAATTGGAGCGATGTAAAATAATCCAAATGTTGTCTGCGTCGACATTCATTACACGAGAACTCGTCGGGTGTAATTCATTATTTTGGTTAACCTCAACTAAGGCAAACATTTTGAAAAGGAAGAAAGTAATTTTGGTTCCAGAAAAGTTCTGTTTTCAGGTGCCCAGTATACTAACACCATAAGTAGTAACATGGTCGTAATTCATATACAATCGCTCTTCATAACTATAAGAATGTAACTACGTACCTACTCGCGATATTGGAATGCCATTTTCAGCTCCATAAGTGTCTGACTGTATGTGCTCTCAGTTTCTAAGGATTTCATTATCGTCGGGCTAACGGTAGCGTATGCGCATGCGCTAACGTGTATTCCCCGATGTATCATTTTCTCACGATCTATTCGCCTGAAAGTGTTCATATTTAGAGGGTAGTTAAGGACTAGCCTTAATCCGATTTCTGATGAATTCATCTGAATTTTATCATTCTGAGCCATAGCATACGAAAATGTGTAAAAAGTCATCATAGTCAGGACAATTTGGAAGAGTTCGCGACCAGAAAAACAGTGGGATGGTATTCTAACCGACCCTCAAGAACACCATCCTATTGATAGTATAGTAACTTCTCAAGTATATTGATGTTTATTGTAGGATCTCACTTGAATAATTATTATGTTAATGATGTTTGATTGCCATAGCAACGTTGAAATAAATTAATTCTGGTTTCGGAACCCGTGTTATATGGTTTTGATCTTACTTATACTGTAGTTGGAAATCCTTCATTGGCGACGAGGACGGGATTCATCAAAATGATGGTGAGAATTATGTTCCGTAATAAGGAAAGGTGAGGGAAGGAGTGTTTAAGTGGCTTGTCCTCTTTTAAGGTTTATTATGAAAAGCTGAGTGCACTTTCGCTGGTTGACATCTTCAGAACTTTTTGGTCATTTTCACTGTGGTCAACTTTGGGGAAATAGGGTATCTCATACCAGATAGATACAATGTATATCGTTATATTCTGCTATTGCGAGAGAGAGAACTACTAATTTAGTAATCCCAGCGTACCTAGTATCTAGATTCCAATTTAGACCTCTTTTTTTGTTACTGGAGTGGGGGGAAGTTCACCCCAACAGTGTTGGACTCCCCAGCATTGGACCTACCAACTAAAACCCCACTCCCTCTGCTTAGGAGTCACCCCGGAACCACTTGTACAGTGTTACTTCAGGGTGAGCCCTTTTTTTGTACCAAAAGGCTGCTCCTACTTTTGGTCTTTCCTTCAATTCTATTCCTCATCTTCTTCCTCCCATCTTCCATCCAGCTGTGAAAAATACTGCCATTGCGTCCCACCTCAACTTGTTCTTAATCATCTCATGTATGATTGTCTGTGTCCGATGGCCTCATCCGCACTCCTCCTAAATGACTAGCAGCAACATCAAAACCATCAAAATCTAGGGACCTGGATGCCTCTAGATCCGACTATACCTATATCAATAGATACTTTCGCATTTACCTACCTTGCCTACTTACCAATCTATCTTGTTGCATGCTAGGATTATTTTACTTGTCTTCTCTGGTTAGAAAAAAGGTGAGAAAATACCCGTGGAAAGCTGATACAGGAGCCAAATACACAACAGAAGACTTGAAGACTGTTTTATTATTCATTTTTGGTGATGATTTCAAATTATACCTTCTAATTACAACTGATTGTGTGGGTAGTTATGAATTAGGACGTTAGCTCTATCGTCCAAACTCATTTCCCAAGTGTTTCACTTAGTTTTTCTCTTGTTACAGTGCAGCGGAAGCGTGGTGGGAGCGACGCGAGTGAGCAGCGAGTCCACTTGTCCTATGCTTGCCGGGCGAACGCGGCGGAGACCACAAGTACAAGCGACAGCGCCCAACAGGAAATTGAGGTAATGACCATCATATATGATGGATATATCCACATCTGACTATAAACATACAATGAACGTTACCTTCCTTGACCAATTATATTTTCGTATTTTTTTCGGAAAAGGGTTTTTGTACTAGGCTATTCAAAAATGTTCTTTCCCGCCTCCTCCTTTGAAGCAAATAAATGTAATTAATAAATTGAATCACTTCGCTCCAGAATAATATCAATAGGTATTCAATTATTTATTTTGGGACAAACGACGCCCAGAAAATACCTATTACCGAGTAAAATTTGGCCATCCTCAAATTTTAAGAATAAATTTCAATTAAAATGAAATATAGAATACATTTTCTGTCTTAGAACGGTTGAAATTGGATAAATAAAATAAATGTTAATAAATAAATAAATCAATGAGTGGTTACTCATTATGGCTCAAAAAGAATAAATTTAAATTAAAATTAAATTTATAATTAATTTTTTGTTTTAGAACTGAATTGAAATTGGATAAAATAAAATAAATTTTATTAAAATAAATAAACCGATAAGTAGGTACTAATTCTTGCTGAAAAGTTGCCCAGAACAAAGGAAACTACTGATTTTTTATAATTTTTTTCCTATTTAGGAATTTTTTGAATTTTCTTCCTGTCACAGCTTTTGGAAGGCACTGCTAGAGCCTAGAATATTGAGACCAGTTCAGGAGTTAGTTACCATATGGATTTCGACCTTCTAAGTCAAGCTCGAGCTTGGGTTCTGTATTCTCTAGGAAAAAACGCCTGTCCAGAAATGGGAAGACCTTTACGAAGTAACTAGTTTCATAAAATAGGTATTCATGTTACGTCCCTCCACTCAAGAAAATTTAGGAGAGCGAGACGACCAATGCCTTCAAGAAAAGATCAGGTCTCGAACGTTGTAGCCACTGTGCTCTGATGAAGGGTCCTCGAGACCCCCAAGACGAAGGTGGGCTGCTGAAGAAGAAAAGTCGTAAAACTGCTGGAGATCAGAAGAAATGGAAATAAACTCACGAGCCAAAAGCAGAACGGTTTAACCCCCATCTCGATAGGTATTACAAGCTCAAACCTACACTTTCACTCCAGGACGATACTTCAGGAAAAATTCTTACAGAAGAAGAAAATCGCTGCTTCAATCCACACTGAGCCCCCTCAGTGAGATCATCGACGTTTTCAGTAATATACTTACACCAATCAACTTTCGACGACTTTATTTTTCTACGAGTTACACCAGTGAAAGTCCCTGTATCTGAAATCCACCAAAAATTATGGTAGAATAATAGCTGATCACGACACTAATTTGGTTCATAACAATATAAATTACTTACGTTTCAGCAGAATAGAAGCTAATACAATCCTCTCACTTCCAGTAGTCGTTATTCCTCTCTTGAGTTCAGGTTTGGTCCCTCCTCTGTCGTCTCAGTAGATTGTCTCTCTTGAAATCAAACTGAACCGTTTCTTCCAAATCCTGAAACAAAATTCTTCAGCTACTCTGAGTGAAGAATTTTTTCACCACAATTTGGTCCTCAATGAAGCGCTCCAAACTCACTTCATTCATTTTGAGAACTTCTGACTGATGCTCCCTTGATATTTCTCTCTCTCAGACTTTCTTCGGTTCTTAGTGAACCCCTTCACAAAATAGGTACTCTGCATGTAGATTTCATGCCAAGGTGTTCTGTAATTACTTCAACCTAAAAGAATCGTAGAGTTGTCCCCTCAATGTTTGATTGCAGGAATGCGGCCTCAATTTTCCTCCCCTTGGTACTTCACTGTCTCAGCTTCGTCTTTATCAGAATCTGAAAGCTCCTCTGTACTACTATGTCCGAAATTTCGTTTATTTTGTGATATTTCGACGTGTTGATACCCTAATTATGTGATATTTATATGTAAGTCACATGACACTACAAAATTCTTCCGAACAAACTAAACTCCGCTAGCAATCGCAGAACAATAAAACGTAAAACGTCTCTGAACTTTGCAGTGTAAACCTTCCAGGCTTGAATAAAATCGGCTTTTTTGGAAAGACAATTTACTCCACGATAATAATTCAATATTATTATTTTCCTTCCAGTCTTCTCCCTCACCTTGAAAACATCATGAGGAAAGTAAGGGGAGAGGGCGTCTTCGTAAGGATTTTAATGGGACAACTGTTTCCCCTTCCGAGGAAATTGGATTCAAAGTGAATTACCGGACGCGGTCTTTATTGCGTCCGTAGGGGCTAACAGGCCGTTTTTCGCTCGAATGAAAAAAGAACCCACTTTTGCATTCTGATTGCAAACATTCGTCAAACATTGAATCTGTACCCCGTATCTTGAGGGTATTCTATAAGTTTTAAATAATCTATAAGTGTTTTTAATGCATAGGAGGATCTCGGAGCCTTTAAGGTGCTTAATAACCTTTCAATGAACTCAGTATAATCAACTCAAAAAATTCAGTGAAAGCGATCTTGGAGCTACCCGAGCTAGCCCCCAATCAGATGGTGTCTCAGAATGATTTGAAAAAGAGACAAGGGGTCTGCCGCAGAAGCTCTGCATCCCTTTGGCGCATTCTTCTGGAAAACATTGAACTACTTATCTCTTACCATCAGTTTTTCAGGAATTTCTCTCCTCAAAGTGACGTTATTTCTCTCCTACTGCACCTTGAAATCCGCGCATTTCCAAGCCTGTTTTGAAGCCTAACCCCACTAGTTTCTGGCAATATGTCATAAATACTGCAAAAAATATTGTATAATAACCTTCGCATGGTAACATAAATTAATTAGACACCAATGGTAATACTGGGTCTAATAGACCTAATAATCGTAATTTTGGATTATGGGAAATGGAACGATTACAGAAAAATAATAAATTGTACACAACCTTTATTAAAACCGATTCAAGAATTTAAATTTCAATGACTACCACATTTGAAAGAATAACTTTCCCCATTAGGTACATGTTATTTTGAAAATATTACGACGAAAATATTTTTTATAGGATACAAGTTATCCATCACACTTTATCTTGAAAAAATAAAGGTTTTATAAAGCACGTAGTTTTTACAGCCTGCTTCTATCTACTCATCAAACTGACTTCCTCCCTCCCACGGCTTTAAGGCCTGCGGAAAGCACTCTATACTCTGCTGGACTGGATAATGGAAAACGCTGTTACGGTTGTGATTATTTATTTTTTCACATTCTCAAGTGATAAAGGTAATCATTAATTCATCATCATTAAAGGTAATCATTTATTAATCATGCAAAATCCAAAGTCCTGACAGACCGCAGATGTTTTTCAAAATTTTAACAAGGAAATATGATGGACTACTGACTTCCCAGAGGGTTCCTACTTTGGTTTGTTATTTTCAATGATGAACCATTGGAATTTACCAAGAAAAACAAAATGAACCCCCCTCCCCTCCCTCAACATTTGATGGTTTACGTTTCAAGGTACGTAGAATCCGAAAATCGAATACAACATTTTCCGTCCGTCCGCCGTACGCGTCACTTTCCTAGGTTCCCATTAACCGATTTTGATGAAATTTGGTTTATGGGGTCACTTGGGATCTAGTTGTGCCCCAAAGCATTTGGTTGATCTCAGCCAATTCTCAGGGGTGAAATTAAGGGTTCAAATGTTCAATAGTGCCCTGGCTCGAAAACTCTCGAAATAAATTTATTGTTTTTTCACCAATTTTAAAAAGTATTGAATTTTCAGAATTTTTCGAGACCACGCAGTGGTCTGTAGGACAGTCCGCCGTACGCGGCACTTTCCCCACTCAGCATAGACCGATTGTGATGAAATTAGGAATATAGGCTCCATTTGGGGTCTAGGCGTGTCCCGAAAATTTTGGTTGGTGTAGTTCACTTCTCTTGAAAAATGAATTTCAAAATTTTGAAAACGCCCTAACTCAAAAAATTACGATATAAAGGTATTGTTTTTCAATCAATTTAAGATAGTATAGAATTTTTTGAGACCTCGCGGAGCCCTGTAGGACAAACTGTTCGCCCCCTACGAGAATTTGAAGGTTTTACGTACGATAAATCAGAAACACGAGTGTGAATCGCAAAAGAGGCCTAATCACCGTTCAAATTAAAGCTGACCGAAATGCGATCGATGTTTTTCTTCATGTTGGATGGTTGGTGACTTTGTAGACGAGTGATCTATATAGAAAAATAATAAACCATTGTGTAATAATTTGCAGCGTTTTTAAGGTAGGTATTAATGAAAATCTGTGACCGTCGCTGATCTGAAGGGATTAACCCTACTTCATATATATATTTTTAAGTGATCGATGACTGCCGACTTTCAATCCGCTCCTCACCCTCGTCGACGAGCTCGGTTAATCAAGTCGGATTTTCACCACTTTGTGACTTTTTTTAAAGCTTCCCATCAGCCGTCCCCATCAAAACCTCGGGGCTGATGATTACAAACTCCCCAAGGCATCCGGTTTTGAAATTAATGGACGGATGTCGAGGCTTGATTAAAACCGGTAGTGATGAAGATCGGCGAAGGGAGATGGAAACGGGGGAACGATGAACTGTAGGGAATTAGAGTGACATTCGTCGACCATTTTTTGTATGTTGATTTTTATTTGTCAGACTTCAGCTAAGGTAGGTGGAAAACACCCAGAATTCCAAGGTCTTTGATGTGTCGATTCATGATAGGTATACATCGTATAAAAGAGAATTCGGAGAGAGAGGGGAATTAGTGAGAAAATTAAATTATTGAACGAGTCCTCCTATCAGAGCGACAATTAATACGAATGATATTAGATTAAATACGTTTGCCAAGTTGGATGAGCAGTAAAGATTTCATACATAATTAACATCGGCGTTCAGAATCTACCGGTTCAAAATTTATAGTTGTCATCAGAGTACTATGAGGTACGACCTGAAATACTTTGATTTGAAACATGATCTTAGCGATCCTCAAATCCACTTCCATATTTACAGCTGAATTGTACGGAATGCAAGCTTCCCTCCATATGATACACCCTACAGAAAATAGAATCATCATTTGAACTGATTCATTATGTGCTCTCCAAGCTATATGCACATCCCCTCCAAAAAGAAATACTTCTGAGTGTCCATCAACATCTTCAAAATAGCGTGGAAGTGATTTTCTGTTGGGTTCCCGGTCATTATGGAACCATAGGAAACGAAGTTGCTGATTGTTAAGCCAAGAACGCATGCCAAGAACCAGTCACAACCAATGTACTAGTGCAAATACGCTCCGACTTTCTGCCTCTCATGAAAAGAAAAAAAAAAAAGGCTTCGCTATCATGTTGCAGGTTTCCTACATTTAGAAACATCAACATGATTAAAAATTCTTTCCGATTTTCTACAATATTTTGTTTCAATATCTGCTCACTAATCCGCAAACAACAAGGGTAAAGGGGAAGTGAGAGGGTGATTACCAAACTTAGATCTGACTTATCTCTCCAACCGATCAACCAATTTTCATTTTGGTTTATTATTTTCAATAATAAGCCTTTGGAATCGAGCAAGAAAAAAAAATTTTTAACCCCCCCTCAAAATTTGATGTTTTACGTTTCAAGGTACGTAGAATACGAAAATCGAATAAAAAAATTTCCGTCCGTCCGCCGTACGCCGTACGCGGCACTTTTCTTAGCAACACTGGACCGATTTGGTTCAAATTTGGTATATGGGATCCATTTGGGGTCTAGTTGTGCCGCGAAGCTTTTGGTTGATGTAGGTCACTTCTAAGGGGTGAAAATTAAGGGTTGAAATTTTCAAGAGTGCCGTAGCTCGAAAACTCTCGAAATAAAGGTATCGTTTTTTCACCAATTTTAAATAGTATTGAATTTTTAAACATTTTTGAGACCACCCGGAGCTCTGTAGGACAAACCGTTCGGTCCCCTACGAGTACTTGAAGGTTTTCCTTCGATAAAACAGAATCATGAGTGTGAATCGCAAAAGAGGTCTAATCTCCATTCAAATTTTATCGGACTAAAATGCGATCGCTGTTCATTTCTTCGATTTGTATACAGTTTTGCCTTCTGCGTAACCAGTAATCAAATTTCCATATTAAGCTTTCTATTTTTCCAATCGAGTGTGAAGCGTTTAGTTCTTTCTAATAAACTTGATTGTGAAGGTTTGAAGCCAGTATGGAGTGGTAGGTAGTACCTAGCTAGTAGGTAAAAAAAAGTTCGTAGGTAAAAAAATGTTGGTGGGTAAAAAACGCTGCAAATCATTGCTCAAAGGCTTCTTCACTCTTCAGATCACTGATCAGCTGAGTGAGCTCCGAAGCCATTTTCAATCCTATTGAATGGAAGTGCTCTTCCAGGCGTCTCCAGCATTCGAGGAGATCTTCTTCACTCCTCAGATCACTGATCAGCTGAGTGAGCTCCGAAGCCATTTTCAATCCTATTGAATAGAAGTGCTCTTCCAGGCGTCTCCAGCATTCGGGAAGATCTTCTTCACTCTTCAGATCACTGATCAGCTGAGTGAGCTCCGAAGCCATTTTCAATCCTATTGAATGGAAGTGCTCTTCCAGGCGTCTCCAGCATTCGAGGAGATCTTCTTCACTCCTCAGATCACTGATCAGCTGAGTGAGCTCCAAAGCCATTTTCAATCCTATTGAATGGAAGTGCTCTTCCAGGCGTCTCCAGCATTCGAAGAAATCTTCTTCACTCCTCAGATCACTGATCAGCTCAGTGAGCTCTAAAGCCATTTTCAATCCTATTGAATGGAAGTGCTCTTCCAGGCGTCTCCAGCATTCGAGGAGATCTTCTTCACTCCTCAGATCACTGATCACCTGAGTGAGCTCCTAATTCATTTTCAATCCTATTGAACGCAGGAAGCTGAAATTTGAGAGGGAAGGTCAAGGGAGAATACAGATGGTGGTAGGTGCTATTGATGGAGAACCAGTGAGCTATACAGAAGGGTGATCTATACAGAAAATAATAAACCTTTGAGCAATGATTTGCAGCGTTTTCAATACATTTTGTCTCAACGTAACTAAACACGCTGTCATGCAAAACTTTCAAAAAAAAAATCACCAAAAAGGTTGTTCTTTCATAGTACTCTTATTTTGTCTATAAATATACTTTTGAGCGTTTTGGTTTATTATTTTCAATAATAAGCCTTTGGAATCGAGCAAGAAAAAATTTTTTTTAACCCCCCCTCAAAATTTGATGTTTTACGTTTCAAGGTACGTAGAATACGAAAATCGAATAAAAAAATTTCCGTCCGTCCGCCGTACGCCGTACGCCGTCCGCCGTACGCCGTACGCCGTCCGCCGTACGCCGTCCGCCGTCCGCCGTACGCGGCACTTTTCTTAGCAACACTGGACCGATTTGGTTCAAATTTGGTATATGGGCTCCATTGGGGGTCTAGTTGTGCCGCGAAGCTTTTGGTTGATGTAGGTCACTTCTAAGGGGTGAAAATTAAGGGTTGAAATTTTCAAGAGTGCCCTAGCTCGAAAACTCTCGAAATAAAGGTATCGTTTTTTCACCAATTTTAAATAGTACAGAATTTTTAAAAAATTTTGAGACCACCCAGAGCTCTGTAGGACAAACCGTTCCGGTCCCTACGAGTATTTGAAGGTTTTCCTTCGATAAAACAGAATCATGAGTGTGAATCGCAAAAGAGGTCTAATCTCCATTCAAATTTTATCGGACTAAAATGCGATCGCTGTTCATTTCTTCGATTTGTATACAGTTTTGCCTTCTGCGTAACCAGTAATCAAATTTCCATATCAAGCTTTCTATTTTTCGAATCGAGTGTGAAACGTTTAGTTCTTTCTAATAAACTTGATTGTGAAGGTGTGAAGCCATTATAGTGTGGTAGGTAGTACCTACCAATAGTTGGTAGGTAAAAAAAAGTTGGTAGGTAAAACAATGTTTGTAGGTAAAAAACGCTGCAAATCATTGCTCACTGATCAGATCACTGATCAGCTGAGTGAGCTCCGAAGCCATTTTCAATCCTATTGAATGGAGGTGCTCTTCCAGGCGTCTCCAGCATTCGAGGATATCTTCTTCACTCCTCACATCACTGATCAGCTGAGTGAGCTCCAAAGCCATTTTCAATCCTATTGAATGGAGGTGCTCTTCCAGGCGTCTCCAGCATTCGAGGAGATCTTCTTCAATCCTCACATCACTGATCAGCTGAGTGAGCTCCAAAGCCATTTTCAATCCTATTGAATGGAAGTGCTCTTCCAGGCGTCTCCAGCATTCGAGGAGATCTTCTTCACTCTTCAGATCACTGATCAGCTGAGTGAGCTCCGAAGCCATTTTCAATCCTATTGAACGCAGGAGCTGAAATTTGAGAGGGAAGGTCAAGGGAGAATACAGATGGTGGTAGGTGCTATTGATGGAGAACCAGTGATCTATACAGAAGGATGATCTATACAGAAAATAATAAACCTTTGAGCAATGATTTGCAGCGTTTTTGCTGCAAAAACGATTACAGCCCCCATTCTCAAAGATGTGTAGTAGAATATACCTCATGAATAAATATGACAGAAAATACCCCAAAACAGAATAAATGACAGTAAAAACCTAGCGCAAAGTTGAGGTTGAGGAGACAGACAGAGAAAAGAGATAGCAGGAGGCCACGATATGGCAAGTGGAGGTCTGCTCGTCCGAGTGGGAGGGGGGGGGGGGCCAGTTACCAAGAGATGTTTCCATGGCTACTCAAATTCGTCAGTCACACCACTTCGCTGCCATAGACATTTCTATCGACTTGATTCCCACCAGGAGCATAAAAAGGCTCATACAAATTTGTTAGGGAGTTTGTAACTCAATAAAGAATGTAAGTACCTACATAAATTTCCATTCCATAATTACCTGAATGTTCATGCAAATTTGTAACTTTTTAACACAGAATGTGTTTTTGCGATGACCTACCAAAAAAAATCGTCACGAAAAAGCGACAGAAAAAACATCTGGTGATATGTTTATTGGTTGTCATGTTAATGTCAACTCCACATTTATTATTGTTGTTTTTTATTTAACGGATGACTAGTATCGCAAAAACACATTCTGTGTTCCTATGATTTCATACAGAGTATGGAAAAAGAAATAAACCGGGGGGTGCAGGGGGGCGGAGGCGCAAAGCGCCGAGTTTTTTTTTTTTTTTGTTTTTTTGGAAAATCACTTGAAATAAAATGTAATAATAACTTGTAGGTTTTTAGCGGATTAGTATCTACCTTCATTATTTTTATTAGTGTTCAGAAGGATTCACAAACTCACTAATATCGCAACTACAGATCCCATTTTATGTTTATGATATTCTTTGAGATCCAACCGTAAAACTTAATTTTTGTTACTCGTCTTTCTTTATAATAGGTTTAATTCTTTATAATAGGTAGAATTTGTAACGGTCAAGTCTTGTAAAAGTCTGGCCTACCCAGGCCACGTTTTTGAGTCTCATTTTCCACTTTTGGCCTCTAACTTACACACAAATTGTTTCGTGATAATTCCAACATATAGTAGGACAGTCTTCAAACGTGGGGTGTATTCAAATTTTTTAATTAAAAACATTCCTCAATAAATTATTTGAAAAAAATGTTTTAAAAATATTTCAAAAACAATTATTTTTTTGTAGTAAGATTATGTTAGATGATGGCTTGTAAGATTGACTTGTTCTGATAACATTCATGTGGTTAGATCTGAAAATAATGTTCTTTCGAGCTTAGATAAGCCGGATGAAAGTATGGGGCAACATTAGTGCCATCTGTCATCTCAGAATCATACTAGACCCCTGACCCCTTTAGCCTTAATCGATGTTTGTCAATTTGAAAAATTATCAAAAAGATTGAATCTTATCATTATTATTTATTCAACTTGGCAGGATGAACCATAAAATTCACTCCTCAGATCAGGTCATTTAATACATAAATCCCAACCTCAGGTAGGTACGTGTACGTCGCCCAAACGTGGTAGACTCGGGTTCGATTCCAAACCGTGACATCAAAATTTTTTCCCTTATCTACGATATATGTTTTTGTCTGCTTTTAGCAGGCTTTCAGCTCGTTATTAATATAAACAACAAATTTCCACAAAACCACTATTTTGTATTCAGACGTTATAGTGAAGATATAAAAAAGGGGAGGGGTATTATTTCACGAGAAATATGTAACGAGGAATGAACTCCAGATTAGAAGGTTTAGGCTTCAGGTCTATTGAAAGGACTCTAGTATTGAAAGTTGGTTAGAAATCTGGGCATCATATAGTAATCATTTTGAAGTGAAAAACACTAATAATTATAAATCTACTAGGTAAAAATGTTCTAAGTGGTAAATACGCCGATATACATACGTATACATTTATAAATATGCCCACACGAGGGTCGATTGATAGTGTTTCCACGCCCTTCATTTTATTACCAGGAAAGTCGGGCGGCGAGAGAAATAATCCTACGCACGCTTGTTTAGGTCTGAATTGATACGACCGTGTATCAAGCGAAAAAAACACTCATTTTTATTAGATTTGTTTTCGCTCAAAGTGAGAGCTAGTAAAACACGCTTTGGTTGGCATCGATGGAGGTTGTAATATTGGAATTTGAAGCCAGCTTCCATAAAATACCTAACTCGTCTATGACATGTTTACGATCACATCTGTACTCACGGTAAAATACCCAAAAACCTTCGCAGTACACGGTTTTTGGTGTACTGGCACCATGGTATCGCCATTGATTTGATCCACATCGGCTCAAAGTATAGTTCATGGAAATCCAGATTATATTGATTGTGTTCCTTGAATTTTGATGCTTGGGTTCCAATAGTGAGCCTTTATAGAAAATAAAGCATTGAAAAATCGCGTTTTTTTGTGGTTTTTTTTTTTTTTTTTGGTATTCTCCACGACAACTCATATTATTAATACTCATAGACTCGACAACCCCACGTGCACTTCAACTCAAGTGAAAAGTAGTGTGTAATCTCAAATTCAGAATGGTCTTAAACGGATTTGTACTTGATCATTTTTGGTTTATTATTTTCAATAATGAACCTTTGGAATCGACCAAGAAAAAAAAAATTTTAACACCCCCTCAAAATTTGATGGTTTACATTTCAAGGTACGTAGAATCCAAAAATCGAATAAAAATTTGGCCGTCCGTCCGCCGTCCGCCGTACGCGGCACTTTTGCCACTTAGCATTGACCGATTTTGATGAAATTTGGTATGTAGGCTCCATTCGGGGTCTAGTTGTGCCCCGAAGCTTTTGGTTGATGTAGGTCACTTCTAAGGGTTCCAAAATCAATTTTGAAATTTTGAAAACGCCCTAACTCAAAAAATTTCGATATAAAGGTATTGTTTTTCCTTCAATTTAAGATTCTATAGAATTTTTAGAATTTTTTGAGACCACGCGGAGCTCTGTAGAACAAACCGTTCGCTTCCTACGAAAATTTAAGGGTTTATATTGAAATATGTATATGTATATAAATTAAAACACGAGTGTGAATCGCAAAAGAGGCCTTATCTCCGTTCAAATTAGAGCTGACCGAAATGCGATCGATGGTTGGTGATTTTAATTTTTTTTTTTTTTTTCTTCTCTTCATATTGGATGGTTGGTGGCTTTGCAGTCGAGTGGTCTATAGAAAAATAATAAACCATTGTGTAATAATTTGCAGCGTTTTTTCTCCGTTGAGCGTTACTCTCCTTCACCCCAGATCAACCACATAAGGACGCCCAAGTCTTACTGTGGGACGTCATAAAAACATGTTTCAACTGCTGGTGAAGGGTAGCGGTCTATTCCAGAGTTTTTTCACATTCTAGACTCAATAGCTTCATCAAATTTGGGGAAAATCGCAAAGTTAGGTAAATCATCAAAAACCTAATTCAATTTTACCATTTTTGGATGATTTAGCCACTGCTGGATTTCTCTGAGAAAAGTGGAAAAATTTCAGTTTTCCGAAACTTTACGTTTTGTTAAAATTGGTCATTTTCAGAGCTACTGTTGTACTTCTTACTTGATAATTTTCAACAAGGACTGTATAAAATTTGGTCGATTGTTGAGAAAAGTTGATTGAATGAGGAGAAATTGTGGTTTTTATTCGGGAAACATGGGTTTTTCAGAAAATTCTTTGAGAAATCGTAACTCTGCAACGGATTGAGCTAGAACTGTGCAGTTTATGGCGTACTGCCCCTCTTCATTTTGTGCTTCTGCCTAAATTTTGATTTATTATTTTCAATAGTAAACCTTTGGAACGACCAAGAAAAAATTTTAAGCCCTCCCCCTCAAAATTTGTTGGTTTACGTTTCAAGTTAACTAGAATCCGAAAATTGAAAACAAATTTGGCCGTCCGTCCGCCGTACGCGGCACTTTCCTCAGTTAGCATCGACCGATTTTGATAAAATGTGGTTTAAAGGCTCCATTTGGGGTCTAGTTGTGCCCCGAAGATTTTGGTTGACGTGCGTCACCTCTAAGGGTTGAAAAATAAGGTTTGAAATTTTGAAAACGACCTAGCTCAAACAAATTAGATATAAAGGTGTTATTTTTCCATCAATTTCAGATAGTATTGCATTTTTAGAATTTTTAGAGACCACGCGGAGCCCTGTAGGACAAACCGTTCGCTCCCTATCAGGTCAATCAGAAGCATGAGTGTGAATCCCAAAATGGGATTAATCTCCGTTCAAATTTTAGCTGACTGATGTTTTTCTTCGTGTTGGGTGGTGGTAATGATGGCAAAGTCGTGCTCTTTGCAGACGAGTTAACTATATAGAAAATTATTAAACCATTGTGTAATAATTTGCAGCGTTTTTTGTCACACTCGGTCGTATTCACCGTGCATTGAAAGTTTTGAGACATTTTAATCCCCTTAAAATTTGAATGAAAACTAAGTAAGTTATGCTAGTTACAAGAAATTCTCCTTTTCACTAGTACAGTGGCCGCCATCAATCAGAAGGCAACTAAACTCATAGGGGGCCATCTACACCCTCAACCCCATGGGATTTCATTAGTCGGACTTCAACTTCGTATAATTTTGAATTATAAAGACACAGACAAATTGAGAAAGAAACCTGGTATGAGGCGGCGCAACTACTTGCTCCGTCTAGATTCCCACTTATTGACTGAATAAATCTAACAAAACTCGATCCAAGATGGAATCCATTCTTTGAGTGGACGTTGGGTACCGCGCTCTAGAAAAAAGTTATTAAACCACCTCGGAGATGCACGATATTGACCCTATGTAGTAGGTAACTTAATCCAAAAAGATATGAAATAGTAATTTTTTTAAAATCCTAAAATTTACCCCTGAAACCTGAAAATTTAAATTTAATTCCTAACAAAATTTTATCCTGAAACCTGAAAATTTAATTCCTAACAAAATTCTATCCGAAACATTTTTATTGCGAAGAGTTTTCCAACATCGGAAAGGGGAACGTGGCTAACTTGTATGAATAAATCACCAAAACTCTCGGTTCCAGATTAATAAATCATTAGTTCCATACTTAACTACGCTAATTACGTTGTAGGGAACCCGAAAGCTCGACACGCGATTGGATTCTGCTTCATAAACTTCGAATACAGGGCTCGGCCCGTCGGCTAAAATGTACTTCAGGTTTAATGGGGTCTGAGCTCTTGGTAAAGTACTGGGGGTTATCACGCTTTAGCTGCCTATATTAACCTGTTGACATTTGCCGAGTTAGTAATCGCTGTTTTTCCAAGTTAGAGTCAGAATACTCTCAAGAATCGAGCTGGACATGACCTATGTACTCCATCAGTACAATCGCAGTGAATTCTTGATGACCCAAAACTGTTGAATATACTCGTACCAACGTCGAGTGGATTCACCAATAATCGGGTGGATTCACATGCAATATTGGTTTCCCCAAAAAATAAAAAGGTACCACTTTAGAATATTTTTTGTAATTTTCATCTGTGGAAGTGCATACATAAAATATTGAGGAGATACGAGCTGAATGTAGATAGTACCGCAAGACTGGTTGGGAAAGTGATGTTGCGAGAGGTTCTCGGAAAACGAGGTCAATAACCTGCTGATCATGTTGCAATGGGGTGTGTGCATGGGTCGGGAAAACTGTTTATTGTTATTTTTAATCTAAACTAGACCTCATTCTGAGAATTTTGACACCAACCGCGACCTTCTAGCGTGAGAAGCCTTTTTTCTATGATTTTTCAAAGTTTCGAATGTTTATGACGTCACAGTGGGCTGAGGGTCCCGCCAGGTGGCAGGGGCGCGTGACATCATAAACATTCGAAACTTTGAAAAATCATAGAAAAATATCTACTGATCCAAAAAGAGGAAGGCTAGTGTCAAAATTCTCAGGATGAGGTCTACTTTCGATTAAAAATTAATACATTTAAATATTTAAGAAACAAACCTTTCCTTGATTGAGAAATTGGGTAACTAAGAGAAGATGTTGGTTTGGTAGAGAGGATGGGTCATCCGGCCCGGAACCGTTAAATGATCGTGACAGTGAATTGGACTAGAGTGGGTTGCTGGTGATTTAGGCGAGACACGTGGAACGCAGGCGCCTTTAGTCCCTATTGTTACTAGTGAACACGTAGATCTCCTTGAGATACCCTCATACGTGCGTTTTATTTAACAAACAGTTTAATTTAAATTGTTTATTATAACAAGACTGTTTTCCTCCATCTTGAAGGTTTCCTTTTCACTTTTGAGAGCCTTTTTTTCTGCGGCAGGCAGGTGAGAAAATCTTTAAGATCCATAGGTGGAGTTGGATCTTGTAAGATACCTGAAACGGTCCGCCTCTTCAGGTTATGTGGGATTCAAACCCACTAGAAAAACACCTCTTTTTCTCCAACGTTGGAACTCAGCCCAGATCCGTTTAACAAATTACTTCGGGCTGAATTCTGGGGTGTTTAATCAGTTCTGGGAGAGGGGTGAATGCTCCAGATGCTCCCTCACCTCTCCTTCTCGTTCCTTTTCAGGATTCTTTCTGTGTACTCTGCCACAGCAGTCCAGCTCCTTTCAAATTCCAGCATCCTGCTGACAACAGCCTCTGGTGCTGAACTGCTTTTGAGAGCCTGACACCAGAAACTGGACCTCCCTACAATTCATTTAATCCATTCATCTGAATCTTTTTTATTTTATTCATCATTTAATTTTTCACCCATTTTATTTGTTATTTATTCATAATCTTGTAGAAAAAGGGATGACACTACGTGGGACACGAGACTCGCTGAGCATTTTGTTTCACAGTTGCTCACACGCAGAACGCAATACGTACGTCGCATTCGGACATGGCAACCTGTTCGATCTCTCCTAATCAGGCGCAGAAAATCTGGCAGGTATGAAAACTTGTGGGCAGCTACGATGTTTGTCCAACTATTCAACCTGGTATTGGACAAGTTATGGTGAAAGCTGTTCCTCGTACTGCCTGGAATTTATCTGCGCTGCTCTGTTATCTGTAGAATAACTCGAGGGGAGTTATGATGTGAACAGTATAGTATTATCTACAGTTGAAGTCTCTGTCATCAGTCATTTGACATGGGAGTGGTCGTTTATACATAATTGCTTACAGTTTGTAATATTTGACTCTAACATTATTTGATACGTGGGGATGATGTTGACTGTTTGTCTTACCAACTACTGCTTATATTTTTGTCAAATGGATTTACAGCGAGGAGTATAAGAGAGCTATGATGTGGACTGTACCTGTTAACCTCGATTGACTGTATAGATCCACTAATTGTAGTTTGTATTTGCCCTACTTTGTTATTTGCCATTTGCCACGTGAGGAGTTATGTTGTGGACTGTCCAGTTTGTACTCGTCATTGTCTGATCAGTTTTGCTGTTGACCATCCAGTGCTTTTCTACCATTTGCATTTGTCGAAGACAGCTTTGCTTTCAGTCGTACAATGTTGGCAATAGCCGAGCCCAACATTTTCATTTACCTACATCGATATATTTACATTACAGCGACAAATAGTCACTAAGTTGTTGATTATGATTTATGTTTGTATACAATGTCATTATACAAAATGCCATAATTTTACAAACCCACCACCGTCGAACCTATCTCTATTATGCAATGACTGTATACTATAGTGTCACAGTTCACAGTTTATACATATTGGTCGGAGTCATTGTTATCTATTGAAGTACCACGCACATTCTTTATTTTATTTACCAAGTTCGACTTTGTAATTTTCACTCAACATAAATATGAACTTCAACTTATTTTTAAAACTTCAATAATGTCGGTTTTTAAAATCATAAATCAATGAAAGAAGAATAAACTGTGTCAGTAGTGAAATATTTATCGTTGGTTCGAATTATTTTCAAGTTGCTGGTCTGTGAGGAAGCACGCTTTACAAGGATACAGGATCAGGTACACACATATTAATATTCCCGAACTCGCGGTATTTACATATCCCCATGAAACGTTAATGTTGGTATCATTGCTTCTTCCCTTTCTGTCGAAAATGTGTTCTTAATAAATATGGCCGTTTTATGTATTGTTCCTCGTAATATTGTTTATACCACTTGAAACGTATTCTTTGGTCGCTCCTATCCTATTGATCCTGTAATATAGTAAATCTTGACTACAGGTAATTTTTTAGAGCTTGTATACCTGTTGCTAGACTGAAATTGGGCTAATTATAGTCGCTCTTAGTGCTTACTGCAAAAGCTCACCTTATCTACCTACTCGATAAAAGTGTACAGTACTAAGTATCCATCTTACTTATTATCTATATTCAGGAGTATAAAGCAGAATTCACCCTCTAGCTAAAAGGAGTAGTTATCTACCATAGAAGAAGTAGAAGGAAGGGTCGGCAATGTAAAGTAACGTGCGCAAAAGTCAATCTGATGACCAATGAATTAGTAAAACCAATATTCATCAATGGATTTCTTGAATTGATGTTACATCTTTCATTTTTATTGTTATTTGAGAGTTTGTCTTTGAGTCTATAACAATATTACAAGGAAAGAGAGTGAAAGAAGAAGGTGGGTAGTATTATTGTACAACAATAGCTCTCGTGATCATTCTACAGCTCAGACCCGAGACTATTTCTTCCGAGGTATGAGTACCTAACCGTAGTTTCTAATCTCCCTCCCTTAACTGTAAGCTAAGATCGATCTCTTCCGTAAACCTGGGATCGCCCTGCAGTGACCTTAAAGGAACACTGTTCTAGTCCTATTTTGGATGGCTATAACGGATTTTTCTATGTTGCAGGTTTCAACTAGCCAAAGAAAGAAAAGCGTCGACCACGTTAGGGATAATAATGTCGGCGTTCACAATCTGCTGGCTACCGTTCTTCGTGCTGGCGGTGGTGCGGCCGTTCTTGGCCAACGAAGACGCTATCCCGGGCTCCCTGTCTTCCCTTTTCCTCTGGCTGGGATACGCCAACTCCCTCCTCAACCCGGTCATCTACGCCACACTCAATAGGGACTTCAGGCGACCTTTCCAGCAAATATTGTATTTCAGGTAAGAAGAAAATGAAATTATGGTGCATATCAATTTTTATGAAATGAAAAAAAAACCTACCAAGTTATTTGGGCAATAAAGTTTCTTCAAAATATCTTGTTTACGTTTCGAAGAATCGAAAAATCGATGATTGGTAGATTCTATTCTATATGCTAGGTCTTTGCAGACGAGTGATCTACGCAAAAATTAATAAACCGTTGGGGTAATAATTTGCAGCGAATTCAATCTTATTACTGAATGTGAAGCGAGGGGACGCAAAACTGAGTACAACTCGGAGAAACGAACGAAGATTGATTTTGGTCAACTAAAATTTGAACGTTGATTGGAGCGATTCACGCTCGTGTTTCTGATTTGTCATAAGTTATCGTAGGAAGCGCGGTCTGTCCTACAGATCTCTGGGTGGTCTCAAAAAATTCTATTAATTCAATACATAAATAATAATAAATAATATAAATTGGTGAAAAATAGATACCTTAATGTTTAGAGTTTTCGAGCACTATTGAAAATTTCAACCCTTAATTTTCACCCCTTAGAAGTGACTGAAATCAACCAAAAGCTTCGGGGCACAACTAGACCCCAAATGGAACCAATATACCAAATTTCATCAAAATCGGTCGATGGTAACTAAGGAAAGTGCCGCGGACGGCGGGCGAACAGAAATTTTTTTTATTCGATTTTCGGATTCTACGTACCTTGAAACGTAAACCAACAAATTTTGAGGGGGTTAAACTCTTTTTTTGGTCGATTCCAAAGGTTCATTATTGAAAATAATAAACCAAAATGCTAACGTGCAACCCAAGATTTTATTATTCATTCTTCCTGTACAAGCTTTTGGTTTATTATTTAAATTAATCACCCTTAAATTTAATAGTTAAGGTTTCATGGTACGTAGAATCCAAAAATCCAATCAACAATTTTCCAGCCGTCTGCCGTACTTCATGGACTTATTTGGATGAAGTTTGGTATATCGGCTCCATTTTGGGGTCTAATTGTACCTCAGCGATTTTAGCTATAACCAATTACTTGTTATTACAATTACTTAGTTATCAGTGGGAGTTAACAATTTCAAAATTCCCAAAAAGTTTTATTTTACTTTTATTACTGACTTGCCAATCTTACTCAGCAATGTCATCCATGTCAGATTTACTATGATATACGCTCTACTTGTTCTATGGCATGAACAAGCCAATGTAAACGTCTATGTTATTGCAGCAATAAAGTACACCCCAAGTGTCATAATCAGCTATATGATTCGTTAGATTGCTTTATTTTGACTAAACGTTGTTGAAGTAAGTTGCTAATCACTTTTTCTTTATTATTATTTGCTCTCTTTAATTTTTTATTTATGGTGTTGTAGGAAGTTGGAAACATTTTTGAGTCATTTGGAAATTCGGAAGGGAATTAATTTTTAGTACCAACGTTGAGCGTTGTAATTTTGTTTATTTCTTTGATTAGGGAAAAGGGATTTTGATGCTAGTATAGTAAACTTTAATTTTGGTCTTATTGTGGGCTGTGGATTGGAAGTCTGATTGCATAATTACTATTGTATTATTATCACTCCTATATTATTATTTTGACAGAATTCATGTTTTATAATGCAATAATTCATGATGGAAAACGAGTGTGATTTCATTTCATCCTTTTAGAATATAAATTAATGAAGAGAAATCCAGTTTTGGGCGAATGTGTAAAATTTACTCAACGGTACCCTTAAGAGTTGGGGAAACCACGATATCCTTCTGGTTGTTTCCGATATGTGCTATGCGGGTTAGACGAACGATGAGTCAGAAACATGAGCGTGAATTGCATGTGAACGTTCGCTGACGGAAGTGAATCAAATTTCAGGTGATCAATGCTATCTTTTCTCGAATTGCATTTGCGCTCACTTGGCTGGTACCTTTAATAGAAAAGCCGTGTTTTTCACAGACGGGTGATATTTCCAAGACAATTAATAAACCATTGTGTAATAGTTTTCACCCATCATTTTGCAAAATAATCACATCCTGTTTTTAAGGCAATTTTTTACGCACTATTTCCCAAATTCCAGGTGTGGATCTCTGAACCTCATGATGCGAGAGGAGTTTTACCAGTCTCAGTACGGGAACCCCAACCCGCCGAATTTCAACGATGACGAGCCGACCTGCGACCTCATGCCAGTGTCCGAAGTCAAACAGGCGGGGAACGAGTCGTTTCTGTGATACAGCTCTCCGGGCGGTCGGAGGAACGAAGAATCGGTAGATGTCACGGCTTTTTAGAGACACTTGAACATTCACTGAAACAACCGGTTCTTTCCGAAGGTGAGCAGTCCATTTTCAATTAACAAACTTCTTTCACCAATGGTACCAATCTCTCAAATTCGATGGTTTTTTTTTTCAAACATTAATTTTTTATAGCAACTAATTACAATCTATATTGGGGGTCCGGTGAATCCATGGGGCTGGGGCGCGCGTTCGTTGGTTGCGGGATAAGAACCGTCTTCTGTGGGAAGTCGTGGTTTCGAATCTCGCTGCAGGGAGATCAGCAGAGCAGTGGAATTTACTCTGGCGTTAGGAATTTCAAATTCAAGGAGAATCACAATTACTTGGTCCCTTGCGATGAAATTCATAGGGGTATCTTAGATACAATTCACACGAACTCTCGAAATTGCATCTAAAACAAACCTTAATAACCTAGAACAGTTAGATCTGGGGGTAGGAATTGGCCACGACAAACACGGAACCAAAAATGTTCCTATTAAATCACTTGAAGCGAACATTGTTTTCCATCACCAATTAATTTAACTAGAGTTTTCCAACTCGACGAAGGAAAAAACTCGTTCAGATATAATTGGGTTTTCCGTGAAAATTATACCGAGGTAGGGTAAAAACAAGAAGATAAAGTCGTACGAAAACCTTTACAACTTCGTCGACCCCGGATAACAACGAAAAAATATCTCATAAAACTTTGGTAGCAACGCATGAACAAACTCCGATGAGATGGAGGGAAGGAGTAGGTGGAGAGGTGGTGATATAAAAGAGACGAGCTTCGGTCCTCATTTGCACTTTTCATGAGACCTGCATGCAAATTTCGGGAAGTGGGGTTCCCCTAATAAAGTGTTATGTGGTTTTTTTATTGCCTTCCAAGCTGCTCCAGCTGGTATACTTATCCCGTGGGTTTCAACGTGAACTTTCTATGGTTGTTTATTTAAGCTTGTAACAGAACTTTTATAGATTGCGGAATTCGTGGATTTGGATCGAGCAGCGTCCATTAGATTTAACAAAACTAATTATCTCATTTCAATAAATGTTACACAAAACAATTTCATAAAAGTCTTTGAAGTGGCCATTTCTCTTAGTAAACCAACGAGTTTCGGTGCTCTCAACCTTCTTTCTCAAATTTTCCAAGAATTGGAGTTGAAAACATGTCTTTGAAGCGGCCATTTCTCTCGAGAGAATCAACGAGTTTCGGTGTTTTCAACCTTCTTTCTCGACATTTTCCAAGAATTGGAAGTGAAAAGAAGTCTTTGAAGTGTCCATTTCTCACGAGAGAACCAACGGGTTTTGATGTTTTCAACCTTCTTTTTCGACATTTTCCAAGAATTGGAGGTGAAAAAAGTCCTTGAAGTGGCAGTTTCTCTCGAGAGAATCAACGAGTTTCTGTGTTTTCAACCTTCGTTCTCGACATTTTCTGAAAATTGGAGGTGAAAAACGCTTGCATACGAGTCTGCAACACATTGAAACATTTTCATGCCCCCCCTCCCCTCCCGAGACATCTGGGAGCTCGATTTTCGACTCAGCTTATCTGGGAGCTCGATTTTCGACTCAGCTGATCTGGGAGCTCAATTTTCGACTCAGCAGATCTGGGAGCTCGAATTTCAACTCAGCTGATCTGGGAGCTCGATTTTCGACTCAGCTGATCTGGGAGCTCGATTTTCGACTCAGCTGATCTGGGAGATCGATTTTCGACTCAGCTGATCTGGGAGCTCGATTTTTGGCTCAGCTGATCTGGGAGCTCAATTTTCGACTCAGCTGATCTGGGAGCTCGATTTTTGGCTCAGCTGATCTGGGAGCTCAATTTTCATCTCAGCTGATCTGGTAATATCAAACTGTAAAGTACCTACCTGTAAAGTACCTAACAACTTCACTTCTGATGGTCATAATCATCATTGTGGCGACTTGGGACAAATTTCGTTAGCAATTTTCGTCGCAACAAATTTCGTCGCAACAAATTTCGTGACGATTTTTGGTTTATTATTTTCAATAATAAGCCTTTGGAATCGAGCAAGAAAAAAAAAATGTTAACCCCCCCTCAAAATTTGATGTTTTACGTTTCAAGGTACGTAGAATCCGAAAATCGAATAAAAAAATTTCCGTCCGTCCGCCGTACGCCGTACGCCGTCCGCCGTCCGCCGTACGCCGTACGCGGCACTTTTCTTAGCAACACTGGACCGATTTGGTTCAAATTTGGTATATGGGCTCCATTTGGGGTCTAGTTGTGCCGCGAAGCTTTTGGTTGATGTAGGTCACTTCTAAGAGGTGAAAATTAAGGGTTGAAATTTTCAAGAGTGCCCTAGCTCGAAAACTCTCGAAATAAAGGTATCGTTTTTTCACCAATTTTAAATAGTACAGAATTTTAAAAATTTTTGAGACCACCCGGAGCTCTGTAGGACAAACCGTTCGGTCCCTACGAGTATTTGAAGGTTTTCCTTCGATAAAACAGAATCATGAGTGTGAATCGCAAAAGAGGTATAATCGCCGTTCAAATTTTATCTGACTAAAATGCGATCGCTGTTCATTTCTTCGATTTGTATACAGTTTTGCCTTCTGCGTAACCAGTAGTTCTATTTTCGAATCGAGTGTGAAGCGTTTAGTTCTTTCTAATAAACTTGATTGTGAAGGTGTGAAGCCATTATAGTGTGGTAGGTAGTACCTACCAATAGTTGGTAGGTAAAAAAAAAGTTGGTAGGTAAAACAATGTTTGTAGGTAAGAAACGCTGCAAATCATTGCTCACTGATCAGATCACTGATCAGCTGAGTGAGATCCGAAGCCATTTTCAATGCTATTGAATGGAAGTGCTCTTCCAGGCGTCTCCAGCATTCGAGGAGATCTTCTTCACTCCTCAGATCACTGATCAGCTGAGTGAGCTCCGAAGCCATTTTCAATGCTATTGAATGGAAGTGGTCTTCCAGGCGTCTCCAGCATTCGAGGATATCTTCTTCACTCCTCACATCACTGATCAGCTGAGTGAGCTCCGAAGCCATTTTCAATCCTATTGAGTGGAGGTGCTCTTCCAGGCGTCTCCAGCATTCGAGGAGATCTTCTTCACTCCTCACATCACTGATCAGCTGAGTGAGCTCCAAAGCCATTTTCAATCCTATTGAATGGAAGTGCTCTTCCAGGCGTCTCCAGCATTCGAGGAGATCTTCTTCACTCTTCTGATCACTGATCAGCTGAGTGAGCTCCGAAGCCATTTTCAATCCTATTGAACGCAGGAGCTGAAATTTGAGAGGGAAGGTCAAGGGAGAATACAGATGGTGGTAGGTGCTATTGATGGAGAACCAGTGATCTATACAGAAGGATGATCTATACAGAAAATAATAAACCTTTGAGCAATGATTTGCAGCGTTTTAACACAGAATGTGTTTTTGCGATGATCTACCGAAAAAAAATCGTCACGAAAAAGCGACAGAAAAAACATCTGGTGATATGTTTATTGGTTGTCATGTTAATGTCAACTCCACATTTATTATTGTTGTTTTTTATTTAACGGATGACTAGTATCGCAAAAACACATTCTGTGTTCCTATGATTTCATACAGAGTATGGAAAAAGAAATAAACCGGGGGGTGCAGGGGGGCGGAGCCCCCCGCCGAGGCGCAAAGCGCCGAGTTTTTATGTGCCATATGAAAGACATGAAAATGTCAAATTGACAGCGTTTATATTCTGCATACTACTTTGTGTCGAATCATAGAAATATGTTAATGAAATACGGTTTTTTTCTTTCGAGTTTGATGTGCTTGGATAGAAATGAAAATAGCAGAGACATATACATCATGGCAGGTTGGTTTCCGAGTCCGAAATCCAACCCCCGACATTACGGATGGGAACGAGATTGAATTGGCTTGTCCCCAAGTTTATAGTCATTATATCACCCAGTTTTTCTGGCTATGTCGTCAGCATCTTCTACCCATAGGGTTCGAGTTCAGTTCCAAGTCTCATGGGGAACCGTGGCACGTCTTTGCCTTAGCCTATGCCTGCCGTCAGGACTCAGGTCATCCATTCTAGGATGAACAATGGGTAGTATCAGACTTCGTATCAGGCTTACCTACCATGCCATATCCAACGCCAGGGAGTCGTTGCTCCAATCACCTTTATTTGACATTGCTGTAGCAAGCGCTACTGCAGCATTTAATTGAACGCCAACTTCAAACTTCTGCACATTGGGAGTATTGATATCTGCAAGTGATCTCTGTCCAGATACCTCCAAGACACCAATAATGAAGGATTTGTGTGACAACCTGTGACGATAACCTCGTTGTTCCTGGTTGAATTAAGGCTCAAGGCACACTGACGATCTTATACAACGAATGTAAACATCTAATAAGTCAAGGGCAGAGTTATGGCTGGCACATCTAGGTCTTACCACGGATGAGCAAATCTGGAGTATGCGAATGGCTGTTTCTGTTGTTTGACACCCCAGGCTATGTTAATGTTGCCGACAGGCCTGCATCTGTCTTCTTTACTCCTTTTGGTAGAGAACCCGAATTCAACGACCCAACGACCTCCATCCCTGTAATTTCTCTGAAGGGTTCCTGATCTATGCTGCGCTAGCTCTGCTACCCAGTGAACTCACCAATTCAGTTCCTCCTGTAGTTTGTTGGAGACGTTGTACCCTGGCAATTCGACGATCAAGTCGTGACGGTCCCAGTTTGATGTTGTTGCTTCCACTTCTTCAAAATAGTGTGAGCTTGTAGGCCCCTGCCTATTAATTAGCTCTTACAGCTGGTATCTGCCTGAGCACTCACCAGTAGTCCAGAGGTCCATAGATAAATCCATTCGTTGAGTCAAACGGAAGGCCTATTTGCTAATGTATCTCTCCACGGTTATATCCATCTGTTTTAGAATTTCCAGTGTCGCATTCCCCGTCACTAATCCATTAGTGGGCGCTAAGCGGTACTCCGTACCGCACCTGTCCTAAATCTGAAGCAGGGCGGTAAATCTTTGTTTGATGTCGGTGACTTCCAATGGTAATCCTAGAGCAGACCCCCTTACATAAATGGTACACGCCAAAAATGAAACAGTTTTTATCGCTTACCAACTGGTTTGAATTGATCTAATGCTAATCCAATGGGGCGTCTCCTGGAATGCATGCATTACTTATCAATATGTTTCAAAGCGCAATTTCATCACCGACTCAACAAAAATATAGAAAGTATGGGAAGAAGGAAGAAACATAGGTAACTCCCCATATGTACACTTTATTTTGACCTTGTATTACTATTTTCACTGTCATCTATCCACCGTCACGTTCACAATGCAGTTCAGCAGAAGTTCCCCACGTAAGTATTTAAAGCATCCCTCTACACCCGCCCGCCGACCGTCACTATTGTTCTGTCTGCCCTTCTAACGAGAAAGTTAAAGTTTCTCAGTTCAGGTTTAATACTGACCGTGGATTTTATAGGGATTACCGACCAGTTCAGGTAACCCAATTACCCCGCCACCAGGTCAACTCCTGCCCCTTATGTCCACTAGTCCTGAAACTCTATTAATTGACATGTGAGGGTTCCCCGACCTCACCTGACATTCCTTGCTTGAAAAGATTGAAGTAAAGAAATTCTGAGAAGTAATTCAGAAAATACGCATATTTCTTCTTCTGAAAAATTCAAAAAATAGACTTTTAGCCAAAAACACCCCAAATATGCGATTAAAAAGGAAAGTGCCGAAATATGCATTTATATGCTCTATAAATTTTAATTTGGAACACCAAATTTGGCTTCAAAAAGGTGTATTTGGGATATCTGTAGCTTGGGCATATCGCCAAAGCCCAATCGCCCTTATCGCATATTGCCCTGATCCGAGCCCTACTAATCAGGTGTGAAAGTGACGAGTCGAGTCTGTGCTTTGCAGTCCCGAATTCTTGTAACACCGATAAATTCTACATTTTCCATCCGATTTCGATGACATTTTCAGGGATTATGCGGATTGGGGTTTAGATGGCCCCTTACGAAAATAATGGCCTGCATACTGATATTAGCCACTGTGCAAACGCAAACGTGTATTTCCTTATCACACCCATAACTTCTACATTTCCATCCGATTTTGAAGAAATTTTCAGAAATTGTACGGATTTTCATTATCTGACATAATATTATCTACCTTTCCTAATCTTCCTATTCATTGAACATAGATTTTGGTACCAAAAAATAGTTAGAAATGATGGAAAATGTATGTGCGGTACAGAGTACCGCTAGCGTCTACTAATGTCACAGTCGGCATAGCGCCCACTAGTGGGTGAATTGGTGTGTCAGAGGATATGCCATGGTCTCGCAGAATTACTAGGTTCAGTGGCGGCCAATTCTTTCATTAAAAATTTATATTTACAATACGAAGTTTGCCTACCTTCGGTAGTGAGGAAGCAAACCTGCCACCTCATGATAAAAGCTTGACTACCATCGAAGGATCTGACTTTAAAAACATTGATATACGTATGTCACAGCAGCTGATTTTTCCCCACGATTCTCAAGCCCAAGACAGGACCGATCAAACTTCCTTCAAAACTCGCTTCTTTACGAAAAAAATGCTCGGATCCTTCCCCGGAATTTAATTTCACCTCCTGTACATCCGAGCCGAACGGCTGGAATTAAATATCGCCTCACTCACCAATCCGCCATTCATTCAATGAGAGCTGGGTGGAAAAAAAGGAGTCTTTGACCAGCTCTAATTTCCTTCCCTTTTTCCACTCTTACGCCCCAAAAAAAAGGAGATTGCTTGAAGAGGTTTTTCTTTTCAAGTTTACTTCCTTCGCGGCGTCAGCGAATTTCCTTTTGTTAAATTCCTTAGATAACGAGTTGAATATAACCGACCAGGAGGGCTTTTCAATCATCACTGACAGCAAAGTGGGCTTAATTTATTTTTGGTACTATAATAAAAGCTTTCAACTCTCCGACATAATGAAGAAACCTCATTTTTATTAGGTTTTATTCCAGATTTATATTGTTACAAATAATGTTGTTGAGGTCAGGTTGAGGAATCTAGAAAAATAGGAAAATGCGAGAAACAAGTGGATAGGAGCCATTAACGAAAAATAGTGTATTGAGTTATACAGAATAGACCAGATGGTATCGACTTTCTGCACAATGGAATATTAATTACAATACGACACAGTAGTTGAAAGATTTTTTCATGATACGATGGCAAAGTTTCTAGGGAGGTTATTATTATAGGCTATAGTGTATGACCTAAAACCTCATTATTCATCATTCATCGATTACGTGAATGACAGTTACTCTGTCACCTGATTCGTGATTTGATGGAAAGATTACCTTCGTTTTATCGAATCGTAACTCAAGGATAGCTCCCCCAGTCTTACACCAGACAGCGATCCTGAAAGTACATGGAATGGAGAGAGAAAACAAAACAATTTATTGAACATTGTAGAAGGAATGAAAGTGGACAAGGACTCCAGTAGTTGTCGAAACGTAATGGATTTGCCGAAAGTTCAAATTGAGTTGCCAAAAATTCATATTGATTAAATCAATGAATGTACTTTCATACGAGAAATTCCCTTACCCTCGTGGTTCAAATACGAAGATCCAGTAGGTAATAACTAGTGACTTCTCCCCAATACATAGATAGAAGCCTCATTGTTTATATTATAATAAATATCCATCTATCTTTTCCTCATTCAATTTGTTTCTATTCATCATCTCGTGTTCTTGGGTTAGACTCCATCAAAGAGTAGAAATTCAGACGAACGAGAATGTATCGTCTATTAGATTATTCTCGTTAATTAACTTCATTATCTAGATTCCCCAGAAAAATACCGTTTTAACTAACATGTCCTAGAATACCCCAAGTTCAACTGAATGATAGTGCATCTTGTGTGTTGGGCCTTTCTTCAGTTGAAGTAGGTAGCTTGAGGTATTTTATCGTAATTTTCAATAATTAGTCGAGTGCACTTTCGCTAGGTGACTAGCATCATCAGGACTTTTGATGGGTATTAAGCTGTAGGTACATCTTTATTTTGGCGCATTGTTTGAAAGCCACGTATTCTATGTGTATTGGTCTCTGCAGGTACAGTAATGAGTTAGTGCTTTTATGCATCTCATCTATTCCATTAAGTTTATTGGTATTTCTAGTAAGAAAATGTTTTTTTTTTTTTTATAGAGTCTTCAAAAACCTTAGTTTTTTGTTTAGTTCTACTTCCAGTAGTGTGACACTTGGTTTTCTGTAGATAATTGAAGGATTCAATAGTTTGGACATCAGGGGATCTGATTTTGTTCAAACAATGCGCCAAAATAATGATGTACCTACAGCTTAATACCCATCAAAAGTCCTGAAAGTGCACTAGACTAATTATTAAAAATTATAAGGATATTGCCGCAGTACAAATCCCCTTCACCCTTCCTACTTCAACTGAATGATAGTGCTTGAGCTGAAAATCATGTTTCAAATAGATGTATTGAAGAGGCCTTGAACTATAGGAACAAACGTCTGTCAAGTGGGTGTGGCACATAGCTTCCTCTTATCCATAACCCGATGGTATAGATTATTCAATGCATAGTAGTTGATCTCAAAACATCAATCACTACCCTTAAGGGAACTATACACACGGTAATCTAAACAATCCTGAGAAAGTTCGTCGAAATCGGATGGTAAACGTAGAAGTTATGGCTGTTACACGAAATTCACATTTGCGCATGCGTAGCTATTAGTCTGGGGGAGATGATTATCATAGGGGACCGTCTACACGCCAACCCGCACAATCCCTAAAAATTCCATCGAAATCGGACAATAACTTCGTATAGTTATGCCAGTTACAAGGATTTCATGACAGACAGACAGACACGGAACCAAGATTGTTCAGAAAGGTCTGAAACGTAAAACGCGAGTGGAAATTTCGATTTTGAAGAACAATTTTTTCAACCTTGAAAAGTGAAACAAAGCTTCTGCTACCTTGGTAGACTCGGAAGCAAAAATGAAATGATGAGTTTATTGATAAAGTAGTAGTTAAACTGATACCTTCTGTTCTGAATCCAGAATTTATTCAGTATTGACTCAGGACAATTTTGATTTCCTCTTTGCTCTTTTCTATTTGTCACGGCATGAATTTACTATCGAGGATATAGATCTCAAATTGGCCAGAACTGTTGAGTGTCTCCATTCCAATTTGAGAACTTGACTCAACGAATAGCTAGATGAGGTTAGGAACTGATCTGTGAAAATAAACCAAAATTGGCTTCATTCACTGCCTTTAAAAACTTTTTTAGCACATTTTTACACTTTTGAAAATAAAAACCATGATTGAAACATAAAAACCTCAGTAACATGCTTAACTTGAATTAAAATTATTCAGGAAGCTTCTCTGCTCATCCTACTTGGCAGACCTTATCTTGCTATACGCACCCGGAAAAAATTTGGCCTCTATTCTATAGGGAAACGTTGTTTAACGATTCGCATTCACAATTCAAAGATCTCGACGACTTATTTTCTTTCTCAGGGAGGTCAGCCGATAGAGAACTGTGGCGGAAACTGGACCCCTCTCAAGGGAATTCTCAGACCTTGTACCTTGATATCCTTCTTGGATCTAAAGAAATATTCGGGAATCAGTATGCAAAAAAGGATTCAGGTTCTTTTGATCTCGAGCATTCTCGTTTTTTCCGTCTAGGGACTATTTTCTCTGATGTGACGGCAGCTCCAAAAATAATACGGTTTCACTCGTGAGAATAAAACTTGGAAATTTTCTTTTAGCTCTGCGAACGGTATGTTTTGATTGAGCTGTAAAGCCGTTTATTTAGGCCCCTCGTCGTATTTCCCAGGTGTAGAGGCGGACATGAGAATACGTTCACCAATCTACTGCCAGTAACCCAACGAGTAGCGACGCTGGTCATACATCGTTCCGGACTCTCGTCTTGTTCAAATATAATTATACAGTACTCGTGGTTACCTTTATTTGCACGGGCTCTCAAGTTACTTCTAAATTGTATCGTCTTCGAGCAATGGGAGTTTATTAGTTATCCAGTTGATTTGACTTTATCCTGACCACTTCCAATGCTCACAAGTATCCAAAATTCCATCCTTGAGGGATAATATAGAGGACTACCTGATCCAACGCTCAGATAGTTCATAATACTTCCTGACAATCAGTTTCTTGAAAGATGAATATCATGTTTTAAACATTTTTTTAATGAGCCCTGCAGTGTTTGCTTAGTTTACCGCTAATGCATCATCTTTTTAATTTCTCTCTTTTTAAATTCTGTAAACCGGGAGCTAATCTGCTTTTCTCCAAGAGGCTGTTAGCCAAATTTTACAGCCTTTACATGAGTGGATTTAACTGGTGTTTTATCGCTCAAGCACATAACTTGACTCCTTCCCAATCTTATATCAGAAAACATCTTTACCTATGGAATAAAATTAACTACCTATTATTTTTTTCCTTTTTTCATTTTTTCTCTTTTTTTCTACCAAAGCGACGTTGTTGTTTCCCCGTCGTCTTCTTCGAAAAAGTAAGGTCCAATGATTCTTCTGTTACTTTTGGGGAGTTCAGGGGATTCTCATGGAGTGTTTGGGGGTTCATTGGGGACCAATAACGACAATTTTGCCTGTTGACATAGCCAGAAGAAGTTCCCAGAGAAATGTGGACCAACGCCATGCAGTCTTTCCAGGAACAGCAGGAATCCTGCATTGCGTCGTCATCTCAATGACGTGATCTTTAAAACTTAATTATTTTACACCAACTGAAACTTCCACTCTTTGTGATCATTTTGACGTAATACAAATTTTTTATCGCAATTACTCTTGGTGTAGCGTCATTTTGAAATCCATACGCTCTTTCTGGTGGTCCCTGTATAAATGTGAACAAAGAGGGTAACAATGACTTCACAGATGAAGCAATATAACGAAATAAACTTGATGAAATAAAAATAAAACTGGGCTGCGGAACTCCCCGTTAGAAAAACAACTGAACTAACAACTCTTCCATTTTCACAAAACAAGATGGCGGGGTACTGCACTAGTCACAAACTGCCAGACTCAAAGTAGCAAAACATCTTCCCTCAATATTGTGATTTCGTAGACAGGGTGAACCACTCGGAGATTAGACTTAGTAGGCCCATTGTAGAATATTATCCTTCACATAAATATTAAATATTCACAGCCTGGGCGCCAAACAGGGAGGTAGTCGCGGGAAGCTGGTCTGAAGCCAAGATAGATAAGGTTACCTGTCTGTATGCCATTTTTATATTTTAAGGCCATGGGGACAACTAGTGTGCGAGTGAGGGGGAAGATGCCAATAGTTTTTGACACTTATCTCAGCTGTCGGTTGACCGATTTCAAATTTTCAAAGTGATCTGAGTTCATCTCAATCAAATAAAAGAAGCTGTTATTGCCGATTTTGCGGAAAAAAAATTTGATTGATTAAAATAGTCTTGTTTTTTAGGAATTAATCAAATATTTGTCAAAAACATGATCAGCTCCTATTATACCAATCATCCCAAGCGTTTGCAATCATGAGCTAATGAAAATATTGATTAGCCGAAGCGGCTGTTGGTTTTTAATTGAAAACTCACTCAATTAGGCATGTAGCAAGGGGTGATTCAGCCAAGAATGGACTGGGAAGAATTTCGGGTCCTAAGTGGGTAACCCAGGTAGATAGGTAGAATTACTTCCAAGACTTGCTTGAGTACAATAATATCAATATCTTTGTCCAAGACTATAGTTGAATTATAGAATTTATAGAAGAATTATAAAATTATAGTTGATGATTTCGCCTCCAAATTTAGGCGAAATTAGGCCGTTATCTAGTCGTTGAATAGCAAAAATCTCCATCAAAGTCGGTATACCTACAACAACACCATTTATTATAAACTTGTTGTTCAAGTCATTATTTCAAGTTTAAAAACTATTTCTGCATCCAACTTTATTTTCTCGAAAATTTTACTGAGTTAATTTTACACGTTTTATTATTTGTAATAATGATCATGAATATAGTGTATTTCTCATGTCAGTGGAAAACTGAATCCGAATATCTTTTTTTAATGAAGAGAAAAAATTCAAGAAGTAATAAATTATTCAAGGGTTTCAATAATGGTTACATTTTATACGATTTATAATAATACCTAATGATCATGATTATCATGAATATAGTGTATTTCTCATGTCAATGGGGAACTGAATCTGAATACCTTTTTTTTACTGAAAACAAATAGGAAATCATGTTCTTACTTGACATTCCCCTACTAAAGCAGTAAGAAGTTAGTAAGTTGAGTGAAGTAAAGTAAAGCTAGTGAGTGAAGCTTCGTTAGCTCACTATCTCTCAGGTCCAACTGCTTGAACTACCTCAAAGTTCAACTTCTCAGGAATATCTTTGATCCCGCAATCTATAAAATCTCCAAAAGTTTTATTATCTCAATTTCAAAGCTTAGAATAGCCCCAAAATATGTACTCTACAATGCATATAGTGTTCGATTAGTCCCCAAATTTGAACACTAAAATGCACTCCTTGAATAGGATAAATTATGTAAATCAATAATTTCACAAAATCAAAATCATGTAATTTGTTGCAGGTGCGAAATTTTCGACTCTTCCACCCAGCTCGGTGTCGGCTGTAAGTACGAGTACTCAATGGGTGCTACTGTTCATTTTCAGTCCTTAGATGTTTAATTTTGTAAGTGTTTTCTTGAAAAGAAAAAAAAAACACCCTACTTAACTAGGACTTTATTGTAACATTGTTTATCTAGTCATCGTCAGTATTTACAACGTACACCGGGAGCTTCCCTTTAACATTATTCAAAATGATGAGATTTTAACTTTTAAAGTTAAAAAATACTATATTTATAATAGAAAGTATAAACAAATAATAGTCCATTGTTACCACTACATTTCTACCAGGGTCACGAATCTGATTAAAAAAATTACTGATTTTGTAGTTACCATGTGAATTTGAATTATGTATGTATTCTATTGTATAATATACGAAAAGAATTCTACTCCTTCCAAATTTGAGAAGGGTAATTGTATAAATTGGAAGAAAATATAGGAATATATTTATTTTGATGATAAACAGAAACAATTCGGTCGTCTGTGCGTAGTTTCATACCAGATTGTATGAGAAACGTTGATAATTATATTTGAAACGTAGCAAAAACAAAATTTATGAAAACTATTTAAAGTAGAGAATACCTACAATTTTTTACCAGCTATATAAAAAAGTGTTCCTTTTTCGTAGGAAATGGCGACTATGCAATAAAAGTATTTTGAGTTGTTAGTTACAATCTTGCTTCTCGTTGTCTATTACCAGTTTATTTTGTTGAGCATGAAATGGAAGAAATGGATCGTCAGTTTTTCGTAGGTGATTGTTGAGGGAATAAGTTTAAACTTTATTGAGGTATATTGTAGCATTATTGTGGTTGCAGTACGTAATGAGGCGGGTGAATGGAAATTTTGAAATCGTCCTAATAGGTACATAAAACCCCAACCGTCTGTACGTATGTAGTTCGAACGTGAGGGACCCGGGTCCGATTCCAGGCCGTGACATTCAATTATTTCTTTTAATAAATTACGTGTTGTTTTTGCCTCCTTTTAGCAGGCTTTTCAGCTATAATTCATAATCTGGATTCGACATTATTATCGGGATCAAATTCATGAATCAAGCGAGCTAGAGAAAAACCACTGTTTATAATATTCGTATCCGCCAAGTCGATTGCAAGTGAAAGAAGCTCATTGATTTAAGGCTTCCCTACTCTACAATATAAGGTCCTTCTCAACAGTTTTACTGGCTTCAAAAGCTTGTAACGTTGATGATGTTACGTCACCTCTAAGCTCCTTCGATACGGTGGTTCTCAGCGTGGTACTCACCAAAGGTTCCTCACTAGGGATGGGTATCGATTAATCGAAATAATCGATTAATTGGTCAATTAATCGATGCTTTTTAATTCGGTGTCCAATGGGTACGATTAGTTAGGTAATCGATTAATTTGTAACGATTATTATCTCCCCTCGTTATCAATTATCACTGATTAGTTAGGTTGTTATTGTTAATAATTACTTACCCTGTTACGTTATGTTTTACCTATCATTACTTTTCATCACCTATCATCATACCTACTTTTTACCTAATTAAATTATTGTGAAATGCATTTTTTAATATCTTTCCAAAAATCCAACCAAACCTGTTATCATAATTGGAAACAGATGGCGGAGACTTTTCCTGAGGTTTCTAAATTTGCCTTGAAATACGTGCCTGCATAGACTACCTCTATTCTTTCAGAAAGGTTGTTTTCTGACCACCGACTTGGCCATCAAATTCCTTTTTCTGAAGGACATTGATGAACAACATTGGAGCGAGTAATTAAATCGTTGTACTCGTATTATTTCTTTTCGTGTTCAAATCTCTTCTCTTACTTTGGATGTAATTATAAATTTTAATAATTCTTAAGTTGAGTTTGTTGTTCTAATTTTACTTATCCAACGATATCCCAATCTTCTTAATATAATCGATTAATCGGACATTAAATAATTAATGTTTAATGGTTCGATTAATTGGTGAATCGATTAATTCATATGAAATAATCGTTGATTTCATTAATCGATTATTCGTTGCTCGATACCCATCCCTATTCCTCACATCATGGAGATTTCAAACTCTCATCAGTTTTTTCAACTTATAGTTTTGTAGCTTGATTAAGGCCTTTTTCTCGTCAACCGCTCTCTGGCAACAACAGTGAACAGATAACAGTGAATGATCAGACTATGACCAAATCATCCTTCATTCTCTATCTTTTTTCTACATAACAGCTCAACCACTCATTAGATATAACATTTACATTCAATACCTGTGGCTATCATTCAATAACCTATCATTTACATGTCACGAAAATTAATAAATAAATATTTAATTCATCACCTTCACTTTTCGTTATGCATCTCACTGTACAACACATACTTTTCAACAACGAAATTTAAAACAGATCACTTCATCTTCTCCCAAAAAAAATTTGTTTTGAACCAAGAATCGGTAACCGATTTTGAGGTCAAAAAGAGGGAAGTCCTTTACGAATAAGTCGACGGTACGATAATAACAACTGTTATAGTAACTCCTTGTCGTGTAAACCTTTCTCAATAGACTTAAGTTCCTCCGTGGAAAATCAATCATGAACACCAGTGTTTAGTGGACACTTTTTTTGTTCCATATGGTGACTATGGAGAGGTTTTACTCAACTATCTCAACTAAAGTAGGTACTTCACCAATGTTTCCAGGTTTACACCTTAAAACCATCTTACCTGGTTGATAAAAATTCAGTACAAATATCGGTCTAGAACTACTTCTTTTAATGAAATTCTCAATTTTCTTCCATGAAAATAGCATAATCTACGTTTTTAGAGACTCGTCTACCAAGTGCATGTAGCTGCACCATCTTTTTCTTCCATTTCGTGACTCAAAACTCTATAGGATGTAACTTGGCAGAGATGTGTGAGCCTTAAGCAGCATTGCCGCCTCAAACTGTGCAGAATTCCTACAGCTTTGCGAAGAGCAAAAGGTGGCAACAGTGTCAGCACTTTACGGAGTGAGCGCCAGTTCAAAATAACATAGTTTCAAAAAACCTCTTACAACACCAACAAACTGTAAGCTGGATTAGTAGTAAAGAGAAATGGGGCTCCTGGCTCAATGACGTCATATAGCCGTCATGAGCTAGTAGTCCCAAGGGTCCTATCCTTTAAGGTAGATGGGGGTCCTGTCTCAGAGAGACAGGTGTTGGGGGACAGGTGTTGGGGGACAGGTGTTGGGGGACAGGTGTTGTGAGTTTCTGGCTCAAGGGGGTGTGACGTCAGAGGTGGGTGTGAGGAGGAGGAGGAGGACAGGTGGGTTTGAGGAGGTGGGGGGGTCTGACGTCAGAGGTTGGGGCAGATGTTTGAGGGGCAAAAATTTCTGGTCTGAGGGGGATTCGAACCGTCGAACTCTAGATCGTGAATCGAGTACTCTGACCACTGAGCTACTCGTATGACCTGATAGAATGGAGTTGTATTTTGTACTTGACGTTCAGACTCCTCCCTCCTCCTCCTCCTGCAGTCCTATGCTTTTTCTACTGGGTATTTAAAGGTAGTTAGGTAGGGGGGGGATTGCACTAATAATGAATTGTGTAAGTGTTGAAGATAAGGAATCTTTGTTTGATGTTTTATGTCTACCTATCCTTTATGGGTTAATGTGGAATAAAACTCAGGATAATTGTGACCCATCTGAGGACTTGAATTTATTTTGTGAGCAAATCCACTCTATTCTCTATGCTTCCTCCCCTTGTCCCCCCCCTTCACCAGTGGTAGAAGAGAGTATAAATATTTGGGTAATATCATTTGTTCTCCTCGTCCTCCTGGTCTGTTGTATATTATTGAGTTTGTATATTGCAATAATAAAAGGTGTTTTGGAAACGAAATGGAAGCGGTAAAACTATTGAGAAATTCCGAGTTGTATAAGAAATTTATGTTAGTTCCTGTTAGTACGATTCTTCAATGGTATAGCACGTATAATCTGACGAAAAAGATTCGGGCGTTTACAGAGATTGTAGGTAATGACGACATAGACGAAAATCTCGAAGATATTGAAATGCCTCAAACTTTGAGAGATTATTTGATAGAGGTAGTTGCAGAGATTGTAATAGATTTGGAGGAGGCGTATGATACATGTCCAATAAGAAGAGGAAGAAGAACGAAATTTACTTACAAAAAGGATTTATACATGCTGAAGGATGATTTTAAAATGCCAGGAATGGAGTCTGTGAAAATGTTGATTGGGTACGAGTTGTATAAAGAATTTTTAACTGTACAAGTTGGAACAATTATTAATAATCTATCAACATTTATTCTGTTGAAAAAAATCCAGTGCTTAACCGACGTTGTTTCTGCAGAGATTTCCAAGGAGGAGGAGGAGGAGGATGGGGGAAAGGAGGAAGGTGGTACATCATGGTCCATGAGAAGGGAAATTGGAGATAGGGTAGTAGAAATCCTCAATTTACTTCATAAATTGTTTTACACTCCCCCCGTGCAGCTGGAAGATTGGGGGAGAGGGGGAGTTGAGGATGAAGATTCGACGGAAAGAGCAAATCGAGGAAGAGAGCTACTTCATGAAATACGATTACTTACCAGTAATACAACGAGACGAAGAATTCGAGAAGCCACTATTCCCCAAAAGAAATTGTACAATCGAAATTTATTCAAAGGAAACTCGTTCGTTGTTCCCCATACTATAAACAGGATTTCACTCTAACGAAGCCAAACTTTCAAATTGGCGATTTGGTGCGTATTTCTCTGACGAGTCACGTTTTTAAGAAATCATATACTCAGAATTTCTCCTTTGAAGTTTTTAAAATTGTCACAATAAATCAAACGGATCCTCGAACTTACAAGTTGTCGGATTTAGACGGGAAATTAATTACTGGATGCTTCTACGAACAGGAAATGCTTAAAACGAAAGTTCCTGATGTTTACCTGGTGGAAAAAATCGTTAAAAGTACTAAAACGCATAAATACGTTAAGTTTTTGGGATTTGATGGAACATATAAAATTAAAAACAAAGATATGGTTTGAAACAAAAAAAAAAAAAAAACACGTTGTAATATTTATTTAAATTGAACCATATGACAATTGCTGTTTACACCATTGTATATTAAGTGTACATTCGATGTTTCTTTCGAGTTGAAGTGGTCTAGCTCCGCTGAAGTGATCCTTTCTGTCGCGCGTCTGGGCAGAAAAACTGCAAAAAAATCACCACACGAATCCGTGAGGAATAATTCAGCCACTAGGCTCGGTCCGAAGCGCGTTTCTTTGAAAAATAGCTTCTTAATTAAATACGGTTTCCCAATTTCTAGAACGTCCAATTTTGAAATTTCATTATGCGGTCTAAAAGCATCGTTTAATTTTGCAATAAAGCCACTCATTCTTATTCGGCTTGTCTCAGCTTTTAATGTGGTATGACGATGTCTATCACAGACACCGTTTTATATATAGCGAAGTAGATGGAGAGGATAAAAAAAAAAAACACGAGTTCACAAAAGGACGTTTCCCTCGACAGGTTTTTTCTTCTACCTCGAATCGGAATACTGATTGTCTTTGTGGATCCAACGCGACTTTGTGGATTTCAGTTGCCCAAAGACGTAATAGAGTCCTCCACGTGTGACAAGCGTTCTAAAACGGTTCCAATAAAGTCCTCCACGTCTCCCACGCGTTTTAAAACGGTTTCAACCATGTAACGAAGCGATACGGCGTGATCTTCTGAAGTGGGATTCGCTGCAATTTTCAATTGACGTCCATTGAAATCTAAAACCTGGGCCTGTTTTGGAAACAGTAAATACTCTCGTTTAATTTCATCTAAAACGTCTTTTTTTATTTTTACTATATTTTCTACTTGAGTTTTTTTGTTTTTGTGGTGTGTCTCTCCATGCGTTTGCTCACCGAACCTGTTCACTCGTGACATTTTTTTGCCTTTGTTACCAAAGGCAACTGAAAATCGCTTTTATAGGTACCTACTCTTTGTTGCTAGGTGAGACTCTTGAAGCGCCCTCCCCGTAGAAGAAGCTCTTAGTTTTCCTACGCTCTCGACAGATGGCGCGGGCCTCTGGTCCTCGAAGGCCCTCTCCTCACACCAGTGTTCCTTTTCGCTCATTGCCGCCACGAAAAAGGAGCATTGACCTTCATCTTTTACCTCCCGCCGAAAACAGACCCGAGCGCCCTCCCAGTAGAAGAAGGTCTTAGTTTCCTAGGCTCTCGACAGATGGGCCTCTGGTCCTCGAAGGCCCTCCCCTCACCATCGTTGTTCACCCAACAGAGTATCATATCAACTCTCGATTTTTACATTGTAAACGCCCGAATCTTTTTCGTCAGATTATACGTGCTATACCATTGAAGAATCGTACTAACAGGAACTAACATAAATTTCTTATACAACTCGGAATTTCTCAATAGTTTTACCGCTTCCATTTCGTTTCCAAAACACCTTTTATTATTGCAATATACAAACTCAATAATATACAACAGACCAGGAGGACGAGGAGAACAAATGATATTACCCAAATATTTATACTCTCTTCTACCACTGGTGAAGGGGGGGGACAAGGGGAGGAAGCATAGAGAATAGAGTGGATTTGCTCACAAAATAAATTCAAGTCCTCAGATGGGTCACAATTATCCTGAGTTTTATTCCACATTAACCCATAAAGGATAGGTAGACATAAAACATCAAACAAAGATTCCTTATCTTCAACACTTACACAATTCATTATTAGTGCAATCCCCCCCCTACCTAACTACCTTTAAATACCCAGTAGAAAAAGCATAGGACTGCAGGAGGAGGAGGAGGGAGGAGTCTGAACGTCAAGTACAAAATACAACTCCATTCTATCAGGTCATACGAGTAGCTCAGTGGTCAGAGTACTCGATTCACGATCTAGAGTTCGACGGTTCAAATCCACCTCAGACCAGAAATTTTTGCCCCTCAAACATCTGCCCCAACCTCTGACGTCAGACCCCCCCACCTCCTCAAACCCACCTGTCCTCTCCTCCTCACACCCACCTCTGACGTCACACCCCCTTGAGCCAGAAACTCACAACACCTGTCCCCCAACACCTGTCCCCCAACACCTGTCTCTCTGAGACAGGACCCCCATCTACCTTAAAGGATAGGACCCTTGGGACTACTAGCTCATGACGGCTATATGACGTCATTGAGCCAGGAGCCCCATTTCTCTTTACTACTATTCTGTTTGCATTTTCCCTGAATAGTTAATGGTGTGGGATAGATGAAAATCGGGTTGATTTCGGAAAATAAGTCTCCTGTTATTTTTGGGAGACAATCAAAATGATTTCGAAAAATAACCGGGAAAACGGACCTCTTCAACGTGAAGCGGAAACGCTCGCTGATTGGCTGTTCCGATCGCCATCTCCTCCCATTTTTGCCCGATGGTACGACGAAATCGTGTTATCTAAGAGGAAAGTTATCTAACAAAAACAGGGGAAACCTAATTTTCCCCATCTTGCTTTTTCCGTTTTTTTCTTCAGTTTTTCGATTTCGATCTTTACTGGTTTTGTGAAATGTTTGCCTCTGAGGACTAAACTTCACGATCTCAGCGCTTCAAGCGGTCGTACATGAACTATTGCGTGTTGACGTCATCCTCCCGGGTTTTTTTAAACGTTCATATTTTCTACACTGTTTTGTTTATTCGTAAATTAGGCAGTACGGGCTGAAAGTTTGCCGTAGGAGGTTTTTCGGGGTGCTGAATCAGATTTTGGGGTCAAAAATAGGAAATTCCGACGTGAAATTCCTCATTGCCAATACATTTTCAAGTCCAACATTGTAGGCCTGGGCATTCGCCAACTGTTTGGGTAGTGCTCGGGTCCAATCTTTACATTAATTAATTAATTTTACATTCATAATAAATATAAATTGTTTTAGCTACACTATAATATTACATCTATTAATAACACTAGCTGATATTACTTCTTTATTAAATTCATATTTTCCCATTTATATACCTAGACAATTGTTATAATGTAAGTTACAATACAAAAAATAATCATTCAGTCCTTCATTTATCGTTATAGTTATTAAACAGAAATTTACTATAGTTAAGAGCCTCTCTCGCGAAATTGTACAATTCTATTCAGTTATTGTGGAATACGTTTGGAAACTATTACCTAACGAATAAATAACTTTTCTTGTTTACATTAATAACCACTGAGTTACATACAAATTATTACACAAAGGTTTTTTCTGTAGGTATAAATCGAATGAACTTTAAAAAATGACCTCCTTACCATATTTTCGTGCAAGCTTTTTGATACAGAAATAACCTTCCAGCAAAGCATCGTTATTTAGTTGTTGGTTGCTACAAGTGAGCGAGATAAAACTCAGTTCGATGAAATCAACAATTTATTGAACATCTGAAAAGGCCTATTTCCGTCATTGAACAGTCTTGCAATTCACACTATTATTTATGATTTATTTTAATTTCAACCCTTAACACCTCGCAGGGAGCGAACGGTTGGTCCTCCGAAATCCTCAAAAAATTCAATTCTATTTTAAATTGGTGAAAAAATCCTTTGTGAATTTTCAATTTGAAAATTACAACTACAACCCTTATTTTCAGCCCTTAGAATAAAGATATCAACCAAAACCTCCGGGGCACAACTAGACCTCAATGGAACCCATATACCAAAATTCTTCAAAATCGGTGGATGGAGGGAAAATTGTTTAATCGATTTCGGATTCTATACTTTGAATCGAGAACCCATCACATTTTGAGGGGGGTAACAAACAAATTAAAAAAAAAAATTTACTCCAGAAAAACCAACGTGCACCACATGAGTATTATATGTATGTTGTGTATCACTCAGTTAACAAAAATTAAAACAAAATAAATAAATTTCCTTCAAAAGAACACATAAAGTTCACCTGGAATGTCCAGTTCTCTCAAAAACACTATACAGGGTGTAACGGTTAAGGTCGTACAACCGGCCAGGGTTCAATTCTACAACTAATTTGTGACTTTTTTTGTCTCCTGACTTTTTTTCTCAACCCCCTTAAAATCGGACTTTTTCCTCTTTTAAGATTTTTTTCGTGTTGTCGACCTTACGCCATTAAAACAGCCATAACTCCCTTGTTTTCCAGTCAAAATTCAAATGTAATTATACCGTTGGAAATAGCGTTAAATTCTCTATCTCCCTAGTGTTAAATAAAACTTGAAGAAGACTGAAATGTTGAAAAATGAGCACAAATAGTAAAATCTCGAATATCTCGGAAATTTTTCGTTTTTTCAAACGTTTGTAACACTAACTGAAACTGCCGGTTAAGTTCACACTGTAACCCCAAAAGTTGGCTCAAAATCTCAGCTTTCCAACGATATAGCCATAAAATTGTTTACAGTAGACTAATGGTGTAAAATCCTCGTTCCCGTGCCAAAAACCGTGGATCTTCCAGTAAAAATCGACGTTTCGCCAAAATCCGCATTTTTACCCTAAAATGAGTTAGGCAGCCATCTTTTCGTACTTTGTCTCACTGAGTCAAATGATGACACAAGACTTATCGAAAAAGCAGTCACTGATATCTTGTCCAATTCACTTTTCGAAAATTGTCTTAATTTCTGTTAATTTGTATGCCAATTTTTTTATTACTAGATCGGCCAAGTTAAACGTTACTACCGTTGACAATAAGGTCGAAGGTATGTTTTTAATGTCCATCCTCCTCCCGTCATCGAAAGTAATCAAACCACCCTGTTCATAATAATCTGTATAAAACAAAATAGCAGTTCATAAAACTGGAAGATATCAATAACAAACAAAACCAATCTCATTTTCTGTATGAATGGGATAAGCCTTTCAAGTAGATGGAAGACACAATTATTATTGAAGGAAGGATTCAATACTTACAGTTGAAATCCGGTTAGCGAAATGACATAAATCCCCTTTGCTAGTGACGCGCACAGAACACAAAACATGAACAGCATAGTCAGCCGGTTACATACCCTTGAAAACACGTTTTTGGATGCTACGCGCCTGTGTGGGAACCGCCGCTAGCATTCCCGTACAGCTTCACTGGCGTTTTGGTTTGTGAAACCATAAACCAGCAGCATATCGGCATACTCTTGATTGGAAAAAGTTGCCATGATACAAGTAGATGTGTAGGCAGGTCACGAACTGATCACTGATAAGATAACTAATCTGATGTTCGGAACCTACTGTTATTATGAACAGGGTGGTTTGATTACTTGCTTGTTTAAAAACATGTTTAACGTTTAAAAAAATGGTTAAAAACATACCTTCGACCTTATTGTCAACGGTAGTAACGTTTAACTTGGCCGATCTAGTAATAAAAAAATTGGCATACAAATTAACAGAAATTAAGACAATTTTCGAAAAGTGAATTGGACAAGATATCAGTGACTGCTTTTTCGATAAGTCTTGTGTCATCATTTGACTCAGCGAGACAAAGTACGAAAAGATGGCTGCCTAACTCATTTTAGGGCAAAAATGTCTTTCGCGAAAAACGTCGATTTTTACTGGAAGATCCACGGTTTTTGGCACGGGAACGAGGATTTTACACCATAAGTCTACTGTAAACAATTTTATGGCTATACCGTTGGAAAGCTCAAATTTTGAGCCAACTTTTGGGGTTACAGTGTGAACTTAACCGGCAGTTTCAGTTAATGTTACAAACGTTTGAAAAAACGAAAAATTTCCGAGATTTTCGAGATTTTACTATTTGTGCTAATTTTTCAACATTTCAGTCTTCTTCAAGAAGTTTTATTTAACACTAGGGAGATAGAAAATTTAACGCTATTCCAACGGTATAATTACATTTGAATTTTGACTGAAAAACAAGGGAGTTATGGCTGTTTTAATGGCGTAAGGTCGACAACACGAAAAAAATCTTAAAAGTGGAAAAAGTCCGATTTTAAGGGGGTTGAGAAAAAAAAGTCATGAGACAAAAAAAGTCACAAATTAGTTGTAGAATCGAACCCTGGCCGGTGGTACGACCTTAACCGTTACACCCTGTATAACTTCTAAGTGGCTTCAAGTAGTTGATCAGTAGATCGCGATCAGAAAGCACCTCCCGCTGTAACGACCTCCCGGATGAATGGAGCTCGCTGTTGCTCTAGTAGGTAACAAAATATTGTGTCTTGCTCGATTCTGAAGGTGAGATGGGAGGAAATTTAACGCTCTTTCCAACGGTTGCCTCATTTTTGAGTTCATCTTGTAAATTAAGGGAGTTATGACCGTTTCAGTGACATCAGGTCAAAAAATCGCATGCTGCGCGAATGGGATTTTCCCATCATCCATCGATCGAAATCCATCATAAATTCCAAATGAAGCGTGCTGGGGGCATTTAGACGCTTTGACGTGCGAATCTTCCTAGTTAGTACCAAAAGTGAGAAGAGGGGGGACGGCGTGCTCAAAACGGTTGTTCTTCCAGCCCTTAAAAAAACTTCGTTTGTGATGTACGCATGACGTGTTGCGCGGTATTCATACCTCATATCTCTGCCACTCTTAGGATGGCTGAGCTCCGAAAACCCCATTAAGATTCCCGTTGACCACACGGCCATACTCCTCTATAATTATGATATCCCTCCTTTAACACATCCCCTATTATATCATCCATTCCCTCATTATATACGCTCGTATATTAAGAATCGAGTTCCCTTGCTCTTTTTTTATGTCCTCTCATTCTCTTTTCTTCCTCTTCGCCTTCTCTCTCGGTTTTCTCTTTATCGTTTTTCTCTCTTCAACCTACGTCCTTTTTTGTCTTAATTCCCGAAGCTCGCGGGAGTTTTTCAAACCCGTTCCTTCAAGACACGGAACTGTTGTGGGATTTAATTGAAAATAATCTCGTCAGTCCCACCTTCCGAGGGCCTGACAGCTCGAACCGTTTTCGAGTGAAGCGATTCATAGTTTTCGGATACGTCTGACTCATCTGAAACTGTAATGGAAGATGCGTTTCTTATAGAGAAAACCGTTTCTCGCAGCATTCAATTACCTTCTCACCTTTCTTAGTGATGAAATGAGTCGTGAAGTTCCCTCTCCGAAACAGTAATTACTCGTAACCTCATGTTCAACTATTCACTTGAAAGTCAGCCTCCATCTTTTCAGGTTATAACTGATGTTAACCGTTATCTGAGCTCAATTATCCGGATTTATTACGTTTTTTCCATTGCGATGTGGCTAAAATTTGAAAATTTTGGGACTAACAGTGTGTCAGCGACCTGGAAAACCTGAAATACTTAGGAAATTTTACTCTGCTGGAAAACTCAGGGAATTTCGTTTTTCTCTCGAAAACCATAGAAAAAGCCTGAAGGCCGAACATTTTTGTATGAAGTTCCGGCAGCCAAAGGGGATTATTAATTTCATTATTATTTATTTGATTTTTTTAATTACGAGTAGAATTTCGTATTTCATTTTCATTCAAGATGTTTCATTGCGATGATAAACTTAGTGAATGCATCTTCACAACAGAAAGACCCAACCATACAATGTGTTAGCATCATCATCACACTGATAAATCAGCGGTTAAACGACTGAAAATGTCGAGTTTTCGATTATTGTTGGTGACAGAAATATCTGTAACGTCCAAAATGCCAGAGCACCTCTAGGGGTCAAGTTTTCTGAATTCATAGAATATTATATCTAATATATATAGATCCGTTGGGATATTATATAACTTACTGGGCATATTATGAATAATTTCCTCTGACGATTCACATAGGATACTTATAGAATTATCGTGATCTTTAGTAAACTGAAACCCCTTAATGATAGATGGCAACTGTTTATCAAGAAGCCTCTCCGTTTTTACTGATGAAATCGATAACTACCAAAACTACGTATAATTAACTCTTGAAGAATTTAGTTTTTCCCGTTTAACTTGGTCTTTTGTATCAGATATTGCTACTATCCGACGCCTGCTTAGGGACCCTCGGAATTTCGCTTTAATGGCGCATTCACAAGAGATCGCACAAGGTGCCGGTTTTTATCTCAAAACGTCATCTACTAATTACCACCTCGGCACCAGCTTCAATTCTTGCCACGTTTCGATTTTCCAGACCCTACAGTTCACGCGCCTCCACATTGTTCCCTCAATTTCAGAATATAACGCGATTATGCTTTAATTTATTTGTCGAGTTGATTTACACGTTTGTTGCTGTTTCGCTGACTCAGTAAACGAGTTAGGAAGCTTTACATTCGTGGAGCAAGTCTAAAAAATGAGGATCCTTCGAAATCAACAATTTAAATCGAATTTCAAAGCTTTGGGGACAAACTCCGGTTGAGTATGTCGGTTGAATATGATTCCTTGTTCCGAATTCATGGTGCAATGTCCTTGAAAATTTCTGATAAAGTACAGCACGAGCGTTCTCGCAAACGAGATTTTACTTCACTATTAATTTCTTGCGATGTGATTGCTCGATTCTGTTCAAATTTGATGGGGTAGTTGGAACTGGACTCTTTGAAAACTGTCCATTGGTTTCATCATTTGAAGGATGAAGAGAGAGAGATTCATTTGGTACGAACCAGATAGATACAAAGATGGAAAACGTGCTTTATTTGACCAAAATATGAAAGATTCAATGAACAGTTTAGCGGAGCCATGCTATATAAGATGAGTTTAACTAAACAATAATACGTTGTACGTAATAACGACACAAGATAATACCTAATGCTGGGAATCATGAAGTACAAATTTGATTAGATCTAGGTCTATAAAATACTCGTAGTACTAAAGATGATCGTAAAAACCATATTTCCTCGTGGTTTCAAACCTTAGCTGCCACGAAACTCTACAATACCTTAGTAGCCTCGCGTCCTTATCGTATTGAAATATGATTCCCAATTGAGTACTCTGTGCTCCAGAAACCGAAGCCTCTCCACTTCCCTTCTACTACACAATTCACAGATTTGGTTACCTAGATCAAAGGCCTGTATTTACAAGGCTAACACGTCTCCCCGTATCTTGAAAAGCCATTTGCTTAATCGGAAATCTTTGATTTGGACTAACTGGGTCATCTCTCACATCCTTGAGGACGCTCTTATCCAGCGAGATGTTGTACTTCCGTTTCAAATGTTCCCACTCCTCCGCCCACCATATTTGGTTGGAACCACGGTACTTTTAAAACACCAAGACAGACTGACACGAAACAAAAATTTCCCAGGAAGGTCAAAAAAGGTAAAACGTGAGTTGAAATTTGGATTTTTGAGGATATTTGTTTTTAACCTTGAAAAGTGAAAAAATATGCTTCCGCTACTTTGGTATACCCGGAAGCAAAAGTTATAAATAGTCAACATACTGTACTTAATTAGTACCTAATCTTCAACACTGTGTTGCTTCTTGTTGCCTCAAAAATGTTTTGCATAAGAGAATTCTCCAGAAGCAGGCTTCAAAGGTTGTATTTCAAGGCTAACACGTCTTCCCTTATCCTGAAAAGCCGTTTAATCGGAAATTTTTGATTTGGGCTGACGGAGTCGTCTCCCCAATCTTTGAGGACTGAGCTGTTATCCAGCGAGATGTTGTATTTTCATTGCAAATGTTCCCACTCCTCCGCCCAGACAATTTGGTAGGAATCACAGTAGTATCACAGGAATCACAGTAGTAGGAAATCACAGACTCATAGAATCACAGAAATCACTATTTCACAGAAATCACTATTTCACAGAAATCACTATTTCACAGTAGTAGGAAATCATAAAATAGTAGTAGGAATCAGTATCACAGAATCACAGAATCAGAATCACAGTAGTAGGAAATCACAGAATCAGAAGACTCATAGAATCACAGAATCACAGAAATCACTAGAAATCACTATTTCACAGTAGTAGGAAGTCACAGGAAATCACTCCTCCGCCCAGACAATTTGGTAGGAATCACAGTAGTATCACAGGAATCACAGTAGTATCACACCCTACATGTAAAACAAAATGACAGACACGAAACCAAAATTGTACAGAAAGGACAAAAAAAAGATGAAACGTGAGTGAGCATTTTGATATTGGAGGACATTTTTTTTAAAATACCAAATCACTTTAACCTTGAAAAGTGAAAAAAAACATGATTTTGCAACGTTACTGTACCCGGAAGCAAAAGTTAGAAACCATCAAATTATTCCAGAAATCTTCACCACCGTATTTCTGCTTGTTGACCCAAAAACCATCAACACGATTGCAAAATTCTAGTTTTGCATGGGAGAATTCTTGAGAAGCAGCTTAATAGGCTTCTAAGGCCTGTATTTCAAGGCTAACACGTCTCCCCGTATCTTGAAAAGTCATTTGCTTAATCGGAAATCTTTGATTTGGACTAACTGGGTCATCTCTCACATGCTTGAGGACGCTCTTATCCAGCGAGATGTTGTACTTCCGTTTCAAATGTTCTCACTCCTCCGCCCATATTTGGTAGGGACCGCGGTACTTTTAAAACACAAAGACAGACTGACACGAAACTAAAATTTCCCAGGAAGGTCAAAAGGTAAAACGTGAGTGGAAATTTGGATTTTTGAGGATATTTGTTTTTAACCTTGAAAAGTAAAAAAAAACGCTGCAAATCATTGCTCAAAGGTTTATTATTTTCTGTATAGATCATCCTTCTGTATAGATCACTGGTTCTCCATCAATAGCACCTACCACCATCTGTATTCTCCCTTGACCTTCCCTCTCAAATTTCAGCTCCTGAGTTCAATAGGATTGAAAATGGCTTCGGAGCTCACTCAGCTGATCAGTGATCAGAAGAGTGAAGAAGATCTCCTCGAATGCTGGAGACGCCTGGAAGAGCACTTCCATTCAATAGGATTGAAAATGGCTTTGGAGCTCACTCAGCTGATCAGTGATGTGAGGAGTGAAGAAGATATCCTCGAATGCTGGAGACGCCTGGAAGAGCACCTCCATTCAATAGGATTGAAAATAGCTTTGGAGCTCACTCAGCTGATCAGTGATGTGAGGAGTGAAGAAGATATCCTCGAATGCTGGAGACGCCTGGAAGAGCACTTCCATTCAATAGCATTAAAAATGGCTTCGGAGCTCACTCAGCTGATCAGTGATCTGATCAGTGAGCAATGATTTGCAGCATTTTTTACCTACAAACATTGTTTTACCTACCAATTTTTTTTACCTACCACACCTACCTATTGGTAGGTACTACCTACCACACTATAATGGCTTCACACCTTCACAATCAAGTTTATTAGAAAGAACTAAACGCTTCACACTCGATTCGAAAAATAGAAAGCTTGATATGGAAATTTGATCACTGGTTACGCAGAAGGCAAAACTGTATACAAATCGAAGAAATGAACAGCGATCGCATTTTAGTCAGATAAAATTTGAACGGCGATTAGACCTCTTTTGCGATTCACACTCATGATTCTGTTTTATCGAAGGAAAACCTTCAAATACACGTAGGGACCGAACGGTTTGTCCTACAGAGCTCCGGGTGGTCTCAAAAATTTTTAAAAATTCTGTACTATTAAAATTGGTGAAAAAACGATACCTTTATTTCGAGAGTTTTCGATCTAGGGCACTCTTGAAAATTTCAACCCTTAATTTTCACCCCTTAGAAGTGACCTACATCAACCAAAAGCTTCGCGGCACAACTAGACCCCAAATGGAGCCCATATACCAAATTTGAACCAAATCGGTCCAGTGTTGCTAAGAAAAGTGCCGCGTACGGCGGACGGCGGACGGCGGACGGCGTACGGCGTACGGCGTACGGCGGACGGACGGAAATTTTTTTATTCGATTTTCGGAATCTACGTACCTTGAAACGTAAAACATCAAATTTTGAGGGGGGGTTAAAATTTTTTTTTTCTTGCTCGATTCCAAAGGCTTATTATTGAAAATAATAAACCAAAATGCTTCCGCTACTTTGGTATACCCGGAAGCAAAAATTATAAATAGTCAACATACTGTACCTAATATTCAACACTGTGTTGCTTCTTGTTGCCTCAAAAACTTCCAAAAATTGCCTCAAAAATGTTTAGTTTTGCTTCATATTGTCTTTTCAGTAAAACCTGTCCCTGGTTTCGTGTCCCGTAGCTCGTGTCATATCTAATTACCCTTGTGTTTTCTTCGCTGAGAAATTGTTTCAGACAGCATAGACATTCTTTATTGCACACATAACCTGGTTGTACAGGTTATAACTACTGTTCAAGACTCGTGCAGTTGTGTAAATTAGGTATTGTGAGTACGTCTCATGTCTCAACTACTGTGTAAACGTCATATTCCATAGTTGTCTTCTCACTCATGTTGCTGACTCACAACTCACAATGAATGTATCATGAGTGGTAAAACAATACAACGCGCAAGTCTGCTCCGATCACTTTTAAACCCAACTGTTATGTTGACAAGCGGTTTCGAGTGTTTTGAAGTCCCAAATCCTCCGAAAGTAGGAAAACAGGCGAAAAGGAGGATAAACGATCGTAAAAAAAAACTCCGGTCTGGTATCATTCGAACGTTGACACCGTTCGTTACAAATCAATAATCTGCTCCATTGAGACCACATGTGGAGGTCACCTCTACGGGGAGAAGATCCCCAGGTCTTCGCTCCACAATAGAAGTGATCATTTTCCTCTTCACTTTCTTCGTATACTCTGTGTACCTAAACCTCCTGTATCATTACGTGGGTTATTTACGGCTCTATTTGTGTCTCATCTATGTATTTTAACCTTAATTTTGGTGATAAATTCGGTGTTGCAAATATTCAGGGGAGTAAACAAAGTATTATTTGATTGATTTTATTTATTCATCTATTTAAAAAAAAATACACCTGTACTTCTGCTCTTCTATTTCTTCCTAATTTCTGTTGAAAAAAATTTCAAGTTCCTCAATTTATTTTTTTTTTAAATCGTAGTTTTGCCTATTTGTCCTATTGATGGCCAATTATGGCTTATTATTTTGAAAAAAATTGTCACCTTCTCTCCTCCCCTCTGAAAATTTGAGCTCTTTTGGACCAACTTTGCTTCTTATGGGGATATAACTGGCGTTTTTTCGCCAATTTTATTTTTTATTTTATTTATCTAATTTATACGGGCATGACGCCCAATGTCAGAATATTATTAATACAACATCAGCTCTACGAGTATATGAACAAAGAGGGGAAAAATGCTACTTAGTGCAAATATTATACATTTGTTCTCTGAATTTTTCCAACGATAGGGCAAAAACGTCCACATTATCCTCACTATGTAATCTGTTCAACATTCTCTGGGCTCTGATGAGAGGATTGTTCAGTAGGAACATAGCGACAGTAACAATGTAAAACCGCGTAAATTGAAAAAACTATATTTTTCAGGAGACGTAAAAAACTTCTATTTTCAAGTCATTTCGAAGTTTTTTACGTCTCCTGAAAATTTTCGTTTTTTCAACTTACGCAGTTTTACATTGTTACTGTCGACGGAATGGAAGACTATTCCTTGTACAATGCAGAGGGGCATGAAAACAAATTTTATTTAATTAAATTTAAGATGATGGCGATTTTTCTAGAAATAAATGAGACCCATGTTACAATGTGAGCTCTAAATAATCAACCAACGTTAAATGAGCGTTGATTGTGAAATTCGTTAGAATTACACGCGGCTCCCAGCGTCTTCCATTCCTATTGTTCTAGATCTCAGTTCTCTCGCTAGAGTACGTAAAAAAAGTAAAGTAAACAACCATTTCAGGTTGGATTTGGCCATTCCTTGCGTCGCGGACGTCATCAGCTGTCTTCCTAAGGGAAGATCAGAATTTGTTCTGATGATTTCGCTCATTTCTTCCCATTGCCTGGGTTGTGATGAAGGGGGCGATGAGAGCCCCGGACGCACAAAAACGCACGCTGCCAGCGGTGATACTTGAACTCACGACCCCCGCAGAAGTCGGTCCAAAGTCCACCACCAATCACAGATCCTCCCTTAATAAGAAAAAAAGGCCAAAGATAAACAGCGAAAGTATAATTGGGTTGGCCATTGCAATCCTATGTTTGGTATATCAGAAACTACGAAGATGAGGAATGAACTATGAGGATGATCATAAACTACCCATCATAACGCATTTAAGTTCAAAATAGATTGGGATGAGGATTAAACAGGCATTTACTCCTTTTCTGCTTGGCTTTCCGTCAATATATTTCCTTGTCCAGGGCTCAAGAATGAATTATTACAAGGATGAATTACTGAGTGAGATCCTCTCTGACTTCTAAAGCAAAACTCAGAAAAGCCATCAATCCTGTAGTGCATCAAGCCTGCATAACTTGTGTACTATGTACAACAAAGTTTACATTAATAAAAAAATGGTGTCTACTATTTAAGAACAAAAACTATTGAAAACTATAAATAACTTCAAGCAAATTACAAATATTATTTAAACATTTATCAAAATTTTTCATGTTTAAAATATAAATGATTTATAAACTATTGATAAATGTGTAAATGTATTGCAGTTTGCTTGAAATTTTTTAAATAGTTTTCAATAGTTTTTGTATTCAAATAATAGACTTTTCTTGAATAGGATTGATAGCTTTTCTGAGTTCTGCTTTGGACGTCTGAGTGAATCTCACTCAGTAATTCATCCTTGAGTCCTGAAGAAGGAAATATATTGACCGAAAGCTCGGCAGGAAAGGAGTGAATACCTGTTTGATCCTCATCCCAATCTATTTTGACAAGGTATATTAGGTTGGAAGGTTCAATTGAGTAGTATTTTTGGTGGATCCTGAGGCGGATGATATTAAGATTGCTAACAATATTCGTCAGACGAAAATTCCTCTCGAATAGGTTTTTTGGTGCCTCCGAAGTTCATACTTCCTGGTACATGGAAATGAAATAATTTGATTATTTAGGGAAGCTGTTAGAGGATGACGTGTTCTACGGTTTCAAATTAAAATCGAACTTAGTCGGTTGCGACACAAATTAATTGCACTAATGTACGACGAAAGCCAAATTAAATTTCGAACACCGCCTTTCACCATCACTGAACATGTTTTACAAACAAACGTAAATCACCTAGGAAACCCACCGCAGGATTTACTGCCCACCGCACTCGGGAAGCCATTAAATTATTTGTGAGGTATTTTCGAAGTTTTTTGAAGATGTTTCGAGAGGAAGAGATACGGGGAAAAAACCTCATAACGTTGTTTACTTTTTTTTATTTCCGAAATAACAGTCGACGGAGTCATTCGCCGCTAAATAGCGTTTCTTCTCGCGCATCAAGACTACTTTTCTCTCCAGAAAAACCACTTTGTCGAGTAATTTATAGGACGACATGTTCGGCAGCTCACCGGGGGACCTCTTTCCTAACGAATTAGTGAATACCATTAGCGCCTCCGGAGTTCTTATGAGTGTTATGGACAATACGAGAAATGATCGAGAGGAAGAAATCCGGTACGGATGTAATCACTTGTGGCTGAGTTCTCAATGAACCAGATTCGAATGGGATCCTGCGTTTGCTCTTCCTGAGCAAAATTGATTTTTACTGATCAAATCAATGCAGTCCTTATTTCCCTTGAATCAAGTTGCATGCAACATTGATGCGCTTCCTTAGCTACCAATTATGTTATACAAGCAGCTACCTACTCTTGGATAGTTTTCGCGGACGGATTTTAAATTACATTTCTATTAATAGGTATATTTTAGAGAGAAAAAAAACACTTAATTAATAGGTATATTGATCCAGTGATCAAAACGTGAACTGCGCCGATGTTTTTGCTGAATAACTAAGAAAACAGGAGAGACCGCTGTGCAGACCTTAAAGTTAACCGTTGTGTAATATTTTGTGTAGAATCAATTCCCTTCTGCATGAATGGGCGAGCCTCCAAAAACTGGTCATTTTGAAAATTACCTACTTTTCACTAAAATTATTTATCAAACTTTTTTTACTTTTTTCCAATTATAAAAAGGATTTGCATTCTACATTAAACCTGTTACCATATGAACCAAACCTTTTGCCAAAATAATTAAACCTCTTCCCGAAACAATTCAATTTTTTCCAAAATTATCAAACCTTTTTCTGAAAAAATTAAACTTCCTCTATATTTAACCTATTAACGCCCAGTGTTGCCATATGGCAAGAGGGCCTGCCTTTCTGTTTGGAGGCCACTGGGCACCTTCCTGAGTCATTGAGAAGTTCTTTATCCTGGAGATCTTTTTCTCGGGATCTGTCTGATCATAGTGAAGTATAATTCACTTAATTCTCTATCACCAGCCATGAGGGTGAGGCACATAGCACGAAGTTTCATCTACAAATTCAATGGGTAAATGACCTGATTGGATGTCATCAGTACTACCGATTTTCCTACGAAATATGCGGTAATAAGCAGAAGTCTGCCAAGTGTTTGTTGCATTGGATGCTCACAAAGCACAATGCGTCACCTTCAAATTGATTGATTCTTGGCCTGGCTAGAGGTTGTAAGAAATAACAAGTACCCTACCAAATACTCATGTTTTCATCACTAGGGCTATGATACTTTATCCAATCCTTTAGTGGTTTTTCTTTTTACTAATTATGAATGATACAATGAGTTGATGAATTACACTCAATATTGCATGTATTCCTCATCCAATATTCCAAAAGAGTTCCTGGTAGATCCGGTAAGATCACGATACAACATACTAAAAGTTTTTGAAAAATAAAGATCAGTTCTTGTGGCTCCCAGCGTTGCGATATGGCAACGTAAACCCATGAAATTCGACCAGGGGATTTTTGAAATTATTTTTCCCTTGTTCTAAAGACTATTTGGAGTCGGAATATCGGATCTATTTTCAAAATATACAGAAAAAAAAGTTTCGGGCGTTAATGGGTTAAAAAGATTGAATAGAAATAAATAGGAGAGATAGCAACCAGAATGAAGTTGAGCAACTCATGAAGTGGACACCACTTGTGAATCCCTTTCGAGTGATACCCACCACTCGGAAGAGATACAACTTTGTAGTTCCTGTTGCTGATCTATTCCTTCTCAATGATCCAGCAGCGTTTTACCACCGTTTTCTAAGCTGTTTACTACACTCCTGTCATTTTCGATTCGAATTCCTTATAATGAGTGCTAGTGATTCTAGCTCAAGTTGTGTTTGTTTTGTTGGGCGAAGGTTAGATTGTTAACAATAGACCACGAGGTACAGATCAAGGAAAGTCACCTCCGACGTGCTTGAAATGATCGAAAGAAAACAAGCCCAGTAGATTTGGGTGTTTCCTCCACACAGGGCCTTGAATAAACTATTTCTCACTGAAAATTTGTTTCGGGAAAAGATTTAATTATTTTGCGGAAAGGACGAATTTATTTTGGCAACAAGTTTGATAAAAGGTTTATCCTTGTATCTATCGGCTAATCCTAATCTCCCTCTTAATTTTCTTCCAATTTGTGGAATTTTAGAGCTTTTTGAAGAATTTTTATTTCGTATCTATCTCCGGTCAATTTTTCGTATCGAGTAAACTGTGAAATCATGGCGTAAATTGATGAATGTTAGATACTGCGATCTGAGTCGGTTTAGATGGAATTTCAGTGCTTTGAGCCATAATTTGTGCGCAAATGGAAACATGATTTTTCTAAATACTCGATTTCTCACAACGTAATAGCTCGATTTTGCTCAGATTTTGAAGGGAGAAACCTGAAGCCTGAAAAGGAAATGAAGTGTCATCGTGTTAATTGAATTGAATTGATAAATTACACTAACCTTCTTCGAATTTAAGTCCTCGAGACATGATTATATAGATGAAGTTTCTTTCCAACTTGTTTTGCCTATAGGTAGTCACAAACTATTCTCTCCCGTTAAAATTTTACGTCCGTACGCCCTTTTCCCCCCAATTCCTCCAGGACGCCAAGAATAAGGACGACAATTTCCGCTCCGGACTTTTCTTTCAAGGAACACGACACCCGGAAATAAAAGGCCCAATTGCGATTACGGGAGCACCTCCCGACCCTTGAAATATTTAACCCAAGTGCTTCTGAGACCTCATCCCTTCCGTATATATCCATTAAGTACGTACAAGCTTCCCTGACCCGTTATTTATACGGTCCCAAACCCGCAAAGGACGATTAAAAATGCATTTTTATTGCAGCTTTAGCATTCATCTTTCCTGACTATACGTCTTCATTTCGACTCTCCTTTATTGCTTTCCCCCTTTTCGTTTGTTCCTCCTCCACTCCGTTTTACCGCGCCAACGAATCAATCCGATCGTTTCCTTTAGGGGCCATCGAAAGATTTGTTTTCGGGGAGAAATTAAATTTTCACCGTCCCAGATTTAATGATAGTTAACAAACATTATTTCCCTTCGCCTTCTATGGCCGGTCGTAAAGATGGCATCAGGGGCAGATCTTTATTTCCTTGTTCGTTCCTAAATAATTGATCCTTAATTATAGCTCTACAGTGGAATTAGCTCCCGAGACCTCTCCATTTCGTAGCTGGGTCGTTTTCAAATACGCATTCACCTTGCAGAAACGCGCTCGTTTGAATACCCATAATAATGATTATTATTTCACTTTAGGCCCCCAAGGTCTTTTTCAATTATTCTTGCACCTTTTAGTTTAAAGTATTTGGATATTAATAATAATTTCATCATTATGAAGGGTCTTAGGTACCTATAATAGGGAAAGGTTTCTCATTTTTATTGCTGATCATGTCCTGCGACAAATCCTTGTTAGGTTCTCTAAAGCGTTTTGTTCTCTACTGTAAGTTTGTTTCGTCTAAAAATTTCTTGTTGTTTTCGAAAAAAAATTCCTCCAAAACCGAAATATCCACTTCTATTTCACATTTTAAACATTTCTGATACATTTATTTTTCGTGTCCGTCAAATAATTGTAACGAAGAAAACTATTCTCACAATAACGCTAATATACAGTCCGATTTTGGTGGAATTTTTTGGTATTTTTCAGAAAGGACTGTGTAGTGTGTAGGCAGTTAACGTAAAATTCTCCAAGCATAATCTCGTCAACCACACTGCAAAACCCTGTATGTTCGAACGAAGCTCCATGCGAGTCACGGTAACATAAAGGCATACGCACTGAATTTAAGGAGGTTCCCGACAAACAAGTTGTAACTACTCATCATTGAGAAGCAATTAGAAGTTGTACCTCAATTTCGTCAACCCTAAATGGTGTCCAAAGCCACATATACCATGAAGACCCAAAGCCTTAGTTCCCTGAAAATTCTAACTTACAGGGTTTTGCAGTGAATGTGTCGATATGCTAAGTACAGAAGGCCAAATTTTCGTCAAACATAGTGGGTGGTTGAGGGTTGAAGTTTTGACTGTACCCAAAGAATTTCATCATGGTCGTCGCGCATGCGGAAAAGTGAAGTTCTTGTTAGAAACATAACCTCTACTGATACAATCTTATTTCAATAGAATTATCTGAAATTGTGCTTGGTTTGCTCCAGATGGGCCTTATAATGAAACTCACAACATCTAGACTCAATAAATTGGAAGTTTGCGGGAGATAGCCGAGGTTCAATCGTTTTAGAATTCTGTCAAGTGTTTTCGGGACATAACCGTTATATGCTACATAATCGTTACATAGCATTTCCAAGGCAAATTAATCCTCTTCCAAACTATATTTTTCCCAACCAGATTAAACTTTTTCCAAATCAAATTTATCCTTTTCAACATAACAATTTATTTCTACACGTATATAATCACTCGCGACGAGATTGTGGGAAACCATTTTAATAACAATGGAGTTGAGTTGAACGTTGTCTATTTCCACGAAAATAATGAGTTACAAGTTAAATCGATTTTAACGGTTAGGTCATCATCAGTAAGAAACAATAACTGAAGGTACATCATAGAGAGCATAGCTCATATAGTCTAAAGTGAAAGGGAGCTTGAATCCCATTTATCGAGAAACTGAAAGTCATACCCAATCAGAGTGAAGCAGATAAGTGAAAGGACAATCCTATTGGTTCAGAGAAGTGAAGGGGCCTGGGAGGATCATCAAATGCCAATCAAGCCAGACAAAGTGAAAGGGAGCTCAAACATTGGTTAGGGTAACATTCTGAAGGGGGGGGGGGAGCTATTGCAGGAATGAACCTATCAACGGTGAAACATATTTCAAATAGTCGTGGAAATTGACAACGTTCTACTCAACTCCGTTTTTATTAATTTATTTCTAGGTAAGTACCTAGTAAAGTATGAATCTCACAAAGTAAGTATACCATCAGAACATCATCTTGAAAATTCAATTAAAATTTGTGTAAATTTTCAACGAAAAAGCAGTAAGTAGCGAAGATTGGATAGAAATTTCATTAGGAAGGAATACTCATTACCCTCATCTTCGGGAGCCTCCGAAGATATCGGACAGAAGAATCGTAAATTCTCCACATTCTTCAGCTAAAAACTTCCCCCGTTTTTCTACAACGCCTACAATTAGCAAAAATGTTCACTGGGTGTATTTTCTCGAAAGGATCAATTTGATTTGGAAAAAAAAATGAGTAATTTGGTTTAGAAAAGGATTAATTTGACAAATCCATTACGTTTCAACAACTACTGGAGTCCTTGACCACCTTTCTTACTTCTGCAATGTTCAATAAAGTTTTTCCTCTCTCTTAATTTGAAATGGAAATGCTACATAACTATCGATGCTCACGATACATGGGAGATCCACATGAACATCGGTTTAATCTTTTTACATGTCTGCCAGGTGTGTTTGGCACATAGCTTCTTCATACCTGTTCCATGATTGTATCGAAGATCCGATCATGAAATGGCCTGGAAGATCTTCAATTCGTACAGAATTCAAAGGCCACCCTGTAGGCACAAGGAATGAACTGCGCACGTGCGATTTCAGTAACTCAGTTTAGTATAAATATAGCAGGTAAGCCTTCCAGGTCAACGATGCCCTAATTGCTTACGTGTTCCAACCGAGGCGCCTCGTCCCTACCTACCCCAGTGACCCGGATCGTCAGACCTATGAAAAACCTTCCTACCTATTTCTAAAACTTGTAATTTGCGGCTGCCGGTTTAAAAGTCCCGTAACATGGTTAGCAGAAACATCATTTTACCTGAGCCCACTTATATAGAAGCCTTTTTGAGTTTAATAGCTACTTAAAAAATTGATAAATACGTCGTTTCCTGCTGCTGTTGAGTACTCTATTTAAGACAGATGTGAGCGTTTACTATTTCGTGAACTTGAGTGGGTATTTCGATGAAACGACCTTCGATGTACGATTCTTTAAAGGTTACATTCTAAAACTGAAGGGTCTCAATTTCACTTAATCACAATACGAAGGCTCATGCTTTCAATTAAAGATGTTGGAATAATGTAGTAGTTCATTGACTTGAATTCGGAGAAGAAAAAAAAGAAATTTGGGAGTACTTCTTAGAAGAATACGTATGGACAGAGGTTCTGATGGTGCTTTTGTGTGTTCTCTGAGTCATTGGGCAGTTTGAAAATCGCATTTCGGCCAAAACTACTTTTAATTCGGGCAATAGATCCAACTTGAAGTAGTCAGTCTACAAAATTTGTCGTTACTGTCAATCACCCCTGAAGAGTCGAAAATAGGCATAAATTAACGAAACAGCTCGGATTTGTAAATATGGTTTGAACTGATTTTTGTTGCGGCTTTGGATTGTTCTCTAATCGTGAAGCGAATGGGACCAATCATTGTTCAAGTGTAGTTAGTAGGTACACCTTCAATCACGAGGAACGATGATCATTCAAATTACAATAACTGGTTGATGATAAGTACTTGAGAATGGCTTTGGTCGTTTTTCATGAACAAATCACAATCACATTACTACAATACAAATATACAATGGGGTATTTCGGTGGGTCGGAAATTCAGGTTTTTGACCTCAAATTTGGATTCAGCACCCTTGAAAACCTATATACTCCAACTTTAAGCCCAATGATACTATAACATGTGGTAGAAAAATTAATTAAAGAGATCACACGTTTGAAAAAGGCGGGCCGCTATAAATGCACACACACTAGGCAAGGACTACGCCGCGGACTGCCCCGCGCGCGTGTGTGAGTAGAATTTTGTAGTATCCAAGAGGGGTTTCTGTGCATGGATACTTTTTCAAAGACAGTTGGCTAGCTACGTCACGATTGGCTAGCTACGTCACACCATTCAAATCTTCAACTTTCCTTAGCTTCTCTGATTTTTTAAAAACATTTTCTCAACGAACAGACCCGATTACCGTTATTCCTGAGCCTTACTCTTTTGGAAAAAAAATTTAAAAAAATTGACTGAAATACCCCATTACATGGAAAATACTGAACTGATCCATCTACAAGTACACTCAACAGTAAAGCTCTTTCAAAGCAGTCTGTGTGCGCTTTGTCACAACTACCGCACTCCCTCGAGATCCAGTCTAACTATTAAATTATTAATTATCACCTCACTCTTTTAAGACCCAATCGAACTATTTATCAACATTTCTCTCTTTTTCATTAACTTTTCATAAGTTGGGGGTCAGCTGTGGCCGTGCTCGTTGCGGCGTGCGTCTTTTGGCGACGGTCTCGAGACGGCTACTGCGGGGAAGTCGTGAGTTCGAGGCTTGCCGGGGCGGCGTATTTTCGTGCGAGCCGGGCTCTTCCCCCCCCCCCCCCCATCGCCACAACACAGGTCGGTGAGGCCGATGGGAAGCCATGAGCCAAATCATCAGAACAAAATCTGATCTTCCCTTATGAAGACAGCCGATGACCACCAGGAATGGCAGTCGGACGAAAATCCAACCTGAAATGGTTGTTTACTTTACTGTACTTACTACACTGTTCATATGGCCATACAAAATGTTGACTCTTAAGATCCAGCTTTTAGGGACGGCTGCACTAGCGAAATGATGTGAAAAAGTATTGCTTCACACAAAGAAAAAGAGTGTTTGCCATTTGGCGGATCAAGAGATATTTTTGAGGAAGAAACGAGAGCTCGGAAGTAGAGGAAAACGGAGGGGAGCCGGAAGCGTTGGACAGCGGGGGAGAGAGAAGCTAATCCACTCTTTTGGATTCCGGTCAAAGGCTAGAGGGTTGTTGTATACATAACAAATTTATTATTTCATAACTTGGGCGAATATGGAAGGAAGCAGTAAATATGTTACCGAACATTTCGAAACCCTCCATGTTCCCCTTTTAGGTTGGTGCAAATCGATCTCTTTCTAAATATTTGTGTCATTTTGAGTTGAATAACCTTTGCTGTACGCAAATAGGTGACGGTACGGTTTTTATTTCCTCGAACCAGCATCGCACACATAAAATTTTCCTGAATTCAGATTTTGATGGTGTTCATTTTATTTTTCGCTCCGATTTTTTGATGAAGTATCGCTGCAAATCGTTATTAAGTCAGCATCGCACAAAAGAACCACATCGAATCACCCGATTCGAAAAGCGAGACAAAATTTTTACCAATATTTCTATTTTTTCGTGTTTTTGTTAACTCTTTTCTTCTGTAAATCACATTCTATGGTTCTTTGCTTGAAGCTATAGCAATTATTTCATATTCATTTTAGCTCATATTATCTGATATTCTTCAAATGCTAAGGGATAATTTATTATCAATATTCATATCGTTCATTCATGACCTTTTAATAGTTATTACTCTAATTTTGTTTATTTGTCTCTTTCCAGGTGAGTACCTACACTGTTTTAGATCTTGGACGCGATAAATCCATAGTAAGTATTGTTTATTATTGATACCCATCCATGTAAGTACGGTTGGTTTAAACTTTGTCTTACATTGAAGACTCTGTCTAGATTCCATACTTCTAATCATGTAAGAAAACTATGACCTCAATAAATATCAATATCCAATCTTAATAATATTAATTCTTGAAAATTTCAACTCTTCATTTCCATTTGGTTGGTGGTTTTGAAATTTTCAAAAATGCTCTAGTAGGTAGTAGGTACCTACCTACGGTTGGTAGGGAGGGATCTATATAGAAGGGTGATCTATACGGAAAATAATAAACCTTTGGGCAATAATTTGCAGCGTTTTATACTTCCTGCGTCCTTCAATACAAACCACTTTTATGGAGTGTCTTGAACCTGTAAATCCCACAATGAAATGTTGAGAACAAACCTACCTAGTTGAATAAAATGGAAACTGTAGGTTCATGAAGTTAAACTAAAACGGAAGGTTCTGTTTACTTCAGTAGAAAGGAAAGTAGAAAATAAGCTCCACAAGAATCAGAGCAGTTAATATTTTCGTGAAGCATTAAGAATCAAATTTCAAATCAAGTACTGGCAACAATGATATAAAGATACAAAAGTCGCCATTATAATCAGTTGTTTTGCAATTTGCAATCAGGTAAATTAAGGAAGAAGTTATGACCTTTGAGCACAAAGGCGTGAATTTTTAATTGTTTACTTTTTACGGTAGAAGCCCCTGGCCATCATCAATTCAAGTAAGCTCCTATGAAAGTAAGCTGTTTGCCCTTCGTACCGGGACCAAACAGAATATTGTAAGAATTCTATGTATCGTTTGGAACCTACATATTCTTCCGAGACTGATTAACTGTGGTTGGTAGTTGAATGAAGAATTTATGACCTTCTATCACTGGGGGTTCTGAGTGTAACAGTGTTGGTAATCTTCAATTCAAATATCACCTTTTGCAATATCCTGAAGAGCTGTTGACGCTTCATACCTGAAGCTAATATTCTGTTATTGCATGAAATTTATTTATTGTTTCGTACGATTCTGTTGAAGGTAAATTAGATAGTTAAAGAAGAATTGATGACCTGATGGTATAATAAATTCACAGTGTACTTAAATATATATGAAACGTATGTATGAAAATGTTTGGTGCAATAAAAAAGTTTAACATGAAATGTCACCCTATGCATCTTAAGGACTCAAATGAATGGGCGAATCACATTTTAAAGTTACTTTCATTTAAAATATGTTGTTACGAATACTCTTGGAAACCGGTTATCCTTGTCACACAAAATAACAATCGGAATAAACAAGTCGAAACACCCAGAGAAATAAAGGTGTAGCCTGCTCTTGCAAATCGAGTTCATAAGTCACTCTCCCTAATCTAATAACGGCCTCGAATATTCAATTAAGCATAAAAGAAAAGAAATAAAAAAGGGAACGGGAAATAAGAATAAGAAAGGGGTGTTTTCCATCTACAAGCACCTACTAATTGTCTCACGGGGTTTTTTCCTTTATTTTAATCGGCAGTAAATTCACTTAATTAAAACGAGAGACGAAAAAAAGGATCCTATTGCATAAAACTTGACGCACTTGTAATGAAAAGGGTTGGGAGGCCTGGATTAATTTATACTCTTCGTTTTTTTATTAGTGCAGGTCAATGAGAGCTAATCTAACTTGCTTTGAGCTCACTCAGATGGAGAACAGCTGCGCATATTGTCGATAAGTACGTGACGGATTTGAACAAATTGTCAATTGTAACTCTAAATAGGGCCTCATTTTTTCTGGTAAATTTCTCGCTGCTTTAGAATGTTACCAAAGCACACTAAATATGTTTCCAGACCCAAAGTTCTTGCGATATCATAGAAAACCTTTCGAAAAATGGGTGTCGCCGATAGAACCGCTCGATACTATTTTAAAATACATTTTGAAGTTAATCAATTTTGGATTAAAAAATTCGTGAATATTATGCCAAGTTACCTTCAACAAGTCCATAATTTTTGACCATTTTGATAGTTTTCTGAAGTTGCCTCATTTTACTTTCTAAACATATTGTTGAGTAAAGCATGCATTTCAGGGGACGTCCCATTGGATAAGCATTAGGTCTATTTGAACCAATTGGTGAGCGATAAAACAAATTTTTATTTGCCTTCCTCCTGCACAAAACTGTTTTCACTCGATGTGCGTAATTTGGTTAGTATTTTGAGTTAGAAATACTGGACTCCCCCCTCGCCCATGGCTGCCATAATATTTCTAGGAGTATGCGAGCCTCTAATTTGAACAGCATTTCAAAATCCATGATCTACGATACCCAACATGCGAATTCAGTAGATAGATACATTTCCACGTCGAATTAAAAAAAACACGAAAATCGGTTGGAAATTGAGGCCTGGGCAGAGTACACAAGATTATGCCCCTAAAACGCACTGTTTTTTTAGCTTTAACCCCCCCTTTCCCCCCTTATAAGGCAAAATTCGAAATTCCGGCGACGTAGTGCACAACTAGATAGTTTTCCGCGCAGCAACATGGACACAAACATCGATCGTATTTCGGTCAGCTATAATTTGAACGGAGATTAGGCCTCTTTTGCGATTCACACTCGTGTTTCTGATTTATCGTACGTCCAACCCTTAAATTCTCGTAGGGAGCGAATGGTTTGACCTACAGAGCTCCGCGTGGTCTCTAACAATTCTATACTATTTTAAATTGATGGAAAAACAACACCTTTATAACAAAATTTTTTGACCCTTAGAAGTGACCTACATCAACCAAAATCTTCGGGACACAACTAGACCCCAAATGGAGCCTACATACCAAATTTCATCAAAATCGGTCAATGCTAAGTGGCAAAAGTGCCGCGTACGGCGGATGGACGGCCAAATTTTTATTCGATTTTTGGATTCTACGTACCTCGAAACGTAAACCAAAAAATTTTGATGGGGTGTTGAAAAAACAATTTTCTTGGTCGATTCTAAAGGTTCATTATTGAAAATAATAAACCAAAAGAAGCAGGAAAATCGGTTGAGAACTAAGGGCTGGGCAGACGGCACAAGATTTTGTCACACACACACAGAACTATGGGTTTTTCCCCGAATTCGGATTCAGAATGGTCTAAAACGGATTAGTGTGTGGTCATTTTTTTTCTATTGAGTGTTGTCCAACATCACCCCAGATCAATCGCATAAGGGCTCCCAAGTCTTCCTGTGGGACGTCCTAAAAAGTCGTGAAAAGGAAAGTTTCGAACAGCTACCAGAACCATTGCTGGTTGTGCTCATTTTTTGTATAATTGTTCATAACTTCTCTCATATGCAAATACCTCCTAAATGGAATTGAAAGAAAAGAAAAAACAGATGTCTCCTCTGTAAGTTGAAATGCTTGGGGTGTTGATATACATTTGAGAACAAAGGGGTAACAATAACTTCACGGATTATGACGAAGCAATATAATGAAGTAAACTTGATAAAATAACAATAAAACTTGGCCGCGGAACTCCCCGTTAGAAAATCAACTTTACAACTCTTCCATTTTCATAAAACAAGATGGCGGGGTACTGCATTAGTCAAGTACTGCCCGACTTAAAATAGCAAAACATCTTCCCTCAATATTATGGATTTCGTAGACAAGGTGAACCGCTAGAAGACCAGACTTGGTAGGCCCATCGTGGAACATTATCCTTTATACATTTCAACTTAGTAGTGTCAAGACTCAATCTTGTCCCTCTTTACCTTTCACAGATCGAGTGTTATACTTCAGATAATTTGACGTTGAGCTGGAAGGTTATAGTTCTCTTCGTGAAAATTGTTCGTGAAACTGTAGAAATTCCCTAAATGAATCTAACCATTTTACATGCTCTTAGAAAACTTGTATTTAGTACAAATTAATACAAAACCGTTGTTGGAAAAACTCTTTACGTAAATATTTATCAAGAGTTCAGCGAATCTTGTTCAACACGGTGCTTGAAATTGTCCATCAGAATATATTGTAGCTACGAGTATTAAACCATATTTCATGGTCGGACTTGTACTCTTTTCCTATCTTTTTACCACTGAAGCCGGGTGCACATAGGTGCGTAATGTCCGTAATGCGTAGTGCGTAAATGGATGCTATTGGCTGGAGCAAATTCATGGGGCGGGAGCGATCTTTGCGGATGTCGGCTTTTGGAGCTGAGCGTATCGTTTAGAAGAATTGTATATTTTACGCATTACGGACAAACTTCGGTAAACTTCGTAACATGCTCTCGTCATTTGACTCGGTGGTCGTGACTCGGTCTCGTTCATTGACAAAACAATCCGAATTATTGTTTTGTTATCTGGCTACAAACAGACCTATATGTGAACTCAGCTAGACTGTCCTCATTGCTTCCGGGTCTACCAAGGTAGCGAAGGTTTTCACTTTCCTAGGTTAAAAAAAGGTTATCCACAATCAAAGTTTCCACTCGCGTTTGACGTTGAAGATCTTCCTAAACAATTTTGGTTCCCTTGTCTGTCATGAAATCTTTGTAGCGGCAAAACTATTTCCGATTTTGTATGGATTGGAGTGTAGATGGTCTATTTAAAAAAATCATCGACAACGGGCAGATGGAAGCCACTGCAATGCGCAAACTTGAGTTCTCTGTAACAGCCATAATTTCTTACATTTTCTACCCAATGTCGATGACATTTTCAGGGATCGTGCGGGTTGACGTTAGATGGTCCTCTAAGAAGTTAATGCAAGGGTGCTTAGAGGATGATGTTTTGATATTAGCTACTATATTCCGGGGCATCTATGCAATTGGGTTATGGGTACTAGGAAGCTATGTGCTACACCCACTTGGCAGACTTTTTTTTATTGTTCTTATACTCAATGTGAGTATTCACTGACAGTGCATCGTTAACTTTGACCGTGACTTTTGGCCTGTCTTGGGCGCAGATCGTTGCAAAACTTGAGGAGAAAGTTGTCCCAGGCGGTAATAAGACCGCCAAACGGGAGAAGAGACGACGAATTACCGCGGGGAACATCAGACTCCGCCGGGTGACTGAAGAGCCACTGTATGCTAAACTGAGATTTACATGTGCCAACAGCCTTCCGTCAAGGCTGCAGCCACTATCATTCTGAGTAGAACCTCAGCAGAGGACTTCCAACGTCTTCTTCGATGAATCTATACGTGCTGCCAAGTTTCTTTGTTTGAGTCCATAAACCGTGCAGACTGCTCAATAACGCCAAATTTTGTGGACAAATTTTACCCCAAGTTGAATCTACTTCCAATTCATAGGTTTGGGTCGTGCAATTTCTATTTACATTATCTTGGAATGTCATCATTCAGGATAAAATGTCACCAAAGACTTCTATATTACCTACATTCCTCTTTGAATCTGTATGTGCTGCCATGTTTCTTAGTTCGAAACCATAAGCTGCGCAGACTGATCAGTAACACCAAATTTCGTGAAGCTACTGCCACTCTTTAGCTTTGGATCGTGCAATTTCAAACTACATGTTTTGGAAAATCATCATTCAGGTAAAAGTCTCACCGAAGACAATATTACCTTCCTCTTTGAATCTATAAGTGCTGCCACTTTTTTTTCGTTGTTTGAAAGTTGGAAATTATAAACGATTTATAAGTCTCAAGACGTTAAATTTTGTTGAACAACTAGACCTCAACTTGAAACTGATGTCTAAGTAGTTGAGGAAAGGACGATTTCAGGTTGCATTTCCTTCCATTTGCCGCCCCCAGCGTCATCCAGAGGAGGAGTTCCAATGAATCCATATTTATGAGCAGCCATTATGTTCTCAAGGATGATATGAGGAGGAGTGCAGAAGAGGTCATCGCAACATTGCGTCCGCACACAATCATGCATGAGATGAATAGGAACAAGTCGAGGTGGGAAGCAGTGGCGGTATTGGTCACAGCAGTCCTCAAAGCAAACACGCTGGATGGAAGATGGGAGGAAGAAGAGGAATAGGATTGATAGATAAATCGGATATCTGACTAGAAAGCAAAAGTATAAACAGCCTTCGGGCAAACAAAAATGCTCACCCTGAAGTAATACTGTACAAGTGGTTCCGGGGTGATTCCTACACTCTTGAAGAGTTTCCCCACTCCCTACAAAAAAGTCTCAAGGATGAAATACCATAAATGGGATTTCGGGCATTAGGACCTCAATCTAGTCACTTCTGTCGTATCATGAATTCCTCCACACATTAATCTAGCAAGTTATTGACTGTAAAGAAAATCGGCATTGGTCTACTTGAACATGTTACTAGGTGCACCTCATGCAAACTGTTCCAGAATGAACTGGTCCTCAACAATTGCCTAACAAGAGATTCAACTCTTCTTGCTAATCATGACCGTAGCACTGAAGATTCTTTGTAGTGAATTTCAGTACTGCATATATTATCGCTCACGTAGCTGATTTGCTTTTCTCCCGACCACTTTAACGGTTTCCAAAAAGCTTTGAACCCCCTCAGAACTAAGGTAACGCAATAAATAGTAACTCCCAATACCAAGTGGAATTACCTGAATCTCCGTGTTTACTGGATCAACGTCCCTAAGGAAGGCCCATTTCACAACGATGGAGATGGTTTTAGGACTCATGATATGTCTCATAACCTTCCCCTGAACTTTGCAGTAGTTCGAAAAACCAAAAATCGGTGAAGTGGTTCAATCTAGATTGAGTAATTGATGAATAAACAAAAAACAGACATAATCGATTTCTAAATTATATAGAACGTGACTGGAACGGCATCCACTGGCCAGAGTCTATGTAAAATCAATTACTGTATACTATCGCTCGTAAAAATCAAATGAAATTGGTACCAATCATGTATTAGCCTAATTTATTTACCTTAGAAAGACTTTCGATCGTTAAATTGAAAAAAATTCATCTACAAGCCGGCATTCATCAGTTTTATTAACCGTAAGTAAGCTAAATTACTGCCAAAGACGTAAATAATCGCCTGTCCTGCAAACCAGGAACTAAGAGCCGTCCAACTATAATCGCCTGTTCTTGTATGCTAATCCGCAGTTTAACGCTGAATAAATCAATGAGAAAACTACAAAATCCTCCTTCGGAGTTGTTGAAACTTTTAATATGGTCATTTGAAGCGCGTAGTCTGGCCCCGCAACTTCTCCCCCCTTTCGAGGAATGATTTTTCACTTGGATCGCCCATCTTGACTTATAACCTCATTATTACCTTTTTTTCTTTTTTCCTTTTTTATCATTATTCCCACTGGCTCATCATGTTGGTCCGAAACCCCTCGGGATTGAGGGTTGCATTTACATACCGGCTCGCGGGGGGTAGACCTTTTTGCCCCCGCTGCCCTCGTAAATGCCTAGCATTAATCTCAGTTGTCAGAGGTGAGTAATTGAAAGTGTTGTTATTTGTGGAATCGTTCGGAGAAAGTACGAGTAAGTTCTTTCATGTTCCGACTCTCGACTTTGAATGACCTGTTTATCTAGGATGGAGCTAAACAGAAAACTAACAATTAACTACTACCGATTTCTTCTGCTTACTAAAGTTCTGCCAGAATCCAGAAATCTCATCCTACGCTATATTCCAACGTGCAATCATCTTCATACAAACCCCAAACTACCCCAAAAAGTTGGGAAAAATTGAATCAAGAGTTCATGGGAAATTTATATTTCAGAAAAACACGATATTATTGGCCTGATGGCGATGAAATTTACTCAGGACCTTAAGCCTCACAAAATCGTAACATTTGGATTCCGTAAATTTTGAACGGGGCGAAAAATTGAGACAGAAAACTCGATGGACAAACATGAAATAAAAATGAGAGACAAATTTCTTGGGGGGAAGAATGTGTTTTCCAAAACATGAATATGTTTCTGATAAATCCTTTTTAACGAGAATTTTAACGGTCACCTCTCTTAACGGACAATGTGCTCCAGTACAGCTGAAGCACTGTAGGGCCCTTCTGGGCAGTGAGACGGCATTGGGGAAGTAATGCTAAGTAACCCTGTGTAACGCACTAGTGTCCACTAAAGGTGAGTAAAGAACCTTCCTCAACAACATTATATATCACAATGGAATCTCTATCCGAACATCTATCAGGTCAATATTGCCAACTGATTGCATGGTCGCTTTCCCAGCACAGGGAAAGTGTTGCTGGTCACTATACTCGTATATAACGGACGCCTAATCACTTTTGGTAGTCGAAAAATGTCTGTCCTTCACAACTCGAAAAAAAGGCCCCATCTCCTGAGGCTTCTGCCTTCCTGAGTCCTGTCATAGACTGCAAGAACCTTCAGCGAGTACTAGGGAGGAGCTCTTAAAATACATGGGTGTAAGCATAACGATGAAATTCATAGAGGACCCTCTGTATGGTCCAAACTACAATTCCATCGAATTCGGATTTTTGAATTGTTTGGCCCAGGAAGAGAAATGGGAGCAGAAAACCTGATAAAACAAACATTGAATGCAAATTGGCGAAAATTGTATAGGCAAAATAAAGTGTGTCTTGTGTAAAAAAAAAAAAAAATCTTGGTACAGAAAAGTCTCTTCTCTCGAGAATTTGCCGCTAACGGACACCTCTGTTTACGAACACCAAAGCTCCCCCACGGCTGACTCCCTACTGGACCCCTCTTTACGGACAATACGACACCATTGGGAAAGTGCTGCTTAGTTACCCCGTAAAAACCAAACTTAGTGGCCACTTTTGGAGGGTGAAGAACTTTCCTCAACAACGTTACTATAATATAGTTACTATAATATTATTATAGTTGAATCTATTCACCTCTCCTAACAGTCAATATGCACTATGTACAGTTTTATCTGTTGACTGTGACGGCATTGACCAACTAGTCAGGGTTCCACTCTCGACTGCTGAACAATTACGTTTCATTTATGATATCATTATCAATTTCTTCTATTTTCGAATACATTCATCAGGTTGCAAAAGGAAACCAAACTGCTCATCAATCTTGGTAGACTCTTCACAAGGCTACAAAAAGATCGCTTTATTATTTGGATTAACTTTTTGTGCAGGCGCTTTTGGAAGGGAAAAAGTGACCTTGCTCTGATACTGTGAAAGTTGTAATTTATTCAATGATTCAATGGATCATGAGTAATTGGTGCCAGTGGTTTTCGGAGATCGTTTATGGTGGTTGTGATGATCGGTAACAAAAGCACATAAAAGTGAAGAAGATCCAGAAAAATCAACGGGTCAGATAACAACTATTTTTTAATTCGATTTTCGAATTCTCATCTTGAAACGTGAAATATCAAGTTTGTGAATTTCGTGAAAGGGATAAATTTTGCGTGTATGAAAAATAGGAAAGCTGCAATAGTGCGGCAGGTCAAAACATGATTGAATAGGCATTTCTCATCACATATAGCGTTCCAGAGCTATTAGTCGATTCCTTACTACTTTTCTTAGCAGAAAAACGCGTTTCCGTAAAAATCATAATTATGATAATAGAATGTACGCGCTACTCGAAAAACGCTGCAAATTATTACACAATGGGTTATTATTTTTCTATATTGATCACTCGTCTGCAAAGCCACCAACCATCCAACATGGGGAAAAACATCGATCGCATTTCGGTCAGCTAAAATTTGAACGGAGATTAGGCCTCTTTTGCGATTCACACTCGTGTTTTTGATTTATCGTACGTAAAACCCTTAAATTCCCGTAGGGAGCGAACGGTTTGTCCTACAGAGCTCCGCATGGTCTCAAAAAGTTCTAAAAATTCTATTGAATCTCAAATTGAAGGAAAAACAATACCTTTATATCCGAATTTTTTGAGTTAGGGCGTTTTCAAAATTTCAAAATTGATTTTGGAACCCTTAGAAGTGACCTACATCAACCAAAATCTTCGGGGCACAACTAGACCCCAAAGCCTACATACCAAATTTCATCAAAATCGGTCAATGCTAAGTGGGGAAAGTGTACGGCGGACGGACGGCCACATTTTTATTCGATTTTTGGATTCTACGTACCTTGAAACGTAAACCATCAAATTTTGAGGGGTGTTAAAAAAAATTATTTCTTGGTCGATTCCAAAGGTTCATTATTGAAAATAATAAACCAAAAGGTCCCATGTTCTGAGGCTACATCCTGTCTGGTCCTCATTACTCAGTTTGCTAGAACCTTCAGCACTGGGGGGACATTTCAAAACACATGCTTCTGACGCTCTTAGTTCCAACCGAGTTACCCTATTATTCAGATGTAGATGCCCTTGCTAAATGTTTCAGAAGACTCCAAAAGAAGGGAGACTTCGCCTCTGGGAAGGGACATCCCGGCTTTTTCATTACCGGCAGCCTTTTTATTAGGCCTATGAAAGGGCGAGGTATGAGTGGGCGAGGGGGTTTTCTTGATTGGGATTCACAGATCTTCGTTTCCTCCTTCTCATTTTCTTCTGGGTGATGTATTCCATCCGGAGGGTTAGAAGACTCCAAGAATTACGACTTGCAGATAACTCCTGAGATAGGCGACATCCAAATTAGTAGCTACCAGGGAATGAAAAAAAAACCTCTTTTTCATTGCCGTCTTTTCTTTTTTTCTTCCGACATCGGAAATTCGTTCAAGATTACTATTAATTTCCTCGCTACATTGTCGATTCAAACGAATTCAATCGCTTCACTGCAGCATATTTCAGGACCATTGCTACCAGCAGATTGCCTGGAGATCTGAACCATCTGACTGCTGTATGATGACCTTAAAACTGTAACCTATGGTCAACGTGCACAGCACGTACTTCAGCTTGTGGTTAAATTAGGCAATGATTTCCCAGAAGCATCCTCAGCATTGCTTACGGAGTGGATTTCATTGAGCAGTTGTCTGACATCCTGCATCAATTGATTAAACTCTTCTCGTGAATATGAGCTAGTTCAGCGGATTTTTAGTACAATTCTCAGGATTTGTGCGGTATTCATCCTAGTTGGTGTCCCGTGAACCATGTCTTTCGAGATATCCTCCGTTCACCGAATGTTCAGCCTCCAATGTTCACAAAATCAGATCAACTTGGATTTTCCAAGACACCAAAAGTAATCTTTTTTTTTTTTTTGCTATTTGCCTTTTTTTTATATTGTATTTTTACCCAACCCTTAAACAATTTCCAATATATTATTGTTCAACTGTAAGAGCTATAATTAATTATTTTTAATTATTATTTATGATCACCTTCGCTTTGCTTATTTTTTTCCAAGGTAGACCCTCTAGATGCCAAGATTTTTGAAATTACCGACAATTTATAGATCGTAAAAACACATCGGCCTTAAGGATTAGTGAAATTTCAGAAGGTAAGGGTCCTTAATTATTGAAGTATGGAGTAAGCGAAAACATGAAAAAACAAGTCAGAAAATGTCGAAGTTTTGACATTTTCATGTCTTTGCTTTGGCACATAAACTGAAAACGCTGCAAATCATTACACAATGGTTTATTATTTTTCTATATAGATCACTCGTCTACAAAATCACCAACCATCCAATATGAAGGGAAAAAAAAAATCAAAATCACCAACCATTGATTGCATTTTGGTCAGCTCTAATTTGAACGGAGATTAGGCCTCTTTTGCGATTCACACTCGTGTTTTGATTTATATATATATATATTTCAATATAAACCCTTAAATTTTCGTAGGGAGCGAACGGTTTGTCCTACAGAGCTCCGCGTGGTCTCAAAAAATTCTAAAAATTCTATAGAATCTTAAATTGAAGGAAAAACCATACCTTTATATCAAAATTTTTTGAGTTAGGGCGTTTTCAAAATTTCAAAATTGATTTTGGAACCCTTAGAAGTGACCTACATCAACCAAAAGCTTCGGGGCACAACTAGACCCCAAATGGAGCCTACATACCAAATTTCATCAAAATCGGTCGATGCTAAGTGGCAAAAGTGCCGCGTACGGCGGACGGCGGACGGACGGCCAAATTTTTATTCGATTTTTGGATTCTACGTACCTTGAAACGTAAACCATCAAATTTTGAGGGGGTGTTAAAAATTTTTTTTTCTTGGTCGATTCCAAAGGTTCATTATTGAAAATAATAACCCAAAATCGTCACGAAAACTTGCTCACACGACCAATAAATAAAATAGACTCACTGTGTTGCGTAGAGAACAATCAACTGTTTTGATGCTTGGGTACCTTACTTCACTACCTTGTTGTGTAGTGGAAGAAAACACACATGAAAATGTCCCAATGTGTTGCAGACTCGTATGCAAGCATTTTCTTCATGTTGGATGGTTGGTGGCTTTGCAGACGAGTGATCTATATAGAAAAATAATAAACCATTGTGTAATAATTTTTTGGGTTTGTGCTTCACTCAGAGTTCATGATTTTTACGTAAGTAATTTTATCGTAATTATATGGAAGATTTTTGCTCACCATATAATTTCAAATATTCCGGCGATAACTCCTTAATTAATTTTTAACTAAAATAAAAACTGGAATAATATGTGTACAGCTAAGAGAAACATGAAATACGGAGAGGCTTTTCGCTGAAGTTAAGAAGTTATAAAAACACATTTCAACAAAAACCGGTGTATATTAGAACGTTGTTTTTGTTTTTATTGAGTTCTTGTTTTGTTTGTTACTGTTGATGACCGTCCAAATGGATTCAACTTTGTTACTAATTATTCTCGTGGAAATCAACAACGTTCTAATTTGCTCCGTTTGAAGGCGCGAAAAACTCAATTTTGTTTGCCTAATTCTGAAGGATGAAACGAGAAATACCTATAATATGATTGACTCCCAAGATAAAGAAACAAGAGTTGAAATTATCAAATTAAAAGAAGAAATATTCTCCTTGAAAATAATAAAAAATAAACATTTTCCCGTGTTCAACTTAATCTTTTGCCGGATCAGGTCATGTCTCGGAAACATTGATTCGAATAGACTCATAAACAATGTGCGAATCATGAATTTTGCGAATCTCCGAGGTAGGCATTGTTCAATTTTTCGTTTCGAGAGGAGAGTGAAAAAGAAAAAAAATGACGCGACCAACGTGTGTGGCGTCTTTGAGGTCGACCTGTAGTTAATCAATTAGTATCGAGTTTGTATTCATTATCAGATAGAGATCTTAATTCCTTTTTCCCCTCTTGAGACGGACAATAGCTAATAATAAAACCTATAATTATAACCTTATATTCAACCTCCCCTGCTAAAATTTATTGGGCCCGGGAGAAAACGTTGGAACTTTGAATTAGTGGGAGGGTAAAGACTCTTGTGTTATTAGTTCTAGATCGAGCAGCGACGTAATTTCTGATTGCAAGATGATAGAGCTCGGAGCCCCATCGCCCTCTTCGGATGGATTAGAGACTCATTTCAAAGGATTTATCAATTAACATTTCTCAGTTTATTTATAGCGGAATTTTATTTATTGCTATATTAGTATTTGATACGGGGGTCATCCCGTCTAATAAACCTTGTAAAAACCCTTTCAAATCTGTTGAAAAATCCCCGGTGGTTTGTAGGTGGTCGACGAAGTTTCTCGAAACATTCACGATCTACTAAAATAAGTATTTTTGCCGAAAGAAGATCACGGTTGGATATTTCTATAATTTTTCTTTAATTTCAAATATCTTGGCACCTAGGAAAAAATAGGGTAAACAAAGGTGTTAAAAAAATTATATAAACAAAAATTACAGCTGGTACAATTGAACAATAAACTTACTGCAAAATGTTTTATGCTCATCTTTCTCATAATGTTCTCGTTTCTGATGAACGGATTTCACTATATGTTTTGTGTTTCAGTATAAAAACGAGGCAAATTGAATTAAAACAATATTAAATATAAGTTTCAGTATAAAAACGAGGCAAATTGAATTAAAACAATATTAAATATAAGTTCAGTGACAAGCCTTTCCGTACTTCATGTTTCTTTTACCTGTACAAATAGTATTCCAGTTATTCATTTTAGTTACAAATTAGTCCATATAATTACGATATGACTACTTTGTAGAAAACATGTAGTATCAAGGGGCTTTAATGTAGAAGTAATTCAGTCTGAATGATGAACGATTTTTGAGTCACTTGCAAGCAAAAAACTGTAAGGTAATACGTCAGCAGTCGTAAACACCCTCCTTGAAATGGGCAAAAGCTAAGAATAAAAATATGGTTTGAGGTTGTTAAGTGTTGTTCCCTGTTGTTCAATGTTTTCTCAATTTATTCTGAATAAATAAGATTCCTTGGAAATACGCGGGATGAAAGGACGCTTGGTTTGTGAATGTCGAAAACGTTCATTTGATAACGTTCCTCTGCTTAATGTCGAATCGAACTGGGAATTTAAGTGTATTTCACTCGTACTGCCTAACATTTCACGATATAATTCATGTGCCGTTCATAGTTTCTAGTTAATTTTTATATCGTTTATCGAGCTATTGTACGTAAAAAGTCTAAAAATGTCGCGAATTTTCGGACTACCAGGAGTTGAGCTGACTTCCTGGATTCATGTTCTTTACGAACTTTCCTGCTTTCCGGCGCTCACACCCAAGTATATTTTTTTAAAGGATTTAACTGTACCATGGTCCCATAAATATCCAATAAAACGCCACTGAATCAAATCCGTCGAATTACAAATTGTGAAGAGCTCGATTCACACCACGTCGTTAGCCGAAAGGATATTCAAATTGATTGGGGACTCGACGAGGTAATGGAGAGATCGGTATCTCGAATCTGAGCGAGGCGCCGGGTAAAGGATGGGGATGCCCTCAGGGGACAGTGGTCAGGTGGGCAGGCTGCGTTTGTTTGGGTCTTATATTCAACATCACAGGCATTAGAGTGTCGGAGTGAGAACTGCATCCGAAAGGCCTGAGGGCGAAGCTACCGGGGCGAAGCGCCCCTGGCAGGAAGTCATTGAGGTAAATAGGGGCTGTTCATCAGGGGAAAAAATGGGACTGAGAGGATAGGTTCCCAACGCCGCAAATTATAGGTGCTAGGAACCTATTGGACTGAGCACGGGTATTAAAATTGGGTCACGTTTTTTATTTCATGACCCAATAATATTGTTTTTAAATAACTAATATTATTATTACTTTTCGTAAGAGGCAAATGTTTTCGTATTGCTGTCAACTTTTTGCTCAAGATAGTCTCAGAACCTGTGAATAGTTTTGGGTCGGAATTTGGGAAGAATTGGTAATAATGAAGAAGAGTAATAAATATTCCTATTTATTATGTACAATCCCCCTTACTTCATATTCTAACCCTCTCTAAAGTCTCTCCTCGATGTACTTCCTATCTGTTGTCTGAAGTAGCTGCAGAGGGGCTTGAAGACGAAGACCTCGTTGTTGAAGTTAGAGCTGTAGAGCTAGCAAAAGGTACTAAAGGTACAAAAGGTACTAAAGGACCAAAAGGTACAAAAGGTACTGCAAAACAGGAGCTCATTATTCCACAGCGTTGACAGGCCGTTTACGAAGCGATGCCGTTTTCTATGCTCGTGGGCCTTTTAAACTATGTGGCTCTTGTTTGATATCTGGGTGTATTTCCAAAGACTTGAAGAAAGTTGGAGGGTTCGTTTGCCTTAGACTGGCATGACAGTTTTTGGGGACAGATGGCAACAAAGAGTACGCTTTTCCAATCGACCTATATCAGGCCTATGCTACATTGCAGTATTTCCCCCAAGTAACAAAAGGTACTTATTGGACTAAATACAATTCCTTCTGAAGTTTCTATCTGAAGTATCTACTGCACTAATAGTTCCTGGAGTATTTGAGTGGCGACGATGGTTGAAGGGCGGATGGGTACTGGAGGAGTTGGAAGGAAAAGTGGGAATAGATGATGGACGTGGGTGAAGAGCTGGAGAAATAGGATGTTATTTAGGTAACAAATTTAAGTTTGAAGGATTTGACCAAGAAGTGGATGTCCTACTGTTAAAAGGCTTGAAATAACTATAAGGAAAGGAATCTTGGACTCAACAATCTACGATTTTGGTTTCTACCGTAGCTTCCGAAACTCTTGTCGTGATGAATGGATTCTATTAATAAAAATCATCTCTTAATCATCATTGAATTATTCAGAAATAAATGTTGTCGATCAACTAGAATAAGAAATCTATGAAATAGAGAACGCTACAAGTTGCAAATTATTACATAAAGGTTTATTTTTTTATGGATCATTCGCCTGCAAAGAACAAGGCTTTGCCATTGACTCTACCTGCCATATTTTTGCTTCACAATAAAGTTTATCTTGAAGGAATAAACGCTTCACTCTCAATTCGAAGATATTAAGAGTTGTGGATGCTTGGTCAGCTAACATTTGAACAGAGATCAGGCCTCTTGCGATTCAAACTTTTTGATTCTGATTTGTCATAAGTCCCTTGAGTTCTCAAAGGGAGCGAACGGTTGGTACTACAAAGCTCTGGGTGGTCTCAATCGATTCTAAAAGTTCAATACTATTTTAAATAGGTGAAAAAACAATTCCTTCGTTTCGTGAGTTTTCGAGCTAGGGTACTCTAAAAATCTTCAACCCCTGTATTTCATCCCATAGAAGTGACTGACACTAACCGAAAGCTTCGTGGCACTTATCCCAAATGAAGCCCATGTACCAAATTTCGTCAAAATCGGCCCATGGTTACTAAGAAAACTGACGCGTATGGCAGACGGACGAACTTTTTCTATTCGATTTTCGAATTTTACATACCTTGAAACTTGAAACAACAAATTTTATGGTGGGGGGGGGGGGAAGGATTACAATTTTTTTCTCGCTCGATATCAAACGTTCAATATTAAAAATAATGAACCAAAAAGGTTGCAGACAAATTCGTTTCATGCCTCCTCACAGACGAGGAAACCCCAGAATTGTTTTCGAACATTATCTTGTCTTCTCCTTGTTCTCCGTACTCAAAAAGAACTCCTTTTCCAACTATGGGAGAGGGAAACTAAACATCGCAAGAGGGACTTGAAAGAATTCCATTGAGTTCCAACATGTTTTGAACAATGGAAGGGGAGATCGGACGATTGCGTTGCAGTCAGTAGTAACTACAGAAAAATATCAACATTTGGTGCAAAAATATTGGAATAATATATAAGTTTTGACAAAATAGATTATGTACTTTAGGAACCCCCTTGTAGACTACATTAGAAAAGGTGTATACTCGGTCGATGGGTTCTCGAAGAAATACATACCATTTATTTTGATTAAATTTCGGTATAAACTCACAAATAATTGAACTCAGCGGCAACTCGGCAATTCGACAAGGTCCCAGAGAGGCTCCTCGCGAAATAATTGTCCGCCTTTTCTTGTAAACATTTCGAGATTGCGCCGACGATAAAACGATATTTCTCAAGGAGAGTTTTTGGCGATTTGAAGTTTCGAAGGTGAAATGCACCGTCCAAAAAGATCATGTCTAGACGACCCGTTACGACCTTTTTTGTCTGCTTCTTCAAGGAGATCTCCAGCAAAATGTTTGAGGATAATATTGACCACCGCGGAATCACGTATGAGACGCGCCGTTAAAATTCTTCACCCCCTCAAAGTCTGCTCGTCCGATTTTTTTACGATTTGCCGGTAAATCGAGACAGTTTTTGACTGGAAGTTGCATCTTAAATAGTCAATGGGGAAAAGAGGAGATTTTTATGGAGGCGGATGCGTTTATCGTTTCTCTGTCGAGAAAGTGCTTGCGTTGGTGAGTCAGGGCTCTCGTTTCAAGTTCTTTCTCGATTGTAGCCGTTACCGCATTTGAGTCGCGTTGAAGTAATAAAAACATCATACATGGCTTCAAAAACATCATGGCTTCACTTCGCTTCTCTTGAACTTCGGTGTTGATGTTTGGGGATCGAGGGTTGTATAATTATGCGGTCTAACAGATCGCATAGCGAGAAATCAATGGCACTCAACTCCGAAAATAACTGTTTTGAGTGAAGTATTTTGTGTGATATCCGTTGTAATAAATGTCTTGACGACCAACGGGCGTACTCCAGAATTTAGAAATGATAGAGAATTTAGAAATGCATAATCAAAAGAGACGCTTATTTTTTTTTCAAAATACATGATAATTTATTTATGATTTGAGAGCGGAGTGGATCTTGAAGTTAGCCGATTTTCGGATTCGTTGGACGAGTACTGTATCCTAGAGTTCCTTGGCTTCTCTCGTCATTTAGTCTCGAAGGAGTGGCAGGATTGCTCCGTCTTCTGTCCCAAGACTTCTTATTTTTTTCCTGGTGCCCCTTAGTCTCATGGATCAGCCCTTAACACTGCAATCTGGACTTTAACTTTCAGAAAGCCGCTGATCTCAGACAGGTCTCTTCCCCACTTTTCAGACAGCCTGTTAGCTACCCTTTTCAGGAAGGCCTGGAATTCTTTGTGAAGAGCTCCATCACACGAAACGATCAATGGTGTAAACGAGCCACGAACATCTTCTGCTGCTTGGTCATAATTGCGATGTTTTTCGCGAGCAGCTTGCTGCGATACTGTTGACCATTCTCTGGTGCAGTAGGAAGGAGCGTCGGCGTTGATAATGCGGTTGTCGAAGAACGCCACCCTCCTACTGTCCCAGATACCATTGGCCTGAATGTCAGCGATCAGTGCTGGTCGACCATTAGCTGCCTCTCTCATAACTCTGTGGCCACCCCTCCCCATGCAAGGTTGGCCAGCATAGCACACTCATCGCGTACGTAATCGTGGCCCCACTTTACCAAACCTCCTTTCTTGCAGTTCAGGGCGTGGGTCAGACTCATGCTTTCCCCACACCCATCGCAGGAGACTGGTAAGCCGCTGGGCTCGTATCCGTATCTCATGGTGATGGCATCTCAGAATTGGTTGCAGGTTAGGGGTTATTGACAATTCATTCATATAACGTAAATAGTATTTATTTGTTTGATGATTGTCAAATTGAGCGGAAAAACATCATCAATCCCTCTTTCTAGTAGCCCCAAAAAGTTTGTTGCAATTCTCAAGTAAATTGTGTCCATGGGGAGCATGAAAATGCCATAAAATTCAGGTTGTCGAGGTGGGTTTGTGGAAAAAAACGAGACCCCGAAACTTCTTTATTTTCCCAACCAAATTCAAAACCAATGAAGAAGTTTAACCTCAACTCCGTTTTCTCGGAAACAGTATTATGGAGTTGCATCCAATGGATTGTAGTAGTTTGACTTGTACTTCGCAACTGTCAATATGATTCAAATAGTCTACTAAAATTTGTGATGGTGGAGGGTTGGGGGGGGGGGGGTTAAGCGCAGTTGACTTCAAGTGGTCAAAATTTAGTTAGTTATTCTGCATATTAGGGATTTCTGAACAATCTTGTATCTGGCTGTCCGTTCGTCAGTAGGTAATAGTCAAGTTATAATTTTTGGTTTGTTCGTAAAATTTAAGGGAAAGCCGTTTCTATTGCGGAAGGGTAGTGTAACAACAAGGTGATTGTTCAATTCAGATTTGATAAAAATGTATTCTAGAAGTAGTACTAAGTGCCCCAGAGGAAGCTACAGAAGATAGTCAAGAAAAGTGAGAAGAAATTATTGCAAGAATAGAGTATCATTAAAAAAAGTAGTGGTGAGGAAAGTGATAAGAGAGGAAGGTATTCCTCTCCAGAGGTAAGAAAAGTGATGTAAAATGAAAGTATTCCAATAATAAAGTAGAGGTAGGAAAATTTATGTAAGTGAAAAGTATTGCAATAAAAGTAATGATCAGAAATGATAAGTGGTAAGGAAAGTTGTTAATTTGGGAGAAATGTGTTGGTAAGCATGGGAGCCTGAGGGAAACGACAAAAATAAATTAAACCGAGAGGAATAATGTTGTATATTTATGCGAAAAGTAGTTTAGGAAAGTTCTTTCAACAGACTTGTGAACTCATCAAGAGTGAGCAAAACATGAATAAACACATTCAATGGTTTTTAATAAAGAAATTGCGATTTTCAACATTTTGGTCAGCAGAATAACCTAATTTACAAATGTATCTTTCATGGAACTCATGCTAAATTGGCAAAAATACGGTTTTTTCGTGTAATACTTAAGACAAGTAGCAGAGGCCCCAACAAATTGCATTATTGGATTTCTCAAATTAATAAATTATTCCTTGCTCCAATTAACAAACGCAGGTTACTGCGGCACCCTTCATCCGATATTGTATGACCTGTCGTCTGAGGGATCTGAACCCTCGACGTCGCATGTTCCATTTCCTAAGGCAGGAAACACCGTCGAAAAGGCCCCGACGTTATTAAGACGAGAGGGAAATACGCGGAGATAATGAAAGCGAAGGAAGGCAAAAGGGAAGGAAGGCTTCAACTTATCAGCTCGCATAATCATATTCAAGGGAAGATCAATCTTAGCGAAATAGCTGAGGCCTCTTGAGGGTTCCCGTGCATTAGCATTGGTGACACATAACTACTTACTACAAAGGAGTAGGGGAGGGACTAGGCGTTTAGCAACAACCCTTCCACCGACGCCTCAAATGGGATACAAGGATGCAATCATCTCCTGCAAGGGACGGAAGTCGAAGTGCCGGCTCCCCGATTATCATTTTAATGCTGTATTCACCGGGTTTACCCTTCCTTGGGGGCGGTCATGGACTAATAAGTTCAGATCTCATCTCATAAAGGTAACAATCACTGGGATTGTGTAGATACTTGAAATGTGTCTGTGTCTACCTATGGGAGTTAGAACTTACATGCTATGACCTCTTAGTGTGGTTCTCAAAAACTAGATGGCGTAGGTGGCGCATAGTGCGTCAAGTTTTGAACTAAAGTCGAAAAATCATTCACCATTTTCAGCCCTGGAAATGACGTAAACCCACTCTCACATAGTTGGTGACTCCAAGACAAAAGAGTTTCTGACGATTCAGGCATTTTTTGCACCTTTATCTCAACGACGAACTCGACGTTTGCTTAAGCTAGCAAGTCTTAGGCGGAATTCATAGTCATAATCGAAGTCTGAGTGAACCCTCTAATGCGTCGATAAGGGTCGGCGAGCCAGTGATAACGGTGTTCATTGACAAGATTTGAGGGAGCCCAGAGGAGCACTCAGTGGCGATTTCTAACTCAGCGCTGAGTTAAGGTTCACCCTCGACTCAATGTTCCAAAATCCTGAGTGCTGGCCGGAGGTCCCTTAAGCGTCTCTCAGCCTCAGCTGGGATCAGATGTTTCCTCTGAACATTCTGTAAGTACAGCCAGTCAACTATCTATTTTGGACGGTAGGTTGTTTTTCTAAATGAAAATATTGCGAGTAGATGATCAGTTTTACTCTTGAAATTGTCAAAAATTCCCGCCTACTTTTTCAATACTCTTTCTTCGATTTACGATTTAGTTTTAAAAGTACATTGGTACTTTCTCAGTATCTACCTTTATATTCAAGTAAGTGGAAAATTTTCGTTTTTTTGTCAAATTTGTAGTCTATTGGAAAATGAATTTCAAACAAAAAAAAATCAAATCGATTCAAGCAAAACAAATTTTTCCGAGGGTTTTTTTGGTTAGAGAGCTAACAGATTAGTTGGTTTCTAGGTCTAAAAATGCTTTAAAATGTAAAAAAAAAGGTTTTTGAAGAAAAAACGGTCAATTTTAGGTCTGTGATTTCTAATGTTGGGAATATTCGTGATCAGCGAGAAATTTCCTATAGGAATCGGAAAGGAGTTTTGTTCAGTGCGACCATACAACTGACGCACTGTGTAATGGGTCAAAAGTTTCTATGAACTTCCTCCAAGTGTACTGAACTTTTTTCAATCTGAAAACGCGAATGATCTCAGAATTTTAATGAACATTGCTGAAATTGTAATTTTATGCGATTTCAATTCAAATTCAATAACATTTTTGTAAGTTTTCATGATAAGTGTTATTAAGTGCATCGGGTCCTTCTCATACGAGAAGGAATTCTACATCATTACCATGACCATCCAAAACATCCTTAATCAAATCAAACTATAACAGCTTTTCAAATTAACACCAACGCACGAACTACCGCAGCTCGTAAAACCGCAGCTTGGGAAAAAACAGAATTATAAATTTATATATTAAGAGAGACAAACTCAATACTGAACTTTACAAACTTCACCAAAGATGTCAAGAATTTGCTGACATCATGACATAACTCAACATACGTCAATACTTAATTAGTTACAAACAGTACTTACATGCTTCATACCACTATTGTTAATATAACAGCTTTTGAAATTAAAATTATTTTGAATGGATGCACAAGATTGAGTGGCTTCTCTTCTTGAAGGTGGCAGGAAAACTCCCTAAGCCCAGCTACGGCTTCTTAGACTATCTGGCTGTGTGGCTTTGCACCTCGTCTCACTTCACGAGTTTATTGAAAATAATAATAATAATAATAATAATAATAATAAAGCTCTAGTTTCAAATTTAAAATAATTCTCGAATGAAAAAAGATAAACAAAAAATGTTCTGCTCCACAATTATTGATTTTAAAACGCCATTTCCCATTTCGAGTATAGCATTTACAGATTTAATTAAACCTTTTACAGATTTATTACAACATTTTCCAGATTTATTCCAAGTTTTTACAAATTCAATTCAACCTTTTAAAAATTCAATTCAACCTTTTACAAATGCTACTAAACCTTTAAAAAAAATCTATTCAACTCTTCACCAGAGGGGATGGAAAGTAGCCGATTGATTAGGATTACAAGTAGTAGGCTACACATAGGTGGGTAAGTAGGCAAGAAAATTATGATAGAGATGATTTGATTTACGGCAAGCGGTGTCAGAGCTAAAACGAGTGGCACCCAACAACATCAGGGTTATGACTGCAACTTCATAATGGTGCGGAGTGTGGTGCGGGAAAAGTGCCAAGGAGTTGCGCGAGTCTGGCATCTCAGTGGGCGTACTCCGTGGTGCCACCAGACGCGTACTACTCGGCTCATGTTTGAACTGTTGGTCTTTTGGTTTATTACTTTCAATAATGAACCTTTGGAATCGATCAAGAAAAAAAAATTGTTAACTCTATGTAGGCTCCATTTGGAGCGTAGTTGTGCCCCGAAGATTTTGGTTGATGTAGGTCACTTCTAAGGGTTCAAAAATGAATTTTGAAATTTCGAAAAAGCCCTGACTCATAAAATTTTGATATAAAGGTATTGTTTTTCCATCAATCTAAGATAGTATAGAATTTTAAAAAATTTTTCAGACCACGCCTTGTAGGACAAACCGTTCGCTCCCTACGAGAATTTAAGGGTTGGACGTACGATAAATCAGAAACACGAGTGTAAATCGCAAAAGAGGCCTAATCTCCGTTCAAATTACAGCTGGCCGAAATGCGATCGATGTTTTTCTTCAAGTTGGTTGGTGGTAACAATGGCAAAGCCGTGTTCTTTGCAGACATTGTGATCTATATAGAAAAATAATAAACCATTTTGTAATAATTTGCAGCGTTTTTATATAGGCACTTCTCTTCAACCCTCTCTCCCAACCCACCTTCCTCATCATCCCCATCCCTAGGGACGGCGTATGTTTAGCTTAATCCCGTGGATCACTCCGCATTCTCCAAGATAAAGTCAAGAGCAAGAGAAGTACTTAGTAGCCAAGAGGATCATGACTTATCTGACGTTATATGAGAAAGTGTGGCTTCAGTAACTGCACAAGATTGCGTTAACTACGTGATGGACATGTTTCTAATTTTACCTGCCGCAGCTACAGGGCAACCGTTACATTAGCTAAGATTGTAGATGAATCCGTGGATCAGGGTGATGGGAGCCCAAAGCGCTGAAAAAATGGCTTATTGTTCTACTTCGCGGATTCTATTCCTAGTCAAAGAGTCCCTCTGGTAAGGGCCAGTAGCAGTTTGGCTAGATTTGTGCTGGGAAAAGCCTCCATGGGTGTAGGTGACCCGAGGAGGTGAAACCTGCGATTTGACAGCATTTCGCAATCGAATATTATGTGGGAGGCTTTTTCTTCAGCCTCCCCACACAGCCTGCAGAGGGTTGTATTCTTACATTAGCTAAACTAAAAGTGTTGTTTTTTTTTCTCATGAGATCAGTTGAAGGGTTATGATGAGTTAAATTGGTGAACAGTTGAATTGAATTTGTAAAAGGTTGAAATAGATCTGTAAATGGCATATTTATTCCCTGGGTTTGACCAAAGACATACCAACCGACAGTCAGTCAAAGAAACAAAATTGCTTAGAAGCTCTGAAACGTAAACGTGAGTGGAAATTTTAATTGTGGTGTTCTAAAATTTAGTTGACCTGTTGCACTCGTACAGCTTACTTTGTTAGCAACGATTATTATTGATCTAGCACAGTCTATGTGAGTGTGGAGCTGAGACTCTTCGAACGGAACATCGACCTTAAAAGGTCGTTTGGGATTGGAGGCTCACAAAGAATTTTAATCAGAAAGTGAAAAGAGTAGAATCGGGAAAAAAGGAAGACGCGTATGCAAAAGAAGCGGTCATCGGAGTGATATCACGGCGAGAGCTCTAATGAACATCACGAACCACGAGTTCAATTCTGAACGCTCGGATCAAACAAAGTCAGCCATGAAAGAACCTTATAATAGTCCAAGTTTATAAGGAACGCCTCGCGAGCACTATATCAGACTGGGCGTATATTGTCATTTATATCTTCTCAGGGGTTCTTAACGAGCCTTCATCCTACAAGGTACGATCTGTTAAATATGACCGTCGAGGGAACGCTTGAAACAAAAGGGCCGCGATGGGAAATGTGAAGATATGGTCGCGAATCTGAACGATTCAGGTACTTACCTATAGGCTGCCCGCATGAGTTATAAATCAATGGACCTGATGTACCTACCTAATGGTATCGGAGTTGAAACCACTCGGTTTAGAAAGTTCCATTCATGAGTTAAGAGCCACTAAAGTTCGGATTTTTCAAAGAACTATTCTAAACCTTACTAATTTTACACCTGCGAACTAAATACTAAGTCGTTTGAGGCGCAGTATTGCTGTATTCTATAGGCGCAGTATTCTGAAATATTGGCGGAATCGATTGATTGGTTTCTCATTGAAAATTTCGCGCCCGAGCGATTGGCGCTAACAGTTTTTCGATCTTGCGGTAGCGGTATAGGTACTTCCGATTTTAGTTAGCATAGCAGAACTGTTGAGTTCAACTTTTTTCATCTTTTAAAAATGAAACTGATTTTTTAGAAATTGATACTTTTGGTTTATTATTTTCAATAATGAACCTTTGAAATCGACCAAGAAATTTTTTTTAACCCCCCCCCCCCCCCCTTCCCACCCTCAAAATTTGTTGGTTTACGTTTCAAGAGTGTGCCGTCCGTCCGCCGTACGCGGCACTTTTCTTAGCAACACTGGACCGATTTGGTTCAAATTTGGTATATGGGCTCCATTTGGGGCTAGTTGTGCCGCGAAGCTTGTGGTTGATGTCACTCACTTCTAAGGGTTGAAAATTGAGGGTTGAAATTTTCAAGAGTGTCCTAGCTCGAAAACTCTCGAAATAAAGGTATCGTTGTACCTAAACTTGAAAATGTCAAGGATGTTAGAAATTCATTAATGCATGGGCCTTGGGAATTGAAAAACTGAAATATTGCTACTGGAATCATCAACATCGAACAATAATTGCTGAGACCCCCTTAAGGCTAAAGGGGACGGGGTCTAGTATGATTCTGAGATGAGAGATGGCACTAGTGTCGCCCCATATTTTCATCCGGTTTATCTAAGCTTGAAAAATCGTTATTTTAAAATCTAACCATATGAATGTTATCAGAACAAGAAAATCTTACTAGCCATCATTCAACATATTACCAACAAAAAAAAAAAATGTTAAATATTTTTTAAAGTTTCATTTAATAATTGAAGTATGTTTTTAATTCATGAATTCGAATACATCCTGTGTTTTGAAACTATCCTACTATATGTTGGAATTATCACGAAATAATTTTTGTGAAAATCAGAGGCCGAAAGCGAAAAATTAGACTAATAAACGTGGCCTGGGAAGACTAGATGGAATTTGTAGGGTAACCCCACATTTCCTAGCTAATCCCGCCCGCCTGTGAACTTCGAGCGACTCTACGTTGCTCACCCTCCAATGATTCCTATACCCGTAGATAGGCTATTTATATTTTAATGACAATATAACAGGAGGTTGTATTGCGCCTTCCCTAGTTTTCAGTATTATGATAAATTTTATCACCAGGAACACAAGCAAGATCAACGCGTTCGCATTGATATAAAAAATGACAGATAAAATGACAGATGGAACGACGAAATCGTGTTATCTAAGAGGAAAGTTATCAAACAAAAACTTGGGGAAACCTCATTTTCTCCATCTTGCTTTTTCTATTTTGGTTTATTATTTTCAATAATAAGCCTTTGGAATCGAGCAAGAAAAAAAAATTTTAACCCCCCCTCAAAATTTGATGTTTTACGTTTCAAGGTACGTAGAATCCGAAAATCGAATAAAAAAATTTCCGTCCGTCCGCCGTACGCCGTCCGCCGTACGCCGTACGCGGCACTTTTCTTAGCAACACTGGACCGATTTGGTTCAAATTTGGTAAATGGGCTCCATTTGGGGTCTAGTTGTGCCGCGAAGCTTTTGGATAATGTAGGTCACTTCTAAGGGGTGAAAATTAAGGGTTGAAATTTTCAAGAGTGCCCAACCTCGAAAACTCTCGAAATAAAGGTATCGTTTTTTCACCAATTTTAAATAGTAATGAATTTTTAAAAATTTTTGAGACCACCCGGAGCTCTGTAGGACAAACCGTTCGGTCCCTACGTGTATTTGAAGGTTTTCCTTCGATAAAACAGAATCATGAGTGTGAATCGCAAAAGAGGTCTAATCGCCGTTCAAATTTTATCTGACTAAAATGCGATCGCTGTTCATTTCTTCGATTTGTATACAGTTTTGCCTTCTGCGTAACCAGTAATCAAATTTCCATATCAAGCTTTTTATTTTTCGAATCGAGTGTGAAGCGTTTAGTTCTTTCTAATAAACTTGATTGTGAAGGTGTGAAGCCATTATAGTGTGGTAGGTAGTACCTACCAATAGTTGGAAGGTAAAAAAAAGTTGGTAGGTAAAACAATGTTTGTAGGTAAAAAACGCTGCAAATCATTGCTCACTGATCAGATCACTGATCAACTGAGTAAGCTCCGAAGCCATTTTCAATGCTATTGAATGGAAGTGCTCTTCCAGGCGTCTCCAGCATTCGAGGAGATCTTCTTCACTCCTCACATCACTGATCAGCTGAGTGAGCTCCGAAGCCATTTTCAATCCTATTGAATGGAGGTGCTCTTCCAGGCGACTCCAGCATTCGAGGAGATCTTCTTCACTCCTCACATCACTGATCAGCTGAGTAAGCTCCGAAGCCATTTTCAATCCTATTGAATGGAGGTGCTCTTCCAGGCGACTCCAGCATTCGAGGAGATCTTCTTCACTCCTCACATCACTGATCAGCTGAGTGAGCTCCGAAGCCATTTTCAATCCTATTGAATGGAAGTGCTCTTCCAGGCGTCTCCAGCATTCGAGGAGATCTTCTTCACTCTTCAGATCACTAATCAGCTGAGTGAGCTCCGAAGCCATTTTCAATCCTATTGAACGCAGGAGCTGAAATTTGAGAGGGAAGGTCAAGGGAGAATACAGATGGTGGTAGGTGCTATTGATGGAGAACCAGTGATCTATACAGAAGGATGATCTATACAGAAAATAATAAACCTTTGAGCAATGATTTGCAGCGTTTTTCTCTTCAGTTCTTCGATTTTGATCTTTACTGGTTCTGTGAAATGTTGCCTCAGAGGACTATACTTCACGATCTCAGCGCTTCAAGCGGCCGTACATGAACTATTGCTGGTTAACGTCATCCTCCCAGTTTTTTGAACGTTCGTATTTTCTACACTGTGTTGTTTATTAGTAAATTAGGTAGTATTGGCTGAAAGTTTGACGAAGGGGCGTTTTTCGAGGTGCTGAATCCGATTTTGGGGTCAAAAATAGGAAATTCCTCATTCCTATTGAGTTGATTCAGGGTTATATTGCTTCTTTATTAACGGTATCAGCGACTACACGCTACATCGTTGCAGCATATTTGTAACTTGTTGCTGCACAAGAAATACCTACCTACTACTTCTACTTGAAAATATCAGTATAATCAACACGTATCGCATTTGAATCTTACTGCAATTCCAATGCCTTCAGCCTGACCCTTGGCTATTGTGGGCTTTAAAATGTTCCCTTAAACCGAATAAAGTTCTTATCGTCAGGACCGGCCGACGAAGGGGGATCTCAGATCAAAAGGGACTCCCGAAATAAAAGAGGAAAAAGGGAACGATAATATTGGGGGTCGAAAGGGGCAGCCGAGGTCACTAAACTAAGGGGTGGAAAAGTCATAGGGCATGAATAATTCGTGATATCTTCAGCTACCCTCGCTAGATGACCTCTGACCCTCCTCGGACAATAACAGTTCACATGGCCTATTACCCCCTCCCGTGGCTTCGGCCTTTTGCCGTCATCTTCTTCAGGACCTTTTATGACTCCCACAGTCCAGTTTTATGACGAGGATTTCATTATTCAACGCCTTCAAGGTGCGTCGGTGGAGGAAGCGGGATAATTCAATTCCTCCAGGACCTGTCTAAGCTGTTTTTCCTCTTCTCCTTTCACGTTATGTCCTTCCCTGGGAGGGAAAAAGTCGAAATGATGAGTGAATAATTGAAGGCGCAAGGGAGTCTTACGAACGGAGGTGCTTCCAATGATGGAACTCTAATATCGTTAGAGTAACTCCAGACCTGCAAGACTCCGCAAGTGTATGCTCTCCTAAACGTTTCGTTGATTCTAGAACAAAGAAATAATAACTCTTGAAGTCGTATATGTATTACAAGTACATTCTTCTTCTTCTTCAAGTGCCCTGTCCGCGACGAACGTTGGCTATCATCCCTGCAATCAGAGATGGGCGAATTCTTATTCATAAATACGATTATGAATACGAATCATATCTGCGATTTTATGATTATGAATACGAGTACAGGTATGAATATGAATACAAATACAATCGTATTTACACTTTGAATACGATTTTCCCCCGTATTTGTATTTTGAATACGATTTTATGATTTTTTTCTATGATTTCCCTAAAAATTGAATTTTTTTAAACGATTTTCTCCCGATCTCTCGACATATTATGACCTAACATTGTCAAAATAATCAATCATAAATTCGAAACGCTCACATATTCTTATAGGATTTTTCACGCAGAATCGAATGAGACCATTCCCAGGTCGCTACGACCAACCGAATAGAAAGTACGACGACAAATCCGCTGAAAATCGTATTTTTTTCAACAATTTGCACTAAAAATCATAGAAAAATTATGATTTTTATCGATTTTATTTATTGACCCTTAGAAGTGACCTACATCAACCAAAATCTTCGGTGCACAACTAGACCCCAATGAGGCCTACATACCAAATTTCATCAAAATCGGTCAATGCTAAGTGGCAAAAGTGCCGTGTACGGCGGACGGACGGCCAAATTTTTATTCGATTTTCGGATTCTACGTACCTTGAAACGTAAACCAACAAATTTTTAGGGGGGGGGGGGGTAAATAATTTTTTTTGTCGATTCCAAAGGTTCATTATTGAAAATAATAAACCAAAATTCAAGTAATTTGGAAACCTTTTTTCCAATTTTTTTTGGATCAAAATTGCCCTCAGTTCAGGAATCACCTATGAGAGGCTGCAGGTTCAGACGATCAACACAGTCGACGACGTGGCAGGTTGATGAAGATAACGTCCGACTTTTGAATGAGGTGGGAGGGAAATCGGGATTCAAATACCTCGTTACCGACCTGGAGGACGAAGCGCAACCCGGGAGATCGTAGATCAGAAATGGGCGCTCAGCGTGGGGCTGCGATCAATGGGGCGAACCCTTCTTCCCCTCTTCGAAAAAAACCTCTTCAAAGATAATTAAAATATCCAAAGATATCCAAAGGTATCGGAGTGTGGGAACTCCTGCCCTCTCGCTTCTAATTGGCCTTCATACGTCTAATGACTCCCTCACATATGTAATCTCAACCTTAAGAACCCCCCCCCCCCTCCCCCCATTGGGGTTCTTAAGTAAATGGTGGACTGGAAGGCCGTTCATGCCCTGTTGGATGACCGCCACTTTGGGTAATTTCGACTGGGTAACCCTCATTCAGGAGATTTGGGAGATCACGGGCTATTCCGCTGTTTGGAGACGGCATCGTTGAAGATAGGAAAAAGAGAAGTCTTTCGTCATGGCATCTCACTTCGATCACAAAAATTATCCCATTAAAAGTTGCTCTAATGCAATTACGAACCAAGGAATACCTCACATTCCACTTTCCTTGGAAAATAATCATAATTCAATGGCAAAACAATGCTCCAGGGCACCATGGGTTGATGAGAGAATTCACTGAATTAAATGTAGTAAAGAAAAGAATTTTCAGTTTTAGAGAGATCTGAACAACTATGGTTTCGAACCTGTATGTCGGTCTGTATGTGGTCAACTCCTAAACCCTGGCAAAACTACTCGAAATGGTCCAATTTTGATGACATTTTCAAGTTGGTGCGGGTTATCCTCGAGAAGTTCCCTGTTGAGGAAAGTGTGGCACTCTAAAGAGATGCCAAATCTTTATCTTATTTGAAAAAGAAAATGAACTGTAGATAGTATCTACAGTTCATTTTCTTGTTTTCAAAGGCTTTCTACTTCAAAATCTTGTTTTCACCTTCGATTGTTTGAAAAAGTCGAGAATAAACGTTAAAACCGTCGAAACTTGTCGGTTTACTCGAGAGAAACGACCACTTCAAAGCAGGGGCGTCCATGGGGCCACTCAGGGTCTAGCCCCGGCAAAATTTCCCTCTCTGTAAGCTAGATTTTCACCACAAAGCTGAGAAAAATCGTATTGAAAAGTGTTCCCCCAAAGTAAAAAAAACCCCTAGGAGAAAGTTTTTTCTCAAAACTCACTGATCTATGATGATCCATGAAAGCATCATCATGGATCATGATCTTTTTCTAATTGTAAAATAATTTTACACTGACATGTAATTATTATGTCAAATATCCATGGTGGAAATAAAAAGAAGAAGTAGGATGGAAGTTGGTCACCAGAGGTTGTCCCCACGTCCAGCACCATGGACCTAAAGAGAAGAAGGAGAAGAAGCAGGATGGAATCGATAGGTAGGTATCTATCAATCGATTGTCCACTCACGAATTTCGTACATATCTGGAAAAATAACATGTTGCCAATGAAACTCTGGGACAAAAGCAATTTGTGCGCCAGAGTTGCTATGGTTACATGGTTATTGCTTCCGAGTCTACCAAGGTACTTTTCAAGGATGAAAAAAAAAGTTCTCCAAAATCAAAATTTTCACTCGCGTTTTGCGTTTTAGACCTTTTTGAACAATTTTGGTTCCGTGTCTGTGTGTCTGTCATGAATTCCTTGTAACGCGCATAACTATACGAAGTTATTGTCCGATTTCTATGAAATTTTCAGGGAATGTGCGGGTTGGTGTGTAGACGGTCCCCTATGAAAATCATCATCCCCGGACTGATAGAAGCGACTGCGCATGCGCAAACGTGAATTTCCTTGTAACGGCCATAACTTCCACATTTTCTACCCGATTCCGATGAAATCTTCAGGGATTAAGCGGATTAGGTTGTAGATGGTCCCATTTCAGTCAATGGTAAAAAGGCATTTCAGTCAATGAAAAAACAATTTCGAAAGAGCATGGCTCAGAAGTAACGGTAATCGGGTCTGTTCGTCGAGAAAATTTTAGAAGAAATTAGGGATGCTAATAAATGTTGAAGATTTGAACGAAGTTCATTTTAAGTATGACATACATTGTATGTAAAATTAGTCCTACCTCGAGCAAATCTGAGCAGTCTCACTATAACGTTCTTTCCAGATTAAATTGAAATAATGTTCCACGTGGCAATCAATTCTATAAGACTGAACCCTACATTGTGTCTAAAGTAGGGATGAGTGTCGATACCCGATATTTCTAAATATCGATACTTTCGTACCGATACTCGATATTATAGTATCGATACTACACACCCGATACTTTTGGATATCGATACTTTGGATCCGATATTTCTAAATATCGAATATCGATACAATTCTGTCGGAAAATTCAACATAATGGCTAAAAGATGAAGGTAGGGAGGGTGTTGGGTGATTAATTTTGAGTCAAGCTCAAAATGAAATAATCCTGGATTTCATCAGATAATTTATACCAACTGATGAAATTAATTATAGTACGGAGAGAATGTTCAATAAATATTCAAAGTTATTAATAATCAACGGTATGTTGAGTAAATACACTCAGCTTGGACACTTGATAGTGAGAAATGAATAAACATTGTTCGGAAAAATATTTCCCAGAGAATATTGGAAGTTAAGGTTAATATTTTGAGACCCTAAGGTATCGATAATCGATATTTTAAAATATCGGTACTCAAGCCAAACGTTACTTGGGATGTCGATATTCAAAGACAATACAGTATCGGTACAAAATATCGATACTTTTGTAACGATACCCATCCCTAGTCTAAAGAAATGATCATCAAAGGAAAAGCTTCAAGAGACTTCTCTAAGTATCTGTTGAACCAGAATTAATTGTATAAGTAACACTCGTACTATCAACTTCTTAGCAGAACTAGTTCAAGTAACCCTAAGTGAATCAATTTATTGTTTTATTTAATTATTAGCAAAAAAGCCTGCTATAAGTAGGCAAAAACAAATCGTAGATATGTGAAATGAAAACCGTAATACTGCGACATAAAATGCCAACAACAAAATTATAGTATATAAACACGTAATTTATTAAATAAGAAAAAATTGTGATGTCACGGCCTGGAATCGAACCCGGGTTTCCCAGACGATCATGTATTAGATGTAGTAGATTTCTATGATTTTTCAAAGTTTCGAATGTTTATGACGTCATGTTTATGACTTCACGGTCGCGCCTGGGCGGGACCCCCCAGCCCACTGTGACGTCATAACATTCGAAACTGAAAATTCATCGACAAAGGTCTTCTCTCGCTAGAAGGTCGCGGTTGGTGTCAAAATTCTCAGATTGAGGTGTAGTTTAGATTAAACAATCGTAGATAAACATGTAACTTATTAAAAGAAAGAAATTTTATGTCACGGCCTGGAATCGAACCCGGGCCCCCCACGTTCGGGCGACATACTTACGTACGGTTGGGGTTTTTGTACATAGATAAGATCGTAAGAAAGGCCAAACAAACACAATTAGTCTTCTTTTTTTAAAATTAATATTTCGAGCGTGGAAAGCACCGTAAAGCCCCGTTTGCCACCGCACCGTTTGCTGGTCTCCTCTGTGCGTACTTTACCCACATTACCTATCGCTCCTTCGCTATCAGCCTGACCCTCACCTTGGTCCTCGGTTGCGGGCCACTTAGTGGTTTTTAGCAAGACCAAAGGGTTATCTCTCCGACCCGAGGCTTTGAGAAAGGACTATCTCCACAATTAACAACAGCCCGCGGCGTGGGTGGTCCTCTCTTCCAGCCTCACACTTCCTCGGACTCACACAATCACAGTCACACACACGCGTGCACGGTACTTTTACACAAAATCTTCTCGTCCAGATTAGTTAGTTGGCGATTTGACACTGTGGAGGTTTATGAATGAAACTTGTTTCTGTATAAGGTCGTGCTCACGTAGAATTTTTTATTCATCGCGAGGGAGAATCAAAGTCCCAGTGGACAATATTTCAACCTCCTCTAGTGGAGTACGGACGTTGCCTCCTCGGTGGATTGGTACGTTGCTGGTTCAGATCTGGCTCGAAGGACCACTTTCCGTTTCAAACAGAATGACCAAACTGGCAAAATTCATCGGTTTATTGCTCTCATCATTAATTTTAAGGGGGTCCCAGTCGGTCGCCGTTCGTTCCTCCTTCCGGGTCAGTATTTCACAAAACTGAAGGCGCAAAAACTCGAAAAGTTGTACCTAAATCTGAAATTTTAAAGGGTTTTAGAAATGCATTAGTGCATGGGCCTAGGTAATTGAAAAACTGAAATATTGCCGCTGGAATCATCAAAATCGAGCCATAATTCCTAGAGAAATTTGGGGAAAACCGTTTATTCAGTAGTTTATCCCATTTTTCTTGGGCATTTATTTATTATTATTAGATTTTGATGATGACGGCAGCAATATTTCAGTTTTTCAATTCCTCAGGGCCGTGCACTAATGAATTTCTAAAATCCTTCAAAATTTCAAATTTAGGTACAACTTTTTAAGTGTTTTCCCCTTCAATTTCGCGAAATACTAAGAATGAACGGCGCTTTGAGTGAAAAGCTCGTTTATAAAGTTCATTATAAGTTGAGATTAATGACGGATTATGGCAACATTTGAGTAAAATAGATTTCAACAACTCGTCAAAGCTCTATTATTGTAAGCTTACCTAGGCCTGGGAGCGGAGTTTTTTGCTCTTGGGGTGAAATTCGTCGATGAAGAGGGGGATTTTGTACCACAATCCGTATTTGAATTTACTGTACTGGGCGTTACGGTCAAAATTGCTTTCGGTGGCTGGGTGTTTGGTAATAGTTGAGAAAAAAAAGATGTGAGGAGCAAAAATATTAAAATACGTGATTGACGTAAAGCATGTTCAGCGTCCAGAGGAGAAGGGAGAGTTGGGAAATGGTGGCTATCAAGCTTAGAAAAACGCTGCAAATTATTACACAAAGGTTCATTTTTTCTGTATAGATCACTCGCAAAGAACTCCGCTGTGCCATTGCCACTATCTACCAACCATATTTTAGCTTCACAATCAAGTTTATTTGGAAGAATTAAACGCTTCACACTCTATGCGAAGAAATGGGGAGTTGCGGGTGCCTTCAACACGAAATTTGATTACAGGATGCCAAGGACGCAAAACTGAAGACAATGAGGAATTTCACCGAATTCTGTTTGCATTTTTCCTGAGTAGTTAATGGTGTGGGATAGATGAAAATCGGGCTGATTTCGGAAAATAAGTCTCCTGTTATTTTTGGGAGACAATAAAAATTTTTGATTTCAAAACTAACCGGGAAAACGGACGTGCAGCGGGAACGCTCGCTGATAGGGCTGTTCGGATCGCCGTCCCCTCCCAGAGTTGCCCCATGGTATGACGAAATAGTGTTATCTCAGAGGAAAGTTATCATTCAAAAACAGGGGAAACCTAATTTTTCCCATCTTCCTTTTTCTATTTTTTTCTTCTGTTTTTCGATTTCGAACTTTACTGTTTCGTGAAATTTTGCAACTGGGGACTACAGATTTCTCGATCTCAGCGCTTCAACCGGCCATAAATGAACTATTCCAGGATGACGTCATTTTCCCGGTTTTTTTAAACATTCGTATTTTCTACACTGTTTTGTTTATTCGTAAATTAGGAAGTTCGGGCTGAAAGTTTGTCTTAGGAGGTTTTTCGAGGTGCTGAATCCGATTTTGGGGTCAAAAATAGGAAATTCCAACATGGTGAAATTCCTCATTCGAACATAAGCAACGGTCGTATTTTGGTCAGCTGAAATTTCAACGGAGATTAGGCCTCTTTTGCGATTCACATCGTAATACCAACCCGTTTCGATTTATCGTAATACCAACCCTTAACTTGTACTTAACCCATAAAGGGGGGCGAATGGTTAGTCCTACAGATCTCTGGGTGGTCTCATTCGATTCTAAATCTTCAATACTGTTTTAAATTGATAACATTAATATCAATTTTTTTAACTAGGGCGTTTCAACCCTTAGTGACTTATATCACCCAAAAGCTTCGGGGCACAACTAGACCCCAAATGGAGCCCATATACCAAATTGCATCCAAATCGGACCATGGGAACTAAGTACACGTACGGCGGACGGACGGCCAATTTTTTATTCGATTTTTGGATTCCAAGTACCTTGAAACGTAAACCAACAAATTTTGAAGGGGTTTTAAAGAGAATTTTTTCTTGGTCGATTCCAAAGGTTCATTGAGAATAATAAACCAAAATGGTCGGTTGAAGTCGCTAGTAACACTTTTGGCGCCAACTCTATGTAACAAGCAGAAGTAAGCAAAGAACTAAAAGAAGTATTCGAGTAGTATTTTTGGTGCTGCACAAATTGAGCCCAAACGAAACAGAAACTGTTATTTCATGGAGGAAATCTCACACAGATTACAAACATTCCATGTAATGGGGTATTTCGGTCAATTTTTTTTATTTTTTTTTTTCAAAAGAGTATAGCTCAGGAATAACGGTAATCGGGTCTGTTCGTCGAGAAAATGTTTTTAAAAAATCAGAGAAGCTAAGGAAAGTTGAAGATTTGAATGGTGTGACGTAGCTAGCCAATCGTGACGTAGCTAGCCAACTTGAAAAAGTATCCATGCACAGAAACCCCTCTTGGATACTACAACATTCTACTCACACACGCGCGCGGGGCTGTCCGCGGCGTAGTCCTTGCCTAGTGTGTGTGCATTTATAGCGGCCCGCCTTTTTCAAACGTGTGATCTCTTTAATTAATTTTTCTACCACATGTTATAGTATCATTGGGCTTAAAGTTGTAGTATGTAGGTTTTCAAGGGTGCTGAATCCAAATTTGAGGTCAAAAACCTGAATTTCCGACCCACCGAAATACCCCATTGTCACTCAACGGACTTCGACGGGTTTTCTTTCTCTGTTTTGTTTCTTCTTTTCATTTCAAAGGGAAATGATTTGATTGGGGAATTTTCATAGAATGTTAGGGATAACAGGCCTGATTCAATAGAGCTCTACACTCGTCTCTACGCACTCTTTCAATCTGACTAAATGTTTGAGTCTTGTGTGTTATTGGGAAGTGTGTACTTTTGGGTCGAAATACCATTATTAAATTTTTTAAACAATGAGATTATATCTCTGATCAGGTAGTTTTATTGGACATTTTGCGATAAATTCGAATAGATAAGGTATTGGTAATATGTTTAAATATATTTTTTACTAAAAACCTCGAAAAACACATTTTTGACGAAGTTTCTTAAAAAGCTGTTTACTCCAAGAATCATATTGAAGTGTTGTTCCATGAAGGTATGTTTTGCAAATTTTTCATACCAAAAATTTTGAGGCCATCGCAATTGCTTCATTTTTTCTTAAATTCGCCCATTCAAAACTGAAATCGTTTCCCAATTTAAAAACACCTTGAAATATTATGTTATGTGATGTGTTATAGTGATTTCATTTAATCGACGAATACACGTGTGAAATTCCAATAATTCAGTTCAGTCAATAAATTTTTTAGATTATAAATTTTGGTCAAAAACGGGTTTATACACCCTTATTGACTTTTGTTATCACTAAATTTCCCAATCTTATAATATTATTAAAAATCGAAGAATCACACCAAAGAACTTAAGTCGTCCTCATATTACACAAAACTCGGTTATGAATAAGAAAAACGAAACATTCGTGGCCTTGGTTAAATACCCTGTGGAACCTGTTGGACCCCTCGATACTCTTAATTGTATTATAATGGGTGTTCCTGCTCAGAAATTCGAGAACTCTGTGTTTCATTTGCATTGCCAAGTGATGCTTTTATTGTTAGTGGCACCTCGAATCGATTAAAAATTCCTTTAAAAAGGTAGTTACGAAGTAAGAAGGGTATAAACAAGGTCCTATTAATTGGGTGAACGTGTACCTAAATATTGAATGTCATTCGAATTTATCATATCGATTGAGTCTACGACAATTAAGTTATAGTGTGAGCGAGGAAGGCGGAGAATTCTATTAGACTCCTGATTTATGGATCTAGCGTGATGTTAACACATCATCTCCACCTGGAGGCGCCCTGGGTTTTTTTCTCAGGAGTCTTCCACGGTACTCCGACACGAGAACCCAACTATGTAGTTGAAAGGTTAGATTTTAGGCGACGGAAAGATACGAATTCGATTAATAAAATGGAAGATAATGCAGAGAACACAAATACCCAGTACACAATATCTTGATAATTGAAGAAATGATATTCAAGAGTGTTTTACAATTGACTTATAATATAGATTTCCTATGGCTATTATAGCCAGTGCTTCTAACGTTTTTGGTGTGTTCAAGTCCTATCAACATATCAATCACAAAATTGTTGATACATGTAGCATTTCTGAAAAGTAGGTAAACAATGTTACTAAAAATTTTAAAAAGTTTGGAAAATTTTTTTTTTTAAATCTAATATTTTGGTAATAAAAGCCTTCAAAACACCTTTTCTACCTAATAAGTTAGTTTGGATAGGATTTGGAACTTATTGAAGGAGAATGCATTTCTGAATATTCTACGATGTTATTGGAAATTGTGGGAAATAAGTACTCATGTGGCCATTATGTGAATATTTTAGGAGGGGGGAGAAAAAAATTCAAAAATCTTGGCAATAAAACCTCAAAATCATCTTTTCTACCTAATAGGTTAGTTTGGGTAGGTTCTTATTAACAGAGTCAGCATTTCTGAATATTCTACGATGTTATTGGAAATTGTGGGAAATAAGTACTCATGTGGCCATTATGTGAATATTTTAGGAGGGGGGAGAAAAAAATTCAAAAATCTTGGCAATAAAACCTCAAAATCATCTTTTCTACCTAATTGATTAGTTTGGGTAGGTTCTTATTAACAGAGTCAGCATTTCTGAATATTCTACGATGTTATTCGAAATTTTGGAAAATAAGTACTCATGCGGCCATTATGTGAATATTTTAGGAGGGGGGAGAAAAAAATTCAAAAATCTTGGCAATAAAACCTCAAAATCACTTTTTCTACCTAATAGGATAGTTTGCGTAGGTACTTATTAACAGAGTTAGCATTTCTGAATATTCTACGATGTTATTCGAAATTTTGGAAAATAAGTAGTACTCATTTGGTCATTATGTGAATATTTTAGGAGAAGGGAGAAAAAAATCTCAAATATCTAGCAATAAAGCCTCAAAAACACCTTTACTGCATAAGTTAGTTTGGATAGGATTTGGAATTTATTAATGGAGATAACAATTCTGAATAGTTGACAACTTTATTCGAAATTTTGGAAAATAAGTCCTGTACTTCTGCTGTTATTGTGTTTTATTGTCGGAGAAAGGATGAAAAAACTTGATAACTTTCTTGAGAAGAAAGCTAGGAGAAGAATAATAAAGTAGGTGCTTCCATTTCCTCAATGTTCTGTACTTCGTTAATTGGTTTCCTATTGGTGTTACGATACTCTTATGGGATTCAGCACACGATTGTACAAGGTACTTGATGGAATGTGCGTTACTCGCGTATTTTAAATGCATACAAAACCACATTTTTCACTAATTGAATTTTCTTATGTTTCAGGTACGTCTTGAATCCTACTGCATCTTCTCATACGTGAGTAAAATTACCAATTTACGTAGCCTAGTGCATGGGGACAAGTATCAACTACAGTAAGTAGTACCTATCGAGGTTTCAATACCTGTAGAGAGTGAACAGTGAAGAAAGTAAACGAAATAAGGATGCAAATTATAATACCATTTATGGCTCATTGTAATACTGACGGGTTATAATTAATTATCATGATAAAATGAATGAATTGAATTGAGAACGTCCTAGCAATATCCAATGTTTCTCCATTCCAGAAAAATATTATTAATATTGATGAACCTAATCATCTTGTAAATTCTGGACAAATGAAACCCAAATTAGTGGGAATATATTCGTCTCGCTATCTCATCAACTTTCCTTCAATCGCCATTATTTTTTAGTATAATTTTTGTTATTTTATTTCTTTAGTTTATGACATAATTACAGGTAGGTAGCCGACCTCCGGAGTGGTGTGTTGACCCAAGAACTCTAACGACTATACTAACCAAAGGTTAATTGACCACAATAAATTCCATTTCAGCTCCGGAGAGTAATTATACACTTTCAACGAGAATTCTGTTCCGTTTAGAGGCCGTATCACAACTTCAGATCCGTCCAGCCACTTTATCGTTAGCTTTCCTCTTAGTTTAGGAGTTTCGTGAGTTTATTAGCATAAAAACCGCTGCCGAGGGGCGTGAGCCGCACTTGACCTCTCAGATCTGGGGGAATGCACCGTAATCGTGATGTGGCAAGTAGGTATAGTCCCAAAAATGCTGAGACTGTATCGATCTGCTCATATGCGTTTAAGAATAGAGGCGCCAGGAGCATTTTTTGAAAATGGTGAAAAAAATATAGGCTACATTGTCGTAATTTATGTCTCACAGGGGTTGGAGGGAATGGGAAATATCTGCGTACCGTTGAAAATATCAAAATTCCCACAGAAATAATAAAAAATCAACTTTCAATGTGTGCTTTACTTTCACTTCGTAGTTTTGCAGGTAAACGCGGTTGCAAAATATTGAATTTTGAACCATTTGATGGCAACCGATGTTAGGTTTTTGTGGGGGGTTCCGACTCAAGAACCAAAAAACGTTGTTAATTTTTTGTTTGTATTAAATACCATAAATTTTATGGTATTTTGATTTCTTACTATCGAAGCTGAGGAAGCTTTGTGGTAGTTCAGTAGGTCAAAAAAATGTGTGTTGTCCAAAATTAAAATTTTAACTAACATTTTGCGTTTCAAAGCGTTTTGAACAACTTTGGTTTCGTGTCTTTCTGAGATCACATCTACTTGAAACCACGGTTCGATATTGGTGACAATCACATGGTTGACACTCGAGACGGTTCCCTATGAATTTCCCTTTGGTTTCGTGTCTTTCTGAGATCACATCTACTTGAAACCACGGTTCGATATTGGTGACAATCACATGGTTGACACTCGAGACGGTTCCCTATGAATTTTCCTTTGGTTTCGTGTCTTTCTGAGATCACATCTACTTGAAACCACGGTTTGATATTGTTGACTATCACAGGGTTGTCACTCGAGACGGTTCCCTATGAATTTCGTTAATGGACAAACAGCTGCGTGAGAAAGTGAACAAACTTGACTTTACTACATCAATTCCTTACGATCTAATAATATTAGCTCGATTTGTCTCTAATTTTGTTGATTTTTCGCGATTATGTTATTGATTTTTAACCTTTTAAAACTTTTCGTGATGATATAAATCAATGTGGATCCTTCAAAACACTTGCAATCTCACGGTTAAGTTGCTGTTAGTTGACATAAAAACCTAGCAACATACAAGTAAAAGTATTCGGAAATTTATGAATAATACGCATTTTACATGAACTAATTCTGTGAGTCCATACTGTTCTATGTAAGGAAGCAATCGAGTCGCCAGATTGCAAGATTATTTGGAAAGAACAATGAACCAATTTTATAGCCTAATTTCAGACTCCTACCTACACCATTGAGTCCAGAAGTTAAGTAATTCATTAATCGTTACTTTTCTACCAACAATTTTCTAAATTTGTTCTAAAATCAAAGAAAAACATCATTAAAAAAGGGGGTTTAAAGCCTTTTGGCTACTTTCCCGCGTGCTTTGGGGTATTTTAGCCGAAACGTGGCAATAAATTCCTCGAAGTTGTAAATTAAGCCCACTTTCTTATGCAGGTATTTTTTTTAGATTGAGTCAGATTGAACCATCGCTAGATCGTAAGATCAATTTAAAAGACTAATTAATAAACGTGTTTAACGAGTAGAACTTAATTTCTGCTTCATTGCTGTTCTACAGAATTTTATTTGGGCTACATTTTCCCTCAATCTACATGTTAACGTTGGATTTACTCCAGAGCTTTAGATTTAATTTTGCATGTTGTTACTCAAGGGATTCAGGTTATCGAATTCACAATCATTAATTTCATCCTTGGTGTAGGCAATAAAGTGGCGTAAAGGCGATTCGGATAAAACAATGGACACCATTACAGGGTCCGTAGTGCAACAATACCTTTGTGTCACAGAGATGATAGGTGATTGGGAGGGGGGGGGGGTTAACCCTCATTTCAACATTGGTGGGATCCGGCGGTTGGTTTGACATAAAGTTTACCGTAGAATCCAAATCTGCAAAAAAATCTATATTCTCGCATACGAACTGTATCCATGTTATCTACAATCTATCTATTACGTCATCTCCATTGTGAGTAATCTCATCTTCCATTCCGAAATTATTAATTGAAAGTTCAATTTTCTTGTTGGAAGTTCAGTTTCTTGAAGTTCTTTCTTTGGAATCAACTTTCTAAGGATTCCTGGGAGCTTCGTGTAATTCTGATTAATTTCTTATTCAACTCTCATTTAACGATGTTTGAGTGTACAGAAATCTCCCATTCGTTTCTAAAAACTGAACACTTACATATCTTAAATTGATGAAATGACGTGAACATCCATTAATTAGGTAATAATTAATTATGCTCATGAAAAGCCAACAAAGAGTTCTGAGAGGTTCATTCGATTCTAAAAAAAGTCTAAATTTTAAATTAATGAAAGAACGACACCTTGATATTGAAGATTTCCGAGTTTAGGCGTTAGTGTTTGACGGACTTCAAAACACCCAAAACGGGAAGGACTGTCATGTCGTAAATATATACCAGTAATTTTACCGGCCAAAGTATCAATAGCTAGTTTTCAAGAAAAGTCCTAGTAATTTCTAATTTTTTTTTTTACATCTTTTGATACCTGTAGTTGGAACATAAGATGTAACTCTCAATGGGAGAAAAATCAGGACATCGTAATCCGAGATTCACGCGTGTCTCATCTGTGTTCTGGATGAAAATGAAGGAAGGCAGTTGAGATATTGGGACGGTCCTAATACGGATGGGGTAGAGACTAAAAAGACAATATTCGCTAAGTGGTGTCGTCCGTGCGCTTCCATTTATAACGAAGATTACTCTTGGGAATTGTTGTTGGTGTCACTGACTCTTATTGTTTGTCAGCTAGACGGGGTTTTTTCGTACTGAAAGTTCCGTTTGAATACACTAACATTTCTTGTGTAGTTGGTGTTCACGTATTGTCATTTTGATCATCGATTGTGTAGCGAGCGTGGGTTGCAAGCATAATTTTAAAAATTAATTAAAAATAATTTTTAAAATTGAGTAAAAAAACTTAGGCCAGGATGCTTATTGCTTAGAGCCTTTGAGTAAAATTCAAGAAACATGGAACATGCTTTAGCCGCGCTATAGGGCGTAGTAGGGATGGGGTGGACTGGTGGAGAATAACCTCCGCGTCACCCTCCACCCCGCGTGACGTCCAAGGCTAAAGCACGTTCCATGCTAAAACTATGTTCTTTTATTTTGCAAATAGAACCGGATTAGATCACGACCCTTTTCGTATTCAACATGTTCTAAGATCTGTAATATTTCAATCAGTTTTTTTTTGAAGGACGTAAGTCCACAAAAATGCCATTTCACTTATTCTTCTTTTTTTCTGTTCTAAAACCCTAGGCGCATCGTTTGCAATTTAAAGGGCATGCGAATGAGGTCTCAGAGTAGAAATCGCTTTTGAAAATCCACAATTTTATTCAATAGCGGCATACAGGAATTTTTTTTTCATTTCCTACAAGTTTGATTGCAAGGACTTACGCCCTTTAAAAAAGATTCATTTTTATCTTTCATTGCCTAGCATTCACAAAGAATGCCTTAATTAATTACCATTAATTACTAGTTCGATTGATCCCGCAAAATATTTAATAATGTGGAGAGATTACTTACCAGGAGCAAAGCCATAGTTCGCGGAGCAGTTCGCGAAACTGCTACAAGCTCCAGTATTTATATTAACCCATTTCCGGCCAATGATGCATTTTTGCATCGTCATAATAATGATTTTTTTTTCAATATTAAAATAGTGGAAAATCTTTTTAGAAGAATTTTTTCTCGTTCATACAATTCCTAAACTTTTCAAAAACAATTTTCTTCAACATTCGGGAGCTCAATGAGATTTGGGAAATTTTTTTGAAAGAGGCCTTTCGGCCAAAAGCGTGTTTCAAATTCGATCCTGGGCGAGTGAGCGTTTTGGCCCATGAGTCGAAATTTTGGTCCATGAATAGATTTTTACATTTTACCTAAAAAATTTTCAGATTTTTAACAATAAAATCGTATTGTATCGATTTGGAAACTGAGCCCTCTTAAATCCCATAAAATGTTAAATTCATATAATTTGGAGCATTTTTGCTCTCGATTGGTGAGCAAATGAAGCCTCAGTATTGGTGAGCATGAAGTATTTCGGCCGGAATTTTGTAAAATAGTTCATCCTCCTCCCATTACTCTATTATTTCTACCCTCGGCTTGAAATGGGTTAAACTACTACCTATAAGGTGTAGTGACAATACTAAAATTTCAAGACTAAAAAGGAAATATTGATAGCAAGTGTTCCTAATTCAGAAAATCGGAACCAGGTATAATGCCAGGGAAAACTCGTATAATCCTCTTACAGGCAACCTGAAAACTCGTACTAAAGCGCGTACGTCCTAGGGGGCAACTGGCAGGGATACACCGCATCTGATTTGTGTATTTTAAACATTTTAGAATGATTAGTCCCCTCCATAATTACATAGTAATAACTCACCTATAAAAATACTTAATAATAATAACTTTAAAAATACATAATAATCACTCGCCTTAAAAACATTTGATTTTTATGGAAAACTAATGAATAGACGCATACACAAATTTGTGTTTAGTGTTTTGAAACACTTACAGGGACACTACGCTGAATAGGTATGCTTATAGGCACTATGCTCTCTGTAATAATTATACAAATAATTTCCGATTTCCACAGTGTTGTAACTATTGAAAACATTCTGTTGAGTTTACATAAACTTTCAGAGATCGTAGGATCCCCTATTCAAGATCAACTCAGTTTGTTTCAGCCAATTTTCTCATTGTTGGAGTTGTGCAGAGTTGAAGTTGAGTGAATGTTTAGCCGGAGAAAATATGATATGGAAAAGGTTGCTTTCAATTTTGGACATTCCTTCTAAAAGTGGTGGTTATGGGGCTCAAACAACGTGAGAGAGCTGTCAGGGGTGTCAGAGCCTGCCTGTAAGGAATTATGGATCCGAAGGTGTTGCCACATGACGAATTGGAGATAATGGAGGCTGAGGGTTCGTCATAATCTCGGTTTATAATAACCCTCTGATGGCGGGGGCGTCTCGATCATTACCGGTGATTGCGACAGAATTACCGTCGATAGGAGGTACAGGTACAGTGGTAGGTACGGGTACGCGGTACAGCTCTGAAGGTTCTAATCACATCTTCTGGTCCTGCACTGGCACCTGGTCCAGGCTGCCGTGGTATGCGAGAAAATTGAATGTCGGCAACGGGCCAACGAAAGGCCCCGAGCATTTTGTGTTGAACCAAGTTGATTGTAGTGGAGACTCACTGCTTCATTAGATAGGTGTTCCTTCGAAGCCACTGAGTCAACTGAAAGACACGACACAAGATTCCATTGATCGTTTTTAGCATATTTACGAAGAAACCCGATTAGAAGCAGAATGACTCAAAGATTCACTACCTGAAATTATTACTTTGTATTTTTACTCTCAGAATGCTCTATAATATAGATATTATCATTAAAACCGAGGGTTCAAGCGAATATTCAAAAAATTCAGCTATTGCAGACCTCAGAATTTTTTAGCGTAAAAATTTTCAAAATGTTCTTCAGTGAAATTCGTTCTGACAATTTTTACAAGCTTTTATTTAGTTTCATCTGTCCTGTTGTCTGTCTGTCTGTGATCAAATCTTGCAAGTTAAATTTGATCCAGTTTCCGATTGAGCTGAAATTTTGCTTGCACGTATAAATCGGGTGACAATGCAATATTATTCACTTTCAAAGGACCATCTTCCAATTCATTGAGGACCATCCTGCATTTTATAGTGGACATACTTCATTTCGTAGTAGACCGTCTCCCAATTTATAAAGGGTATCTTTCAATTCATAGGGAACCATCTTCCAATTCATGAAAGGCTGCCACAATTTCATAATTCCTCCATCCTTTAATTCCTATGGGACCATCCTCCATATAATAGTGGACATACTTCATTTCGTAGTAGACCGTCTTCCAATTCATTGAGGACCATCCTCCAATTTATAGTTGACATACTTCATTCCGTAGTAGACCGTCTTCCAATTCATTGAGGACCATCTTCCATTTTGTAATGGACATACTTCAATTCGTAATAGACCGTCTTTAAACATTTTTTTTTAAATTAGGTTTTTCAGATTCCACATACCTACTTATCTTGAAACGAAAACCATCATATTTTGAGTTAGAATATTGGTTAGAATATTTTTTTTTTGCTCGATTCCGAAGGTTCATTATTGAAAATAATGGGTAAACATATAAAAGAAAATGAAAATGAGAGTTTTCTTCGAACAACCAAAAAGTCTTTTTTCAAAATGGCTCATATCGTTTTTCATCAGATGGGTTTATATCCAAATAAGAAATAGCCTCCCTTAAAATGCATGCCAAAATTTCGAAATTTGGTCTTACAATCAACAGTTCCATGTAGGTACTTACAAACTATTTGAAAAGAGGAACCCTGGACAGCTTCCTTCTTTCTAAGTTTTTCTTAATTTTTCCCACGAAAGATTCGAAGTGGATATAAGCCCGTTTGAAAGAAAACTCCTCAATTCATAAACTTTTTAGTCGTAGATCATTAACTAGTGATTACATAACTAATTTAAAATACTAAAAAAAAAAGTTAAAAATAAAATTAAAGAAAAAAAACCTTCTGAAAAACAAGCTTTTATTTATTTTTAACAAAATGAACTAAAAAGTTACAAATAAATTTCATCTAATAAGAAATATAACAATTTACCAAATTCCCAATTTTATGAATAAAAGCGTGTTCCATTTAGCATGTTCTTTTTCCCTTGCTATCACAATGTAACACGGTTTTATTATTATAAAATTGGCACTGAGATAAAGTGTAATATTTCTTGTTAGAGTTAATTTTGTTTCCTTCACAGTGTAATATAGGTTTAAGGTAGGTATCAATCACAGTATGAGGTAGGTTTCTGTTATAACTAGCCTAGGTTTTTGCGAGAACAATATCACTGGTTCTCACTGTTTTCACTATCAATAGTTACTCAGTACTAACAAATCCAGTGGTTTGTTTCGTTTGACAAATCACAATTCGTGGTATTGGTACTCGCATATCTCTTGCATTGCTTCTTCCTAGATAAAACTAATCTCGGTCGCTCCGTCCAAGAATTTGATGTTGGAAAATGGAATCTGGTATTCAAACTATTTAACTGTTTCTGTGAATTTTTCAATCACTACAGGTCCTGTAGCAGAGCAATTTATGTACGAAATTCCTTCCAGCGACGGGCTGAAGTGCTCCGGAGTCGTTTTACTCGTTGCTCTTAGAAATAAAGTATAAAACATTGTCTGCAGGTTATCGTTTCCACCCATGGAGTTCTCAGGTAGTAAACTATTATTTAAACCTCTTAAATGGACAGTTTTGTTATTTCGTGTTTGATGGTTAGGCACTGAAAACCGTAAAACCGAATGTAATTGTCGTATATATTACCACAGAACCCAGATTGTAAATCCTCCAGGACGCCGAGGCTATTAATGTGATAAAAGATAAATTAGCCTTTCCCTCGGGCGGAGACGGGCAGTTTTCAACCTGTTTATTACTGCGCTTTCTGCCTTCCACGGAGATGCGTGTTTGCGGGGTTTTTGATACGTGAGGGTTAATTCCTAATAAAGATCCTAAAAAGGGGGTAAATTCGGACGCGAGAGTTAGAAATCTCGTATTTTATTTTATTAACGACTTGCTCCCGAACAGGAAGCGCTCGAGTCCAAAACCATTTGGGTGGTCTAGGAAAATTACCCTGATTTCTCCTTAAACACAGAGTCCGGTAATAGAAGGTACGCACGGTATTTTCAGAAAATTGAGGAATGAAATAATGTGTACGGAAGAAAAAGTCCTTGTTTTGCTCCCTCATTACTTACCGGAGGTATAAATACAAAATCGGTCCTCAAAAACCAAACGTTCTTTCCACATTTTGAATCCTGATTGAACAAAAATTTTGATTCTATGTCTGTCCATACTTAATAGTCCAACAAGTTCAAGTGTTCTTGAACAAAATTATACATTAGCTATTAGTTCGATATGAGCTTTCGTGTATTTCGAAAATGGAGCTGAGCAAATGTGCAAGTTTTGAATGGTCCAAGATCTAGATTTGCAAACGTAATAGGCCGTGAAGTAATAAGAAAAATTGTTTCATAGACAGACACATGGCATGAACTCGCTGATAAACATGAAGTAAAGTTACAAATCAATGCTGATGATCCTAAACTCATGACAGAACGCATGATCAATGTAGTAAAGACAATCAACTAGTAAATAATACAATTCGCGAAGTCTTTAAATGAAAGCTCAATGAGCTCAGTTCCACAAAATGTAAGCATTTGGGTCCACCGAACTAGGTAAAGGATGAAAAGCTGTCACATCCAATGAGAAATTTCACCGAATTCTGTTTGCATTTTTCCTAAAAAGCTAATGGTGTGGGATAGATGACAATTGGGTTGATTTCGGAAAATAAGTCTCCTGTTATTTTTGGGAGACAATCAAAATTTTTGGTTTCAAAAAATAACCGGGAAAACGGACCTCTTCAACGTGAAGTGGGAACGCTCGCTGATTGGCTGTTCCGATCGCCATCTCCTCCCAGTGTTGCCCGTTGGTACGACGAAATCGTGTTATCTAAGAGGAAAGTTATCAAACAAAAGCAGGGGAAACCTAATTTTCCACATTTTGCTTTTTCAATTTTTTTCTTCAGTTTTTCGATTTCGAACTTTCCTGTTTTGTGAAATGTTGCAGCTGGGGACTAGATTTCTCGATCTCAGCGCTTCAAGTGGCCGTAAATGAACTATTCCAGGATGACGTCATCCTCCTGGTTTTTTTAAACGTTCATGTTTTCTAAACTGTTTAGTTTATTCGTAAATTAGGAAGTACGGGCTGAAAGTTTGCTGTAGGGGGGTTTTTGAGGTACTGAATCCGATTTTGGGTTAAAAATAGGAAATTCTGACATGGTGAAATTCCTCATTGTACAAATCATTTGTAGAGCTCGTAATGAGACGTTGAATGAATTTCAATCCTTGGATAGGATAACGAATAGGTACATCTCTCCTCAGTAACTCAGAACAGGATGAAACTTTGTTTTTTTCTAGCACACAGATAGATAGATATATGTTTATTTGGCGCCATTTTGTACACTTGCGAGAATTTAAATGCATGAATTGATGCGATTTGCTCAAATTCCCTCCTTCGTAACTTTAGGCTTTAGGTCCGTGTTGGAGGGTCGGATCTTTGCAAAATCGCTATGTCTCGGTAAATAAATTGATACCTACTATACATTACAGTAATAAGTAAATTACTAAACATTACATTAGATTGTGTACACATTACTTGAATTCTGGGTTTCATACATGGTTACGCTACTTGATGATTCCTTGTCTTACATACGTGGCCTATCATAAGGGAAATGAATTCGGCTCACTACATCAAATTGATGCAGAATCATTGGAGTATCTGAACAGGAAGAATTAGCTGTCTCTTGGGTGATTCATTTAGAGGGTAGTGCGGTATAGAAATGCATTGGTAGATGAGTTTGCCAATCATGCTGAACGGACAAGCGATACCCATAGCTAATACTGCTAAATACTTGGGGATGACCCTTGACACAAAACTGAAATGGAAAGAGCACGTTAAAAAGAAAAACGAAGAACTGAAGATAAAGTATAGAAAACTGTATTGGTTACTCGGTAGGCACTCCGAGCTTTCCGTTCACAACAAACTGCTGATATACAGGCAAATCCTGAAACCTGTGTGGACATATGGCATCCAGCTTTGGGGCTGCACGAAAAAATCTAACATCAAGGTTATACAAACTTTCCAAAATAAGGTATTAAGGAGCATTGTAAATGCCCCCTGGTATGTGCGCAACGACGACCTCCATCGTGATCTTAAAATGGAAACCGTCAGCGAAGCGATCAAGCAACATGCTATTAAACACGAACATCGGCTTCATGGTCATACAAACCCCGAAGTTCTCCGTCTCCTAGACAGTACAAATGCCGTCCGGCGACTGGATAGAAAAAAACCCTACGAACTTGTGACTGACACAGTGTAGTGCGTGGGGTGTTCTCTTCTAGAGCGCAGCCATTGGGCTGCTAACTCTAAAAAGTGTAAATATTGTATGCATAGAAATTAGCTTGATGGGCACAAATGCTCAGTTGTTATGATATTGATATTTTTGATAAAATATATCGATTTGAAAAAAAAAAAATTGGTAGATGAATGAAATTTTAAGATGAGTTTTGTGAAATATATAGTAGGTAAGCCAAGAAGTTTTTTTTTCAATATTCTTTATTGCACCAAGTATAACTTATTAACAACATTGTTTTTTATGAACAAGTATTCAAAACTAAGATTCATCACTGAGTTTTCTGAATTATGGTGAATGTTTCACTTCACTGCTTCACACATAAGATAGGTCAAATGGTTTGGTATCCTTCTGATGATATCACTTGTATCAAGGAGTTGGACTGCTTCCTCATTGATCTGACATCTTAGGCGATGTAGGTGTCTCACTAGCTTTCCAGCTTGTCGCTTTATAGCATCGTTTATTGTTTCGATCCGAAGCTCATGATTCAGACGTTCGTTTCGAAAGTACCAAGGTGCATTGACAATCGTCCTTAGCACATTGTTCTGGAATCTTTGGATGATGTCTCGATTTGACTGAGCCGTACAGCCCCAAAGCTGAGCTCCATAAGTCCAAACTGGTCTAAGGACGTGGTTGTACACAGTAAGCTTCTTCTGGATTGACAACTTCGATAGTCCCCCCATTAGCCAATGCATTTTTCTGAATTTTAAAAGAAGTCCTTCTTTTTTTTGACATGGGTTTTCCTTTCAAGTTCGGCGTCTAGTGTCAAGCCGAGGTATTCATTTGTATTCGGAATAACTTTCCCCTTAAAATGTTCCGGAATATAATCGATACATACTCTAGTTAGTGAAATCGATAACTTAGTTTCATATATTTGGATTCTCCATTTTGCTATCCACTTGCCATGCCACATCCCAAGCCAGGTTATAGCCGACAATTACCTTTATAGTCCGGGCAACGAAGGGTTTGAGGTAGAAAAAAATAGAACCCAAACCAAAATTGGCACAGATGTAGGGAGGGGTATCCTTATTAACATACTAAAAGTCCTGGATGGTGGGGCACGAGCTCGAGGGGAGGGGGGTCCCTAAAGGTCCCATTTTGGGGTTTTTCGTGAATATCTCGAAAACAGTGCATTTCTCGATAAAACATGTCGTATAGTAAATTAAAGCTGATAAAATTCTCTACTACTTTGATCCTATACGTTTTATCGAAACTCCGAACCGTTACCGAGATATGCATCCAAAAATGGAGGAATTTTGAAAATTCAGTTTTTAGCTCACGTTTTCTGGATAACTTTGTTGAATTGCGTCCAAACGGTTGATCTGAGAAAAAAAGTCTCTTGGAGAAAGTTGTAGAGCATTAAATTTCCTTGAAGAATATGTGGTTAGTATCTCGGTAACGGTTCGGAGTTCCGATAAAACGTATGGGATCAAAGTTGTAAAGAATTTTATCAGCTTTAATTTACTATACGACATGTTTTATCGAGAAATGCACCGTTTTCGAGATATTCACGAAAAACCCCAAAATGGGACCTTTAGGGACCCCCCTCCCCTCGAGCTCGTGCCCCACCATCCAGGACTTTTAGTATGTTAATAAGGATACCCCTCCCTACATCTGTGCCAATTTTGGTTTGGGTTCTATTTTTTTCTACCTCAGGCCCTTTTTTAGTCTTCGTTGCCCGGACTATTATTTCATTTCGTTGTTTGTTGGCAAAGGCCGCTGCTGCTGTAGCCTCTAATAGTGCGTCAACTTCATATTTTTGAATGTTGGTAGCATTGATATCTTCCATAATCACAGATACGGAAAATTTGACAAGAAGTAAGGTAGCTACCAGCAGTACTACATAATAAACGTACCTACGTTCTTTATGTATTGTCTTCATTTAAAGTTGATCATAATAGCGACATTCCGCTCAGAGGTGATATGCGGGAGGTTGTCGTTATCTTGTTGATCGGAACATCTTCCAGAGACCAGCGGACCTGAGACCGCCTAGGTCGGCCCCTCTGATTTGTTGTCGGGGGTCTTAACACCTCCGGTACACCATATTTACATATAACAAACTTCTCTTTACATAACAAACCCTCCACCCTCGCTGTGATTATACGCAGCGCAAGTGTCGGCTTTAAATCGCGACGACGCGCCCCAATAAGTCAGCTGGTTCATTCCCGCGATCCGTCAAACTATTTAGTTTTTGTTTGAATAGCTAATCCTTTTACTTCGTAGCTCTCTGGGTTAACAAGGTCTTAACTTTCGCGTTGTGAGGTATGAGTGAGCACCACGAACATGTAGAACACGTTGCTGGAGAGGTGCACAAGTCATCGCAGGGAAGAGGTCGTGACCAGCGTCCGTTTTTACCGTGAGTGCATAAATGTATGAAGCATTATCCTTTCTTCTGTGATCTAATTGGGAGTTACCATAATTACCGTCGGCTGGTACCAAAATTGTGTCGACTGTGTATGGAATAGCCGAGCCTACTCATTTCCTGTTCATCTAGCCTCTGTCGTCCTATTTTCTTTTAAATTTCACCGCCACGATTGAATGAAAGTAATTAGAACATTTGCGACGCTGAATTCAATGTTCAATGGTTTGTACCGGATCCTGTACCGGATCGAATCTCAGGGAGTAATAATTTTCCAAGGCAGATCATTTTCTTCGATCATATCTTCGAAATTTGGACGTCAGAATCCCAGTGGATCCTGGTCTGGTCTTTACAACGCATTTGCATTATGAGTTGTTGTTCACTCATCAGAGCCAACTTCGGTAAATATCATCTCATTTCACCTCACATTTGGTGGCTCCTTAAATGTCTCAGAGCAGACATCCAAAGGAAGTACATTTTCTCCATAATCCGCCGTTTTGGGTTCTGGGTAAGGTCCTGACGTCTTCCAGACGCATTTCGGGGCATGAGCCGTCATCAAGGACCAGAGCCAGAACCAGTCATTTTCCTCGAGCCTAAAGGTATAAAATTGATACACAAACCGTCGAATTCAAACAGGTCGACTTCCCAAATCGCTACGTATTATCGCACGTCGTCATTGCAGTAGCGAGAAGATAACAACTTTTTACCTTCTTGGTGGTCATTAGGTGTTAGGTAGGACGTGTAGGTAAACATTAATTCGATTTTGAAATAAAATATTAATAGCGAATAATTGATCGTTTAGATACGTAGCGAGTTTGTTTCTTTGAAACACCAACGGCTGGCTCTACAAGTATTGATAAATGATTGACAGCCAGCTCCATGAAATAACAGGATGATCGTCTGAGAGGTCTCAAGGTGGGCTCTAACTGACCTCGTGTATCCTTTATGAGTAGGGATAATGACTGTTTGACTATTTTATTTACAAATGTGATGCAATTATATCCTATAGGTCCCCTCTCACTTTACATCACAAAAAATAAACAAAAAATTTTAATAAAATTAAGTGAGATATCAACTTATAACAATACAAAGTAATGATTGCAGAGTTGTGCGGGGAAACGTGGGTTTATACTAATAATTTAAATTCAATATAAAATAGAAAAGAAGCAGCATCTTGTGAAAAGTAAGTAGTAAATATCAGACTAATTTTAATTAATTGACTATTTTCAAACAACGTACCTATTCAACAGTTTAGTCTTAAATCGCCTTTTAAATGCCAATACAGAGTTGTTGGTATAAAAAAATCGTAATTCTGATAGTACAGTTTTACTGCTTGACTGTGAAAGGTTCCCAGCAATAGCCTTGTGATTCGGAACATGAAGCAAATTCATTGCTTTTCTCATTGAAAAAGAATGTACTTATGCTTGACATCAGCTCAAAGTTACTATTGAGGTATTCAGGATGAGTGAGGACGAGGAGAATGTGAGAGGACTGTAACTTCGTAATAATTTGCGCTCTTGGGCGGGCTTCAGGAAGGAGAGACAGCATTGATATCGCTGGTAAACATTTTCGACATTGATATCTAACCATTTTTTATATGTTTAACCTTCGGAACTAAACGCATTCCATACTTGACTTATTTTCAATGCAAGCGCCCTCTTTGAAATTCTCGATCCCTTAGTTCATGAGTTCTTCCTCCCATATTACCGAATGTCAAACCTCGTACAGAAAGTCAAAAACATTTCGGACTTCCAAAATCGAAATCTCTTCTCGTATTTTGCAGCCTGGAGGTATTGTTTTTTCATTGATTTATAATACACACGATTTTTAGAATCGAATGAGACCACCCAGAGCTCTGCTGGATCAACCATTCGCTCCTTATAAGGATAAATAATTACCTAATTAATGAATGTACTAGTTGTGTGTTTTGAACACAGACGATCCCTTATAAATGTCCAACAAGAAATCTTTCATGACCATAACTTCTACAGAGACTTACTTGACTTCCTCCTCCCCCTACATCTCACCACCGGATGTGCCCACTAGCTATTCCTCGTGTTCCTTGAATGAAGATACGGTTGGCTTCCCTTCGTCGTATGTTGTTGAGAATATGATTTTACTGGAGGTCCAAATCCGAAAAGGGTATCTTCTGGGCTTAACTCGTATAAGGGGGCGACTGTTTCCGGTTTTGAGGCAAAACTATACTAATAGGTATTGGGTTGGAGGGATTGTTCGTCTGGATCCCAGATTGGTAAAAATACTATTTCTCAGTCTCTAATTGTCTAGAATCAGTCTTTTCTGAGTTCTGGGCTCAAGGTCCAAAATGAATAAATACATCAACATTGCCGAATTCTGAACAGTAGGAGGCGTGGAAGTCACGGAGCAGAGGAAAAATAAGTTTTGGCACGTATTCTCAACTTGAATAGAAAATAATTCTCAATCACAAAAATATTAATAATCAATAATTCTCAATTCCCTGATTTAGTAGGTTTTCCCTTAACAAAGATTGGCTGAAACACCGTCTAGAAACCAAAATCGTTCATGTAAGTCTAAAACGTGAAATAAGAGTGAGAATTTTGAGTTTGTTGAGAACAGTATAAAATCCAGTGATTATAAGAAATTTTTTAACCCAGAATTTATTTTTCCAATCAAGTAGCTGAGGACACCGTCTCCATTGTGGTTTAGAATTTTGATAATGGCGAAGGTGGCACATCGTTCAAATACTTCATTCGGTGACGTGGGATCACCATGAGGTCGGTCCGTCGTATGGAATAATAGGGTGCGCGCCTGGGTAGGAAAAACTGTTTATTGTTATTTTTAATCCAAGTTAGACCTCATTCTGAGAATTTTGGTACCAACCGCGACCTTCTAGCGTGTGTAAATCTTTTCCTATGAATTCCTGAAGTTTCGACCGTTTATGACGTCACAGTGGGCTGGGGGGTCCCGCCCAGGCAAGAGGGGCGCGTGACGTCATAAACGGTCGAAACTTTGAAAAATCATAGAAACAGATCTACCTACTCTCGCTAGAAGGTCGCGGTTGGTGCCAAAATTCTCAGGATGCAGTCTACTTTCAATTAAAAATCTAAATCTAAATTTGCTGTGAGCAAAATCACTAAGAACGATGTAAGATAGTAAGATGTACAGTATGATGATAGTAAGTCTAGGCAAATCGCTGTCCCATTACATTTAGCAATCAGTTTGTTCGAGAAGGGAGGAAACTGCCGAGAGATGGATAATGTAAAGAGAAAAAAAAGTTAGACGATATCTATATGTATACGCCGGATAAAAGGGGATGGGGATGTGTGTAATGGTCAGCGGTGCCCATAACCGGCCACATATGACGGACATAATTCTGTAAAGCGGTCGTTATCGTGGATGCAGTTGCCAGCACCTGCGGTTACAACCCCAATTCCCCCTTCGCCTTCAGTCCGAAACACTCAAGGCCAGTATACCATCACAATAGAATCCCCAGTGTCGGACGTATATCAGGATTTGCTCTTTAGATTTGAAGAGAGATGTTTTTATTCTTTATGCGCTTCGGGTGGAGGAAAACGTAGGTTTTGGACGAATCTTGAGCTTCCTTTTCCTTAGATTTCATTAGCCAGTAACAAAGTATTTGTTTAGACTGAGTAGGGGCGTTTGTAAATAATTGAACTACCAATTAACTCAAGTCTATGAATATATTTTGATACAGAAAATCGATGAAAATAATTCGAGGTCCAACAAAAAATAAGGTGAATCCTACCTAGGTGCTCGTTTTAAAAAAAATGGAAAAATAGAAAAAAATTAAATTGATTGACCGACCGATAATTTGTAATTTAGGGTAGCCACTAATTCGTCGAGACTTGTAGCAGTTCCGCGAACTGCTACGCGGAATAGGCCTGAGGAGGCGCCACTACTCTCCTAGACTGGGAACAAGCTCGGCATTCAGTCACTTTCCTGCCTTGCTCCTGGTAAGTGATCTCTCCGCATATTTTAATATTTTGCGGTTTCCCTTGATACCCAAAATCCATTCTCATTTCATTTCGGACCTCATATACGATTAAAGAGTTAATCTATATAAACCACACTCCGTTTTGTTATTGAACCATACCCAATTCATATCTATATTATAATTATTTAATTAATAAAATAAAATAATATTTTGAATGATTGGGTAGAAATACGAGCTGGTTATTCTATCAGAATATTTCCAACTTTATTTCATGGTAGCAGAGCGTGGTTTATATCGATTAACTCTTTAATCGTATATGAGGTCCGAAATGAAATGAGAATGGATTTTGGGTATCTAGGGAAACCGCAAAATATTAAAATATGTGGAGAGATCACTTACCATGAGCAAGGCAGGAAAGTGGCTGAATGCCGAGCTCGTTCCCAGTCTAGGAGAGTAGTGGCGCCTCCTCAGGCCTATTCCGCGTAGCAGTTCGTGTAACTGCTATTATAATTATTTAATTAATAAAATAAAATTATATTTTGAATCATTGGGTAGAAATACGAGCTGGTTATTCCATCAGAATATTTCCAACTTTATTTCAGACTGTACCCGCGACTTTGGTGTACTTTGTTTGATATTCACAATGTCACCATAATCCATTAATCCATCTCCTCCAGCCGAAAAAGAAGAAAGGGAAGGTTAATTTGTAGTTTGTGCCCACTTAGCTTCCTCCAAACATGCGGATCACAGCAGATCTTGGCCTACACCAGTCATATCACCAACCACGTGTGTTCCAACTTGAATTTGATAAAAATTTAAAAGCTGATTAAGGATTTTTTGTGTGGATAATCACAATAATTACGATAATTGGGATGTTAATAAGCAGAAATGTCCATTGAGGTTACTTTACACCTAAATATGGGGAGTCTGCTCCACCAAAAAAAAACCACTCCTACTTCCAAAGCTTCAAGGTTTTTTAATGATGAATAATAACCGATTTATAAATATTTGAAAATGGGGGCTTATACCAAAGTACCTCCAAAAATCTATCAAAATATCCCATGTACCAAAAAGTCTAAGTTCTACGTTGTAAGTCTAAGTTCCATAGCAGACCAACTTCGATGCACAATTAGAAGGTAGAATAGGGTGTGCGCCTGGGTAGCAAAAACTGTTTATTGTTATTTTTAATCTAAACTAGACCTCATTCTGAGAATTTTGGTACCAACCGTGACCTTCTAGCGTGAGTAGATCTGTTTCTATGAATTTTTAAAGTTTCGACCGTTTATGACGTCACAGTGGGCTGGGGGTCCCGCCCAGGCGAGAGAGGCGCGTGAAGTCATAAACGGTCGAAACTTTGAAAAATCATAGAAACAGATCTACTCACGCTAGAGGGTCGCGGTTGGTACCAAAATTCTCAAGATGTAGTCTACTTTCGATTAAAAATCTAAGAAAAATCAAGGCGCACCCCCCATTAGTTGATATTATTTAAAGAAAAGTTATGACGCAAGTTCGACAAAGTTTCTCAACCTACGGTAGTAAGGAATCTGGAAATTTACAATTTATTAAATCTCCAGATGGAATGGTGACTAATTCATACGGTTCCTATTCCCCAACTTTACTCAAAATAGCAGAATAGTTGTGAATTCACCAACCGATGATCGCGTAGTCATAATCACACTACGACCCGATTGGTCAAATTTAATTACATTAAAAATTGATCATTTAGTTCCTAAATTCTGACGCCGTTGAAACGGGTTGAAATTCAACCTCACACCATTCACCTCTCGGGAATGTAAAGAATACCGCAAGTGACTCACATTCGCCAGGTTTTTAGTGAGATAATTTCAAGCTGGAACGAACAAACTTTACGATGTCGTTCATTCAAAAAGAGAAAAAATAAGGATTGAAGAAAAGACAAATAAAAAAGAAAACTTTTTTTTGAGAACGAGGGTGTATCTCAGTATGTAATTACGCCGGGTTCACGTAAGAGCTGTAAACTTGGTTTATTGCTGCAACTTAGTTGCAAGTCCACGTACACACCAGCCGTTTGAAGGACTCGGCCGAAGGGTGGAACTGAGTAGTAAAAAGTAACTAAGTTTCCTACCACCCTTTTTCGGGTGAAGGTGGAACTCGAATGAAAGGGGGTTTCAGGCAACCCTCCTGTTTATTTTCTTTTCCTTACTTTTCAAATTCTAATCATCGAAGGGCGAATGAAGTGGGGATGAAGGGAGTGAAAAAGGTGAACGGGGATTCATTTAACGACGGGACCTCAAGTTTAACGCGGTCGTTAAAAAAACCGACTGTGATTCGGGACGATGAGACGTTGTCACACTGAAAACCAATTATTATTCCGGTAAATCTGGTGAGAACGATCTTCTAGCTTCTTCTCAGTACAAGAAGTACCCTACCAAACCTACCAATCTCAAAAATGAAAGGCATCCTGATTACGTGGTTCATCTAACAGAATTCCACTTTCTGGCAGAAAAACGGAAAAACTGTTATTTAAAACTATTTTGACTAATTATTCAATTTTTTGGGAATTTCCCAAGAAAATTGACTTCTCTTATACAGGGTTTTCTGTGAACTGTGGCCGATCCCTCTCCTACTTGTTCTGCCAAATTTCCGACAATAACCGTCCATAACTTTTCTTTTACTAATTCCACTTTGAAATTTTTTCGTGTTTTCACCCTTTTTTCACTAAAATTGCCATACATCGTTGTACTAAAAACTTCAGAAAACCGTTGAAAAGTGCGTTGAATTTCCTGTCTCTGTAACGCCTAAAATAATATTTTTAGGTTGAATTAAAAAATGTAAATTTAGTGAAAAGTGAATTTTCGTCAAAACCACAAATTTTTCAAACGCCTGGTGATCCTGTTAGTTCTTTTAGATAAATTGTGAAGATAAGCTATAATATGTGCTAAAATGTCAGCCAACGGACAAGTCAACTTTATTTTGCCAATAAATTTAATTAAAGAACGCTGCAAATTATTACACAATGGTTTATTATTTTTCTATATAGATCACTCGTCTGCAAAGCCACCAACCATCCAACATGAAGAAAAACATCGATCGCATTTCGGTCAGCTATCATTTGAACGGAGATTAGGCCTCTTTTGCGAATCACACTAGTGTTTCTGATTTATTGTGAGTAAAAACCCTTAAATTCTCGTAGGGAGCGAACCGTTTGTCCTACAGAGCTCCGGGTGGTCTCAAAAAATTCTAAAAATCCTATAGAATCATAAATTGAAGGAAAAACAATACCTTTATATCAAAATTTTTTGAGTTAGGGCGTTTTCAAAATTTCAAAATTCATTTTGGAACCCTTAGAAGTGACCTACATCAACCAAAATCTTCGGGGCACAACTAGACCCCAAATGGAGCCTACATACCAAATTTCATCAAAATCGGTCAATGCTAAGTGGCAAAAGTGCCGCGTACGGCGGACGGACGGCCAAATTTTTATTCGATTTTTGGATTCTACGTACCTTGAAACGTAAACCATCCAATTTTGAGGGGGTGTTGAAAAAAAATTTTTCTTGGTCGATTCCAAAGGTTCATTATTGAAAATAATAAACCAAAATGAGGTTTGAAAAAAAAAAATTTTTTTTTCGCCTCAATCTTGGAAAAAAATGAAAATGTAGCCTCCATGAAAAAGTGGGTTTTGAATCATATTCGTGGATACTTTTCACTCTGAATCGAATGATGGGCTACTCCAACTCACAGGGGACAATTCTTTATAATTTGAAATTTTCCTGAATCCAATAGACCATCCTCCAATTCATGAAAATAACGGGAAAATTTTTAACTAACGACACAATATGCAGTCGGGGGAGCTATGAGATCGCCACCACTCGATTCACTTGTTTACAAAGGCTACATTTTTCATAAAAATCGCGAAAGAATCACCAATCATTTTGATATCGAGGAATGTTACGTAATCTCCTTCAAATGAGACCCGCTTTTTGTTTCAAATTTGGGATCTACGCGGAATTTCATGAAAATATCCGAAGTTTTTCCAAAGATGTGAATTATTTTAAATGTATTGGTGGGGTTTACTTGCATACGTAAAATGTCAACAACAGAATTATAATATGAAACACGTAATTTACTAAATTACAAAAAAGTTTGATGTCACGGCCTGGAATCGACTAATGATTCTTGCTGACTAGTTACCGATTGTTTAAAGAACGAATAACGATTTTCGGTGAGTAACGTTTTTCGATTCTATTCTGTTAAGCTGGAAATTTGTAACTGTTCCTGTACAGCTAATAGCTAAATATTTAGTTGTTAGGTTTACCTAAATCGTTCCTAATTTAGCTGTAGCTTTTAGCTGTCAGCTGAGGCTAATTTTTGCCCAACACTGAGTATCGATACTGTATCTTATTCGAGTATCGATATTCTGCGTATTGTTTGGCCTGAGTATTGATATTTTGAAATAGCGAGTATCACAAAATATCAACATGCCCAATATTATTTAGGAAAATATTCTTCTCAACAATCTTTATTAGTTTCTCAGTATCAAGTGTCCAAGCTGAGTGTATTTACTCTATATGGGTCATTTCAAAATTTCGGACTGGGGTGTGGAACCTCATCATCACTGTGTGGTGGGGAGTTGGTTGTTAAAAATTCAACAATATTTTTCTCCCGATGGTATGATCTTTTGGATCTTTCTCTCCATTCCTTACGTAGTTTTTTTAGCTCTCTATGGCTCTTGATATCCTTAACTAATTTCACCTGTCCTTTCTGTAGTTTTCTTTCATACTTCTTCCGGTTCTTCTCTCTCTCAATTTGAAGCAGTACGGGGTCGTTCTTAATCTTCTCTCGTCTCCTTATAGCCGCTTCTTTCTTGTAAGCTTTCAGCTCGGCCGGGGTTTTCTTCTTTCCTGGTTTCATGTTTCTGAAATGAATTAAGCAGACTCATCAACCACTGAATCATCATTACTTGTCTAAGAGGTAGCTTAGCTGCATATGAAATAAGGAATTTGCAACTTAAATGAGAGCTTTAAAATCCAAAAACATTCAAAATCTCATATCCTAGATTTCAATCTCACTCCCTAGAATATCTCACTTTTTGAAAAATCTTGGAAGTGAGGTGCTAGAGAGTGAGGTCTTGCCCTTCCATGGTAAACAAACGTGATGACGACAGTGAAATCGAGTGAATTCAAAACATTTATCAAAACTTCCAATCTCTCTACATCTAGGGTACAATCCATGATTAAAATATACTTACCAGTAGTAGAATGCATGTGGCTAGGTAGTGAGCACGAATAAAAATAGAGAGCATTTCTGAGTTCCTCACATGTAAACAACTAACTGAAGAAAGATCTAGAACCTCCATAATCACACCAGCTTCTCTTACTGTATCAGTGTTGCCATTGGGTCAAACCAACACAGAAAATCCCCTTTCCTATTGTTTGGCGGCCACTTTCAAAATGGTCTAGGAAGTGAGGTTAAACCCTGGTGACATCCTTAAAATCAACTTTTAATGGGAGTTACATTTATGAAATTTTCGAATTCCAGATAGATATCGAGTTTATACATCAGATCCTTCAGAATTGCTCAAGTTGGGACACCAAAAAAATACATTTTGATTTACTTCTGCTTAGGTGAAGTTCACTAAACAAGACCCCCTCTACACTGTGACAAGACTAGGAAGTGAGAATTCGGCACTTTACCTTTTTTTCAGGGTAATACAACGCGATTTTTACTGGAAGATGAATGATAGCTATGCTTCCAGATACCAATATGTGGAGAAAAAAATGTATGTACGCATTTGAGCAAAATTTGATACCAATAAGCTCCAGTTACATAAATGTTACCGAAATTTTGAAATGACCCGTATACCGTTAATTATTATTAACTGTGATTACATTATTGAAAATTTTTACCATTATTGATAATTTATTTCTTTGTGGGTCGAGTTGCAACCCAAGAGTAATTACCCAACAGCCTTCATCTTGTCATTTGTCTTCTTCATTTGTTTAGCAATTACGTTGAATTTTCCGCGAAACTGTATGATATTAGGTGTTTAGAAGTATCGAATCTAAAGTATCAATATCCATAAATATTGGAGTGAGCAGTATCGATACTAAAATATCGAGTATCGGTATTTTGAAATATCGCTAATCCATGTCTGACAATACCTGTGGCTTTGATGGAACAATTTTATATTTTTGGGGGAAAGGTTCCATGCGATGAGCAAAGTAACTCCATGCGAAGGAACTACTGCTCATTAATATCATCTAATTTTATGCGTCCAAGCTATACTTCCCTCCCATCTTCGAAAATGTTTATCTCTAATATTGCTGTTTGACTCATATTAATTTCGTTTTTTTCAGGTAAGTGCACCTCAGCTCTATTTTGAAGTTTCCGTACCTGGTGCTCTCTGTGAGATCGGTAAGTGTTTTCTCTGAGTACCGAACGACTTCTTATGCCTCCGTTGGTTTCATCAGAACCACAAACTGGAAACTAATGTAACTGAGGCTGCGCCAGACCTGTCAACTCAGTTCGCCTTATAGGTCCTAAGATGTCCATTTGAAAACTATTCTGTCGCCAGTGTTTCTCGTCATGCTGAGGAAACTTGTCTCCGTAAACGGCATCTTGCTGTAACACCGTCTATACACTGATTTTAACAACAAAGTATTAATCTTCTCGTTTAATTTAATTTGAAAAACATTGAGTCATTCAAATAGGAGTTCTGCTTCATAATAGCTGCGTCATTCTTCGGTGGTGTGGCTCTTGTAGGTTGATCCAATCATTTTGTAAGAACTGGACGTATATTGTAACAGGATTCCAATTCTTTCACTATAATGAAAGAATCAGAGAGAGAGAGAGCGAGATTTGCTTTTGGTTTATTATTTTCAATAACGAACCATTAGCATCGACCAAGAAAAAAAAAATTTAACCCCCCTAAAAATTTGATGGTTTACGTTTCAAGGTACCTACGTAGAATCCAAAAATCGAATAAAAAATTTTCAGTCCGTCCGCCGTACGCGGCACTTTCCCCACTTAGCATTGACCGATTTTGATGAAATTTGGTATGTAGGCTCCATTTGGGGTCTAGTTGTGCCCCGAAGATGTTGGTTGATGTAGGTCACTTCTAAGGGTTGAAATTTTCAAACGTAGCCCCTAGCTCGAAAACTCTCGAAATAAAGGTATTTTTTTTACCCATTTTTAAATAGTATTGAATTTTTAGAGACCACGCGGAGCCCTGTTGGACAAACCGTTCGCTCCCTTTGAGAACTTAAGGGTCGGACTTACCATAAATCAGAAACACGAGTGTGAATTGCAAAAGAGGCTAATCTCGGTTCAAATTTTAGCTGACCAAAATGCGATCCTGTTCGTTTCTTTGAGTTGTACTCAGTTTTGCGTCCTTAGCAACCAGTAATCGAATTTCCTAATAGTTAGGGCAAATCTCCCTGTTTCTTCGAACTGAGTGTGAAGCGTTTATTTCTTCCGAATAAACTTGATTGTGAAATGGGCAGGTAGTATCTACGGTTGGTGAATGGTGACAATGGCAAAGCCGTGTTCTTTGCAGACGAGTGATCTATATGTAGAAAAATAATAAACTTTTCTGTAATGATTTGCGGCGTTTTTGATGCTAGGAACGAAATATATTCTTCGGTTGTTATGGGAAAAAATAAAAATACGAGATGTTTTTCAAGAGCTCATTAAGTTCAATTTTTTCAAAATTCATTAAAATCATCAAGTTCCAAGAATTTATCAAAGCTGGTAGCTCGTAACAACCTATTGAATTACATTCTTGTTATTTTAATAAATTAAATTTTGATGTCAGGTTTCTCACAAAACGCTGCAAATTATTACACAATGGTTTATTATTCTTCTATATAGATCACTCGTCTGCAAAGCCACCAACCATCCAACATGAAGAAAACCATCGATCGTATTTCCGTCAGCTAAAATTTGAACGGAGATTAGGCCTCTTTTGCGATTCACACTCGTGTTTCTGATTTATCGTACGTAAAACCCTTAAATTCTCGTAGGGAGCGAACGGTTTGTCCTACAGGGCTCCGCGTGGTCTCAAAAAATTCTAAAAATTCCACAGAATGTCAAATTGAAGGAAAAACAATACTTTTATATCAAAATTTTTTGAGTTAGGGCGTTTTCAAAATTAATTTTTGAACCCTTAGAAGTGACCTACATCAACCAAAATATTCGGGGCACAACTAGACCCCAAATGGAGCCTACATACCAAATTTCATCAAAATTGGTCAATGCTAAGTGGCAAAAGTGCCACGGACGGCCAAATTATTATTCGATTTTTGGATTCTACTTACCTTGAAACGTAAACCATCAAATTTTGAGGGGGTGTTAATTTTTTTTCTTGGTCGATTCCAAAGGTTCATTATTGAAAATAATAAACCAAAATTGTCAAACTTGGTGACAAACATGCATAATAAATTCACTTCAGAAGTTCGATGCTTACGTTGAAATTGATGGACTGCATCGTTTGCGTGGGACGTCTCTATTCGTGATGATAATCTTCCGGACAAATATGTTTTCGCTGGGAACCGATACCCTCGAAGAACAATCAGTCGGCGATTCCACGGATCTCAACAAATGACTGAAGATTTGCGGGAAAGGGAAGAAATCCCCTGACAAATGATAAGTCATATGTGAAGGACGTATCTCCTCCAGTGATATCGGCGTTCAATTTTTTTGTCGGGCCGCGGGGGTCATCTTATCTTGATTTCACCCCTCAGATATTGGGAAGCTCAAGTCAACCGCAACTTAGCGGATTGATGCATCCTCCATTTCTGCCTTGGAGGCATTTGTCTTTGGCGGAGGGGCACAAAAAGAGGAAGATAGGGAAAGAAGAAGCAGATACATCACCCAAGGGAAACAATCTATATGGAAATACGAAGAATGGGGAATCCAAGACATAAGGCAAAACTTGTCATTTAGATATGAATGAGAAATTCACCTTGAAGGAGGGCGAATTTTCAGTATTGAGAGGGAAGTTGGTCAGTTTTATAGCGATGGAGGGGAGGTTTTTACGAGAGACACTAAACCAGAGGTGGTCACCCTTCATTCATCCTTAATATGACTTCATGTGCGGTCGAAACCTCTTAGGGAGGGGTATTTTACTGACCACCGCCCTGGCTATTCAATTTACGGCGTACAGCCCTCGAGACGCACCTTCAACGATTATTTGATCATCGAAGGGGTTGGAGAAGGGAGGCGCTTGTATGTCAATTTATTGACGTATAATTCAATAAAGGGCATTCGTTATTTTATGATTTCCATACAGAGGGACTGTGGGGCCTCCGCTACACTCTGAGCGTTATTCCTAATGAGTCACCTGTATTGACAGGTTCACGGGTTGTAGCTGAGGAATTCACTTTGTTGGTTTATTATTGAAAATAATAAACCTTTGGAATCGACCAAGAAGTAAAATTGTTTAATCCCCCACAAAATTTGTTGGTTTCCGTTTCAAGGTACGTAGAATCCAAAAATCTAATAAACGCTGCAAATTATTACACAATGGTTTGTTATTTTTCTATATAGATCAGTCGTCTGCAAAGCCACCAACCATCCAACATGAAGAAAAACATCGATCGTATTTCGGTCAGCTAAAATTTGAACGGAGATTAGGCCTCTTTTGCGATTCACACTCGTGTTTCTGATTTATCGTACGTCCAACTAGGGACCGCACGATACCACCGATATATCGGAGTATCGATACTTTTTTGGTATCGATACCGATATTTGTATCGATACTTTTGATGCAAAACTACAAACCAATATATTGGTATCGATACTTTGGCCTAAAATAACGGAGGTATCGATACTTTCTTGACGATATTACCGAAAATTTTGCCAAAGTAAATTGGTGAAAAAATACCAAATGAGTAACTAGAAAATAATACCGTATATTGTCTGCCACAGAATAACACTCGAAATAGGCTCAGAATATCATCAATTGAAACGATACATCGCCACGATAGCCTCAAAATAGTATTAGTATTGTAATACAAAATAGTATTACAATTGTGAGTTTGGAAGGAATTTAAACCCGTTTTCCCGAACTTACAAGAGAGGGAGGCATGCAAAATATTAATCGTGATGGCGACATCAGTCACGTGCGAACGGCTTTTTTCGAATAATAAATAGCAATAACTGTATTGTAACTGTTTTATTACTTGATCCTTTCGATTTCTAGTGGAAGAAAAACATCATTTCATTGAACAGAGATATCTTGCAAAAAAAGAATTGGAGTTGAAATAAAATGGAATGATTATTCATTTTTATTCAATTTTAAATTATAGGCTTTTACTACATTTTTAATTGCCATTGACTTTTATTAAATTTTAAATTATTGTTTTTTAGAAAATATATTGCCTTTTCTTAATTAATAGGGTTTTTATTGGGAGTGGAAAATCATCGGTAGGTTAATTTGAAATATCGGTGGTATCGATACTTCGAGCCGATATTATCGAAGTATCGATATTTTATAATATTGGTATCGAAAAGATATCGGGTATCGATACTTCCTAAGAAATATCTTATCGAAAGGAGTATCGATACTTTGGAGTATCGTGCCGTCCCTACGTCCAACCCTTAAATTCCTCGTAGGGTGCGAACGGTTTGTCCTGCAGAGCTCCGCGTGGTCTCAAAAAATTCTAAAAATTCTATAGAATCTTAAATTGAAGGAAAAACAATACCTTTATATCGAAATTTTTTGAGTTACGGCGTTTTCAAAATTCATTTTTGAACCCAATTCAATTTTACAATAAGAGATGATATGTGCTGCTCCCACTTCATAAGATTATCAATGTAAACCCCTAGGTATTTTATGTGTGTGGAGCGCACTAGGGTCTTACAGTCAGTACACTTCTGGCTCACACAGTGAACTTCGTGCATTTTCAGTCTCATATCATCTGAGGGCAAACTAGTTTTTGACCAGGCAAAAGGTACTTAATAAGTACACTACTACATAATATGTAGTTTTACTAACATTCAATGTGAGCTTATTCTCAACCAACCAGCTATTTACTTTTTGTGTAAATGTTTCCCCACTAAAAATCAGAGCAGTGTCATCAGCAAACATCACGGCTTCCCCAAATTCAAATACTTTACTTTCAAACATGTGGTTTGCGTACAAAATAAACAATACAGGGCCAAGCACTGTGCCTTGTGGAACACCATAACCATTAATTAGAAGGGGCTCACTAAAGACACCGTTCACTTTAACTATTTGCTTCCTACTTCTTAGATAACTCTGGAATCATAGTAATGGGACTCCCTGGATGCCGTTATCAAACATTTTTGTGAATAGTATTTCGTGTGAAATTGTATCAAAGCATTTAGCCAAATCCAAAAATACTGCCAGTATTTTTTTCCCAGACTCAAGCAAATCACACCAATTGGTAGTTAAGTAAGCTATTGCATCTTGTGTACTTCTTTCGGATCGAAAGCCGAATTGATTTTCATTCAAGATTTTATTATTTTCGAGATAATCTATTAATTGCACTTTGACACATTTTTCAATAATCTTAGCGAGCACACTCAGTAACGATATTGGCCTGTAATTTGTAACATGTTTTTTTATTGCCTCCTTTATGAAGTGGGAAAACTATAGCCAATTTGAGGTTTTCCGGGAAAACTCATGTAGCCAGACTTAGATTATCAACTTTGTTAGGGGTATTGCTACTTGTGCTTTAACGAGTTTAACTGTTAGGGTCTGTATGGCATCAAAGCCAGGACTTGACCCTCCGCCCTAAGGGCGGTATTCATAGTCATAACTCGAGTAGGACTTGAGTAACTACTCCTGAGAGTAATTACTCTCAGGACATGAGTTGTTACTCGGAACTTGGTATTCAGAGTGCAAGTGGAATAATTACTTATCCTTCGAGTAACTACTCGAGATTCTGGAGATGCATCGTTAGGCTCGAGTAGTTCCTCAACCAGCAGTTGGTAGCCCTGATTGCCAGTTGAACGGGAAACTTCCTTTGTTTGACAGGGATTTTCCCCTGTTTAACGGGGAACTTCCCGGTATTGATACATCACTGCAGTGGTAACCATTCCGGTAGGTTTCGAGAGCGCTGCATGTTTTTTTTTGAGTGGTCGGTAGTTCGTCAGTTTGTGGTGGGTTGTGCGTGAAATGGGGAAGGAGATAATAATATTTGAAGATATTCTTTTCCTGTCCTAACCACTTTTGAATCTGGTGGTGCATCAGCAACGGTGCTTTTCAGCCTCTGAGCTAGTAATCTGGTAAGGTTGACTTTTATGTGTGAAACAAGCTGCAAGAATGTGACGATTCGAAAAGGCGGTAGAATGGAATGGAAGAGTATCTTCAGTTGGTTGTCTACTTGGTAATCCTCTCACATTTCAGTCAATACATAATTGTAAATAAATCGAGTAAGTTCTAAATTATTTCTATTACGAAAATTATCAAAATCTATAAAATTGAACACTGTCATTGAAGTAGTTCCATTTTCCTCAAAATATATCAATTTTCTCGTGGTTATGTTGAATTTTCTTCATTTTCCCCAACAAATGTTTAAAAAATCTTTTTGTTTATTCATTTTTAGAAAACTATTTTGGTATGTTAAGGTTTTACTTTGAAGCTGATTGCACTGCCTTCAAATTCCTCTCACTTTACTTATTTCCAAAATTAATGGTTCTGCGAGGGAACGGTTCAAAACACGGCCTTATCACAAACAGTATTACTTTTTGTAAAATTGATCTATTTTTGAATTACTGTATCTCTGTAATTATTTTACCTACAAGGTCCAGTTGGTCTTTAACTGACTATAGAAAATTCTACCTACTGTAGACAATAAATTATTGAAATTACATTTTAGAAGTTATAGTTAAAAAACTGAAAAAATTCAAAAATTTCATGGTTTTTAGCGCACTGTGTCAGTAGCAAAGGGTTTTCAAAGTTGCAAATTAGGATGAATTTTTAAATCATTTCAATTATTATTATTATTATAGATTTTTGCGATTGCAAAGAGTCGTAGATATATCCATTTTTGATGAGAACAACACGTTGAGTAACTGCTCAAGTGTCCTGTCCAGGTGCCTCGAGTATTTGCTACTTTCGAGTATCGGCCAGACCTCGACTTGACGCCGAGTTTTGTTTATGAATACCACATCGAGCAAATGCTCCAAGTCCGGAGTAACCGCTCGAGTAACTACTCGAGTAGATACTCGAGATGGCGACTGTGAATACCGCTGAGCATTCGCCGTTACTCCAAGACCCATTCGAGTATTTACTCGACTTCGAGTAATGTCTATGAATACTCACGTCTTGTTGACTGATTCCTTTAAAAACAAACCTTTTAGAACATAAATCCTCTGTCCTCCTATTTTTGAAAGGTCTACCTGGTAGGGCTTTGACTAAATTTTTTCCTACGTTACTGAAATATTCATTTAAGGCATCAGCACATGTACTAGGATTAGTGATGGATTTTTCCTCCACAACAATTTCATCAACAATTTAACTCTGAAGTAAGTGAAATACCCAGGTAGTCGTATGCATTAACTATCTCAACTGACTGACCACCCAGTCTCCATTTCTCCTTTTTGGACAACCTTTCCGAAATACCCTTTTTTTTAGTGTCCAACTTCACCACAGATCGATCGCATAGTCCAAGTCTTACTGTGAGACGTCCTAAAAAAGTAGTTGTTCTCCCTTCAATTACCAATTACACTATATGGTAATTTAACTGTAACTACTAACTAGTGTAATTGGTAATTTAAAAGTAATTAATTATTGACCAACTCTGCTTACATCCCGCTTGGATCAGATCTGAGATTCTTGAGAACATGAAAGTCAAAAGATGAATTCAGGAGCTTCCGACTCCGCCCACCTCGAATCTCCCGAATTCCCAGACGTCCCTCCAAGGTCGGAGACGTCCGGAGGACATTCCCCGGGAATTAATTAAATGTAAATAGGGAGTTTTGCGGAGGCCGATAAATCACATTCCCCCCTCCTTTTCATAACCGGGGAAGTACGGGAACGACGGGAGTCCTCCCCCCTCCCCTCCCCCCCTGTGAAATTTACGACCGCGGGACCTTTCATTAAGGGCTCACAGGCGAGGGATATGAGCCCTTCCGGAGTCTCTTCCGAGGGGGCGGGAAGTTTTCTTCGGAGTTCGGGAACCTCCCGAATTATTTTTATTGAGCCAATTAGACGGTCCTTTCACGAACTTTTCGAGAGCCCCCCCCCCCTCCCCCTCCCGTTCGTTGAAGATTTACGACGTGTGGGGGTCATCGCATTCCTTCCGTTCATAATCCTCCGCTCCCGCAGGGCGCCCCCTACGAACTTTTAATTGCTCCACAATTGAGCCTCTCGTCGCCTCCTCACCGCGCTCTCAATAAGTGTGATTTATAGAGGGGAGTCTCAGCGACGGCCATGACCTAATTTACCTCCTCATCCCTGCTATCTATGATTATTCCATGATTAAAAAAGTCCCATTCGAGCAACAGGAGTGAATGAGCGAAATTTCAAAGAAATATTTTTTAACCCAATTGTAAGCCATTTCTTAATTTTTTTTCAAACCAAATTCAACATTGTTTTTGAACCGAATTACATATTTAACAAAAGAGTTTACAAGTCAATTTAATATAGAATAACTAATTCAGAATATATCATAAATTATTATAGTATAATTAATTCTATAATCTGCACCCACCTGTCCAAATTTAAAGTTCTGTATTGGAAGAGTCCAAGAATTCCTTCTGTATGTCCATCCTATCTTCACACGCATCTCTTCCGTATGACTGAAGGTTGAAAAATCGATGTATTCTTCTGGTTTTCGCTTCTTACGAGTTGAAGGCCTAGTTTGTGCTAAATTTACATTCCTTGGTATGAAAAATCTTGAATTTGGTCTGGAAAATCTAAAATTTGACTTGCGAAATAATGAGTTCGGTATAAAAAGTCTGCCAAGTGGGTGTGGCAGATAGCTTCCTCGTATCCATAACCCGATTATATAGATGATCCGATGCACAGTAGTTGATCTCAAAACATCAATCTCTAAGTACCTTTCACTACCCTCATAGGGGACCATCTTCACTCTAATTTGAACAATCCTGAGAAATTTCGTCAAAATTGGATGGAAAATGTAGACGTTATGGCTGTGGCAAAGATTTCACGTTTGCGCATGCGCAGCAGCTACTATTAGTCTGGGGGAGTTGATTTTCATAGGGGACCATCTACACGCTAATCTGGACAATCCTAAAAAATGTCATCAAATTCGGATGAAAAATTTAAGTGTTATGGCTGTTACAAGGATTCTTCGTTTGCGCATGCGCAGTCGCTTCTACCGGTCCGGGGGTGATGATTTTCATAGGGGACCGTCTACACGCCAACCTGCGCAATCCCTGAAAATTTCATCGAAATCGAGTGAGAAATGTAGAAGTTATGGCTGTGGCGAGGATTTCATGACAGACAGACTCACAGACACGGAACCAAAATTGTTCAGAAAGGTCTAAAACGTAAAACGCGAGTTGAAATTTTGATTTTGGAGAACTTTTTTTCAACCTTGAAAACTGAAAACAAAGCTTCCCGCTACATTCGTAGAGTCGGAAGCAAAATCTTGAATTTGGTTTTGAATATCTAAAATTTGACTTTAAAATACTGAATTTGGTTAGAAAATATTGAATTTGGTTTAGAAGAGCTAAAATTTGACTTGGAAAATACTGAATTTGATTCGAAAAGTTTTGAATTTGTTAGAAAATCTAAAATTTGAGTTGGAAAATACTGAGTTTGGTATAAAAAAATCTTAAATTTGGTTGGAAAATCTAAAATTCGACTTGGGAAACCGCTTGTTTGGTTTAAAAAATCCTGAATTTTATTTGGAACATCTTGAATTAAGTTTGGAAAATCTAAAATTTGGTTTGAAAAAACTTGAATTTGGTTTTGAATATCTAAAATTTAATTGGAAAAGCCCGAGTTTGGTTTAAAAAATCTTGAATTTGGTTTTGAAAAACTAAAATTTGCCTTTAAAAATACTGCATTTGGTTCGAAAAGTTTTGAATTTGGTTGGATAATCCAAAATTTGTCTTGTAAAATCATGAGTTTGGTTTAAAACAAAACAAAATTGTTTTGTAAAATCCTGAATTTGATTTGGAACATCTTGAATTAAGTTTGTAAATTCTAAAATTTGGTTTGAAAAAACTTGAATTTGTTTTTGAATATCTAAAATTTAATTGGAAAAGCCTGAGTTTGGTTTAAAAAACCCTAAATTGGGTTTGAAACATCTTGAATTTGGTTTGGGAATTCTAAAATTTGACTTTGTTTAGCCCTGAACGATTTTTAGCGAAAAATTGGACCGGCTATTGTCCGAATAGTTTACAAAACCCCGGACTCGGAACTGAACAGAACGAACACACTTTTATCAAACTGGTGTAAAGGATCTTGTATTAAAACTTGTTTACAAGAACGTAACACTTTACTTGAACTTCACAAGTAAGAACGAATGATTTGGAGCCTTCCAAATTGATCGAATTTAATGGTTTTTTTGGGAGAACAATAAGACGGTACTTTTTCATAGAAAAAACGGAAAAAGCGGAATGAAAAAGATGGCGACAGACACAGGACGGGAAAAATGCCATCTCAAGAAAATTATAATTTTCTCACCAAGAACGATCTCACTCAAAAGAGAGTGACAAAAAACGCGTTCCGATCAAGAATAAATTTAAATAATTATCTACGATAAGAACTTAATATCGGATCAAAAGATTAATTTATTTAATCAAAGAACAGGACAACGATCCTAGCGCTCAAGCGAGCAGCGGAGCTGAGAGAAGTTTGTAGCGGGAAGTTCAAACTGAACGCGGCGGTTAATTCAAACCTTCGGCTGAGGCCGAACACACTCCCCCCCGGAATGACTTCATTCTTCTTTAGGTAACGGACATAGCTTCACGACAGGGCGCCGCAAGGAACCTGTGGACGTGCGCACATCAGCCACGCGCTGAACGCCATCTTCCCCAGGACAGAGCTGAACTATTCTGCCCATGAGCCATTGGAGGGGAGGAATATTGTCCTCCATGATGAGTACGACGTCTCCAATCTGAGCAGGTTTGGAAGGAGTGTCCCATTTGGCTCTGGCTTGAAGATCAAGAAGGTATTCCTTTCGCCATTTACGCCAAAAACTCTTGACCAATTGATTAACAAAGTTCCATTTAGGGACAAGGCGAGGACTGACGTCAGTGATCGAGGATTCTGGAAGTGCAGTAAGCGGACGCTGAACGAGGAAATGACCAGGGGTGATCACTTCAATGTCATCAGGCGACCCAGACTGGTGCACAAGTGGTCGGCTGTTGAGTATAGCCTCAACTTTCACAATGACCGTGGAGAACGCTTGAAGGGTGGGTGTGTGGTCTCGAAAATGAACTCGAAGCAGACGCTTTGCAGACTTCACTGCAGACTCCCATAGGCCTCCAAAATGTGGAGCTCTTGGTGGAATGAACCTCCATTCTACTCCTCTCATTGCCAGGCGAGCAGCAAGCTCATCAGCGACTCCATCTTCCATTGCAACTCTGAGCTTACGTAGCAAATTGGCTGCTCCCACAAAATTCTTACCATTGTCGGACCATATGGATGATGGCACACCCCGTCGGCCCATAAATCTTTCTAGGCACTGTAGAAAGGCATCCGTGGTCAGATCCATTACCACTTCGAGGTGAACGGCTTTTGTAGCGAAACAAACAAATATGGCAAGATATACCTCAATGGCGCGAGCACCGCGTAATCCAGCAACTGAAACTTTGAACGGACCTCCAAAGTCAAGACTAACTTGCTCGAACGGGTAAGCAATTTCAACTCTGTCTTTAGGGAGTTGTCCCATGGGAGGTTGGAATGGTTTGGGTTTGATCGAAAAGCAGCAGTTGCAGCCAGCAAGGGTTTGTGTGACGACGTTGCGACCATTGACAATCCAATATTGGCTACGCAAATGAGCAAGAGTGGCACGGGGCCCCACATGCATACAGCTCTCATGGGCATGTCTTATTAACATCCTGGTAAGAACATCATTTTGAGGAACGAGAGCAGGGTGTTTAGTCTCATATCGGAGAGTGCTATTTTGCAAGCGACCTCCAACCCGTATAACTCCATCAGATGATTGGAACACTGCTAGCTGCTTCATGAGCTTAGTGAATGGTCGGCGTTTATTCAAAGCGTCCTTAATCTCAGTAAACTGTCGGTGTTGAGATCGACGAACAAGGACTAGATCAGCAGAACGTAATTCTTCAGACTTGAGACTACCGGAGAAATGACGTGGAGATCGAGAATTTCTTATGAATCGAAGAATCCATGCAGTGACTCTACGTAACCTTGAGTAGGAACTGTAGCGTTCCTCAAGTGACAGATCGGCACTGACAATAGTGCTATTGTGAACTTGAGACTTGCGAATTTCATCACTCACTAGCAGAGAACTGATATCAGGGCGAACGCGTCGAATGGGCCATTCAGAACGAGGCATCTTAAGCCACATGGGGCCTTGCCACCAAATCGGGTCTACAACCAACTGCTTAGGAAGAGCTCCTCGTGATGCAACATCAGCAGGATTATCCTTTGTGTTCACATAATACCAATTCTGTGGTGGTAATTCTTTGATCGTTTTGGAGACTCTGTTGCCCACAAAGACCTTCCACAAGGGGGCTGGATCAGCTGTCAACCAGGATAGAACAATGGTACTATCCGAGCACGCAACCATACGTTCAATGGGTATGTGAGCGAATTGGGGGCGAATTTTTTTGAACGTTTTAGCTAGTAATTCTGAAGCTAGGAGCTCCATTCTTGGAATGGACTCAGTCTTCATAGGAGCGATTCTTGCTCTTGATATAATGAGCCGAACGATGTATTGCTCCTCAACTAGGCTGACATGATACAAAACAGCTGCATAAGCCTTCTCAGAGGCATCAGCGAACCCCACAAGCCACTGATCAGAAACTGAAAACTCCAAGTGCCTGGGCAGCGCAATTTCTGAAAGAGAGCTCATAGACTCAGCCAGATGTGACCATTCCTGTGCAAGATATGAAGGAAGTGGATCATCCCACTCGAACTTTGCTTGACAAACCTGCCGTTGAATACCACGAGCGTGAACAGAAACAGGCATTACCCAGCCCAATGGGTCATAGATTCGCCCCACCTGACTTGCCAGCTCCCGCTTGGTCTTAACTATCAAGGTAGAGGGAACCTTAAAGAAGAACGAGTCAAGTTGGGGATTCCAAGCAATCCCCAACATTTTCAGTGGTTTTTGATCGTCAGAACCCAGATCGACACTTTGAGCCAGAGACAGACAGTGCTCTTTAGGGATACCTCTCAGGACATCAGAACAATTAGAGGCCCACTTTCTCAGCTCTAGGTTAGCTGTTGCTAATAGATCAATGAGCTGATTTCTAACCTCAATAGCTTCCCTACGGTGTTGTCCTCCGCCATGGACATCATCAACATAAGTATGATCATTTAAAAGTACCGAGGCTCTGGGAAACTTTTGAGCGCCTTGTTGTGCCAAGTGCTTAATGACCTTGTTGGCTAAGAATGGAGCGCAAGTAGTACCATAAGTAACAGTCTGAAGAGCGAAGTCTCGTATTGGTTCGTGTGAAGAATTGCGCCAAACAATTCTGAGCATGTTGTGATCTGGAGCTGGATGCCTAATCTGTCTGAACATCTGCCTTATATCTGCAATGAACACGTACTTAAATGCTCGAAATCGAGTAATCATGTCAGCTATGTCAGGCTGGAGCTTTGGACCTGGATGCAAGATCTCATTGAGCGAACGACCATTGGAACTGCGCTGCGAGGCATTAAATACCACTCTAATTTTCTCTGGAGGATCTTCTGATCTATGAACAGCATGATGGGGGATGTAGTAATTCGGCTCGTTTTCTACAGGTGGAAGAACTGGACGCATGTGATCTAGCATCAGATATTCATTCATGAAATCAATGTAGGCCTTTGCAAGAACAGGATTTTTTGACAGCTTGCTCTCCAGTCGATAGAGCTGCCTCATGGCAATGTGTCGTGAGTGACCCAAGGAACGGCGATCTTCCGAGAACAAAAGAGGAACAGTATAGCGACCATTGGGGTCACGATGGACTTGATCGTTGAACATGCTGTCAGCTTCAATTTCTGCAGGCGTCCAGGGCAAGACCTCTTCAACTGATTCGATTTCAAATAGCTTCCTAAGAAGTTCTTCAGTACTATGATCAGACGAATGAATGGTATTGACTGTGGAAATTGGAACTTCAGGAGTGCTGATTTTGTCAGATACAAGGTGAACTTGTGTGGGTCGCTGCATGGAGTAACTGGTGAACGATTTTAAGAGAATGAACAGCTTATGAGTTGGCGCATCCAGAACTTGAGGGGGAACGACTGAAAAGAGATTACGAATGACAGGCTGAACGGGAACTGGTGCTTCTTTCTGCAAATGCCTGCTATGTCGACGTTCATAGTCTGAACGAGGAGGCTTAGGAGGGTTAACGATAGGGACATTCATAATTGAATTCCTTGGAACAGAATGTATGGTCTCGAGTACTTGCAGTATTTCATTCAAGACTGAGCGTCGATATGCGGATCCAAAGAGGGGTTTGAACTGATTGTTTGTGGCAGGTGGAGAACTCATGGCACTGCTGGTAATATTGAATCTTCCGATACAAGTGAGCGGACAATTGGAATGAAAGTGACGTACATGAACTGTTTCCTTAAATGTGACTCGAGCAGGGTTGTTCACAGCGGCTCTTCCAAGAACAAGCCATCCCAATTCAGACTCTAGAAGCCATGGCGAGTTGCCCACAGGTTGAATAATTTTTCCATGAACGAGCTGCATGTATAAATCTACACCTATGATCAGATCAACTGACCGACGTTGATGGAATGCCACATCCGCAAGTTGACCTCGACATTTCTCAATATGAGGCCAACGATCGACACCTAGCGAGACTGAAGGCAATTTATCAATAAGGTGATCCATTACGTGAACGGTGAAAGGCAGAACTCGTCCTGTTCTAGTGTGCAGAAAGGCTGTAGCAGCGTGGTTGGTGGATTGTGAATTATTACCTACTCCAACTATTGAGGAGCCAACAGGAGCCAGATGCAACAGTGCTTCCTTAGCTGTGGCTGACGAGATCACATTGACCTCGGATCCAGAGTCAAGGAGAGCGCGAACATGAGTAATCTGACGGCCATCAGGTGATATACGAACGAGGGCAGTGGGCAACAGACCAGTAGAGCAGGAGAACTTCAAACAGGAACGTCCGAATGATCTGTGTTGTCCATTCTGGAGAACAGTACCAGGGCGGTAAGTAGCTCGCTTACTATGGGTGACATGCATTGGTTTCAACTCCAAGGAACATTGATCAGTCGCAGTCTTAGGTCTCGTAGACATGATACGTGGGCAACCTCCTACATTTGATCCAACATTAAGCCCTATCACCGACCTAGAATGATCCCAAGAATTACACATCCTAACAGAAGAGGTATGAGTGCTTTGGTGACTCGCTACCTCCGCGTACGATGAGAGCTCTTCTGAACGACAGCACTTACTGGTGACTGATCTAAAACCTAGAGATGGAATGAACTTAGCAGAAGTTATACCCTTACGTGCTAAATTAAAACTAGGGGCCGTAGAGCTTGAACGGCTAGATCGTAAAGCTAACATCCTACCTGTGGGATCGGAATTATAATGAATTTGATCGTACTTGGTGAGATTTTTCCTACTGCTGTGGACACCCTCACTGAAAGATGTCCTTAGTCTTTTACCTGAACGAGTGAAATTATTAGTGTGAGGGTAATCCACAGCTAGACACCTTCAATCTGAGAAGGATTTCTCCTCAGACTCCCGCCTAATTTGCCGCGAACGCGAAGGGGAACCTCCAAGATCGCGGGAAGAACGTCTCTCAGGATCGCGGATGAGTTTCCCATTTTTGCCTAACGGAAAATCCCCCAAACTACACGTGGAACGAGACACCCAACCACACAGTGAGGGTGCTGAAGGGCTGCGTCCTATTTTCTCCACCACACTGGAGAACCTATGATCGGCACGCAAGTCTAAGTTGTCGTGGAGGCTAGACGACTGGGGACACTTGCGATGTTTGGTTAGAACAAGGGCCCCTGAACTAGACTCGGTCGGGGACGGGGAGCGCGACACGTTTACCGGATCAGATTGGGCTCTTTCATCCCCTGAACCTAACTTAGATACTTCATATTTTTGAATATGTACTTGGCGAGACTGATCAGAATGGAGAAGCTGGTGATGACGTAGACCGCAGAAACAGGATCGAGGGGACTTGCAATCCTTGGTATGGTGCTTGTAGGATAGGCAGTTACGGCACAACTTGGAGTGATCGACAAACGCGCGCCGTGATTCAACAGATTGTGCCTTGAATGCACCTCAATGATATAGGTAATGGTGATCATTGCAGTAATGACAGGACAGCTCGAGCAAGTTTGAAGATCGAGGAGCAGAAGAATCCAGGATGGCGCGAGAAACATTCGGGTCTTGGCGAGTACTAAAGACTTGAGTGTGTCTTGGTTTGGACACTTTCTGGGAAGTGGATCGGACATTAGATGAACGAGAGTCAATAGGTAGCATCTGCGCTATTCGAAGCTCCTTCTTGATGAACGTGAACAGATCGTTGGAAGTGGGGATAAGATTAACATCTTCCATCTCGTCTCGGTTGAACTTATCTCTCAATTCCGAGGACAGTTTGGGAAATAGTACTTCAAAGCGAAGGTACCCAGCAGGATCGTTAGTGGGCAAATTTTGCATCGCCCGATCCCAATTCTCTGCCGCGAAAAGGAACTTTTCAAGATCAATTGCCTGTGAGCTAACAATAGCCGGTATGTGATGGCGATTTGAGAACGTGCGTCTAGCGACGCGATACCTTCCAGTGTTTTCTGCACAAAGGGTGTCGTAGCACCGCTGATAGTCTTTACTTGAGGCGCCTGCTATGACCGAGCGAGCATCACCAACCAGCTTGGACGCAAGAGACTGAAATTTTATCTCATCTGGGAGCATAGGAACGAGGTGAACAGCGGCGTCAAATAATTTTTGGAAGGTAGGGAATTCAGTGACGTCGCCCTCATATTCAGGAACTGTGGATAACATTATATTCATCAGCTTAACTGCATCCAGAACGGACTTGGGAGATTGGGATACAGGTGGAGCGGTAATATCACCTAAGAACGTAGATTGATCGTTATTAGGTATGATTTTGAGTAAATTGGTGCTCATCTGAACGATAGGAACGGTGAGGAGAGTGGAAATTGAGTCGTCCATGTCACTCTCATCAATTTTGGACAATAGAGCAGTTCCAGATTCAACAACCTCCTTCACTTTCAGGATCATTTCTGCGTTGAATGATTCAACTTCCAAAAGGGAACAGGCCCGAATCGACCATGTTCTGACAGAACGATAGAGCTTTTTATCTTCAGCAGACAAAAGAAGAATAACATCTTTGGACAATGAAATTGTGTTTTGAAGTGCAACGGCCATACTGATCGAATCAAGGAACAATAACTCCACGGTGAAAGGTGAATCAAATCGAACGAATACCCTGAACAAAACTAGGATCAAATAAGTTGGAACCCAAGGAGAAATTGGTTGACTTAACTGAGCAAACGAACGAATGATACGGTACGAACGGAGTACTCACCAAGTTATGCAAGGTTATAGTTAGCATGCACATACAATAGTAGGCAAATGAAATGGTTTTCCAACACCTAAAACCGCCGTTTTTAGGCAGGTGTTGGAGAAAAAAGTGATCGACCGCACTGATCACATTAAACTGTCTTCACAAACGTAAAAGAATACTGGAATTTCTCAGCTATTCTTTTAAATTCCCGGGTTTCGGCACCAAATGTTTAGCCCTGAACGATTTTTAGCGAAAAATTGGACCGGCTATTGTCCGAATAGTTTACAAAACCCCGGACTCGGAACTGAACAGAACGAACACACTTTTATCAAACTGGTGTAAAGGATCTTGTATTAAAACTTGTTTACAAGAACGTAACACTTTACTTGAACTTCACAAGTAAGAACGAATGATTTGGAGCCTTCCAAATTGATCGAATTTAATGGTTTTTTTGGGAGAACAATAAGACGGTACTTTTTCATAGAAAAAACGGAAAAAGCGGAATGAAAAAGATGGCGACAGACACAGGACGGGAAAAATGCCATCTCAAGAAAATTATAATTTTCTCACCAAGAACGATCTCACTCAAAAGAGAGTGACAAAAAACGCGTTCCGATCAAGAATAAATTTAAATAATTATCTACGATAAGAACTTAATGTCGGATCAAAAGATTAATTTATTTAATCAAAGAACAGGACAACGATCCTAGCGCTCAAGCGAGCAGCGGAGCTGAGAGAAGTTTGTAGCGGGAAGTTCAAACTGAACGCGGCGGTTAATTCAAACCTTCGGCTGAGGCCGAACAGACTTGGATAATCTAAAATTTGATTTGTAAAATAATGAGTTTGGTTTTAAAAATCCTGAATTTGGTTTGGAAACTCTAAATAAAACTTTTCCGATAACTCCCCATAAAGTCAAGTTTCTTCACTTTTACGATTTTTTTGAGTCTCCAACCTCTTATAATTTACATGCAAATTCAAATCAAATTACACTGTTGGAAAGAACGTAAGATTTTCTATCTCTTTCATTTTATATTCGATTTTTTTTTTAATCAGTCCTAATTGGTGAAAAGAATGGCCAAAGTTCAAAGCATGAATTTTATTTAGAATCACCTTTTTGTTGGTTGAGGGGGGGGGGTTCTTCTTCTTGTATGAAGATATTGTTTTTCCATGAAATTAAGATAGTATAGAATTTTTGGAGACCACGCGGAGCCCTGTAGGACAAACCGTTCGCTCCCTACGAGAATTTAGGGGTTGGACGTACGATGAATCAGAAACACGAGTGTGACACAGAGACACATGCCGCAACTCGCTCGACCACAGCTTGGTCATTGCTGACGAATGTTTGGTATTATTTTATAGCTAGTTTGAGGAAACTAATTCAACTAAAGCATATACTGATCGATTCGACCATCTAAAGTAGTCAAAATTCAATGAAAAAACGTCAATGTTTTTGGAAATTCTGAAAAAATACGTCGCTTGAAAATTTAGCTCGCCCAGCTGATCAGGGACGATCTTAGTTTGTTGTCCAGAATCATCAGTCTCAAATAGGCGCTCTGCGAAATTCGAGCTTCTTGGGGCCACCAGATACTAATTTAGCTCGCCCAGCTGATCAGGGAGGAGCTCAGTTTGTTATTCAGAATCAGCAGCCTCAAAAAAGCGCCTCGCGAAATACCAGCTTCTTGGGTCCAACAGATACAAATTTAGCTAACATTATATTTTTTACATATTACCTACTTGAAACCTAGGTTACATACTTGGTTACGCTATTTAATAATCTCTAGTCCTGTGTATAACATTTCCAAGTCAAATTAATCCTTTTTCCAAACCAAATTAAACTTTTTGACATTTTCATGTCTTTGCTTTGGCACATGAACTGAAAAATCGTCACGAAAACTTTGATGCAACTTTGATGCGTAGTGTTGCCAACAAACGTGTTGTGTAGTGGTTGACATGAAAATGTCCCAATGTGTTGCAGACTCGTATGCAAGCATTTAATTATCATTTGAGGTTTAATTTCAACAATGTTTTCTAAAAATATTTTGACGTGTTCTTTCCACTTCAGCTTAGTATCTAGTGTCATTCCCAGATACTTAGCTGAGTTGGAATATGGGACTGTGCATTGATTCAATATCAGCGGCATATTTGTAATTTTGGTTTATTATTTTCAATAATAAACCTTTGGAATCGACCAAGAAAAAAAATTAACACCCCCTCAAAATTTGATGGTTTACGTTTCAAGGTAAGTAGAATCCAAAAATCGAATAATAATTTGGCCGTCCGTGGCACTTTTGCCACTTAGCATTGACCAATTTTGATGAAATTTGGTATGTAGGCTCCATTTGGGGTCTAGTTGTGCCCCGAAGCTTTTGGTTGATGTAGGTCACTCCTAAGGGTTCCAAAATCAATTTTGAAATTTTGAAAACGCTCTAACTCAAAAAATTTCGATATAAAGGTATTGTTTTTCCTTCAATTTAAGATTCTATAGAATTTTTAGAATTTTTTGAGACCACGCGGAGCTCTGTAGGACAAACCGTTCGCTCACTACGAAAATTTAAGTGTTTATATTGAAATATATATATATAAATCAAAACACGAGTGTGAATCGCAAAAGAGGCCTAATCTCCGTTCAAATTAGAGCTGACCGAAATGCAATCGATGGTTGGTGATTTTGATTTTTTTTTTGATTTTTTTTGATTTTTTTTTTTTTTTCTTCTTTTCATATTGGATGGTTGGTGATTTTGTAGACGAGTGATCTATATAGAAAATAATAAACCATTGTGTAATAATTTGCAGCGTTTTTTTGTTGGTGGAGTTCACAGGAGTGGATTTGGTTTCGTTTAATTTGAGGCGCCATTTTCGAGTCCAATCTCCAATAGCATTCGTAGCTTCCTGTAGCTTTTCTGTAGAGGTTTCCACTGTGTCTGCAACTGCCAAAACTGCCGTATCGTCTGCGAGTGTGGCTATAGTTCCCAATGTGCGAGGAACATCATGTGTTTGTAGCGAGTAAAGGAGGGGTCCAAGAACACTTCCCTTTTCAAATCAAATGAATCCTTTCGCAAAAATAAGCCCAGTGACATTTTTGAGAAGTTTTAAGCTGTAGAATGTGAAGAATTTACGATTCTTCTGTCCGATATCTTCGGAGGCTGATGAGTATTCCTTCCTGATGCTATTTCTCTCTAAACTTTGCTACCTACGGCTGATTCCTTGAAAATTTATCCGAACTTTAATTGAATTTCCAGATGACGTTCTGACGATATACTTGCTTTGTGATATTACGTACTTTACGGAAATGTGTTTTTATGTTGTGGAAAAAGACTAATTTGATTTGAAAAAAATTGAATTTGATTTGAAAAAAGTTTAATTTGGTTTGGAAAAAGTTCAATTTGATTATAAAAAGATTCATTTGGTTCGGAAAAAGATTAATTTAGTTTGGAAAAGGGTTCATTTGACTTGGAAATGCTATACAAGCGCTGTTTAGTAGCCTCCCGCTTCTAAAGCCCCCGTCTGTACTTAGGAAACTTACTGTAGTAAGGATTGAACTGAGAGAATACACATAGTTCATGTCAAAATAACAGTAAAAATGTAATACTCAAGTGCACTGCAAAAATTTCATCTTTGTCGTGAAAAAATGTGGACTGGAGGTCAACAACCTAAAATGTCGTTATTCCCGAAATGAGCAAAACAGAGACAGGACTTTTCTTGTTAGGACGGCACAACAGTCAAAACAAAAAGTTTCGTCTTGCGGTGTAAATCATAGCGAGGGTCAAAGCAAAGTTGGCGTCCCTTCGGCTCCCCTCAGTCCGCCCTCACAGCTGTTACAGTTGAGCCGATGTCCGTTTTATAATTGATGAATCGGGGGAGACCGCCAACCCGGTCACGTGTGCTTCGACTACGTGGCGTCACGAACGAGCCCTTACTAACCCAATGCGAGGGATTCAGTCCTGCGCCTCGAGAAATCTTTCTTACATTCACCTACTTATTAGCTGTTGGGTTGCACAACTAAACTATCGCTATCCCTGATAACCAGGGTGCGGCTGCAGCCTGCAAAACCACCCTCACTTCGACAGACAATAAATCAACAAATATAATACTAACAAATACTAAACAAATATCGATACTCCTTTCGATACCTACTATTGCTTTTATCCGTGTGACGTCACACAGAATGGATGTATCGATTCTTCGACTAATCGAACGGTTATTCGAATCTCGCTGAAAGGGGGCCATGTTGACTCCGTTGTAAACAAACATTGTATGGACGGTTTTTCATTATGCCAATTTCTGCGGTTATTAGTTGCTCTTCTCGTCCCGGAAGCGGTGTTTAATTTTTTGGTTTGCCAAAAGTGATTAGAAACAGTGTGGAAAGACAAGAGAACTTTCCAAAAAAATAAGAACATCAGCTTTTTGGCGTCGCTGATTCCCAGCGTTCCTGAAAACCATGTTCGATGAACTGACTGAATTCCCATCGTTGTAAACAAAGATTTTTTCATTAGGCATGCCGATTTGTGCGGTGTTTGGCTCGTAGGGTATTCTGTACATAAAAATAGGTAGGTACTATATAAGTGTTAAAAAATACCTAAAAACCTTGCTATCTGTACTTCGATCTGAAATTTGAAAGAAAAACTCACTACAGACCTCAGTTTGGAAGTGAAATTAATGGGGCCAGCACGGTGCCAAAATCACATTGTGGTTCATGGCACGACCACTACATATGGATGAATGCAACCATAATAATGCGTTAGTGTTGTTCTTTAACGTACAAGTCAACTCGTGGGGCTAGTAATGACTCCATTGCATGTTAATCTATCCATATTCGAACCATAAAACGGAGTAAACGTTTAGGTCAATATATATATATGTGGAACCTAATTTTGAAAATTTGCTCATACAATACTGCATCATGGCTCGAAGTAGGGTGCGGCTAGAGTCGGGGAAGTGGTTTATTATAATTTTTAATTGAAAGTAGAGCCCTCACTGAGAGTTTTGGTATCAACTGGATTCTTCTATGATGAGTAGATCTTTTCCCATGATCTTTCAAAGTTTCATAACAATGTTGACTTAGCAATGGGCAGGGGATGCTATCATATCATTATTTTCATCAAACGACCTTTGTTGAATCTACTACCTGCCCAAAACATGGCATACATTGTTATTATTTCAATTAACCTAATAATAATTGAATAACATTTGAATTACTTACCTTTCCAAACACCACCACCTTGTCACCTGGGAGTACCTTGCATGAGATGGATTTCACACGCCCTGAATTAACGAAGTTGTGCGCATCCACAGATTTGCAGCACTTCAGTTGCTTCAGGGATATGAAATCCGTCTTCAATACAAGATACTCCACGAGATCTTCGCGAGTTATGTCAGGAAAATCGTCGTCACACTCAACAACACTCTGCTCAAAGGGGTCCACCACTGCAGAGACGTATCTTATATTCATACCTTCTCAGGTCACACACATACTGGTATGGAATTTCTTGTCAGACATCTAACCCACGAGGGAGACATAATAATAACGATTACATAATTGCTTTTAAAGAATATTATCACCATCGTTCTGTTCACATACCAAGAAACTTGATATGCAAACAGAATTACCTTGCTGGATAGGAGCGCAAATGGCGCCCCTTCACGACCAGCTGATCGGGTCAGAGAAGGTTATGTTGAGAAGGTTATGTTTGATATCGAAAATAATCGATTATTGAGTCTCGAGGATAGAACGAATTGCTTTTATCCGAGTGACGTCACACAGAATCGATGAATCGATTCTTCGACTAATCGATCGAATCTCGCTCAAAGGCGGCCATTTTGCCTTCCATTGACATCAGGGGTGGCTCGGACCGGTTGCGGGGCTGTGAGTTCGGGGCTCCCCTCGGGAGCATTTTTTCGGGTAAGCCTCCTAACAATTTTCGTTTAACCCCTTTTTTCCTATTTTTTCAATTTTTTTTCGGTTTTTAAACCTTATGTCTCTAAAACGTCTGTAACTCCCTTTGGATACGTAAAAAATTAAAACTAATTATACCGTTGGAAAGAGCGTTAAATTTCCAATCTCTCCATTGGAGAACCAAAGTTTTTTAGATAGGCAAAACGGGTGAAAAATGGACTCAAAAAAGAAAAATTGTCAAATCTTGAAAATCTCCACTTTTTTCAACCGCTCATCCCTCCGTCCCTGCTTTCGAGCGTAAAATTTTGTTTGAACGGGGAAAAACGCAAAAAAAGGTTTCGGGAGGCCTCGCTGGCTCCTGCGCCGGCCTTTTTAGTAGTATAAGGTCAAAAAACGAAAAAAATCTTAAAATCGAAAAAACTTGGAAAAACAAGTAGTTGAACGAAAATTGCTAGGAGGCATTTTCGATCGGATATTGGATTTAGAATCGAAATTCTTCAGGTTGACGTTCTTATAGTGTCACACCCTGTATATTCAAATGATCAAATGGGATCTTTCATGATTTCACTCAGTTGTGCTTCTTATCACCCAAAAAGACCTTTTTTTTTACTCATTAGTCACTCACTACTCTCTAATAACGGTGTCCTTGTCGGTAGGATCGTTCTGTCTAAATAAATTTGATTGTTTACCTCATAATATGATTGGTAGGTAGGAAAGCCTAGTGCAGGCGGGGATGAGTTCAGGAAAATAATACTCCTGTTTGTAGTAATTTGCTGCGTTTCGTGTATATTCAGAGCTGGGTTCGGTGTCCCAATAATAATTACAGTCAATTTTCAAGGTAGCATCTTCAGCCACTTTTTGAACCGTGATAAATTCTTTCACTCTCTCTCGTCAGGCTACCGCCGTTTGAGAACCGGCAGGTCAGGCCGTTTTCCCGCCAGTTCGGCCTCATCGGGTCATCAAGCTGTCAACGAAGGTGTCAACGCCATCTACCGGATCCCCTCACGAGCGGATCCAGCTCGAAACAAACCTGTTGGGTGGAGCGCTCTTCAGGCGGGTCGTGGAACTAACCTCGACGTATCCTCCCACAACGAGTCGCCCATTCCGCTCCCACCTCAGCCACACCTCGTAACTCACCCCATCGTGTTTAGCACTGGGGTGTCGAACTTCGAGTTCCATAAAAGTCTGCCAAGTGGGTGTGGCACATAGCTTCCTCGTATCGAAAATGTTTTCGAAATCTGTCAATAATTTCGTATAAGTTATGCCTGTAACAAAGATTTCATGACCCACAGACAGACAGACACTGAACCAAAATTGATGAGGAAGGTCTAAAACTCCATTCCGATGCTTTTTTCAACCTTGAAGTTTTGACATAGAAATGTCTTTTGACTAAGGATCAAGGCATTTTTCCCGACATTTTTTTTGCCACAAGCGACAAATGCAACGCGATACCAGTTAGGGATGGGACATCGAACAGAAAACATCGATGTTGATGTCGATGTCGATATTTCATAGAAACATCGATATCGATGAAACATCGATGTCGATAACATCGAAAGGTGAAAAATAGATGTTTTTAAAAAGCGGGAAATTTAATTCATCTGTCAACCAATTAATTGTTAAGGGCCTTGATTAGAATCAAGGGAGAAAACCTGATGAGGCTGCTCTTCCTCCATTCATAAGAAGTAGAAATTAAATTTTTTCTTTTGACGTGCTATTATTTTAGTGGATAACCTACTCCATTATAATTTTTTTCATTCGTGATAAATTATGGGATTTTTATGCACTTCATTTCGATATTCCATACCTTCCCCATTTCCATTACTGGTTCAAGCATAAAGAGACTTTTTTTCCTATTGTTTTCCAGTAATTATATTGTTATTTAAAGTGATGATGGTGTTGAATCATCAAAAATTAACGTCCCTTGACCGGGGATCGACCTCCTATCGTTCCGACTAAACTATATTTACACTTCTGAGTCTGAGCTCGTTACCACTGAGCTAAGGAAGAGAATGGACAGAAATGCGAAGAGGTAGCTGATCACAACTATTGAAAGGTAGGAAATGTTCTTCAAATTCCAAGTAAATTCAATGAAGTTATCTGGTCTGAAAATGGATTTTGTCTGGTTCCCTTGCAGTACCTAGTAGGTCAAATTTATGAAACGATGTCATCATACCATCTCGTCGACATATCGATATCATCGGACCAAAACATCGATGTTTGAAAAAACATCGAATGTAAAACATCGATGTTAAAAACATCGATGTTTCGATATTATCGATATCGATGTCCCATCCCTAATACCAGTAAACAAAATTTTTTTTTTTCGAACTTGAAACTTTTCTTTCAACCTCGAATGGTGAAAACGATGCTTCCGCTTCCTTGGTAGACTCGGAAGCAAATTTGCCACGAAAAAAAAAATCGTTAATCGGTAGAACAGAATAGAGCGAACATAATGAGATGGATGGAGAAAAAAATCTCCTGTTTTCCTGAAAGACGAGATCAACAATCAGCCAGCAATCTTGTGCAGGAACCAGGGATTCATGGCGAGAATATGTTTGTAATTTTTTCGCCTTTTGTGGAAGCGTTCCGTTGGCGTTGTAGTACAATTCTAGCTTGCTTATTCCATTGCATTCTTAGTTATAAAGCTGCCAGTAACATCTTCTTGAAAATTATTGTCTTCCGCTAGGGAGGTGCGACTTTAATTTTGAGAGAGTACAACCTTGTTTATTTCCAATAAAAGTGGCGAGCTACCCATGTCCTGGGTTGCCATAACAACACAGCATAACGAATTGCACATTATTAGTCACATAACAACAATTACAATAATTGTTCATAAAAACAGTTGAAACAAATTCAAATTTGCCACACACAAAATTATAAATAGTTATTTTAACCTGGCAACGAAAATTCAGATGAACCAATCGCTCCAATGTTTTTTTCATTGGATCCAAATACAAGTCAAGGGTAAAATGCTTTAAAAATATTATGGCCTTAGGGCATCGCAATCGTCAATTTTCTAGATGGAGATTTCAAGCTCCAAGATATCGACAGATCCGCCCATTACAGGGATGTTGCTTTAAAGACACAGTGCCAAGATACTGTTGCTCATATTGGATTTAATCAGAACCTCCATCAAACTCGATATTAAGATAAATTCTAGAAAAAATTCTGTTTAAATTCTAGAAATTTCTAGAAAATTTCTAGAATTTATTTCTAAAATTTCTTAAATTCTAGAAACTTCTATAAGAAATTCTAGAAATTCTGCTTAAAAACCATTCCTACCCAAATTAACAAGAAATTAAGGTAATTTCACGAGGTTTGTCTCCGAATATCCAAATTTAAACCCTCTTAACTAGCTCGTACGAGAAGTATCCTCCCAAATAAACAAGAAATTGAGGTAATTTAGCATCATTTGTCTTCAAATATCCAAAATTAAATCATCATAAAGTTGGAGATTTTAAAAATCTGATGTTCATTTAAAGCTACATTGCCAAGTTAAGGGTTAAGTATTAGTAAAAAAAAGGTCTATTCAAGATGTTTGTTAAATTGGACTTCTTCTAGCGTAATTTTGAGGAAATGACCAAACTGATGCAAAAATGGAAAATTCCTACTTGTCAAGTTAGCTATTTAGTCCTACGTGAATTTTGTCTAACAAAAACCTACCTTACAGAACTGTCGTCCTCTCAATGCCGAAATCTAGTGTTAAAAAACCCTTAGAGTCTCGAGTGCTCTCGAAAGGGAATAATTTTCGAGAAGGTTTCTGGAAGTTTCTGGAAGCTTCACAGCGGAGGAAAAAGTGATAAAGGCCAAAATAATAATTATATATTCAAATTTCAGCTGATCAAATGCGATCTTTTGTGATGTCACTCAGTTGTGCTTCTTACCTACCAAAAATCCAATTTTGTAATGAACTCACTCACTACTTTCCGATCGAAATAAATTTGATTGTTTACTTTATTATATGGTAATGTAATTAGTTAAAATTAATTAAAACGTTAGAAAGGCCTTGAACTGCCAGGGATGTATTCAGAAGAATAATAATTCTGCATGTGATAATTTGCTCCGTTTCTTGTATATTTAGAACTACCTACTTTGTAAAGTTTCCTATTCTGTCCTCCGTGAATTTTGTCGAAAAAACCGCACCTTTCAGAACTGTCGTCCTCTCAATGCCGAAATCTAGAGTGAAAAAAAAAACCCTCGGAATCTCGAGTGCTCGCGAAAGGAAATAATTTTCAAGAAGGGGATGTTACTGGAAGCTTTACGGCGGAGGAAAAAGTGATATCTGCAACACGTAGCTCAGATAAGAAACGCCCGCAAATAAATTACGTGGTAATTTCTATTTAATTCACGACTGTCGGTTTTCAGGGGTTGATGGGTGGCGGGAGGGGGGGGGGGGGTAAGCTAGACTGAGATACTGAGAGGCAAACCAACGCCACCTTTATCGCCAGATTAGACTCGTAAAAAAATTGAAAAATGACGACAAAAAGATTTAAATTATGAGAGAAGGAAGTTAATTTTTTCTTTTGTGCATTTCACGTTATTTTGTTCCTTTTTGGGAGTGACTAGTCCATTTCGAAATTCGGCCATTTCAAAAAAATTAGGCGAGGTCAAGTGAATGTGACTTGTATAGCTCCGATTCTACAACTAATTAAGTAAGCTAGGTTGAGGGAGTATACACTGCGGCAATGTCCTTATATCGATACCTTAAAGCACAAAGGTCCTATGTCCAAAAACGGAGTTTTCAGAAAAACGCAAAAGAATTTTTCACCAGTCCACAATTCCTAAAATAATGGCTTACCACACTAAACTCTTTAATTCTTCAACAAATTTTCAAGCTATAATCGTCTCAAAGGTCAATATTAATTTTGTTGAACATGAGTTTTTCTTAAATTTAAAAAAATTTTAAATTTGGAAGATAGATGGACATAGCGCCTTTGTGCTTTAAGGTATCGATATATATTATAAGGATATTGCGCAGTATATTCTCCCTCAACCTACCCACTTCAATAATTTAATTAAGAAAGTGTCTCTTAGCGATTTTGTTTAAACCCCTTGTTTTTTCAATTTATTTCAGTTTTAAGAATTGTTTCGTGTTTTTGACCTTATGCCACTAAAATCACAATAAATACCTCAATTTACCGTGAAAATAAGGACACCGTTCCAAAGGGCTTCAAATTTACCATCTTTCCAGTGCCATTTCCAGTGAAAAATCAGCTCGTAACTATTGTTGTCAAACTGTCAAAAAAAATTTCTCTTGGTTGTTAGGGTTTTATTTCCGGATGGTTTTTCACGTATCTCAATACCAAAAACTGCGTAGAAATTTCAGCTTTCCAACGTTATAATCAAAAAATATTTTACAATCGAATTTAGGGGGAAAAAAAGTGAATTGACATTTGAAATGAAGTCGATGTTTTTAAGAGGTGGTGGGGTGGGGGGTGGGGTCTCACTCTTCTTCTCTACTTCCATGATTTTTTGTGTTCAAACTTTGCTTTCCCTTGAGAGTACCAAAAAATACCTCATCTCATGCTCCTCTTTTTTTCTACAACATGTTGCTAACAGACACATTTATAATGACCGTAATATGAGTACTAATAAGATGCCTTCATAAAATTTTAAAAAAACTTGCAATATTTCTCCGTAAGCAGTACACGTTTCTGAGTGACTTGAAAATAAGGAACAAGTTACAAGGTAGGTGCCTAATCGGGTCTCAACTCTGATGCTTTCGACATCAAAAATACGATCGGTGTCCTTTCATCACACATGTTCCTTATAACTTCTATTTGACTCTTGTGATCTACTTATGTATGGCCGCAATACAAATCTATCTATGTATCTAAAAACTGAATGTAATCCAGTGGAGTCATCATGAATCGTGAGCTTTCTAATTCTTATCTACCAGAAGAGCAGAATGTCCAGCCAAGTTGCATCAGTTGTAAAAAATAGTGACTTACTGCATTTCTTCTTAGTATGGCAGTCAATTCTTCTCTCAACTGGGCCATTTTTCTCTATTTTGAGGGTAAATGACCAGCCAATTTGTTAATGACGGTAGTTTCGGTTTATTTCATATTTCATATTTCAAATTTTGAAAAACAGCGGAAAAAACAGTAGATTTTCCAGAGAAAGAAGGAAAATTCCCTACCAACGACTGCTGATTTCGAGGCCTTTTTGGAGAACAAGAACTAAAGTTTGCAATCCATACTTGCCCCACTCCATCATGCTCAATTCCTTGTGACTTCTTTTTGGATCTGACCTCGAGTTTCTATCGCGAAAGTATTGTTTTCTCTTTTGGGAAGTATCGAAAAATTCTCAATGATTTTCACTCGTAACTCACGTTTTAGACCTACTACCTACCTAATTTTGACCTTTGAAGTTTGGGTTCGTGACTGTCTGCGTGTCTGGGAACCCTTGTAACGGGTAAAACATCATAATTCTTGCAGTCCGATTCCGATGAAAGTTTCATAGTGCAGGTTGGTGATGGTACTCTATGAATTTCTTGAGCTCATAATAGTCAATACACGTCATGAATGTGTCGGATATCTAAACCGTCAAGTTCATTCATAATCCAGAATCTGAAGGTGAATAAATTAGAACAGCTCTTTCTCTCGCCACTGAAGGAGCCAAGAGAGCCTTGGAAAAGTCATCCTTTTCATGGTTTTGGATTGTTTTGGAAAATATGTTGAAGCTTCAGTGGTCCGAGGGAAACTGGTCTAAACATTTTTTTTTTTAATTTCATTAATAATTAGTTCTGAGCTATAAGTTTTTGCAACAAGGACCTTCTGCAGTTTTCATTCGTTTTCGGTGACATTCTCAGTGTTTGGGCTGGTCGAACTTTTGATGGTTGCTTAGGGTTCTCTTTCCATTGAAAACATCAAAGCTCGAGCACAAGTGCCTCCAAACCTGTTTTGCACACTTCGTTCAAATTTGGAATGCAGTTGAGAATCGACGTTATGATGTCCCACATATGAGTAGGTAGTAAATATCTACCGTGATCGGATATCTAGGAACCTCTATAAAGTCGCACTATGTTTACTTATGTTATTGAGTTCCCCCAAAAACTGTGGGCTACTTAGGCCCATCACTGATTACCGGTCTGTACAAAAAACTTATATGTATCGTTTTTTTCTGGTATGGCGTATTTCTTATATGTTCTTTTTCTGGTATGCCGTGTTATTTTCTAAATTTTAGAGAAGATAGTGAAAAGAACAAAAAAAATCCACCCCCGTTAGAAAGAGAGAGAGGGAGATGAAAACGAAAGCCGTTGTGCTTCGAAACTCACAGGAACGTTATTGGAGATCGGCAGTTTATCATTGTGAGGGGTCCAAAACAGTCAACAGGCGTCTAGCTTCTCATTTCCGACTCACCCTTCAGCTCTCGGGGTCATTTATTACTATACGACACGGGGAACGAACGTGGGGGTCCGAGGCGTGAGTGCTTCGAATCCGCCAAAGTGCACCCAACATGAAGATGGCTAACGGGGAATAACCCTCGGTTTTGTAGACATTTTGCCGTGAAAATTAGAATAAAAATTGAGGAAAATATACAATGAGAATCTCATTGTTACATTGTTAACATCTGATGTTACATTGTTAACATCTGATGTTACACTATACCTTGATGAGTGCGACTTCTTCAACCTGGAGATAACAACAAAGCTCCAGTTATTCGTTGACCGAATTTTCGAATTAAAAATAACCTACCTATGTTGAGAACTCGAAATTTTTCCTGTGTTCGAAAAGAGTTACATTATTTACTCAACTAAATTTTACTCTGAATTTACGCATGAGGCGAAAAAAGAGGTAGGATTATTGATGGAGCTTGTCGGCCCGAAACCGATTACACGACGTACTAAAAATAGAAGGTAATGGTCAATCTAACTTGCTCAAAACCGTCATTAGGAGTGGATTTGGTGGATAGGATAGATCACCCGGCACGGAACCGTTAGATGAATGTGATAATGAATTTTATTGGCCAAAATAAACAAATACATACAACTTGAGGTATGAATATGGCAAGTCAAGGGAGGTGTGTGTTAGCCGCAAGCGGCGCGGGGCCAGGGGAACCCCGGCCCCGCTCGGGCCCACCCACCATGGTGGCGTCCCAAAGACAAAGCACAGCGTCCTCAGAGAACGCTCCGCACATCCGACCCAAGGACGAACCAGGATAGGATGCCACCCCCGGGCGGGACTAGGCAGCCCCAACCCACGATACACCCGCAAACGGCTCCAACACCGACAACAAGAAGAGCATCTTAGACTAAAAACACTGCAAATTATTACACAATGGTTTATTATTTTTCTATATAGATCACTCGTCTACAAAATCACCAACCATCCAATATGAAGAAAAAAACGCTGCAAATTATTACACAATGGTTTATTATTTTTCTATATAGATCACTCGTCTACAAAATCACCAACCATCCAATATGAAGGGGGAAAAAAAAATCAAAATCACCAACCATCGATTGCATTTCGGTCAGCTCTAATTTGAACGGAGATTAGGCCTCTTTTGCGATTCACACTCGTGTTTTGATTTATATATATATATATTTCAATATAAACCCTTAAATTTTCGTAGGGAGCGAACGGTTTGTCCTACAGAGCTCCGCGTGGTCTCAAAAAATTCTAAAAATTCTATAGAATCTTAAATTGAAGGAAAAACAATACCTTTATATCACAATTTTTTGAGTTAGGGCGTTTTCAAAATTTCAAAATTGATTTTGGAACTCTTAGAAGTGACCTACATCAACCAAAAGCTTCGGGGCACAACTAGACCCCAAATGGAGCCTACATACCAAATTTCATCAAAATCGGTCAATGCTAAGTGGCAAAAGTGCTGCGTACGGCGGACGGACGGCCAAATTTTTATTCGATTTTTGGATTCTACGTACCTTGAAACGTAAACCATCAAATTTTGAGGGGGTGTTAAAATTTTTTTTTCTTGGTCGATTCCAAAGGTTCATTATTGAAAATAATAAACCAAAACAAAGCTCACTCATAAAATCTATAACTAATCATCAGAACAAATGAACACGCAGCTTAACCTAATATCACATTCATTATCACACAACACTCATCTTCACAGCCAATATCGCTTAATATAGTCATTATCACCTAATTAATCATTATCACAGTCTTAAATAAATAACTATTGCGGTACATATATACATAAAAGTATAGTAAGTGAGTAAGTCGAGAATTTCGACTGGAATGATGTTGGCGGTTCTTCAAGCTGCCGTTATGAGTTTACTGGTGGCCTGCCCGAGGTACCCTCACACCTTAAACGAAATGAAGCGTTAATTCCAATGTACCCCAATATTTCAACAAAAAAAATCACTAGTAGTCCGTTTTTCGCAATTTTGGACGCTAGAGCTTCCAAATTTGCCTTTTAAGCATTCAAATTTCTTGAGTGATTCGTTACTTCTTAAATTTCTGTTACATACGATGGAAAACGTCTTCAAACGCGTCAAATTCATTCAAGTGAAGTACAGTACTGCCCCCAAAAATCGTTGTTTATTGATTAATTACGAAAAATTCAATTGAACAAAAAATCCATTACAACAAACTCACAAGCACAAACCAATTGATGGAAAACTGTCTCCTTCAGCAGCTTGTTAAGAAGTTTAGTGTAAAACAAATTATTTTTCAAGCTACAGGTTGAAGTGTGCGAATTCAAAACCGAGTATAGAAAATTGTATTGGAAATCCATTAACTTCTTCTATTTGGTAGGTATCTCAAGGCAGTTACTACCAAAAAGTATTGATACAGATGACTCGTACATCTAGGTAGGTACATGTTACGAAACTTTCCAAGAAGATATATGGTAAATAGGCACGAGAATTAGGAACTTGGAAGAATACTTGTAAAATAGAGACCGTAAACTTGATACACTAATTAGCCATTGAAGCTAATTCGCAATTGAGACGAAAGGAGAGAAGTTGTTGCAAAGTTTCGAACCCCCTCCCATCTCTCTTGACTTCCTTGCTTGAAGTCTCTAGAGTAAAAGAGACTTGAAGCCACTCGACTACTAAGCTTCTCCTACAGAAACCGACCCCTCTTTCCTTATTAATATGCTAATTTCGTCTTGGGATGCCGCTAGTCTACTGTGAAGGATCTCTGACAATTACTTCCCTTGATCAGTTTCCCCACTTTTCCCCCGAAAAACAAACTGAGCTCCCTTCTGCTTCTCCGGAGGTCTAATTTACAATCTGTGTGTATTACCTTGTTACTGCCGAACCGGTAAGAAAAAACTAATTCTCTTTCACAACTCATAAACTTTGCATCCCGAGCCCTTCTTGGTTGTTGGGGTGAAACGGAGAACGAAGTATTTCGTCAATATAAGGATGGGAGGTTTACAATCATGATTTACTGCTCAGTTTCATACTGTATTTTGTTTCATTAAGCAATACAGTGCTCTCGCGATGGATTGGTGGGACAAGTTTTGTGAGTAGACTGGTACAAAAAATTTGGGAATTTAATAGTTTTCTCTCCCTCTACGGGATTCTTGGACCAGCCATTTCTACCCTTCTTTTTTATCCGATTTTCATGATGTTTTCGAGACGAGTTGGAGTGCCTTTTTAGCGTTTCTATCAGCTGGGTGAATTCTGAGCTCTATAGGAATATAGCGATAACTCCTCTCCCAGTCACCCTTGACTGGTGAAATTTAACAGTACTTTCACAGCCTTTTGATGGCTATTGGAGCAGATTAGAAGCCACTTGGAGAAGACAGATGAGCTGAGTGAGCGATCTTGAGTTCAAGAAACAGCGATAACTTCTCTTCCTGTCATCCTAGAGTGTTGAAATTTAACAATACTTTTACGACCTCACCATTGGATGTGATTGGAAGCCACTTGGAGCATACAAATCAGCTATGTGAGTGATCAGTGAGCTCACGAAGCAGTGATAACTGCTCTCCCTGTCATCCTAGAGCGATGCAATTCAGTTTCTTTACTGCCTCACAATGGCCATTGGTGGTGATTGGAAGCAACCGAGTTAAAGACAGATCAGCTGTGTGAGTGATAAAGGTGATTACTCTTTGGATTTGATGAGCCACTCCTTCCCTTCTTCTCGACTGATTATCATGACATGGTGTAAAAATTGTCAAGCTGAAATGCTTTTTCGGGCTAGGTTAATCCTGCTCCAGTTGAAAAGCAAAAGGACAATAACTCCACTACTACTGGCTCTGGTTCTGCCTCCGAGAATGTTGATGAAATTGAGGTTCTTCGAATGGAAAAAAAGTTTATACCACTCTTGTGTATCAAAATCTGATTTGCCTTATCTTCAACATTACCTACTTCTGTAAAAATGAGACAAAAAAAAAATAAAATAAAATAAATAAATAAAATAAAATAAAATAAAAATAAAAAAACTATTTATACACTCATTTTTTATACATTAATAAGGACAGTGACAAAATTCTTCTTGAACGAGAATATCTGAAAATGAATGTATGAGTACTTTTAATATTTACTGCTAGTTGTGAAGTTATGATTTATCTTGAAAATGAGGACAAGGTAATCACCTTGAATCCTGACAATCAAACTTTATTTCTCCAAATCCATGGTCATGGTCATGGTAGGTAACCAATAAACAACAATCATTCAGATTAGAACGGATGACATTTTAGGTAAGCACCTAACACCAGAAACAACCAGGTCCCCTACAGTATGAGTACAAATACGTCCAAAATTACCCGAGAGTGATTGGGTTAACTTTTCCTAAGTTCAACGAAGTTCAACCTAAAGCTCTGAAATTCAGTAAGTAGCCTCAGGAGGGCTGTGCAGTGTCTGCAAGGATAAATCATTCACAAATAAAGGTGTTTAGTCAAAACCCACCAGAAAACCAGAAGTGGACGAAGAATGAGGAGGGTTTAGTAGTTACAACTCGATATCACGCCTCACATCGTATAAATTCAATGCGACAAAAGTTGGTCAGACACTTTCTTAAGTGGTTTTTGAAGAAAGAAAAAAAAAACAGAAAAAACGGTTTCTTCCAATCGCACTTCATTTTCCTTTTTTAGAAGGATCGAAGAAAGTTAAAAAGCCAAAGGTTGACGCCAAAACCTTGAAGCCTCGCTGAAGCTAACCGCAAGATTAAGATATTCAGTACATCAAGGGTGATGAATGGTTTTTTCCCTCGAGGAGCCGCCCTCATACATCCCCTACTCAATATTTAATGCGTCTGACCCTCCTGGAGCGGATCACGCGATCAAAAATAAAGTGCCACGATCTTTCTTGTTTACTACGTCAAAATCTTTGTAAGGTTGGGTTAGGTTTCGGCCTAATGTTCATCCCAACTCTGCCGGGCTTTGAATGACAATTTTTTTGATTTACTTACTGTGTTTAGGTACGGTCGTATACTCGCTTGTTCGCTTACTCGTAGTTATCTATGACTAGATGATCATAATCTAATTCTAATAAATGATGTGATATGACAGTCGATTAGCGGCCCGTGAACCCTACTAAGGGTAAACGTAGTTCGATATGCTCCTCAAAAGTACATTCCAAATTCAGACGATCTAAGATGATCTGGAAAGTAGTTGCTGATTAGTTACTGATTTGTTTTCTCAACCATTTTCAGTGGTTCCAAGAGGCCGAATACCGAATTTCATCTGTCCAAAAAAAGAAGATTTAGTCTCAGTCGGTCCCCCGTTCGTTCCCCGTTCCGGATTAGATTTCCCTGAATTACCGGCGCTAAACCTTTAAAAGTTGTACCTAAATTTGAAATTTTCTAGGATTATAAAAATTCATTAGTGTTTTAGCCTAGGGAATTAAAAAACTAAAATATTGCAGTTGGAATCCTGAAAATCTAACAATAATTGGCAGAGCAAAATGGAAAATCCGTTTATTCAGTTAGGTTTTTCCCATTTTTGGCTTTCAATTAATGTTCGATTATCGTGATTTCTGAGGCAATATTTTAGTTTTTGATTCCCTAAACTGCTGCACTAATAAATTTTGAAAATCCTTGAAAACTTCAAATTTAGGTACAACTTTTGAAATTTGAGCGCCGGTAATTTAGGGAAATACTAACCCGGAACGTTTTCAAGGAAAATGAGGCTATTGCGATGGCCTCAAAATTTTTGGAATGGAGTTTTTCGAAAAATTGTTTCACTGAAATCCGGTTTGGAACATTCAGAAAAGATCCCGTGTAAAACAAAGATTTCTTTGAAAATTCGCTCATTAATTCATGCTGCATGAATGGACTTTTTGAACTCCTTATGTTCGCATTTTTACAGTAAACAGTAAAATTCATGGTAACACGGCGTACCTTGATTGAGACAAATTCTATAATAAATTAAAGGGGAGTATATGGGAGGGAACAATAACAGATTTTTATTCTAGGGAAAGAACCCTTCACAATGTCTTTACACTTTTAGAAATTGTTTTGCTTTGTGCCTTAAGAGGAAATATGTGCTTGTATCTCAAATTTAACTCACCCTGTGTTTTGATTTTCATACATAAATAAGTACCTAAGCATTTGAAATTGACGATCTTTGTCTACCGAAGAGTTCATTCCTATCTCGACTTAGTACTTCTTAGCAGCGGTCAATTCCAGTACTTTCCTAGTTCAGTTTTGGTTCTAAGTAAATCGCCATAAATTTGTGTCGGAATTTCACCAATAATTCGATTAGAAACTTTATTAATTGCAAGAAAACCAGGAATTAAAAAAGGTATAAAACCACAATGAAACCAGATTTTTTAAATGTAGCGGCTTATGAGTGATGTTTATGGGAAGTTTTATTGGAGGGGTCGGAATAGAAAGGTATACAGTCGGAGAAAAACGGGAAAAAGACGGAGAAAGTCAATAAAAATCCCACACACGCCCTCTAGTGGGAGATAAAGGAAACAATACATTAAAGATTTTACAACTTGAAAAAAAAAACCTTGTACGCGAGTTTAAAATACTGGGAGGGGGTGTCTTAGGAGATTCGGGGGTTGTTATGCTAAACTGTCGGGTGCAACATCTTGACAGTTGTAATGCGGATAATAAATGTTAGGCAGGGAAAAGAAGATGAGGAAAAGACCCCAGTCGACCCCACGGATATGATTGCTTGTTTTTATGACTCCAATACGGATGGGGGAGGAACGCAGTGATAACTGGAAGTCAAAGAGGATAAAAACTAAGACATTTGCATTCGACGATGAACTGTTTACGGGTTCCTTGAGTTCGTCGATGAAACGGCTTTTTATTCAGTGTGAGAGCTTTTTTAATTGGGTTTCTTACGAGGGCAATGAATAAGAAAGAGCTAATCGGAGGTCGTCGTATTGAGTGGAGTACAGCAAAAAATTTGTAAGGGGATTGTGATTCAATCTTTACTGACTGGTTTAATTTTGTAGTTACTGTTTTTTTCAAATTCATACCTTCAATCGGAGGAATTATGAAAAGCTATGCCTAATCCTTTATGTGTTGAAGCAGACTGAAGATTTTGAAACTTCTAAACACCAGAGCCTACAGTCGAAGATGAAGAAAATCAGCTGATTGAGACACCACTGACTAAGAAAAAAATGGCCATAAAAAGATACATTTAAAATGAGCACGAAAAGATATCTTCGAATAGTCTCTTGGATTCCGAAAAAAGGCCTCAATTCATAAATTCAGTTCTTAAGATAGCTGATTTTACAGTAAGATTATCCTAATAACGAGGAAAATTTCACCGAATATAAACATTCCGAGTATCTTTACCAGCTTTATATCAAATACGGCAATATTTGCATATTCAGAACCCGAAAATCAAACTGGAACATCAATATCGAAGACCCGGGATCAATTCCCCTAGAAAAACAGTTCTGACATATATGGAATCGTAAAAAAATTGTTCAATATCCTAAGATATGAAAGTACGATTCAGAAATAGGTATTGAGGAAGGCTGGGGTGCAGCATCCACGAAAAATTAGTAACCTCTTAAGTGAGTTTCCAACCTGCAGCTTCACCAGCATGTTTTTGAAGGTATAGTGGTGAGAGCGAACCTAATTTTAGAGGAAAGAAGGCTACTATCGGTCTGGGAAGAGGAATAGAAGAGCTGTTGAGCTCAGTAGACGCCAAATGAGGCAAGAATTGGGTTCGTTGGTGGTTATTGTGGATATTAAAATGGCATTCGATCATGTGTGGCGAAGGCTTTCTCTAAACAAGTTCAACGTAATAGCATTGACCCCCTGTAAGGACAGTAAACTGTTTCAGTTCAGTTATCTGAACGTGCAAAATTATGAGGCGAGCTTCTAAGGACGAAAATGAGCATCATTCAAGGGGAGAAAGTCTGCACATAATGCTTCACTCGTATGAAACAAAAGTTACTGGCTGGTGATGTGATGCTCCCACCGCACTCATGTCAGCGTTATGTCAAATCAAATGGATCTACAAAGAGAAAAATCTATCATCATACGATTGATATAACAGATCATTTATAAACAGTAGATGGCTGCAATGTCCTAGGATAGATCCCTGCTTTACACCACACGGTATTTCAGTCTTCGGAGACATCTCTCCGTTAAACATCACAACCTGCCTCCATCCTCTCATAAAACTATCAAAGAAGGAAAGAGTAGATTTTCCGTGTAGATTATGTGTGTACCTACTTCTCGTACTTACTCCGTTTATAATCTCAAACGTAAATTATTCGACCAAGTGGATGGACATTCTGTGGTACTCCGAATGAACTGACCCTATTGGAAAACTGGAGGTTTTTGGAAGTCTTTTGCTTCCGAGCCAACCAATGAAGATGAAGCATCGGTTTCACTTTTCAAAGATTATTAAAAAAGTATTTTAAAAAGAAAATTTTGACTCGCGTTCAACCTTTCTTAGACCTTCCTGGACAATTCTGGTTTCGTGTAAGATTTTGTGCAAACGTGAAATTTCTATCACATTCTGAATTCAGGTGAGATTCGACATGGTTCCCTACGAAACCCATCACGGTCATTTCAACGATAGAGTATGGGGGCCAACTTTAAATCCCCAATAAGCGTAGCCTCTACAGTTTCGATCGATCCCGATGTGATTTTCAGGGATTGTGTTTTTGAGACTTTGCATTGTTCCTTATTAAAGTCATCGTTATTTTATCATGAAATTTGGAGGATGATAGATATTTGGAGATAGAAGTTTTGGGATTATCCATTATGCATTGGTTCATCTATACAATCGTGTCGTACCGATACGAGGAAGCTATGTGCCACACCCACTTGCCAGAATTTTTCTTTTATTTTTCCTTTATTTTTCTTTTATTTTTCCTTTTTTTCCTTGGGGTTTTTTTTCAGTTTTATATAGATTTTGGTTTATTATTTTCAATGATGAACCTTTGGAATCGACCAAGAAAATTTTTTTTTTTAACACCCCCTCAAAATTTCTGGGTTTACGTTTCAAGGTACATAGAATCAAAAAATCGAATAAAAATTTGGCCGGCCGTACGCGGCACTTTCTCCACTTAGCATTGACCGATATTGATGAAATTTGGTATGTAGGCTCCATTTGGGGTCTAGTTGTGCCCCGAAGATTTTGGTTAATGTAGGTCACTTCTAAGGGTCAAAAAATGAATTTTGAAATTTTGAAAACGCCCTAACTGAAAACATTTTGATATAGAGGTATTGTTTTTCCATCAATTTAAGATAGTATAGAATTTTTAGAATTTTTTGAGACCACGCGGAGCTCTGTAGGTCAAACTGTTCGCTCACTACGAGAATTTAAGGGTTGGACGTACGATAATCAAAAACACGAGTGTGAATCGCTCAAGAGGCCTAATCTCCATTAAAATTATAGCAGACCGAAATGCGATCGATGTTTTTCTTCATGTTGGATGGTTGGTGGCTTTGCAGACGAGTGATCAATATAGAAAAATAATGAACGATTGTGTAGTAATTTGCAGCCTTTTTCAAATACGTTTCATCGCGTACTATGATATCATCGAGAACCTTGGTTTGGTTGTTGATTTTGTGGAATTCGTATTCAGTCATAATCGACACAAATTCCAGTTATTCCCTCTGTACTTGAACTTTGCTTTGTCTTTTTAACTGTAGGCGTGTCGGTTAATCGAAATCGCAGTTACTATTTTATTAAGGTATTAACTTAGGGGCGAAGCCACGTGCCGTGTCGTCCCTTCGTCGATAAAAATAACGAAAAAAGCTACGAAAACAGGGTGATAACAATCAGAAGCGGTAAGAGACCGGCTAGCCGTGCGGAAAAACAAAGGAGGATTGAAAACTATTATCGATAGATGATAGCGGGAACTTGGACCAAGATGCGAGGGGTAAATGAAATCTTGGGGTCGGTGTGTGTTGTATAGTGGAGTTTTGGGCCTGATATTGCACGCCTAATTGTCATTCTGGTACCGTCCCGCAGCCTCTCTCCCGGATCAATACATACTCCTCCCGTCACCCTCTTCAGTTCTCTTCGCTCCTCCTAGGTCATCCCAACAACATCAACCTGTGATGAGCTATTGTATTTGGCGATATAATACTTGTCAACATTCACCGTTATGTTTTATGTGCAATTTCACGTGTACAATTAGTCGCACACGAATTATTTCAACAAACCAGCTCATCTGGACGCTCATACTGGCTTCTGTGGTTTCTAAACCATTCACCTTTCTTGGGATTCCAACTCTACTCTGTTCTTCAGTTTTCATCATAAATAAACCCTTCACGAAGATGTCTAATAGGTGACTCCGCTCTCGACGTAGTGAGCAGAAATGAATACTTACTGCGTTCAGGGGTGAATCCTACATCTCAACATCCGACTCCATTTTATTCATACAAACTGTGGCTGGACCCTTCTAATTCTTGCCTTCCCTCTATCAAGAGTTTCTAACTATGATAATTGCACGTTTTTCCATCTCTAATAAAAATCAAATTGTTACAGGAACTAAACATTAATCAATGTAGTTGATAAATTCGCAACTCTCCGAGACTTCCTATCAATAAAAGCTCCAAGTATACTAAGTCTTTGAAGACCTGAACTCAGTGTTGTCACGTGTCATCCCACGTGTACAGTTGAGTTAGAGTATACAGAACATGCATTTTCACGATTCAGTTTTTGCTGACCGTAGATTGGAGTGTTTCATTTTCTGCGCGGTGAATAATTTTTAAATTTTTTTAAAGTTGCATTGCATTGAAAAAATAAAAAACTCGGTGGTTTTATTAATTTTTTTATGATGCACGTTTTACGAGGTAGCTCCAGGTGGATGAATGTGATGTTATTCTTGTATATGATATAAGGTGATAAATCCGATTTCGAGTTTCAACCTATGACAGCTTTGCTGATTACTGGTAGAGATGCAACAAAATACTGCGGGATTAAATAATTGCAATAGTTCTTTTGAATGTTGGTGATAAATTTGTACTTTTTCGTTTAAGTAAACTTTATTGTTGAAATTTTCAACATTACTGTCGTTCTTAATTTGTAGAGTAGTAGGATTTTTCAACTCACGTGACATGATATGTAAGGAAAGGTCCAGCGACTGGCCTTTGCACTAGATTGTTTAATTTTTGTCCGTTACTTACAAATTTCTTAATTTTCGTAATTGTTGTGGGTGTGGAGGAAGTGCAGTGTTTTCAGGGATGCTAGCTAATATTGGGTCTCTGTGAGCAGTCATGAAATGTAGTTACTTTTCTTATCATCCGCGACTGTAGGCAGTTGGAGCACCTGTGATGAGTATCAGAACTCGGTTCTGAGTCGCCTGTATGCTATCGATATGACAGTCAGCTCCTGATCCCCACAATCCCCGCAGGAGTATTGCCAAATGAATCGGATGAGCGACATGTGCAATAATCTCTTTGTTGACGGTGGAAGTGGGGATTTATGATGAAGGTGCCTTCTCAGCTGTCGTACCTTAGTTCTGAGATACTTTAGATGTCCCGCCCACCTCATTCTGTTATCTTGGTGTTGTCCAAGGTTGCTAACATGCGAGTAGCAGCGTCGGTTTAGTGAGAGTGGTGGTGCTGGTTCTTGTCTGAGGAAGGTGAATGAGACTACATTGGATTTACTTCGATTCATATTAACTCTTCACTTGGAGCACCATTGGTTGGTTTTGTCCTGGATTCTTTAGAGCTGGTGGCGTGCTGCAGCCATTGAAGTTTCTGTCACTAAGATTGCGATATCATCTGCGAATTGCGACGTGACCGCAGCGTCCGGTGATGGAAGGTCAGATACAAAAATTTGTACAGCATTGGCCCCCAAACGCTTCCCTGGGGTACACCTGAGAGCATATTCGTGGAGGAAGACATGGAATTTTCGTATTTTATAGGATTGGACATCGTCGGAAGTCGAATCGATTGAAAATAGCATGACAAAATTAAACATGCCAAATTTACACGTCAACTTCATGACCTTTCAATTCTTGAGGATACTCATCGTAAGATCGTTCATTATTCCGTACTATACCTACATCATGTTTGGTTCAAAATCTATAGGTGTAACGGTTTTGAAACATCATAAGGAAGGGATTCAATTATCTGATACTCCTTTATGGAGATGAGACGCCTCGTATGAGAGGGTTTACGATCCCAACTCCGGAACATCCCTAAAATGAAAGGACCCTCAGGGATGTGGAAAACGGTATCTTAGTCCCAGGACGCCCGACTCGGTTTCAATTTTGAAATTATTGTGTGCGCTTACGCCCTGAGCAAGATAACTTTAATTGTTCGAAACGCTCAAGGGTGTATGTGGCTGTACGACACACGGGTTACCATTACCCAAGATCGGCGGGGATTATCTCCAACATACACTGAGGTTTAATTTCTCCTCTTAATAAATTCAGAATGCCTCTTCTGACTAACCCCTTTTCAGTCAGGCTCATTAAACACTCCCCTCGGTCCTTGCCAAGGTTATCTGATCTTCGAATTATGTTAGGAAACTTTTGATTCGGTCATCACACTTCAAAAGCATTTTTAATTTCTTAACTAACTCCGCTGGATAATTAGGAATGTACCCATCAATTAACCCAGATCTATTCCTAAGTTTGTATGTCTTCCATCTAACCATGAATGAATGACCATGTTCTAACAAGTTCATTAGAAGGTGTTCATTCATGAAAATAATAATAATCAACTTCTCTCCTAGGTAACTTAATTGTTGAATCATCAAAAATTAACTTCCCTCGACCGGGGATCGATCTCCTATCGTTCCGATTCTGAATCGGAGCTCCTACCACTGAGCTAAGGAAGCGAATGGACAGAAATGCGAAGAGGTCGCTGATCACAACATCCCCCCCCCCCCCACGGTTATGAAATCTTAGGTACTCCGTTACCTAGTCAGGGCCTGCGTTTTTACAACCCATTGAGAACGCGTATTTTTGACTGGCTTCGGAGTTTTTTTGTTATTGTTCCTTATTGACGGGGCGGGGGATCTGCTGACCTCAACGTTTGTCCGAATAGGCGGTGGCTCGACTCGTGTCTTGGGAGGGAGTTGTTTTCATGACCTAATCTTAATGAATTATTGTTTCTCTGAGATATGATATGCCCTTCGGGCCCGATACGACTGCGCCATACATCATCAAAAATTTTGAATCATCAAAAATTAACTTCACTCGACCGGGGATCGATCTCCTATCGTTCCGATTCTGAATCGGAGCTCCTACCACATGAGCTAAGGAAGTGAATGGACAGAAATGCGAAGAGGTCGCTGATCACAACATAATAAAGAGAAGTTTAAAACTTAGATCACTAGTTTGCTCGATCTAAATCTGTCTACGTAGATGTTTTCTCTGTTCCATAGAGGCCCCTGTGTATCAGATTCTGAGATTTTGACATTGCTGGTTATGTCAATGAGACAATATTTATCCAATGTTCTTCTTCATTCGGGGGTGCAATGGACAGTTTTTCACAGTTGGAGGATCTTCCCGTTGTTGCTGTGATGATGCCTTCAGATTCTACTGTTTGATTGTTTATGAATTATGTTTCGGAGGAATCATCGGAAGTTTGTATCTGAACTAACCATATTATTATCGCTTAGGAGAGAAGAACGCACGAAAAAATTGGGCGATCGAAACGAATAAGAAAAGAAGGGCGTCGATGCTAAGCCCAACTAAATGAAGGAATCCGTTCTGCGGCTCAACTCGACGATTCTGAGTCTCTGTGGGGAATTTCAACTGAAGACAAGAGGGCGTCCCCAAACGGCTGCGAAGTAGATTTGAACGTAGTTGTCGGGGACTATGAAAGGATAAAAGAAACAAATTCAACCTTAAAACCCCGTGGAGAAGAGAAGGAATAAGGGTGGGTTCGACGGTGGTTGTTTTTTCGTATTCATAGAATCCGCACCCTATCGGATTTGCCACATTGTCATCGGCTATGGTATTGTTCTCGTAGACGCTTACTGCTTTCTGAAGTATACTTTACGGCTTGATAGATATTCGGATTCAGGGTTATACGTCTTAAGCGATTGTTGGTGATTCTTCTGTTTGCTGGTGCTTCAATGGTTGCACAGGGGGATCCTTCCGGTGGTGGATACATGGAGGAGGAGGGGGCCATAGAGCAACTTGATTTATCATCAAAAATGCAGTCGTCAGTAAATTAAGGTATTATGGGCAGAATAATATACCTACATCTTCAGTATCAACGCTGTGCTCTATTTTGTGCATGTTTACTCTGCTGTAAACTCTGCCTACTTGCATAAGTACCTACGTTTCAAGTCTCTAGTTTCAAGAAGGAAGATATCTTCTGAAGAAGAAGTCGTTCTCATTCCATCCATTGGGTACTCGATTGATCAATAAACTCGGTATGTTGATCACATTTGCAGCTAAACTGGGTTTGATGAAGTGAATGGCCAATTCAATACTCACTCTTTGTAAGGTGAAGACATCTATAAATCAGAACTTATGATTAAAACCCATATATCAGATTGGAAGTAGTGGCAGAAGGGCTAGGTTTGGCGAAATTATTTTTCCTAGTCATTTTTTCCAACTATTTCACTTATAAGAAGGGTGACACGAGTAAGATGCTCAACTTTGTGCAAATTCGCTCTCCTGCGCATCCACCAGTTCAAGTAGTTTCTAGAAGATATCTTGAAGTCGTTCTGATTCCATCTAATGGGTACTTCTGATCGATAGAAGGTTATTTTAGTTTCTCTGGGAAAAAAGTGACTAATGTCTAAAGGGAAAGAGAGGGTGTCAACAAAGGCGAGTGAATTCAGTTAGTGGGCAGGATTGTGTCTAATGAACCAAGACTTCGGAGGGCTGGCTGGGCATTTTTTCCTCTTTTTCGCCGAACTGCCCCTCTCGGAGTTTCCTTTGATTTTCGATGACGATGTTATTTTAGTTTTAGATCTCATTCGACCATTATTTTAGGAAGCGTTAATTTTCTCTGAGGTACGTAGCAAAAAAGAAATTTTTCGAGGGACATCGTGTCTTGGTGATTGATACTAACATTTACCTATAAGTATACCTCCTCAAAGTTCTTCGTTGGATTACATCGAATAACTAGAGGATGCTCTCGAGAGGTTAATTAGAAATGGATAACCTGGAGCACTAGAATAATAGAGATGATTATTTGCAGGTTAGAGTGCACGCAGAGTCAAATAACTAGCTTATTTTATAGGCGGTTCCAAAGAAAATATCTAGTAACTTCTAAGTGGCATCTTTCTATATCCAAGTTCTGAAGCTTTAACAGAATCGAACAAACTTCGAGATTCGATCAATTAGCGTTTCAGATATCAGAAGTGGAAAAGAAATTGGATGATTTGGAACCTCTGAAAACCGCCTGGCACCATTAAAATTTTAGGTTTTTCCTATGTTCAATCTGGTTGATAAATAACGTGACGTCATCAAGTTCCCTGATCAAAGTAGGATGAGTTCAGCAGAGGGTTTATGGCGTCAGTGTTTTTTTAAACTCAGTGTACCCTTTCAGATGTGAACAGGGTGTTAGTGTATAAGATTGCCACCCTGCAAAATTTTGATCGTACAACTAATTCCCGATTGAAGGTGTCTCCTTCGGAATTTCGTCCGAGTTATTTCACTTTTCAGATGTTTTCGTGTTCTCGACCTTATTTTCACTAAAATGTCCTTAACTCCCTTTGGGTACACGAGAACATTAAAATTTATTATACTATTGGAAACAGCGTTAAATTTCCCATCTTTCTATTGCAGAGTCAACATTTCTCAGACTACGAATAATATATCAAATTTCGGAAATTCAGGGTTTTTTCTTCAATCTTTTGAAAACTCATCTTATCTTACTTTGTTTTAGTGACACTAGGACAAAAACACGTGAAAAAATCTTGAAAGAACATGACTCGGAAATGAGGCGTCTAAAAACCGTTAGGGAAACCGAAGGCTCCTTGCTTCTCTGAATCCCTGTGTTGAAGATTTTTGCTTTAATTTCTAGATGCTTAGAATTATTTGAGAAGAAAAACTCTGTGATCTTCCAAAAGGTAAATAATAGAAGTTGCAGCATAAAAATTGCACTGAAATAAAATATTAAAATTCTGAGTAGAATTGAAGTTGCTAAAATATGAGCGTTTGAAAGTAATGTTTGACTACTTTTCTTTTGTTATTTTCAATAAATCTTTGGAATTGACCAAGAAAAACTTTGCTTTGCGTGTCACGAAGAGAAACACAAACGGTGGATACAGCTTTCGTACAAGTACGCAACCACGAGAAACATTTTATGTCTTATGTTTAGTAAATTGAGAGCTTTCCAATGAGTGGTGAAATATTTTTGTGGGGTGGAAAATGAGGAAGTTAGTTTTCCCTAGGAACGATTGGTTGTACGTGAAAATCATCAGAAATTTCCGCGTAACGCTCCCCTCATAACGCTCCCCGCGTGACGATTTTTCATTTATGTGCCATAGTAAAGACATAAAATGTCAAAAAGTTGACCCCCCCCTCCCTCAAAATTGTTGGTTTACGTTTCAAGTTATGTTGAATCCGAAAATCGAATAAAAATGATGCCGTCGGTCTGTCGTATGCGGCACTTTCCTTAGTTCCCCTCGACCGATTTTGATTAAATTTGGTTTATGGGCTCCATTTGGGGTCCAGTTACGCTTTTGGTTACAGTCAATCATTTCTAAGGGGAGAAAATAGAGTGAAATAGGGTAAACAGTAAAATAATAAACCATTTTGTAATAATTTGCAGCGTTTTATTCTCTGTTGACTTCACTATTCGGTTAAAAAGGGTGTTATTTTTTAATTTCGTACAATACTCCATGACTCCATTAAAACAACAAAAAGCAAATTTGCAATCTGACAAAAAACCGTTTTCCGAAAGTGAAACACAACATAATTCTAAAGAAGGGTTGCTGATGATAAATTTCGCCCGGCGATAAAATTAACCCGCTTTAATTATTATCTTGAGAGCTCCTGCAAGTCCTATCAGCCGCCAGCTATCTGGAAGGCACCGCCGAGGAAAACGTTAATTCATTTTTACTGCCGCCTCAGGAATAATCGAGAAAAAGGACTCTCCGGTTTTCCACGACCCCCGAGGGAAAAACCTGTTTAAAAACGCCCCGAAAACCCCAAGGTTTTCTCTTTGAGTTATGTAAAGAAAAAAAAGGAAAAATTCTCTTTTTTCGGAAAAAATGAAATATTTCATTTTTTGGGAGGGAAGCTAACTATTTAAAACGCAGTTCTAATGCCTTCTTCCTTCCCTCATCTGTACCCTTCGCCGTACTTGCGAGGAGGGGCGTTAGAAAAGACGCGAATAGGGTGGAAAAATCATATCTTATTCAAGGTGCGAACTCTCAAGACCTTTTTATATTCTTTTGAGATTTTAATTTTTTCTCTTTTTTCAACCTTTTCCGGCACAAAGGGTTTAAAGGAGGGGCTGCTGTTCGGAGTAAGAACTGGCTCGAGCAAATAGATTTTCGGATTTTTTTAATGGGTGTTGTTCGTTTCCCCCGCGTTTTTAATTCTCTTTTGGTTCGAGCTGTTTTATATTTCACGGAGACTTCAATAATCATGCCAATTATTTGTTTCAAGTTGGTAGTTACGTAAAAAATTAACAAAAAACCATCCAACAATAAAAAAAAAAAAACACCCCACTTTTGTTGAGGCCTTGAAGTACGACAAGTAGAGTGCGAGTGAGAGGGAAGATGCCAACACTTATGTGCAATAAATTATCTCAGCTATTTTCAATTTTTTATTTCCAATTTTATTTCTTTTAAACTTTCAATAATATTAGTATTATATTCATATTTATTTTAAATTTTAAATTATTTTTACTTTTATTAGCGACTTTTAATTGTTTAATTGATTCGAGTTTACCTAAATCAAACTGACGTAACTGTAGGTCAATAATTCCTGATTTTGTCTTTAAAGTATAATTCATTAAATTGTTTCTGGAGTTTCGTGAATTAATCTAAGGTTTGACAAAAAACATCTCTAGCCGCGTGCATCTTATTCTAAAGTTTTGCAATCGTTAAATATTGATTGGCATATGAAAATATTGATTATGGTCTGCTGGTTTTGACTGAATTTTGTAGGTGAGAGTCACCAGGGGTGACTCAGGCAGGGGAAGACACGGAAAGATACGAGTAGAACAAGACTGTATTGCTTCACGAAGCAACTACGGGACTTACTTCCCACTTCTTCCCACGTTCTGAGATGTTCTTTCCTCTCATAGTACAAGTCATACTTCGATGAATAGCAATGTTCTTGTTCAAGTTTATAATTGACAAAGTTTTGAGATTAACCACCAGCATCCCTCCAAATTTGGTCGAAATCTGGTCATTAGATAGTCATCGTAAAGAGAAAATTCCTATCAAATCGATTTATATCAACACCATATATTACGAAATTGTTGTTCAGGTCAAAATTCAATTTACGACGACTATTTCTACTACAAACTTCAATTTTCCACAAATTTACCTACTTGTTTTGTTTCATACTTATTATTAATATTACGTAATAATGACCGTGAATGTTCCTCATATCAATGTGGAACAAGAAACTTTTTCACCTTGTGGAAACCACTACTGAATGATGATTGATGATTCGAGAAGGCAAGACTGGCAAGACATTTTGTTTCGAAAAATTATGTTTCTACTTTACATTGCCGAACTGAAGCAAGAAGTATTTGTTCTTTCTTCGTCTTTCCTTTGTCTTGTTGGAAAAGTTTTACAATCTGCTGAAAACTCGCCTATTTGTACAGTCTGTTTTTTGGTACACCGTCATTGATCTAAATTATGGTGCTCTTAGCACATATTAAGGTACTATTTGGCTTTGTTGAGGTAGTTGAAGATCAAAACCATATCAGTGTAATGGTCATCCATATCCCCAGTCAGAAAATCCGTGAGCCTACAAAATCATAATTTTCTCTCGTATTTTGCGGTTTATAAATTTTTGGTGCTTGTCGAGAAAAAAATCTATGCCTTCAGAATAATGAATCAATTTCTATTAAATTGTGTAGATTTCCAAATTTTATTTTTACCTTCTATTCATGCTACGTTAATGAGAAAACCATTTTTGTACAAAAAGTTGGTAGGAAAAAAAAACCGCTGCAAATCATTGCCCAAAGGTTTATTATTTTCTGTATAGATCCCTCCCTACCAACCACAGGTACCTACTACCTACTAGGGCATTTTTGAAAATTTTCAAAAGAATTTAATCATTCCGTTCCTCAGATTTCAAAAATTATCTATATTTATGATCTATATAATATATAATTGTGATATTATCACAAATCATTTATGATCTATATAATATATAATTGTGATATTATCACAATTTTCCAGGGTTGTTCGTCGCTTAGACGAATGAATTGTAATAAAAGGGGGAAAAAAGTGTTGTATTCCAGGGTGAAATTGGGGAGCTAAATATCATCCCTCCATAATTATATTGTTCAAAATGTTCGACAAAAATTTCGTCAGGATCGTCCCTCCGCTAAGAAATTGTTAATTGATTTTTCGATCCGACGTCCTCCGCGCATTGCCTAAACGGATACCGGACCATGACCATTCCGGGACGATATGTATTCCGCACATATCAACTTGAGTGTACGTCTCGATGAATAATTCATGGCGTTGTGAAACCTCTTTTAGGGCTATCCTGTTAGTCATATATGAAAATAACCTTCCTCTACATCTAATTCTGTGATTGATTTTATAAACATATTCCGTTAAGAAATTATGTGCAATCCTACACTAGCTTGTAAGGACTACAACTTTGATCACTACCATCGTAGTAGTTTAGGATTGCACATAGTTTCTTAACGAAGTCCGCACATTAATGGTACAAGGGGTTCAACATTTTACACAATTGATAATAGTTGGTAGTTATTGATCTGAACGAAAAATATTACGGCATATTACGCCAATAGTCATCTGTAGCTAGGTGACCTTTACAGGAAAAAAATAATCTGCTGAGTGGTCATTTGCGTATTCAATTGCGTACCTTGGATCCGAAAATCTCATTTTAAAAATTTTGATGAAATTTGGTAAGTGGTCTCTACTTGGGGTCTAGTTGTGCCCCGATAGTTTTGGTTATTATCAATCCCTTCTAAGGAGAGAAAAATAATGGTTGAAATTTTAAAAACGCCCAAGCTAAAAAATCGTTGATATAGGTAAAGGTATTGTTTTTTCATCAATTTAAAATATTATTGAATTTTCAGAATCGAATCAGACCACCTTATTTCCAACCGTTCATTTTCTATAAAATTTTGAAGTTGGAACGAATGATGAAGCAGAAAATAAGCCAAAACCCCGTTCAAAATTCAGCTGATCAAATGCGATATTTTGGTTTATTATTTTCAATAATAAGCCTTTGGAATCGAGCAAGAAAAAAATTTTAAGTTTTACGGGGATGGGGGGGGGGGGTCCGTCCGCCGTACGCGGCACTTTTCTTAGCAACACTGGACCGATTTGGTTCAAATTTGGTACATGGGTTCCATTTGGGGTCTAGTTGTGCCGCGAAGCTTTTGGTTGATGTCAGTCACTTCTAAAGGGTGAAATAAGGGTTGAAATTTTCAAGAGTGCCCTTGCTCTAAAACTCTCGAAATAGAGGTATTATTTTTTCACCAATTTCAAATAGTATTGAATTTTTAAAATTTTTTGAGACCACCCAGAGCTCTGCAGGACAAACCGCTCGCTCCCTACGAGTACTTAAGGGTTTTCTTTCGATAAAACAGAAACATGAGTGTGAATCTCCATTGAATTTTAAGCTAACCAAAACGCGATCGCTGTTCGTCTATTCGAGTTGTATTCACTTCTGCTTCCTTAGCAACCAGTATTTCTTTCTCCGAATAGACTTTCAAGTCACTCAGTTGTGCTCCTCTGGCAACCTAGAGCCAAATATGAGAAGCACACGTGAATGTGAGGGCACCCACAACTTAAAATAATTTGAAAGTTAACCTTGAGCGAAAATATGGTGGATAGGTATATTGATAATGGAAAATTCGTGTTCTTTGTAGGCTAGTAATCTATAGGTACAAAAAAATAATAAACCCATGTGTAATAATTTGCAGCGTTTTTTGCAATGATTTCCGTTTACTGATTAGGAATTCCTCCTGTGCCTCCATATTTTCATGTTTGTTGAAAATCATTATCGTACGTTATTTATGGACGAACAGCATGAGAACTCCACTCAGATGGGGAAGAGCGGAAGATAGGGTCTGGGGAATGACTTGCGAGACTGGTGGCTCTCCCTGGGGCCCGGGCTTTCAATTACGAGGACCGGAACCTCTTATCTCCTGGCTTAAAGGGTGGCTTTTTGTTTCTAAGTAGGAGGAACACTTAATTAGGGACAAGTTACCCTTGTAAACACTCCGGTTAACCGAATCTTAACATGACAGAAGTGGGAGTGAGTGTCCCGAGACTCCAATTCGGTACTCCAAGGTACGTATTATACTTTCAGAGGCCTTGATTCTTGAATGTACCTATTTTTTATTGTGAAATGCCAACTGTGTGAAGAAACAAAATTAAATGACCCCCCTCATGTGAATTTCAATATCAAATAATTGGAATAGGGAATAATCAATCAAAAAATGAAATAAAATATACTAAGTGGAATTCTTTTTAAATTTAATTCTATTGAATTTATTTATTTTTTCATTTCTCAGTAAAAACTTTGATTTGGTATGAAAACTGAGCTGAAAAATGAAAACAATGGTTTTGTGAAGTCCTGTCTATTACTTTCCAGTTTTCTGGCTATTTTTCTGTTCTAATAATTTTCATAGATGTCAGTATAAAGTGACCTCTTATGACAATAATATTGGGTGTTCATCCCACTCTATACTGGAGGATTTTCATTATTACGGTTTCTTGAAGCAAAACATATTAGAAACACTTAATTTGTTGTTTTGGAATACAATTTATAGAAAAAGAAGAGAAATATTATGTAAGATCATTTCCACGTTCCTCCATTTCTGTAGTTTTTCATTCTAGCATAGCAGTTATGGCTACTCCATATTTATGTGCATCTTGAGATATGCGGTTTTAATAATAATTTATTATTTATATAGTTTTAATAATTTATTCAAGCTGTGCTGAAATTCCTTATCAGAGAAGAAATACCTCTTGATGAGCTTTTATTAACCCTCAATATGCAAATCGTTTCTGACGTACACTTATGGATTTTTTCTACTGCAAGATTTGGCAACATTGTGCTGTGCTGCGAAGCTCACCTGCTCTGTAGCTTCTCTCCCACTAATCATCTACCGGTACCTTCAGTTTGAGCCTGAACCTTGCTTGAGTGGTAAGCTTGAGTGCTGTTTTTGAGGAGAGTATCGTGTCTAAGTTACTAAGTTACCTACAGCCATCTGTGTTACTCCTGATAAGTCGGAAACTTCTTAATACTCACATATCAACTTTTTTAGCGCAATGAACGAAGAAGAAATCTAAAAGTAGCACATAGACTGATAGTGTCCAATTCAAATATTTGATCGACACATTTTCGTCTTCTTGGATTCTGGTTCTTTCCACCTTCATTATATCAACATTTGGACCATTATCTCCTGAATTATGTGTCAAGTCGTCAATTATAGAAGGTTGGTGTCTGTCAGACAGACACATCCCGACCCTAGAATTGGATATAATGAAACTGTGGGTTGATGCTACTATTGATTCTTGTAATACCACAAAAAGAGACAGGCAAATAGACCGATTGACGCATATCTAGTCAAATAATGGAAACTTTTTAGGATTTAGACTGTCTAATATCCCTTAAGTTTGAGAACTAACAAGAATCAATGGAATATCATATATTTTGAAGGTTGGAGAGTTTTAGGTTCGCTTCGAGTAAAAAAATAAATTGTTCCGGAGTGACGATACAACAAAATCGTGGCACTTGGATGTGTTTTATTGAAGGCTTGAAAAAAACGAAGTTTATACAAAGACTGCGTGGGAAGGAAAAGGCTTTTGAATCACATAGCTTAGTGCACCAAGTCTGCAGATTACTTTAAATTGTTTCACGAAGATTACTTTAAATTGTTTCACGAAGAATTCTAATTTCCATTTTTGGCACTTAGAACCGACACCTTTAAAAATTGAAATACAAAAAAAAAAATCCGGTTGATTCAACAGGAAATACTTGCAGTGTCTAACGTCAGTAGAGGACTTCTTCGACCGAGCCTGATGGTGACAGTCAAGTGAAGCGAGGAGAGGTGATGGAAAGGCCGGAATTAAATAGAATTTCCGGTGGGGCTTCTGGGATTGTGTGTGACGCTCGGAGGGCACCGTGAAGGAAAACTTGGTTATTTCACACTAGGATGGACATTCCGATCCATCAGAAGGGTCCAGTGGATCGTTTATCAAGGCTCTTCTACATGAGGTACCCGCTCCTCCGATTTCATCTGTTGTTTTCACCCCGTATTGTTATTTTTATGAACGATGAAGGACTCTTGATGAGGAAGTGATAGCTAGAGAAAGTGATAGCTGGAATGCTTTCTGCGTTTTTCGGTAATGAGACAAGAATTCTTGGAATAGTTGAATGCCCCTGATTGGTTTCCACTCTGTATATACAGTGATACAGTACACATTGGTACAGTGAATTTCTTGTACCGGAATTTGATTATAATTGAGAACAAAATTTTATTAAAATCCAAAGTTAATATGATAAAATTGGAAAATGATGACTGGAACAGATTAATAAAATCATCAGTAGAATAATAATAATAATAATATCATCATATAAATCAACATCATCTCCACGTACCTTCCTTTTTATTCAGTACCTACTTAATACATTATTTTGAACCAAAAGAACTTCTGCTCACATTGTTAGCCCAAATCATATCAAGTTTTATAAGAATGCTACGATACTATACTTAAGGGTCTTGAAATTCAAATCATCATGTATGGTATAAAATAGGTGGGACCTTAAAACTGCTTCCTGGAGTTTCTGCCTTAAACAAAGTTTAGACCAAAATTCAATTCTAATAGATTATTTTGGAATGCTGAAGCCTCAAGTGGATGAATTTAAGACCAAAGAACTCTGAGGGAAGATGTAGTTTGGTTCTAGCCCAGCTAGAAAAGTTAAGTGCAGCTCACCTGGGGATGTTGGAGGTCCGGCCTACTAGAGGAAGTTGAGGTCTAGCCCGAAACAATCGTAAAATCTTTATAACTGAACAAACCGTGATATTTTTTTAGACAGTTATAAGACCATTTATATTGTACATTAAAATGTTCGAATATTTATGTGTGTCGATGGCCAATCACGATGGTAGTGGCCAATCCTTCTAATCAACTATTTATTACTTCTATTACGAGTATTATGGAAATACGTATTACGACCAGTTGAAATTTGAATAAAGTTTCATTTAAATTAGAAACTTTTAAAGGCTTGTGTAGTGTTCCTAAAGCTAGACAAGTCTAGAAAGGAACAAGTCTTGTCTGATAGTTTGTGGGTAAACTTCCATAGGCTTGAATATAATATATTATTTTGATCGCGTTTGTCAGTCATCCTTCTTCTGAGAGAGCGTGCGGTAGGCCCTTCCATATATGTATATCCTTTTGTCGAATGTACTTCACGGTGTTTGCGGGTTGTATAACAACATTTTTATGGTCAATATGTACGATAATCGGACGAGGAGGGAGGCAGGAAGGAACAGCTGGCCTCTAGGTGTTCACTCAGACAAGGATATTGTTTCCTTCCCAAGCCAGCTCCCTCGTGGGGCCGTGTATGGTTTATTGCCAGGGATGACTCGGGCAATCCGTTATTGGGGTGTAAATCATATCGCTGGCTTCCCCCGCCATCCTCGCACTTTCCCTTCCATAAGGAAGATAAAGACTTCACAGCCTCGGTGCAATCTTGTTCACCCGAAGGATTTATACCTTTCCACGGTTACTCAGACAAGTTGGGGACGTTAAAAGATGGTTCTGGACCCGAAAAAAAACCTCGTTTATCTCGAAGTGGCACCCTCAATTATAGGTACACTTGTTACGATGATGTTCTGGACTATTGAAATCGATAAATGGGACTGCACATAGTGATAGATATCGTTGGCCATACTTCGTGCGCTCTTATGTTGTACTAGTAACATCCAGGAAGCTGAATATTTTTACTACATGGAGTCTAAATACACAGTCTCTTTTGGCAAATATAAAAAAGTCCATTCATGCAGTATGAGTCAATAAGCGAATTTTCAAAGAAATCTTCCAAGCTAGGTATGGTTAAGAAATATTAGCTGTGTTACAGAGTATTCAGCCTTGCATTATTGGATACAAAAAATGTATTGAGCAGGTTATTTAAAATTTCTTGACAATTTTCAATTTCTGAAATTGTACTTATATCAAACATTTTGTGCTGAATCCTAATATATTATATCACTATGATTATGATTGTAATCCATTACAAAAACCAAAATTCGCTAAAACAAGCTCATTTTAAGAAATCACTAATTTATCTTTCTCCATTGGCTTTTTCCGTCCGTTTTTCTCAAAAATAGGTAGCCAAACTCAAATTATTCATCTAGTGGCTCTGGCTGAGGTCCGCACTAGTAAGATCGTGCCAGAGTCCTTTCATGTCCTCCATGTTCCGATTGGAGTGCGTGTTTTGTAAAGTTCAGAGATGTTCTTCTAGTCAAGTAGAGGTTTTTCCTATTTCGGTTTAATGCCCACGATGGTGGAAATCTTGACAAGCACGCCCTGAACAGCTCATTGTGCGCACTGATCACAAGTGATCGTCGATCTTCACTAGATGGTCTCAATATCACACTGAGCACCGCTGCTCACGATTTTGGGATTCTCGCAGTCATTCGGAGAGTTCACTTCTGGACTACTTGTTCATTCACAGAACTACCATGAAAAGAGACAAATTTATGTGACGCCATCTAGAAACTTATGCGATGGCGATTTCCTTGTAAGCATTCAGATAGAGTTCTCCACTGGAATTCGTCGCCGTATGTCGTCATAAATTATATTCTTCATCACTATGCGTAGTCACGGTACGACCATCACGGGGACCTCAGCACTGGAGACGATCACGTTCAGGGCAGTTAGTCTACCTATAACTGACGTCTGTTTCCACTCTATCGTCTATTGTCAAGGGCCATACCGGACGAGAGTACTCAGTCATCACCTTTTGCCATTCCAAATTTATTTATAAAACATCAAGCAAACTAAAAATTCGACATCACAGGAACACTGGTGCGTGCTTGAATTCAAGACAGATTCAGTGAACTTGCCTATTGGCAGATTTATGCTGTCAATGCATTGAATTTTGCCATGTTTTTCTAGCTGGGAAAAACCGTAGAAAGTCATAATCACCGGATTTTAGTGTCATCAACTTTTCCAATGTATAAATTCACGAATCTGAGTTTCTTAAATTTTTCATGCAGTTCCAGACACACGATTTTCAAAAATATGATAAAATGATAGAGCAATTGCCAAACAACCTGACTGGCATAGTCATGTTTGTTTTTAGTGTTTCAGTTTTCCATAGCTCCCTTCAGTTTTCCCTAAGGGCCGGTTTCACCACTGTGGATGAACCTCCGATCATCTTAAGCCAGGATTCAAAATAGATCCACGGATCAGGATCTTGACCGTTTCACGAAAGAGTTTCATCCATGGATCAAGGTTAATCCTAGTTTATTTAGTTAGCATCGAAATTGCTATCCCCAGCACGATAACGCTCGCGATGAAGGAGCATGGAAGAAGTAATAGCATGGAACTATAATATTTTGTCCGTGGATACTTACGTCTTGTCCGCCGTTGTTTGTGTTTTGACAAATAAGTGAGAGATGACAACTCTAGTTTTGTTTACTTTTTTCAATAGTCGGGCGTAATTTCGTGTTAAATTTTTTGCCATCAACGGCGTTGTTTTGATGTTAAATTTTAGTAAATTTTCCCATCTTCAAGCGTCAAGCCTCTTCAAATCTCATCCACATCCACTTCGATCCAAACTGTGATATTTGTGTTTAGTTGTAGTTCTTTCATTGTTCAGCAATCTCATTACGAATGGTCTCAGAGCTAATGATTGAAAATTAATTGAAATAAAACCAAGTTATTTAAACAAAACAGTTGAAATCTTTTTTATTTTATTTTATTTTTTTTTGGTTAATTATGAAAGTTTTTAATTAGCACCTATTGATTCCTTACAACTTACGTATAGATATTTTTCAATTATTTTTGAAATGAATGAAAAACATAAATGCAGGTAAACATAAATGAAAAAGTCCATTCATGCAGCATGAGTTAATGAGCGAATTTCCAAAGAAATCATCCAGCTGAGACTATGGTTAAGAAAAGAAAAAATTGTGTTGACGATTCATTTCAGGTAGGTTTTAAATCATATTACCACCCACATAAGGTTTGCCCAAGGAATATAGGGCGCGAAGCGATTTTTTTTGGAAAAACTTTAGGAATCGTTTCAGAATGTGCCAAAACGGATTTCAGTGAAGAAAAATTTCAAAAATGTCCATTCTAAAAATTTTGAGGCCATCGCAATAGCTTCATTTCTTCGAAAATTCGCTAAAAAACATAAGTAATTTACTAGGTTGCAGGTTGGAACATGAATTTATTAATGTATACAATCAAAAGAGGTATGTGATGTGGCACTACAAGGGGAACGAAATTCGACAATTATTAAACTAGGATACTGAATTCATTGACAAGGTCCTGAAGTAGTTGATAAAAGGACCTCTATAGTTTCGCTGCAGGCGTCCTTGATTTGCAGCTTGAGGTGGCTGGAATTCTTGCACTTCTGGTGGAGGTTGCTCAGGCCCGTCATCTGGCAGTAGCAGCTTGAGCATTACTGCCACGTTGTGCAGAACCGCTGTCGCAACTATTATTCCCTCTGATTTTTGGGGTTTCAAGTTAGTGCCTGGAGGGGGGAGAAATTGCAGGTGTTACTGGGGTGTTGTCATGTTTAGGTGAGCATATTTCATGTACCTAGTAGGCATATTTTCATTATATATGAAAAACAAAAATAGGTAAATGGGTAAGGAAAATTATTAAAAATAAAATGGTACCTAAGTAAAACTTAATCAGGTATGGTTCTTTATTTTACGAATTTTAAGTTGTTATGCATTCTTCTCATTTCTTTCTTGTTTTCTACAATCACGAGATTGGAAGTTTGACACAATTTTTACGTTCTGTATAATTTCGGTTCCACTTACCTTTCAGTTCGGAAAAGTAGAGAATTTTCTATTAAATCCAGGATTACAGAAATCCCTTCCTTTGTCAGCCGGAGTCTGGCGAAAAAATCAGTGTCGTCCCAAATATTGAAATGGTCCACTCTCTCCCGCAAAATACGCCGTCTCGGCACCACGACTTCCAATAGTTGTTGGAAGTCCTCGTCGGACTCAGAAGACGACGAGGATGACGAAAATATAGGGAATAGTCGATTCATTTAAACAAAATGAAAACGAAATGAACACAAGACGGGTAGGAAGACGGCAATTTGTAAACAGAATTTGAATTTGTAAACAAAAAACAATATGGCGGAGCCTTTTTCGTAAAGATCCACGGATCAGAAGAGTTAAACCACCCTCCGGGGTGGATCAAGTTAAATCGTGATAAGGCCGAGTTAAATCGTGATAACGCGTTCGTGAAACAGTCCTTTCTCGAAATCCGGGATTTAAATCTCTGTCGTGGATCAACTCTAGTTAATCCACTGTGGTGAAACCGGCCCTTACAGTACTAAGAAGGCGATAGCTCTGTGATCCCATGACTCCAGATCTTCCAGCATTATATTTTTGATATTTTAATAATTAAAATTTTTAGAATTATTCTAAAAACACTTCAGAAGAACAGATAACTTTAAGATTTGATGTAACAGCCACGAAGAGGTTAACTTTAATTCGAGGTTGACAAACTTTTCTTTGAATAATACGAGAAATAAACTGTTCTAGTTGAAAAAAATGGGAACAAAGAGGGGGAAAACTACGGAGTGAATCGGGGAGAAGTCGGTTAGTTGTTTTGTGTCAAGGAGCTGGCCAGGGCACAAAACGCAGCGATAGGTACGTTGAGAAATATTGTTGGCAGCCGTCTCTTTTTCAGCGGTGGCTCTTGAATTCTTAACGAGTCTCGACATCTGAAATTGAATCGGTTGAAAGCCGAACCTCTGAGGTTTGAAATCTCTTATCCTTGAAATACTAATGAATACCTTCATAAAACGGAATGATGGATATTCACGATGCATCGGTTGGTTGTGGGTGACAATTATTGACAGTTCAGTGGATTGAAGATGAGTTTAGTTCATACAGCCAAAATACTACAATATTTTGATAAAAAATATCATTACTACGATTGTTACAACCACGTACTTCCACCATGTCCCCTCTTCCTTGTTCCTTCCATGTTGTGAGATAATGATAATAAAAATAGTTAAGTCCTGATTCGTCCCCAAGGTGGCCGTTTTCACTGATTTTCCGTATCCCCGCTCATCCGATCTATTTTGTACTATCTACAGAAAGTAATACTCTTAAATTGGAAGGCAATAATTGACAGTTCATGAAGATACATATCAAATAAGTATGTGACTGATTAACACTATCTGGTTGTGGTGGTAGCCCTGCATACACTCTTAATACTATTGATAAAATTGCTATATAATTGATAGGAACAATCGGACTATTACGTTGCCCATGTAGGACCCAACTAACTCGATCAAATCGACTGAAAATTGTTTCTTTCCATATTTTAAGGGATGATGATTCAACAATTTGCCGATACACATAATTCACCCTAACCAAGTTGGTAAATTAATTTTACCACAGGAAATCAGCGTTTCACAGATATTCAGATTGGCTTAGGGTATGTCATTAAGGACCCTCAGCCGGCTCTTTGTGAACATGAAGGTAGCTATCTAACTCAATTTGAATATGTAACGAACGTTTCAGTTGTTTGCATTGCGTGAAATACTTTAATCAACAGGCCGAAATAATCAAGTAGGGAAAGGCCCCACAAATACGGGCGTATCGCTGACAGTTTGAGCTGGTTTTGAGGCCTCCCGCTCTGTCAACAACCCTCAGCCCAATTGCGGTCGTCAACAAAATTAGCTGTGTATTGTTCATCAAGAGCTGGACGGTCTGAAGGGGTTAGAAGAGCTTGGAACTTCTGGCTCGAAGGAAAGAGTTGGACGAAAATGGGATTTAGTGTCACTGACTCACCCTTTGTCGGGGCCCCTTTTCTAATGAAAACTCCGATGATGAGGTCTGAGAGGGGGTTCTTGTGGATCTTAACTTATCCGTCCGATATTGGTCCGGTTTCTGACTCAAATAATAGTTAGGGGCGGCGAATGGGGTGAGTTTCATCAACCGATAATGCTAAGTCAATAACCTACGAGGAACTGGGAAGCGTGGAAAGGGTTGGGTCTGTTACCGAAACCTGAATAAATCTTCCCGTAGTTCACCAAAAACAAGGTCTCATCTAGAAATAACCTGTCAACTGTTATCGAGCGCATTGACTGGGTTACAAAGTAAAGGCAATATAACGAAGATTCGAAGGGTAGGTGAAAAGAATCAGGTAAGACACCAGAGGGTTTCTGAAGATGTACCAACTAACAGTCTCTGAAGTCTTCATGTTCGCGAATTTTTGAAAAATTGAAATTTGTCCTGTGGACTATTTTGAATGGATTTGAAATTTGCCTCTTGAGACATTAAATCGTTGTTAGATTTGTATCTTCATGCCGGCAATCTCTTGTTTCTCTGGGCTTCGCCTCGCTTTTTCCCCTTTTTTCTACTTTTCACATCAAAGCTCGTAGGAGTAAAAAACGAGTAAAATCCGCCAGTAAAAACTCGATGCTGAGATAAAAGGTAGGAAAAAAAGAAAGCGAGACGTCAATAAAACGGTCTGAGTTCATCCGACTTCCCTTGTCGGGAGTTTTTTTCTTTACGGCCAAAGGCCGTGATCAAGCGGGAAAAAATGCTTTTCCTCGCCCTCAAGCGGAGGAAAATGGTTGGTGGAGCTTCCGTGGGATGTCAGGCTGTTTCATCCCCTTGAAGGGCGAGTTTTAACAAACTTTGAGAACTGGCGAGGATTTCAGTGGATATTGGTGGAGACTCCAGGAATAGGAACTGTACATTGCCGGTCCTGGGTCATAACATGGAGGTAAGAATAGGGAAGAATAACCTTACTGTCGCTATTCTCCGTGATTTTCACCGAGGAACCTTCGTATTTTCTAGGGGTACCTGCAAAAACCATTAGATGGCCAACCCATAGATAGGTCAGTTAAAACAATAGTATACTATTCACAGGAAAACGGTAATATCCAACAAAAACCTATAAACATGCAAATCAAATACATATAAACCAAATACAAATAAAAATCAAATATAAAGAAATTCGACTTTGAACCTTCATAGCAGCCTTATTCGAGTTGGATTTTACATAAAGGGACCGATAATGAAGGACACATTTCGAATTGCATTATCAAATAATCGACCTTTGTACTCACAACACCCTTATTTTGTTGGGTAGGTATCAAAAATTAAGGTCACATCGCGAGGATGATTATTAAATAATTAGACCTTTACATGAAAATCAGGTTTAATAAATTGCTTATAATAAGTGGAAAAGATCCTAAACCTCTCACACAAAAACTTTTGGCAATAATAGCAAGGATTATTAGCATACATTGAAGAACGTCAAAAATGACAAGGATGTACTTAGAATGGAAAAAAGCTGATGGATCCCACTTTTATGGAAATATCATTAATACTAGAGGAGTAGAAGTTCTAGTGAGTGGAAGATCCACCTTAGAGTTTCTCCTTTTCGATAGCCGTACTCTAAGAGCCTAAAGAAATATTTTTTGTTCAATATTTGAGTGGGAGAGTCGTTTGATGAGTGAGTGAAAAACTGCTCTAATAAAACATTATTCAATCATTTTGCATCAACAAAAATGTTTTTCCATATGAAGAAGCTAAACTGCTCATCCATTTTTGGAAACACAACTCTCGGGAAACGAGCTAGTTGGAATTATAATTAATGTAATAATATCCAGTGTTTTTACTCGGTATTTCATCTAATAATTATTATTTCTCGGCTGACAGTTACGAACATAAGGATACAATTTATTTGAAACTACACTGACTAATAATGGTTGTCTTCCTTACATGTCCAGATGAAAGAAACACGAAGTTCTCATTCACAACAGCGTTGAAAAGCGTCCATAACTATTTTAAAAGGTATCGGACGAGGTTTTTTCCTCGACGTTTTGCCCAGCTGAAATTCTTCAGGTGTTTTTGACACGTGTGTAGAATGTAGAGGGTACTCAAAGAGGTAAGAAAGGGGCGTACCGCGTACATTCCAACCTTAGTACGTGCTCATATCCAGCCACTGATTAAGGGCTGACAACCGTGAACTCGCGGTTCTTTTGTGTCCACTGGGAATCCCATCACTGTGACCGGCCCATCTTACAAACAAACAGGCTCTGAGGGCCCTTCATGTACCGTCCTTTTGGAGCGCGTACGAAAATGACCAGGCAATATGCTTGTACGCGGATTGACCAAATTGTATAGGGAATTGTCCGGATCGAAGTGGATACCTATCCTACTAGTCTTCACTTTATTACATGCCTGGTTCATTCCTTTACATGATGCCCGCTAAGCTCCTTCACAAAAGGATAAATTTGTGATGCTGCAAGCTAGAATTCGAAAAAAGGCATACTTACCAAATTGGTTGGCAGTACGAATAAAGACTGTGATGTACATACATGTTGCAGTATTTCAATGTTTTGGGAGTATGAATGTAGGTCTGCGACAAGCAATATTCTTGCTGAAAGGACCACCATCACCATCAAAGTCAAGGCTACTCGAGTTAGGTATCTCGGAGGTTGTACTCCGTTGAATCACCACCTGTATCGTCTGTGGCTCATGTCTTAACTGAGGATCATTTTATTATTTTATATCTCCATCTTTCTTCTTTCTTCTTTCTTTCTTTCTCACCCTCGCCATTCTCAATTTGCCCATCCCTAGACCCGCCGATCTTCTCATTTTTATTTAGAATCGCTAGACTTCGTGTATAGACACTTTCTGTATACATTGAAATCAACAGTGATCGAAACCAGGCTATTAGGGTAGTGAGTCAGGTTTGTTATTCTCAATCATCTCACATTGATATCTACTGAGGCTAATTAGTCTCCAAACACCTTTGAGAGAAAGATGAGAGTGGAGGATAGCTAAGAGAAACAGGAGAATTGCGACAACAAACCGGCGCAAAGGTGGAACTTGTCTGCCAAATTATCCCGATGCAGTTGGATCCCGACAAGTTTCACCAATGCACCGACATGCTGGTCCTCTTAACCACCCGAAGAAAAATAAGACATGAACATATGAAATTTACGTCTTATCGCTAGGGTCATTCTAAAATTTTGACCACAAACAAGTTGTCAGCTAAATTCGCTCCTGGTCGACCTAAGAAGAAGCTGACATTTCATTTCGCAGGGGGCCTATTTAAGAGGCTTTGATCCGAATTACAAACTGAGATCCTCACTGGTCAGCTGGGTGAGCTAAATTTGCATCTAGTGGCCCCGAGAAGCTGAAATTTCGCTGGAGACCTACTTAAGTCTGCCTAATCTGGATAACAAACTTTCATTAGCAACATGAAACAAGAACGGTTTTAAAAAAATCTTAATCAGAAATTCGAGTAGCGGTTCATATCTAAAATGTTTGTATGTTTTCATGACGGTTCGTGTTGTAATATGATGCCGCAAATACCTACTCAGTGCAAATAATAATAATAATAATAATAATAAAACATTCATGTCAAGAGGTATCAACGTGACGAGTTGATTCTTGGCCCAATTTTGTTTATTTATTTTTTTACAGTATGATCTGTTTAGATTTCAGACCATCTCCGACCCAACAGTAACTGTCGAAGAATTCAGTGCCGAAATGTCATTAGTATCAGTAGGAAAAGCTGGCAATCTTGGAGCATTCTGGTGGGATTTGTTAAGTAGTGACATTGGGACGTAAAGACCAAAATATTTGGGTGACTAAGAAGTTTTCCGAGTAGAGCATGTGAAAGAATCTGTCGAAAATGGTGAATTTTCGGAATTGGATGCTCGATGAACACAGTAGAGAATCGACCAAAGTTGAATGTTTAGCGTCTCTGATGCCACTTCTCATATTCGCACGTTCTCGAGCTCAACCAGGCGCGTAGAAGGCAGCGTTTTTCCCTATAACCCACCCGAGAGGACAATCGGCCGCCTAATGAAGCGTTTAAACCCCTGCCTAGTGCCTAATCAGCCGTGGGTTGTGATTCAAATCCAAGATTATAGTGCTTCTTCCCTCCAAGTCCTTTGATTAGACTCCTATTTACTCAAGACCACATATTTGGCCTGGCCGTCTCCCCATTCCCGACCCCTCGAGGTTTTTTTCACCCTATCGAATAGACGCGCTCAGTCTTCTAAATCGATTTATCATTTTTTTCTCCGGGGTTAGGGGGTGGTCCAGAGAATATCGAATTTGACGAAGCGACGAAGTTAGGATTTCACCAAGTTTTGAGAATAAGGCGTGAGCCAAAATATGGAGGTTTTTGCTTCTATAGTTAGCAACGTAAGCGTCATTGAGACAAATAGGTCAATATCTAAGAGATGCATTTTAAATAATTGTAAATAAGAGACTGGGTAGAGTAGACATCATTTTAGTTACTATAGTTTGAGAAATTTAAAATGTATTCAACAAGGGATAGGTTAGAATCTCGGGAGAATTTTGTTATCAAGAAGCACGTAACCTCTGGTTTTACAACCCGATCCAGGTTATTCTCACTGGTTCAGACGGTTGGGATCAGTCTAGTTTTGTCTGTAGAAACTTCAAACCACAATAGTAACAGCTTGAAGTCGAGTTCCGACAAGCTGTATGACTTCTGTATGGGGCTTTGTTGACTTCTTTTCAGCTCTATGTACCCTTGCACGCCACCCTATGTACCAACTTATCACATTACTCCACGTTCGAGGAGACTATGGCATAATGAGGGTATAGGACCCTGAGATTATCAGACAGTGGACGCTTTTTTGTCTTTTCTACTGCGACGCTTTCATTTTCAAAGCCCCCACTCATCCAAACCTAAGACTAGCTCTGGAGCGCTCCCATAGAACTTGTTGGTCCAGAAAGCTCTTCAGATGAAAACAGCCATCGCTAGATCTGAGGTTCTCTTTTGAGTACATGGAATGGTTCATGGTACTACGATTAACTATACTATGCCTAAATCGATTCTTATATTCCATGTCAGCTTGTTCAAATGGAAATTTCCTGTACTTTCGGGGTTTTCCTCCATGGAATGGTTAAATTCGATGTTTCATGTGACATAATTATATCGCTTCTTATCATCTCAAACAGAACCAAATATCGTTGTTTAAACTATCATGATTTCTCAAAATTCAGGTTTTTAAGGACTATTTTGAAATGAAAAAGCATTAGAAATATGGTAGCTTATCTCTAAACCTCAATCTGTAAGTCATGGGCGATGATTTTCATCTACACTCCAATCCGCACAATCCCTAACAATTTCATCGACATTGGATGGAAACTGTAGAAGTGACTATGAGTCAGAGAGGGATTATTTTCATAGGGCATCTGCAGCCATATTCCCTCAATTCCTGCATATCTAACCAAAATCGAAGAACAACGAATTGGGAATGACATAGGGAATTAACATTAAATTCATCAAAACTTGTCGGTTTACTCGAAAGACATGACCACTTCGAAGGCTAATTTCAACCTTCAATTGTTGAAAAAACTCGTGACAGAAGGTTGAAAACACCGAAACTTGTTGGCCTACTCGAGAGAAACAACCACTTCGAAAGCTAATTTCAACCTCCAATTCTTGAAAAAAGTCCATAAAGTTTCGGTGTTTTCAACCTTCTGTCTCGACTTTCTTCAAGAATTGGAGGTAGAAATGAGCCTTCGAAGTGGTTGTTTCTCTCGAGTAGACCAACAAGTTTCGGTGTTTTCAATCTTCTTTCTCGACTTTTTTCAAGAATTGGAGGTAGAAATGAGCCTTCGAAGTGGTTGTTTCTCTCGAGTAGACCAACAAGTTTCGGTGTTTTCAACCTTCTGTCTCGACTTTTTTTCAAGAATTGGAGGTAGAAATGAGCCTTCGAAGTGGTTGTTTCTCTCGAGTAGACCAACAAGTTTCGGTGTTTTCAACCTTCTTTCTCAAATTTTTTCGAGAATTGGAGGTAGAAATGAGCCTTCGTGGTTGTTTCTCTCGAGTAAAAAGGGAAGCTCAGATCTAGCGATGGCTGGAAATTGTTTTCATCTGAAGAGCTTTCTGGACCAATATGTTCTATGGGAGCGCTCCAGAGCTAGTCTTAGTTTTGGATGACTGAGGGCGATGCTAGGAACGGCAGTTGGACGAAAATTCGACCATCCAATCCATTTTTCCTTACTTACTTATGGATTTCATCATTAGTTGAGTACCAATACGCGTCAACTCATGGTCATAGTTCGTCTTTCTGAAATCGCTGTATAATGTCACGATTCCTGCAGGTGCAGTCCCACAGTTGTGCACCATATCTTCAAACTGGCTGAAGGACCGGTTTTATGAGGTTAATTGGTTCTAGATTGACAATTTTGATCGTCGACCAATCAACCAATACAATGTTTTGGAATTTGGTTCCATGATTCAAATTCGGGAGATACTACGATAGCTTGTATGGAAGGCTTAGGGAGCTCTTGGTTCCAAAAGCTTGTTTTAAGAACAACATGACCTTGTTTGGGCTTCACTCTTGTTCGTACTAGTTGAATCAAACCTTAGAGTTTCACTAGAACCAAACTCGATACTATGTCTAGCAACTCACCAAATACTCAGATCGATTCTTATAGTTTCTCAAAAGTCTTGTGGTTTCTTTTCACCCACCACTGTTTACACCACGAATCTCACATAACAAACATTCAAGAGGAATAAAAAATAGGAGGCTGAAAAAAAGGGGTGGGGTGGAGGGATGTTGTGATTGCGGGCAATCCGTTTATGGAGAAACCCACAAGGGGTGCTGGTTGTGGAGGGGAAGGCGGGGAACCGCTGTTTACACATGACACATGTGCGAGGTCCTCATGAATTTCCTATCGCGAGTATTAAAGCTAACTCTCCGTCAACCCTCTAAGACGGGCTTTTCCTCCCTTCGGAAGGGAAGGTTTTGGCGAGGACCGAGGAAAGGGATTTTGTGTATGCATGTCCCATAGTGTGTTTTCACCTCAAAAGACGCGTTCTGAGGTGAGCGAGAAGACGCGCCTTTCTACATTATAAACAAGACTCGCTTGCGAGGTTCAAGTCAATCATTCCATCATCCTCGCGGGAACTAAGGTCAAAAGGATGTAAGCTACCTCGTGCCTTCCTGAGGTGCTCCCTTTTTGGATTACGTCCTTAGAAGTCTAGGGTTCGCCTCGGGAATAAGAACAATATCCCACCCCTCCATTCGAGACATGTCTCTCTCGAGAATCCTGAAACTAAATCCGTGAAAGTAAAATTTACATCAAAGTACGCACAAAAAGTATCTAGGCAGGTACCGTTATTAAGTACCTCGGACAAAAATTTACTGAATATGATGATGATGAATTTTGTACGAATAAGATTCCAGTATTCTTAGATAACAAATAAAAAAGTCTGCCAAGTGTGTGTTGCGCATAGCTTCCTATCTTTATTATCCATAACACGGTTGCATACATGATCAGCTGTTTAATAGATAAACTCAAAAATTCAATTTCCAATTACAGCTATAAATTTGATGATCACATGACGATGATATTTACAGAGAACCTCATAAAGTCCCAATCACATGAGCCTTGAAGATTGGATCCAATTCGGATAGACTACAGAAGGTACTAGGATTTTATGTTTGCGCTTGCACGGTGTCCATTGATCGGATCGCGATGTTTTTCATAGAGAACCAACTTGAGTCTCAACCATGCAATTCTTGAAAATATCATCGAATTTGGATGGAAAATGTAGGAAGGTTTTATTTTTGCGCATGCGCAGAGCACCTAATCGATTCGATTGACGATTTCGATAGGGTACCATTTACACTCCAACCCTTATCCCAAAAATTTAATCAAAATCGGACAGTAATTTCGTACAGCATTACCCGATACAACACAGACACGAAACCAAAATAGTTAGGGGAAGTATCAAACGTATAACGTGCGTGGAAATTTTGATTTTGGAGAGTTTTTTTTTCAACCTTCAAAAGTGAAATGAATGTTACCGCTACCTTGTGGGCAAAATGTATGGCATTTCTTGGAAACCAGATGTACTTACGAAGAAAGGAAACGTCACAAATCATCTGAAATAATCCATACTCATTCACTGAAAACACGTTGTAGACCGATGATAGGAGATTAAACTTGGAGTGAAGCTGATGGAAACGTGAAATTGATTCGATTCAAGAAATCTGATGTGTTGGGGTTCGTCAAAAGTTTTTCTTGTTTAATTCAGCAAAAACCGGGAGTGATGAGAAAAACAAAATTTATATTTCAAACTCCTTCAGCTACTTTTATTTTTGACCGATTTCTTAGATGAGAGGTCCCTTCATTCGATTCGTCTTGAACTGACACTAGTTGAACAGAGCAGTCGTAAAGTCTGCATGGCAAATCGTGATCATGAAATGAAAGGAATACAAAATACTGTGGTTGTGAAATATTCAGGATTACTCTCGAAACAACCTCTTGTGAATTTTGACACCGTTGGACCAATGTAGCATCTGCGCATGCGCAAATATAATTTTTCTTCAACATTTATGTCTCAGGATCCAACCTTTCAAGAATAACAGTGAGTTACAACAGGTCCGATTATTTGAAATTCACAGGATAATTTAATGGTGGTTTGATAGGGAAATTCCATCGGAGGTACCTTCTGACATGACAAACCATCTGATCATTTTTTATACTAATTATAATAGTATAATTATTTTTTATACTATTATACTAATTATGTATGTTGATGTTATTTTTTATTCTATATGAGTAAGGTATATCGATTATCCAATTTGGCAGACATCAGATTTGTGATTCGCACCGACTCAAATTGAATCTGTTCTCCATAATTTCAGATCTTCTCATCCAATATTATCATCAACATTGTGAGGTTATTTATGGCTTATTTATTTATTTATTTATGACTTATTGAAATGGCGAATTTTATAGAATATTTCTGAATCAATCCTTGTTATTTTGTTGGGCAAATCGCGGGGGAGGGGGGGGGGACTTTGATTCAAAGACATCCGATGAAGACTCGCTATGGTTCAAACGGCTTTCGATAGAGGAAGGCATTTATGTTGACAGGGGCTTGTGACAGGCGCTCATATAATATAGCCGTAGGGGGCAGAAGGGACTGACGTTCGGAGGAGTTAATAATACGTTATTATGCAATCACTCCCACACTCCCAATCATACTTGTATTCAGCCTTCGACGACCCCTGCAGGGGATTGGGGCAAATTGAGCGAGCTTGACAACAGTTTAGTTCTTCACGATACCATGAAATGGTATGATTCGACAAGATTGGTATAATTTTCACGATTTTAACTGCCCAAAAATGCTTCAAGTTGACATATTAGACCGATTCATTCGTAGAGACCTGTTAATTTCGAATAACAATGTATAGCATCCAATTCTACCCAATTGAATAGGTACCCTCCTAAATGACATGGGATAAGTATAAAAGTAGACAAATTTTTTCAAATTTCCTAGCCTTCCTCCTTTTTTCTCGTATTTCAAACGTAGATGAATTCATCAACTAGGGAATAACACCGAATAAACAAGGGTGAATATTCAATAGAAGGGAATAAAATTCAATGTAACATAAGCTTACTCTTATCTACATAACAAAATATTTCGCTTGTGAGTGTACTTGTCTGCACTGTTAAAAACATCTGCATCGATTTCTAAGAGGTTTCGGCAAAATTATATGTAGCCGCCGCCACAGATAGTAGAGGCCTATGCCGAGTAGGGATCGTCATGCCAAGCACCCTGGAAGAAGTGAGTGAGGGCCCCGGGTTCTCCCTAGATACTTCTTCAATCGCCAGTCGGGTTCAGGACGAGCCAGTGAACTGACCGCAAGGGGAGTTTCGGCGGTCTTGTGCTATCTAGAGCTATGTAATCGATTTATAATCCGTTTTGAGCCAAGTTATTATAGAATACAGTTGATTCTTTATACGCGATTGATTTACGATCCTGACAACCAACTGGAAGAAGAGGAAATACCGGAGAATGGAATAAGAGTTATCCCATCTCCATCGTATATGTATAAGGGCCTCATAAGCTAACGTAAATGTTCCACAAATAGTATAATTTATTTATGTTCTTACGTTTGAATCGATCATTGAACTACTTATGCTTTAGTTTTGGTAAGAACTCCAACAACTTCACAACCTTCCACAACCTTAAAACCTTCAAACGTAGGTTTTTTTGCGTTTGACTTATCATCACTATGGCGGTGATTTCAATTCCAAACCAAAACGCTAGTAGGTTGATTTATACAATTTGTTTGTTTGGATAAATAGTGTTTAAATCTAAAAAAGTCCAGGTTGGCCATTACGCTTGAGTTTTTTATTATTGATTCAGATGTTGTCGCCAATATTGCAACAATGTGTACCTCATTTTCCCCGATTTTGGTTTATTATTTGCTATTGTAAACCTTTGGAATCGAGCAGGAAAAAAATTGTTTAACCCACCCAAAATTTGGTGGTTTACGTTTCTTAGTACTTTAAATCCACAAATCAAATTTAAAAAAAACGTACGTGGCACTTTCCTTAGTTGCCATGGACCGATTTTGACGAAATTCTGTGTATGTGCTTCATTAGGAGTCTAGTTGTGCCGGGAAGCTTGCGGTTAGTGTCAGTCACTCCTAAGGGGTTAAAACTTGAAAATAGGGGTTGCATTTTCAAAACGCCCTATCTCGAAAACTCTCGATATAAAGGTATTGTTTATTCACCAATTTATGATAGAATTGCATTGGAGGACTTTAGCTGATAAAATGCGATCATTATTCGTTTCTCTGTTGTTTCGTGTTGTACTCAGTTGTGCTTCCTTAGCAATCAAGAGCGCTGTTATTACTACTAGGTAGTGTTAATGGAAAAGCCACGTTCTGTTCAGACGGATGATCAATACCGTAAAATAATAAACCATTGTGTAATAATTTGCAGCGTTTTGAGTTATACGTACCGTTGAGTTTTGAATTTCCTGCTCTGTCGACCTGATTTATCAGTTTTTATGATATTTAACAATCGTATTTTTGACAGCTCAGCTCAACTAAAATTGCTTTGGAACCCTTCACATCTCAGTCAACTAAAGTGAGTTTTTGAGGTGCTTGGTGTTCGAAGCAGCATTTCTGGCATTGTTATGTTGTTATTTCAAGGTGTATTGTCGGATACATAGGTACCTAGGTTTCAAGTTTTCCTGTATATTTGTCTGAAATAAGAAACCTATGCATAGTTGAAGTATCGGGGAGGGTGTATTGCTCTAAGCCTAATCTGGTGTCAAATCATTCCACTAGCTTCTACCAAAGACCCAAACGATGTTGCCGTATTTGATAAGTAGGCACCGCAGTGTACAGAGGAGGTAGCTAAATTGGATGTTTGAGCGAGTCAGCAGATGAGACAATGAGATGTGGCTTAATTCACTCCTTTCCCGGAGGGCGTAACTCTCAACTGAAGAAAAGGTTGTGTTGTCTGAAGGATAACAGGGTTAGACGAAAAGCCCGTGTGAGGTTTTACATGCGCAATCCTGATTTCATTACGACATTAGTAAAACAAAGCTTGAAGACGAGCCCTTGAGGTCCCGACCCCTTTTAAATTAAATTTACTTCAAACCTCTTTCAAGAATGGTAGGGTGGGAGGGGGTCCTAATGAAGAGAAGGACTGTCTTTGACTGAAATATTCCTACAGCTCTACCCACTCTTCATCCTGAGCAGTTCGGCTCAACAACTTTTTCACAAGTGAGTGTGGGGAAGAGGATACAAAAACGCTGCAAATTATTACACAACGGTTTATTATTTTTATATAGATCACTCGTCTACAAAATCACCAACCATCCAATATGAAGAGAAAAATAAAAAAATTAAAATAAAATCAAAAAATAAAAAAATCCAAAAAAAATCGAAAAAATCAAAAAAAAAATCAAAATCACCAACCATCGATTGCATTTCGGTCAGCTCTAATTTGAACGGAGATTAGGCCTCTTTTGCGATTCACACTCGTGTTTTGATTTATATATATATATATTTCAATATAAACCCTTAAATTTTCGTAGGGAGTGAACGGTTTTTCCTACAGAGCTCCGCGTGGTCTCAAAAAATTCTAAAAATTCTATAGAATCTTAATTTGAAGGAAAAACAATACCTTTATATCGAAATTTTTTGAGTTAGGGCGTTTTCAAAATTTCAAAATTGATTTTGGAACCCTTAGGAGTGACCTACATCAACCAAAAGCTTCGGGGCACAACTAGACCCCAAATGGAGCCTACATACCAAATTTCATCAAAATCGGTCAATGCTAAGTGGCAAAAGTGCCGCGTACGGCGTACGGCGGACGGACGGCCAAATTTTTATTCGATTTTTGGATTCTACGTACCTTGAAACGTAAACCATCAAATTTTGAGGGGGTGTTAAAATTTTTTTTTTCTTGGTCGATTCCAAAGGTTCATTATTGAAAATAATAAACCAAAATTAAGGCTGCAAGGATTAGATCAGCTTCATACACTCCTTCAACCGAATTCAAGGTTATCCAGTGACTCAAAATAATGTTTTGGACAACAATTGTCCAAAAGAAAAAATATTTTCTCCTAATGGGCGTATTTGACCAGATAGTCAAGGAACCAGCTAGAGATAATACCCCTAATCTGAAAATGGGAAAGCAGCGTAATGTGATGTTCATGATAGGTATTGGATCAGTCCCGATCAACTCCAGGTCTACTGGTCCAATCGAAGTAGCCATAATTTAATTAATAATTAATAATAATAATAATAATAATAATAATAAATTAAATCTTGACCAAGTAGCAATCGCAGTCTTGTTAAAATTCTCTTCATTAGCACAAAAATTCGGCATTGCTGACTACCACATATAATAAATACCTCATCTAACAATGACCCCAGCTTTTTCCACTTTTGGATTCGTTCCCAAATGAAACTCAGTTAATCAGTTCTTTGTGGCATCGCCATACTCTTCCAGTGCCAACCAATCTAAACTATCATCTGAAAAGTGTGCCACCGCCCGAAAAATATACGCATTAAGATTTGGATATTTTAAACTGCTTTAATTTATTTCCATGCTGGGAGGATGTTAGGAAGATATTCGAGAAATAACTGATCACTATCAAATCACTACTATGCAACCCAGCTTTAAATAGCAAAACTTCCATGGCGATTACTGGGGAGCAGTGTAAGGAGTTCGTGTTCCAACAAGAACCTTTTCATCATCTGAAATCTAAGACATCGTTCGAAGAAATGACGTTGAAATGCTTGATATTTCAAACTGATTGAAATATCCATGATGGGAAGGATGTTCAAAACTGAAGTTATTCAAAACTTACAGATGCACCTAACATGCAACGCAACTTCAGATCCACAGCGATAACTGGGGAGAAGTAAGGAGTCTCAGGGCGTTGATGTACCCTGAACATCATGCTGCAATTTTCAAGAGCCACCGACATTTCCTTGATCCCACCCAGCAATGATGGGAGATGTTCCGTCGAGTTTACCTCTTGCCCCTCCAGAGACAAGACAAATTGTAAAAACATCCCAGGGCTACCTTCTCATACATAATTCAACCCCGTTTTTTTTCGTTTTTTTCCTAGCTCAGTTTCTCTTCGAAAGGATGATCCGAGGGAATCCCTCATTAGGGTACTCGATAAATCTAAGGGTAGAGGAAAAGACGAGGAAAAACTATGGGGTACGAAGAGGGGAGGGGAGAGATTTGGCCGAATCATAAACCTAAGAATGCGTCATCGTCCGCAAGTCGTTATGGATAATCCGTGGGGCATCCTTCGACAAATGGGACAACTTTGGGGGGTGACGGCGGAGGTGGTAACAAGAGAAAGCTCGATCTAGATCCTGACCAGAAACCAGTGTCAAACACCTCTAATTAGGTAGTATCATGATTTAAAAAAAATTAAATTACTAACAATGGAGGTAAAATACTCGTACTTACAAAAACTGATACTCATAAGCAATCAAATATTGTATTGTCGTGCTCCAACATACTATTAAATAATAATGAAAAATACATAATTGGGTCATACTCGTATTTTCAATTTTACTCGAATAGGCCAGTCAATTTATGTGAAGAGGTCAACATTGCAGAAGCGAGAGTATCCACAATTGTATTTATATATTTTTATGACCCCAAAGAGTAGTTTACACCCAAATTTTTAATCCCAAAAATCACTGTGCTACTGAAGGAGTGCTCTAAAAAAAAGTTTGACGTGCATCGTGAAATTGTTGCTCCTATTTCTGTTTTCCAACAATAATTTTCAATTATGATTTTAATGATTTTGCCCAGTACCTTTTTAGGAAAATTGGATTTGCTGCAGTTTGAGTCCAGTCTGAGCTTTGTATCTTGAATAATTACGGAGATACATCCATTCAAAAATGGATAATTTATTCCATAAAGATAGTTTTGAGCCTTTCACTAGAGACACTACTCGTTTTAGAAAAATAAAAAGAGAGAAATTTGGAGGAAATGTAATCAGCTTTAATTTTGAACCTTAGTCATTCTTAGTTGTCTCATGTTTGTCTAATCATGTTTTGGGTGAGATTTAAGAAAAATTAACAAACTTTGATGAGGTAAGGTGTGGCAAGTGCGTTCGAGAAAAACGCTAGTAGTTCTAAGAAAAATTTAATTTTATTTGGGGAATCCTTCCACACCGCAATCTATGAGATATGCTTTAGGGAAGCATCTAAATATAAAATACAAACAAAAAACTCCAGGGCAAGTCCCCCTGGACCCTCCAGTTGCTATCTTCTTAAAGCCTACGGCGTGAATTATAAAAACATGGAACATGTTTTAGCCAGTGGTGAACCTTTAGTCGTGGGTAGGTATGAAACAAAAGTTTTACTATCCTAGCATCATATCTAAAATGCATTGAAAAACACCGTGTTACACCCTCCCAGCGTAACTTTTTTTGGGAAGTGACTCTAGGGCTACAACATGTTTCATATTAAAAAAAGAAAATCCAGCGCCCTTGAGACATCGCACTAGTTGAAGCTCTAACAAATAGCAATTTTAGAAAATTTTCGAGAGATTAGTAAAAAAAGAAGAGAAACCCAACTCTTCTAGAAATGAGACTTCCTTGCAGCAGATGGAGTTCTAACGTGAATAACACTCAAATCTGAAGAGAAATGCTCAAATCGCTGATACTCGTAGTTTTTCAATACGCACTTGCCCCATAGTTGCTAAAACCGAGAAGCAAGTACGCATCGCTTATTGTGTCGTTCTTTTTGTTTATTTCGAAAAAACTCAAGTCAATACAACATCTTAGGAACAATTCAAGTGCAAAAACATATATTTTGATGTAAGTTAGAGTTATAACCGGGAAAGAACTTCACTCACCAAAGATTCCGAATCACAGTTTTTCAAAGCTTAGTTTTAAAACTGTTGGCATTTGGCACTCGGCATTGCATAAAACTATAAAACATCTATTCGAAGAAATGTTTCCTAGGTGAAGATGAACAGAAGAGCTAACAAATTTCTAACCCACAACATCGCCCACATTACCTTATTACAGTATTCAGTGATGTTGGAATGTAAGGGAAGTGTAAAAGTATGTTTTCAACGGAGAGGATGTACCGTGTATGTAAGTATGTATGTATGTATGTAAGTATAATAGGTAGTATGGAGAGGATGTACCCAACATGTATAACGTACATTCAATCTCTTATCATCCTGGGTCTCCACAATTTCTTGCGCTATGAAATCCCCTAATTTGATCAAAGTTTAAAATTCATAATCGCGTTCAAACCTGTGAAAAGTTTATTAGACGAGGAATGATGTAATTCGTTACTTACTGTCTTTATTTTCCATTTATTAGAACTGATGCCTCTAATATGAACCTACGACTTACAAGTTGATCTTCATATCAATCACATCCAAGATTTCAAGACTATTCTTTTCCATAACAAGGATATTAAGCTATGTTGTACATACATATACCTAATTAAATAACCAATAATAGATCATTTTTGGTATAACTTATTCTCCACGATGATTATCCGTTATTTCACCCGACACTGCTGTCTGGTGAGGAGTTATGAGGTCGAACGATAGAACCGTGAAGATGCATCGCCACCGATTTCATTTCGACGGAGAATCCATTTTTATCGTTTTTTCGGTCGGCCTGCAGCACGAAGGGAGGCCACGTCTTCTGAAGCAAGGGTGGTTGGGGGACACGTCAACTTTCACGCCGCTTGGGAGGGCTTAAGACCTAATTTTCGACAAAAACCATTTATCCTTATAATAATAAACATTAGGAGGTTATTAGATACGGAAGGGACCGGCAACGTTAAGCCGGGACGAAAATAAAAGCGGAGGTGAGGATCCCTTATGAGTTTTGGCTGTGACATTATACTTCCATATTTCGCCGATATGAGAAATACAGCTCGAGATAGTGACAATCTAATTACTCGTATAATGTCTTTTACGTTCAGCTACCAAACCCGAGTAACGTATGTATGAAGCTTACAAACGACACATGAACCACAAACAGTGATATGCCAACTATAATGTAGGTATTTTACTCCATTCCTCACCACGCCAATACCGGGTGTCCCAGAAGTTATGGTCCACCCTTTTTATCTCCGTTGTTTTGAGGGGTAGACAAAAACTTCAAGCGATAACCCCCCTTAATTTTTTACGAGGAATTCAACTATCACACTTTCGCGCATTGCGCACCTGCGCAATCATGCGCAACGCACACCAACTTTGTTATTTCAAATGAGAACCCCTATTTTTTATTGCAGATTCGGATTCTACGCAAAATTTCATGAATTTTAGACCCATCAATCGAGTTTTTTGGTTGCGCACAACCCGTCCAGTGAGCGCGCAAACATGCGCAACCCCTGGATTGCGCCAAAATTGAGATGGAGGTAGACCCCAAGTGTGATACATGTTTTTTCATTAATTTTCGACGTTGAATCACGTGGTGGTATCCATTTTCGGATTTTACTCAAATTTCTCGAAACGGCGGCTGAAAAATAGGTAGTTGAGCCTGTTTTATCGTCAGAATCTGACTGGCGGAGGGATGACAAGTCGATACAAGCTTCAAAGTATCTCATTTGTATTAGGCAACTATCCACTTATTCCAAAGTAAACAATGTAAACAAGAAATCAAGGAACAAACCCCTGAATGCCTGCTTGCTCTCAAATGATTCAAGTCGCGATTTCTTTGAGTAAACATTTTCAATTACTAATTATTTTAAAATTATAACTCGATCCACATTGAGAGTTAACTGACCGATAAATGGTGATTTTTGATTAGAAAAATTTATTATTCCGGCAATAGTCGCCATAAAATCAAGTTGAATAATAAAACGGATATCATGCCCGGATTCGGGGTTGAAAAATAGCGCTGAAGCATGTTGCGCGCGATGAAAAAATTCGTTCAAGGGGTGAATTGTTTATGAAATTTGACGCAGAATTCGAATTTGCAACAAAAAAATGTGGTTTCCATTTGAAATAACAAAGTTGGTGTGCGTTGTGCACGAATTTGCGGACACCCTGTATTAAAAACTACTCATTTTTTGGCCGCCGTTTCGAGAAATTTGAGTAAAATCCGAAAATGGATACCACCACGTGATTCAACGTCGAAAATTAATGAAAAAACATGTATCACTCTTGGGGTCTACCTCCATCTCAATTTTGGCGCAATGCAGGGGTTGCGCATGTTTGCACGCTCACTGGATGGGTTGTGCGCAACCAAAAAACTCGATTGATGGGTCTAAAATTCATGAAATTTTGCGTAGAATCCGAATCTGCAATAAAAAATAGGGGTTCTCATTTGAAATAACAAAGTTGGTGTGCGTTGCGCACGATTGCGCAGGTGCGCAATGCGCGAAAGTGTGATAGTTGAATTCCTCGTAAAAAATTAAGGGGGGTTATCGCTTGAAGTTTTTGTCTACCCCTCAAAACAACGGAGATAAAAAGGGTGGACCATAACTTCTGGGACACCCGGTATATTGTAAATAGCAAAATAATTATTTATTTACGGGCACGCCCAATTTACATTCTACTTAATGCATATTTCTAACGAGGGAACTTCTAATTACAAAAAAAATAATAAAATCAAGACAATATCGTTACTGATTGAAAAGAGAATTAAGTTAACTGAACGACATGGGGTAAGAAGAAATCAGGGATTTGAGTGTTGATAGGGGGTATGAAAAAAATCAAATTGCGGTTTTTTGGCTAGAAGGAGGTAGCAGATAGCAGAAGCGGGGTAGCAGATGAAGAAGACGATATCGGTAACCAAACGCTGCAAATTATTACACAATGGTTTATTATTTTTTATTTTTCTATATAGATCACTCGTCTGCAGAGCCACCAACCATCCAACATGAAGAAAAACATCGATCGCATTTCGGTCAACGAAAATTTGAACGGAGATAGGCCTCTTTTGCGATTCACTCTCGTGTTTCTGATTTATCGTACGTCCAAACTTTAAATTCTCGTAGTGAGCGAACGGCTTGTCCTACAGAGCTCCGGGTGGTCTCAAAAAATTCTAAAAATTCTATAACATCTTAAATTGAAGGAAAAACAATACCTTTATATCAAATTTTTTTGAGTTAGGGCGTTTTCAAAATTTCAAAATTGATTTTGGAACCCTTAGAAGTGACCTACATCAACCAAAATCTTCGGGGCACAACTAGACCCCAAATGGAGCATACATATCAAATTTCATCAAAATCGGTCAATGCTAAGTGGCAAAAGTGCCGCGTACGGCGTACGGACGGCCAAATTTTTATTCGATTTTTGGATTCTACGTACCTTGAAACGTAAACCATCAAATTTTGAGGGGGGGTTAAAATTTTTTTTTTCTTGGTCGATTCCAAAGGTTCATTATTGAAAATAATAAACCAAAATTGATAACGATTGAGGAATTATGTTGATAAGGAACAAATTTATTGTTCCTAGTTTTCATGTTTTGGTTTGTATAGAAACCATTCAGAGCAAATCAATATCGCCTTCTTATAAGTGAGAGACGTCTGAATGTTGGCGAAATTTGCCAAAAATTTGTTCCTATTTAATAGATCGCGTATTAAATCACATTAATTTCCCTATGAGTTGGAGGATGGCTCCCTACGAATTGTAAGATGGTACCCTACGGATTGGAATGAATTTGATGCTGGTCCCCTATGAACGTGTAAATAAAGTTTTCATGCATTAATTTCTCCCTAAAATTTACTTTTCCACGTGTGATTCTAAGTGAAAATGGTTTAATTCAAAGTTACAAAGGTCTAAAAATGAAATTGATAAAGATTCAATTCAAAGTGAAAAAAAAAAACTCGGCGCTTCGCGTCTCGCCAGGGGGCAAGCCCCAGATCTGGGGGAATCCCAGATAAAGTTTTCAAGCATTATTGGTTTATTATTTCTAATAATAAGCCTATGTGATCGTATTGCAAAAAATTTTTATAACCCCCCCTCAAACTTTGTCACTTTACGTTTCAAGGTGCGTAGAATCCAAATTTGCAATGTCCGTCCGCCGTCCCCCGTCCGCCGTCCGGGCCATAAAAGGCCTTAGAATCGGTCTAAAAAACCCGTTCTTTTGCACATAGACTCCATTTGGGGTCTAGTTGGTCCTAACGTCGAACTATTCCGATCGCTTAATTCGTATAGAAGTTATGGGCAAATAACCGGCCAAAAAAGAGGTTTTTGCTCAAATATGCGTGGGGTGACATTTTCCAAGTATTTTTCTCCATGTTGGATGGTTGGTGCTGGTGGTTGGTGATGTTGGCTTTATAGACGATTATATAGAAAAATAATAAACCATTAAAATAATAAAATAATAAACCATCAAAATAATAAACGTACGATAAATCAGAAACACGAGTGTGAATCGCAAAAGAGGCCTAATCTCCGTTCAAATTTTATCGGACTCAAATGCGATCGCTGTTCATTTCTTCGATTTGTATACAGTTTTGCCTTCTGCGTAACCAGTAATCAAATTTCCATATGAAGCTTTCTATTTTTCGAATCGAGTGTGAAGCGTTTAGTTCTTTCAAATAAACTTGATTGTGAAGGTGAGAAGCCAGTATGGTGTCGTAGGTAGTACCTAGCTGGTAGGTAAAAAAAAGTTGGTAGGTAAAAAACGCTGCAAATCATTGCTCACTGATCAGCTGATTGAGCTCCGAAGCCATTTTCAATCCTATTGAACGCAGGAAGCTGAAATTTGAGAGGGAGGGTCAAGGGAGAATACAGATGGTGGTAGGTGCTATTGATGGAGAACCAGTGATCTATACAGAAGGGTGATCTATACAGAAAATAATAAACCTTTGAGCAATGATTTGCAGCGGTTTTTTTTTTAAAGTAAAAAATTAAATTTATTTCCATGTTTTACGTTGTAGACCTTCCTGAAAAATTTGAGAGAGAGAGAGAAACCAAAAGCATCAATATTTTTTCAATGATTTACTTTTCTATGAGTGAATAGACAAATTTAAATTCAACTTGAAAAAGGTTAATTCAAAGTCTCAAAGGTTTAAAATGAAAGTAAAAAAGGTTGAAATGGAAGTAAAAGTACTGTCTTTCAACACTTTTCTTTCTCACCTTTTAGGTTGGATGATGCCCATTATGAATTTAAGGATGGTCCCTTATGAATTTCTTGTGTGTAAATAAAGTTTTCATGCATTAATATTTTCAAACATTAACTTTTCTACTTGTAAATAGACAAATTTTAATTCGAAGTGAAGAAGGTTTTATTCAAAGTCACAAGGGTTTAAAAGAAAGTGAAAAAGGTTCAAATGGGAGTGAAATTGTCTTTCAATACTTTTCTTTCTCGCCTCTTAGGTTGATGAAAGCTAGAAAAACTCCATTTCATTACAAACCACATTTTGTATACACTCACTTGGCACTTACCTACGGGAACGACGGGATCGCATTTCCGTCCGACTGAATTTTTTCAATGAAAAAAAAAAAGAAAAATCATTCTCCCACACCCAACTCCGGAATAGAATAGTTTTCCCTTTTTGATGGAAAAGAGCTAGAATCAGAAAGCTGCGGGATTGGAAAGATAACCTTCCTCTATAGAAAACCAGTGAGGAGGTTATCTTTTCGACCGGAGTCTCTCCTGTATGAGGAAAAAGGTGGAAGGGGATCCATTTCCGGCTCGACTACTTCCGGGGTAATCACCCGTGCACGGGTAGTCGCTCGTCGTCAGTATTCCTCTTCCCTTCCTTCTCTTCCTTATTCTTCTTCTCTTCGTCTTCTTCCTCCTGCTGGCTGGTTCTGTCATCCTGCCGCTCCACCCTCATCCTGTCGCATTCCGGTTGTAGCTCACGTAGCGTCACCGCCGCCTCGCCTGCATCTTTTATCGTTTCGACTTGAATCGATTCATTGACGATTTCATCCTCGAGAATCGAAGGTATGGAGATCACCAAACTATGACGAGACACAAAAACCGTACAAAAAAGTTCCCTTCTTGTGAGCACTGACCGCTAACGCTTGCCTCAGTCATTCGAGAAAAAGGCCATGAAAGCGTGAATCTCAAATCGCCAGATATTAACACTGTTGCCCAGGTTATAATTTATTGATGAGTGTTGCCCAAAATATTGAGTGTTCAGAGGATTTTGTTACCGATCTAAGCTTGATGTCTGCCAAACATCATAATAACGGACCTACCTCATCAACCATAATATACATGATTTTATGCTCAAGTTGTAACATATCATTAATCGATTTGGCCAATTGCACCTCAGTCCTGAAGGTAATTGAGCTTTGCAATGGCGCTGTAGGTACCTACAATTTTTGGTCCCATGTTCATGTTCAGTCGGATCTACTAAGTTGGATAGACGAAGGAAGAAACCTATCTATGTTATTTACCTATTATACCTATTCACTAGAACAATGAGATTGTCGGTTTTGGTTAATTTAAATTTGGGCACCAAAAATTTTTTTTCGACCGAAATTGTGCATTTTTTCTCATCAGTCAATCGATTTAAATCTATAAGAATCTAAACAATTCGTATTTATTTTTCTCAAAAGTATCGATTTTTTCAAGAATCGATACTTTTCAAGCAAAAGTCATACCCAAGCTAGAGCTATCTATCAACTAGAGCTAGTCATACCAAAAGCTAGAGCTATCTTTCGATGTCTCTGTTTAGAAAAGTTCACTTGAACGACATTAAAGTTCAAATAACCAACAACCTGTATCTTTCATATTGATGTGTTCTTGACAATTTATGTCTCGAAAAAACTGCATACCTACTGCGTAAATTACAACCAACAAATATTGACATTTCATGTCTTTACTTTGGCACATAAACGAAAAATCGAATTGCTCACGAAAATTTTTAATGATATCCACTTTCAACCAAATCGTTGCTACGGAACTTTATCTTCGTCATTCGTTCGTTCATTCGTTAGGACTCACAAGCACCTTAAATGGAATTATGTTACTCCCGTGTTTTAGGTTCTAACAACATAATACCTTCTTTCGAAATAAAACCCCAATAAATCTATGATGGCTCTTTCCGCGAATGTTGTTTACATTTCTTTTAACTCAGGGGTATATCTCAGTTTCTTCCATAATTACTGCGATTTTGGCAGTAGGTATATATAATTTATGCTTAAATTTAGAACTTTCCAACGAATTGGGAACGATTTTTCTACGAACTCGAATGATGAAGATAAAGTTCCATAGTAACGACTTGGTTGTAAGTGGAAATCATTGAAAAATGTCGTGACTCATCGCCGTCTCCCAAAAACTTGACTTTTTTTGCCAGTTAGCTCAAGGCTAAAGCACATTCCATGCTAAAATAACTAGTAGTGGAAACACCACAGGGTATCGTAGATCATAAAATGCCGTTCGAATTCGAGGGGTCCACTATTTGTTACTCAAAATACTAACTAAATTGCATTGGTTGAAACGGTTTTGTGCAGGAGCAAGGTAATAAAAATTATTAGACAAAGGTTTATTATTCTTCAGATAGATCATTCGCCTGCAAAGAACGCAACTTTACCATTGCCACTACATACCAACCTAATTTCGCTTCACATTCAAGTTTAATTTGATGAAATAAACGCTTAACACTCAATTTTTAAAACAATGATTGCTAAGGACGCAAACCTGAGTACAACTCAAAGAAACGATGATCGCATTTTGGTCAGCTAAAATTTGAACGGAGATTAGGCCTCTTTTGCGATCCACACTCATGTTTCTGATTTATTGTAAGCACAACCGTTAAGTTTTCATAGGGAGCGAACGGTTGGTCCTGCAGAGCTCCGGATGGTCTCATTCGATTCTAAAAATTCAATACTATCTTAAATTGATGGAAAAACCATACCTCTATATCGACATTTTTTGAATTAGGGCTTTTCCAAAATTTCAACCCTTAGAAGTGACTGAAATCAAACAAAAGCTTCGCGGCACAACTAGACCGCAAATGGAGCCCATATACCAAATTTCATCAAAATCGGTCGATGGTAACTATGGAAAGTGCGGACGGATAGAAAATTTTTGAATCGATTTTCGGATTCTACGCACCTTGAAAAGTAAACCATCAAATTTTGAGGGGGGGGGGGGGTAAAAAATTCCTTTTGGTCGATTCCTAAGTTTCATTATTGAAAAGAATAAACCACCAATGAATTGAATAAACCACCAAAAGGCGTGTGTTTTCGCTTCTAATCTTTATCCAATGGAACATCCACTACTTGATTGTTGTTGATACAACATCCATGTAACTGTCGAATAGATGGATTGTGCTGATAGACAGCACTGACATCGCTATGGTGATATTCATCGTCATAGCGGCAATGTTTACCAAGTTATACTATACTACTCCGTTTCCATTGAGAGGTTTTGAATCAATCGCTATTTGGCATTCTCGACGGTCATTTTCCAACCAGCTGGCGGAATGTCCCCGATTTGACCCAGTTGAAAGACTTTGAACGGCGTTTTTGCCGTTGAACTTGGACTCGCCGGGAATATCGGAATACCATTTAGCGTGGAAAAGGGGTGTGAGGTGGGGGGGGGGGGGTGAGTACATGACAAAGTGCGGGAAAGTGCGCGATTCTCTAGGTCAAAGCCTCCGTGGGCTACCCCCCAACTCCCCCCTCCTCGACGGGTCGTAGTAAGGTCCATTTTGGTTTGGCGGTGCGGGCGCAGCCCTGTGGGCGTGTCCTGATCCCCGAAGGGGGCGTGGTTAGTTCAGTCACCCGACCCCGCACGACTTCGCCCGACTCCCCCCGACCCTCCCGGGGGCAGAAAGCTCATCTTTCAGTCTTCTCCGGGCCGCCCCCGCACTCAGATGTAACCGGGTGTCAATATCGTGCTATTTGTTTATTGTTGTTTAAATTCCCATTGATTGACATTTAACAAATTTTTCCGTCGTAAACATTTGAATATGTTACCGTACCCAGCGGTCGCCATGGACTACAGGCACCAGGCGGCTGCTGCTGCTGCTTTCACCCACTCCTGGTTCGTACCAGCGGATCTCTGTGTACCCTACAAACACAATACGGTTGAACCAGGGCATGTTTCATTTTTTTATTTTTTTACTAATTTATTTATAACTATTAGTTTAACCAGTAAATATTATTACTAGTATCATTTCTATATTGTGATTTGAACCATTTTCATGTATCCACCCAAAATCGATTGATATACCGAAAATGAATCACACAGGTACCTCAATGGCTACTGTGATTCTCCGTTAATTTCAAGATATGGGTGTTCTTTAGTACCTTAGTAGCACCCATGCATAGGTAGTTACTTAATATTTCGATACATTAAAGCACAAAAGCACTCTGTCCATCCATCTTCCACATTTTTTTCTTCTAATTTCTGAAAAACTCAAATTAACAAAACTATTCCTTCTTGAAGATTATAGCTTGATAATTTCTTGATGTATGTAATTGATGAGTTTAGAGTAATTAACCATTATTGTAGGAATTGTGCACCGGTGAAAACTTCTGTTGCGTTTTTTTCTCAAAACTCTGTTTCTGGCCATAGCGACTTTGTGCTTTAAGGTATCGATTTATTGTGATTTGAACCATTTTCTTCTACTACCCACCCAAAATCAATTGATGAACCACACAGGTACCTCAATGGCTACTGTGATTCTCCGTTAATTTCAAGATATGGGTGTTCTTTAGTACTGCCTCCCACTTTCAAACTAAGATTTCACCTCATAAACCTCATTCTTTTAGAAATTTATAAGTGATTTCAAAACTTCAATCCCCGCTTTCAACGGAGAAACAATTACATTTTGCCTAACTGCTCGGAGGTGCAATTTGTGACCGCATCAGACAGTTTGATCCATTTAAAGTTTAATGGAGTCCATTAAAACCACATTTAACCCACTAGCCCACCTTTGATACCTTTGCATATTACCTAATATTGATGAGTTAATTTTGGAAAATAAATTGATTACCGATTGAGTTTTTTATTTTCATACTTATTTTCTACCTAGTATTTCCGTGGGGGGGGGGGGGGGCTGTACTAAAGTTTTTGACTAGTGTAAAACACTTAACCCTAATTGAACCATGGTGTCACTAGTGTCACCGAAAACATCTTGGGAATTCCCCAAATATCCTAAGGTGTCACCAGGTTAATTAGATTTAAATTGCAATAACAAAAATTGATTGATAGAGCTGAATTTTTTGAAAATTTTTTCTTCGATTTCATCGGAAATTTCTGTCGTAACTCTATTTTGAGACTTTCAATAGCTCACAAAAAATTTTGCTGTCCATAAAATATAAATTGGAATTTAATTTTGGTTACTCCGATGACACCTTGGGATATCTGAGGAGTTCCTGAGATGTTTTCGTTGACACTAGTGATACCATGGTTCGATTTGGGTTAAATTAAACAGCCCCCTGATGAAAACCACTATGTAGGCAAAATTGTGTTAGTTCTCCGTTGAAAGTTTATTAATCAGCGAGGATTGACGTTTTGAAATCACAAATTTTCAAAAAAAGTTAGTATTATGAGAAGAAATATTAGTTTGAAAGTGGGGGGCAGTTGCAACTGAGAAACAAGGACTTGTTGGAAGGTTTATATCGATGAAGTTATCAGTTATTTATTTGATGAGGTAGAATTTCTTATTCGTGGAGAAATTAAAAGGCGGGGAAGGTAAAGATGGAGGAAATATATTGGGGTGTTCTGTACATGTACAGAACACCCCAATATATTTCCTCCATCTTTACCTTCCCCGCCTTTTAATTTCTCCACGAATAAGAAATTCTACCTCATCAAATAAATAACTGATAACTTCATCGATATAAACCTTCCAACAAGTCCTTGTTTCTCCATCCATACCAATTGCAAGACAACAAGTTTATAATCATATTGTTGGGTGCTTGCCGTTGCAGTTTCAGCAGGGGTTGGTTGAGGGTGAGGAAGAAGAGATTTCCGGCATTCCTCGATTTGTGAAATTTATTAAATTTCCATTTTCCAAGATCTTTCGGTCATTCGACCATCTTCAGGGCTAGAACGGATCAACCGAAGTTGTTATTATGCTAACAGGTTTCCCGCATTTATGTTGTAGATGGTATGCATCCGAGTCTTAAGAGTAATGATTATCTAGAGGTACATACCTTTTACAGAGCAATAGTATCTTCAGAGTTTCACATCTCCAGTTATAGGTTTCCTTTTAATTTAGTCAGAGTACAGATTCTTCAAATTTTCACATCTCCAGCCATAGGTTTTCTTTTAATTTAATCAAAAAACAGACTCTTCGGATCCTAATCAATTAAAGGATGAAGGACAGAGTTTATAATCCACCATCGTCAGAGTCCATCCCGATTCTGAAATATACAAGTCAAAATGGCGGATTCTCGGCTCCCCTCAAATACATTACTCCATGCCTTTCTCATAATGCATTCAAATTTCGTAACTCGGAATGGTGAAATTTGAATTTTTGGCTCCCCTCAAATACATTACTCCATATTTTTCCTATAATGCATTCAAATTTTCAAACTACTGGTAGGTTCGCAATTAAACTACTTGTTCTTACATGATTTGTGCTCATAATCGGTGTGGAACTTCGAAACATGAAAGTAGGTAGGCGGTTTTGTTCACTTCATTAACCATAATCGTACGGTTATGTTAACTTCATTAACCATAATCGTACCATGGTATCACTAGTGTCACCGAAAACATCTCAGGAACTCCACAGATATCCCAAAGTGTCATCGGAGTAACCAAAATTAAATTGAAATTTTAAATTTAATAGGCAGCAGAATTTTTGTAGACCATTGCAAGTCTCAAAATTTAGTCATGGCAAAATTTTCCAAGGAAATCGATGAGAACATTTTTGGCATAACATCATTTTGGTTTATTATTTTTAAAACAAAGTGGTTCATTTCACTTAACAAGTATTTTTTCTGAGAAATGTTGCCTGGAAAATTTTTTTTTGACTTAGGTACAATAACTTACAAAAAATGGTTTAAAAAATGCAGTCCTGTCCATTAATTTTTAAATTGCAATTTGATAACACCTTGGGACAGTTGTGGAATTTCAAAGATGATTTCGGTGACACTAGTGACACCATGGTCCAATCAGGGTAAACTACAAGCTTCATCCCATTGATACCCGAAAAATACTTATTCGACCAAAATCGTTCACCATTGTAGTACATTTCCCGAACCAAATTAAATATGTTTTCTTTACCAAGTTCCCCGTTCTTCGGTAAAGCACCAAATTAGATTCACGTCCAAATCGATAAGAAAACGTTGAATTTGGTCTAATACGAAGTTATATATTTTTGATGAATGACATTCTTCATACATTGTATCGGTTTTGATCATTTCATTCCAAAAATCAAAGGATATGGAATTTTTCACTGAAATGTGATTGAGAAATGTTGAATTTTATTTGTGAATGATATAATACATTTTACAAAATTATGTGGTTGATGTCCTTTTTGACGGACTTTAAAATTCTCAAAAATTAGTAAGAGGTTTAAACAGGTTTTTTTGGTTCAGTCTGTCTGCTACCGTAGTTTTCTCGATGGTTTTATGGATAAACTCACTGTTTCCTGTATGTAGGTTCGGATAAAGTCAACACTTTACTCTTGTACCTGCCTACTCATTCCAAAAAGCGTCAGCCGTTAGTTATGGAGGACCGATGGTTTTATCATTTGCCCATGCGCACTTCTATGATTCAATTGATACGAAAATTTTGATTACAAAACATAGATCTTCGAGGGCCTACAAAGTCGAGAGATATAGAACAATGGGTTGATTCGATTATTTATGTTGTACATATTAATACAATATATTGTACACTTTCAACTAGGTACCAATCGAAATAGTTAACATTTTGTATTTTTATGTATCTTTGGGGATGTCGAAAAAGTGAAATTTTAAATTAGTGCATAAACTCGCTTAATGACACAAATCGATAAAAAGCGAACTAATTTTAATTTTCAACATTGTAATATCAAATGAACATCGAAAGATTCATAACGACTCAGAGTTTCAAAAGAGTAATGAATTATTAAGAGTAATTTCACTAGACAAATCCCGTTTTGAAGTTTTCTTCCAAATTCCAATTGATGGTTGAAGTACAACCGAGTATCTACGAAGAAACATGTGTTTAATACGTTTAGTTAACATTTTATTTCTCATAGCTGCTTTCGGAAAATGCTTTCGGAAAATTCATTGCAAATGAAAAAAAAATCACAATTCTGTTTCGACTTGAAATTTCCTGAAAGCTGGTGTTGTATTTATTTTTTACATTTTATGTCTATGCTTTAGCTCATAAACGAAAAAAAGCGTTAAGAAAAGGTTTGAGATGGAGGCTCGTGATTGGTTTCGCAGTAGCTATCATGGCAGTTCATTGCTCATATCTTCCAAAAGACCTATCTGACGCAGGGGTCTTGTAAATTAACTGTTTTAACCCTAATTGGAGCATAGTACCACTAGTGACACCAAATTTCAACATAAAATTGAACACCATATTTAACACACCATAGTGAACACCAAATTTCAACGGTTTTTCATGAAACCGTTTTCTAGCCACCAGTAGAGATTAGTGAAGATTCGATATTTTCGATATTTATTGATATCGATATTTTGTTTCGATATTTCCGATATTTGTATCGATATTTTTCTTGCGATGTTATCGAATATCGAAAGAAAAATATTGATATCGAGAGAAAAAAAAAATTATCGGTTGTGATGGTTATATTCCTTCCAACATTTATAAATTTCTCCTAAAGTATAAAAATAATAAAGAACCAAAATAAATAGAAACAGAAGATGAACGCAACACGTAAATAACAATTTTGAAATAACATGACAACCCATGACTATGTCCGACATAGTTTCTGTTTTATATTAATTTACTATATTATGTATTAATACAACTTTTTATGAGTATAATTTGAACTGACAATATGTTAGTAGGTAGCGATAAAAACGTTGCAAAAACATATTCGATATCAGTGAAAACAATATTTTTCTTTCGATAATTTATCATGATCATTCATGTTGATAAGAACAGACGCAAAAACATATTCGATATCAGTGAAATATGTATTTTTCTTTCGGTATTCTATTGATATCACTCATCTTGCAGATGCAAAAACATATTCGATATCAGTGAAATCAGTATTTTTCTTTCGATATTCTATTGATATCACTCATCTTGCAGATGCAAAAACATATGCGATATCAGTGAAATCAGTATTTTTCTTTCGATATTCTATCGATATCACTTATTATATTGATAAAAGATGATGCAAAACATATTTGATATCAGTGAAATCAGTATTTTTCATTCGAAATTCTACTGATAACACTGATCTTGATAAAAAAATTATGCAAAAACGTATTCGATATCAGTCACTATGACTCATCAATATTTTCTTTCGATATTCTATCGATATTAGTGATATCGATATTTTTCTTCCGATATTTTATTGATATCGATACAGCCTTCCAATATTATTTCTATGTTGAATATCGCATCGAAAGGTACATCGAATCGTCACTAGTGGAGATGGACCGCTGGTGGCTAGACACCTCCAATGACAACTTTTTTATTTTTGAAAACTCAATTTCTCATAACTTCTAGCAAAACATTAAAAGTTTAAATTTCTTCCCTTGACTTATTTTCTCTGAATGAGACCTTGTTATACTTTCAATATTTAAAAAGTTGAAGAACTTCGCTGTGAAAATGTGAAAAAAGCTCATTCTAAATCTTATAAAAAGTAGGTAAAAAATTGAAGAAACTCTTGCATACGAGTCTGCAACACATTGGGACATTTTATGTACATAAGAAATTCGGGATGGACAATCGATTGTTGGATTCCTATCGATTGTGATATCTTTCATAAGAGTTTGGCTCAGGAATAACGGCAATCGGGTCTGTTCGTCGAGAAAATGTTTCGAAGAAATTAGGGAAGCTAATAAAAGTTGAAGATTTGAACGATGGCATTGTGTGTACTTTTTCATAACCTTTCCATTAATATTATTGCCAATGATTGCTATGCAGTTCTTCTTCATTTCTTGCCATAAAATTTAATTTTAAATAATTATGGTGGCATCTCCACCAACTCATTTATTAGTGACTCCTGGTATGCTCTCTGAGTAACATGGCCTTCAAGCCCTGAAGAAGGTGATAAATTTACCGAATGCTCGGCAAAGAAGGAGTTTATTCCAGTGGACCCCATTCTCGATTAGTTGACATAATTGAGAGTAGTTGAAGGCCTCTCTAGATTCGTCATTTCATACGAAATTTCACACTATGAACGGCTTGAAAATCCAAAAACGTTGCAAAAATGTCATCAATATATAGCAGAGCAGTATATTCAGCGCGTTATTGTTTGATTACCAACATTTTGGGTCTCCTTTGGAAGATATCTGCGTACAACAAACGGATTTCAGGAGAAGAACGACGTCCTCTCTCAACTAGGAGCAAACCTTATCATCTGACATGCACGTTCTGCCTCCATGTTTCTTTTCTCAGTATTTATCACCCGTTTTCCTCTTATCTTCTGAATTACCAATGAAATCAGTTGCTCACCTCCGTAAACTAGGTAGGTGCCTCATTTGAATTCGTCGTGCTCTTTGTCTGCATTATACTCCCCCAACGGGTTTTTTTCAGGTTTATTTAGGTTAGTTTAGAAACGTCATGGCGTTTTCTAGGTTTTGCACTGTATTTGGGTTGTGGTAAATGGAGGAGACGTTTTTCCCATTACTTACGTGAACCATTTGAATTCAGGAGCCAACAATCATATATACTATAAACTGTCATTCCGCGTTCATAGGTGTATTTTACTTATTATTTATCTCTAATTTCCTACTATTGGTTTCACTTCGTTGAACGAGTCATATTTTAGTCATCAACAAATTCTTCCGGTAACCTACTTGTACTCAGCAATAGTTTGGAAAACTTTAGAAAGAAAAATGTTTTGGGACGTAAACTATACAGGGTGTCTACAAAACACGTCTCATTCCTTCAAGGGGTCAGTTCTACAACTAATTTGCAACAAAAAATGTCTCTTAGCATTTTTTTAGAGGCTTCTTTTCCGAGTTATTTTAATTTTAAAGTATTTTTTCGTGATTTTGACCTTACTTCATTAAATTAGTAATAACTCCTTTAATTTGCTGTGATAATTACAATTTGAGGATACCGTTGGAAGGAGCATTAAATTTCCTATTTCCCTAATACCAAATATATTTTTTTCAGTTGAATTTTACGGGGAATAAAGCAACGTAAAAAGTGAACTTAGTGACTTTCCGAAAACTTTTCGTTTTTCAACTCCTGTAATGTCCAAATATTTCGAGGTAATGAACTATTGCCGGAAAGCCTAAAAATTGCGCCAGAATTTCAGCATTCCAACGGTGTACTCAAAAAATATTTTACAATAAAAATTTATTACAATCGAAATTTTTGTTTGAACACGGAAAACGTCGAAAATCTCGAACCTGTCCTCCCGTCAAACCGTTGATTTCGTTGAAAAACAGCACGTTTTTCCGCGTTCAAACAGAAATTTCTCTCTTGAATTCGGAGGTAAAATATTTTTGATTACACTGTTGGAAAGCTGAGATTCTGGCGCAGTTTTTATGCTTTCCGGCAATAGGCGTTAAAACGAATAGTTTTCAAAAAGTCACTAAGTTTTCAAGTTGCTTTACTCCCGGTAAAATTCAACTGAAAAAGCATTATTTGGTATAACGGAGATGGGAAATTTAATGCTCTTTCCAACGGTATCCTCAAATTGTAAATATCACAGCAAATTAAAGGATTTATTACCAATTTAATGATATAAGGTCAAAATCTCGAAAAAATACTTAAATTAAAATAACTTGGAAAAGAAGCCTCTAAAAAAATTGCTAGGAGTTGTTGCAAATTTGTTGTAGAATCGACCCCTTGAAAGAATGAGACGTGTTTTGTAGACACCCTGTATATTCGTTGGTAGCAATTATACACAAGAGAGGTCCTAATTTCAATAAATAGGTACATAGGTGCGTAAACATTTTCTGCAAGAGTAGGTCTCTTCAAAAATAGAAACTCTTTCAAAGTCATTGTTTTTAAAAATATGGGTGCAAAATGGGATTGTCGGGGTTTTCGGTCTTGAAAATAATAGATTCGGAAATAGCATGAAATGACCAATGAAAAGATCCCATTAAGAATACAAATGCTGTAAATTATTAAACAGCGGTGTATTATTTTTCTTACCAGTTTGAACTGTTGTGAGTGTGAATTGCTTCAGGAAATTTGGTTTTTGGTTGCTAAGGAAGAACAACTGAACAATTTTGGTTCCGTGTCTGTCTGTCATGAAATTCTTGTAATGTGGGCAAATGTATACGAAGTTATTGTCCGATATCGATGAAATTTTCCGGGATAGTGTGGGTTGGGTAGATGGTCCCTTATGAAAGTCATCATCGCCGAATTAATAAGTAACCTCTGCTTATGCACAAACGTGAAATCCTTGTAATAGGCATTACTTCTACATTTTCATCAGAATTTAATGCAATTTTTTGGAAATTGTCCACATTGGAGGGTAGATGGTTCCTATGATTATCGATCCCGAATCGATAGTAGCCTCTAACGATGCGCAAACGTGAAAACCTTGTAACAGCCATGACTTTCTCCATGACATTTTCCACCCGAATTCGGTGATAATTTCAGATATTGTGCTGGTTGAAGTGTAGATGGTCCCCTATGATGTGCAAGGTACTTGTTGAGGCGGAAAGCGAAAAGGGACCTCTTGTCGGCAAAGCTGATTTCGAGGAGAAGGCTAAAAACTGGAAGAAGGTCGAAAGTATCGATTTTTCACTTTCTATCGATTATTGATCCTTGGACCCTCTAGAACCCAAGTGTATAGGCCTGAAAGATCGAATTGAATCGAAAGTAACCTAAATAAGAAAATATCGATTTAAGAATCTAAGAATTTAAAGTAGCATTTTGAAGTTAATGGTCGGTTTCTCAAAATCCATTTTTTCTGTTATAAAACACTAAAATACTGCAGCTTCGTCATTTTTTGAGCTACAAGGATGCTTTTGGTCTTAAATTCTTCATAAATCTATACAGATTGAGAAAATATCAATAACTCCATTTCGACGAACGCCGACCAGAGGTCCCTTTTCGCTTTCCGCCTCACACTTAGAGATTGATGTTCTGAGATCAGCTACTATGGCTCGGATCATCTATACAACCGCATTATGGATACGAGCAAACTATGTGCCACATCCACTTGCGAATTTTTTAAAATATTTTTTTCTCAAAAATTCCTCGTCAAATCGGTCCTCGCGGAAATGAAAACCACCGAATTTGACTCTGTTTCAGCCGTCGGTCGTCCTTGAAGGCCCATTGATAAAGGCCGCGGCCCCCCGTCGTAAGAAATGCTCGAGTACGTGAAACGTGAAGGGTTGGTTCCTCGGTAGTTGTGAAGCCTGAAGGGTTGGTTGGGCTTAAAGTGGTCAATGCGCACGGTGTTCACGTAGGGTCTACGTGCTGCTCCTATCGGCACGTCCACCCGGGGGCTCCTCAGCTACAGCTACAGTTATGTATTCTGTACCGGTCATGTCTTAAAGGAGTAGACTTGGCTCCTTCAAGGTCATGGACCTCTTCTTTCCGCTTCGATTTGACCTACTTCATATCGACTAGAAAAGCGGAAGTTCTGAAATCGATATATTCAAATTTTCTCTTCCGAGTTTTCACTTTCCAATGATAACAAAAACTGCTGCTCATTTTTACGCAATATTTCATTATTTCACTCGACTTTTCCATTAATACTACCTACCAACAATAACATCGCTGTGATTACCTTCATTACGAAATTTCATCGTTGGTTGCTAAAGAAGGCCAACTGGCTGTCAAAAAACTCTAAGAACGAACCGTTCTAACTTTATCCAAAGAATTTGATCAGCTGAAATTTGAACGGAGATTTGGCCTGTTTCCGTAAATGAACAAGCTTTTGTGATTCACTCTGGCGCCCAGGACCACAGATTGAATGTGCCTAAATAAAGTAAAGTGAAAAAGTCTGCCAAGTGGGTGTGGCACATAGCTTCCTCGTATCCATAACCCGACTTTATATACTCCTGCTCAAAATTAGAGCACCACCATGCATTCCTTCGTTTGTCCCCTTCTTTTTTCTCTTGTCAAGTTTTTATCCATTTGCACACATTGTTTGCAATCAAAGAAGGAAAAAGGTAACCAAAAAAGGCACAAAATCGAGAAAAAAAAGATGTTTTTAATAAATTAAAGAAAAATGTACTTCATGTGGTAAAATGATAAAAATTGAAAATGTGAAAAGAAGGTTTGAATTATGCCAGTTTAGCTTTCAAATACTTGGTATTACCACCTCTAGCTCGGGTGAGGGCTTGGACCCTTCGACCCATGCCTCTAATCAAGTTTTGGATAGCCTCCTGGGGATATTGTCCCACTCCTCTTTCGCTGCTGTTTCCTGCTGCTGAAGATTGTCTGGTGGTGGATCTCTGGCTCAAATTCTTCTTTTCAGCAAGTCCCAAACATGCTGTATCGGATTCATGTCTGGGCTCCCTGGTGTTCAGTCCGGGATTCAAAATTTATAAGGGAAGAAGGAAAGAGACAAACGAAAAAATGGATAGTGGTGCTCTAATTTTGAGCAGGAGTGTAGATGATCCGATGAATAGTAGTTAATCTCAAAGCATCAATCTCCAAGTACTACTCTCATAGGGGACCATCTACACCCCAATCCGCATGAACATTGAAAATTTCGTCGAAATCGGATAGCAAAATGTAGAAGTTATGGCAGTTACAAGCAATTCACGTTTGCACTTGCGCAGTGGGTACTATCAGTCTGGAGGCAATGATTTTCGTAGGGAACCGTCTTCACGTCAATTCGAACAATCCTAGAAAATTTCTTCAAATATGGATGAAAAATGTAAGTGTTTGAAAAATGTGCAGAGGCTACTGTCAATTCTGTCAATTTGGGGGGCCGTGATTTTCTTAGGGGACCATGTACACCCTTATCCGCATGATCCCTGAAAACGTCAACGAAATCGGATGGAAAATGTGGAAGTTATAGCTGCTACAAGGATTTCACGTTTGCGCGTGCGCAGCAGCTACTATCAGTCCGGGGGTGATGATTTTGATAGGGAACATCTACACTCCAACCCTCACTATCCCTGAAAATTTCATCGAAATCGGACAATAACTTTGTATAGTATGTCCGTTACAAGGATTCCATGACAGACAGACAGACATGGAACCAAAATTGTTCAGGACGGTCTGAAACTTAAAACGCGAATGGAAATTTTGACTTTGGAGAACTTTTTTTTCAACCTTGAAAAAAAGACCGGAACCTTCTTAGACGCGGAAGCAAAATGTAGCGATTCACACTCGTGTTTAAGCTTTCATGGGGAGCAAATGGTTCGTTCCATCGTCTGGGTGGTCTCATTCGATTGTAAAGATTCAATTCTATTTTAAATCGGTGATAAAACAGTACCTGCATATCAAACGTTTTCAAGTTAGGGCGTTTTGAAAATTACAACCCCTATTTTTCACCCCTTATAAGTGACTGACATCAACCAAAAGCTTCGTGGCACAACTAGACCCCAAATGGAGCCCATGTGCCAAATTTCATCAAAATCGGTGCTCGCGATTTTCCGGCAAAAACTTCATGATCAGCTGATTGTCAACAGTTGTGTCGAAGGATGTTCTTCTCACAATATATCACGCCTGTTTTGCAAGCAGAATGTCCTACTGTTTAGCGTTGTGTGGGAATTCTTGTCACTTTGGAATCCAAATGGAAATTGGGGGTTGAAATTTTCAAAATGCCCTAGTAGGTCGTTAGTAGGTACCTATGGTTGGTAGGTAAAAACAAAAATAAATTACTAGTGACAATGCAAAGCTGTGATCTTTGCAGACGAATTATCTGCGTATATATCCTTCCTGTATATACAGGAAATTAATTAACCCTTGTGAAACAATATGCAGCGTTCACAATTCATTAGGGGTATTCACGGTTGAGCTTATCGTGTTAAACGTGTTAAGTGGTAAACTTGTTAAACAAAAAAACCGTGAACAACCCCAGTCGACTCGTGTTAAAGTTGTTGAAGTCTCATCACTCCTTCTTCTTCGATTACCTGGCTAGACCGCAGCCATGAGGGTCGTATGGTTATTGTGTGGCATGATTCGGTGGAGGAAGTGTGAACGAGAAGGGGAAAACGCCATAAATTCGGTAAAAATGAGGAGAAAAAAATCTACAACGTCCATCATCGTTTGTTCCATGGCAAAGAAACAAGCAAAGTTTTTTCTACCACAGGAGACAACTTTTATACCACCTATATTGTTTACAGATTTTTTACTTTTTTACACTGAAAATTTGAGGATTACTCACTGCAGTCATGTCGAAGAAAAGTTATAAACAAGAACTTGTTGATGACGAAGTGGTCAAGAAAAGTTTTTCGCATTTTTCCTTCATTTTCATTGCATCTATTTGTTCCTCCCAACTACCTTTCTCTTCCCTCCATACCTCCAAGAGACCTCCATACCTTCAACTCCAACTCAAATAACTTACAAAATAACCGAGACAAACAAACAAACTCCAACTCAACAGACTCCAACTCAAAAAACTAAGACGAAATTAATTAACTCACAAGTAAACTGACTGAAAAACAGCTGGCAAGTTATCGGCCATTTTCTTTCTGATGTTGCGACGGATAACACGTTTAGCACAAACTTTAACAGACCATTCGGGTGTGTTAACTTACGACGACTGATAACACACTTTGATAACATGTTTACGACCGATTCGTTCGACGTTAAACACGTTCTCGACGTATAACACGTTAACACGTCAAGAACGGCCCGACCGTGAATACCCCTATTGTCGATTTGTAACTCGATTTTTGAATAGAGTTTTATGTCACTTAGTTGTGTTTCCGAAGCAACTAAGTTTCGTGATGTTTTTGCTAGTAGGTAGTGTATTGGGAAAACCGAGTTCTATGCTGACGGGTGATCTATACTGTAAAATAATAAACCGTTGTTTTAATCAATGTCTGATCGATGGTAGTGGTTCAACAAACTATGAACGCACCGAAGTGTAGCCGTACATGCCCTCGTACCTTTGGGGTGTCGGCTGATTGAGCCGGAGTACTTGACGAGATTATTGCAACAAAGGTTTTTGTTCGGTAGATAACCATTGGTCAATTGAAGAGGGTCAGCCTGACAGGTAGGCCTAACTACGTTAGGAGATCCCCAGAGGGCAGGAGGGAGCCAGAAAACGTTCTTTCTACCACGTTGCTGACATAACACTTACGTTTCCCCTTCGACAAATATTCAATTTGTTCTTACGATTCGGTCGGTCTTTTTCCCCGATATTGCCGAATCAATAGCATCAGGGTGGAACATGGACGGTTACAATAGTAATGGAAGACAATCCAACATCATCACAAATTGTCAGAGTTACATAATGGTGGAAAGTGTTCCGGTGATTTCCGTTAAATTCGAAAATACCCTACGAAAAAAGTAGTAGCAACCCCCACGGGTACGTCATTCAATAAGGAGTCCATTTGGATTAGAAAGGCTGAATGAATATTTTGATCATATAACTTATAAATCTCACACCTTGTAGAATAGTGTTGAATCTCCAAAACCCTAAGTTGTGGGAAATTTTTGGGCATTTTCAGTTACTAACTAGGTACCATTTATTTTGCTTCCGAGTCTATCAAGGTAGTGGAAGCTTTGTTTTCACTTTTCAAGATTGAAAAAAAAAGTTCTCCAAAATCGAAATTTCCACTCGCGTTTTACGTTTTAAACCCTCCTCAATAATTTTGGTTACGCGTCTGTGAGTGTCATGAAATTCTTGTAACGACTTCATCAATTTCGATGAATTTTTCTAGGATTGTTCGGATTGGCGTGTAGATGGTCCTCTACGAAAATCAAGGCCTGAAAATTGACTGTAGCCGCTGCGCATGCGCAAAAGCATTGTAACAGCCATAACTTCTACATTCCTCATCCGATTCCGATGCAATTTTCTGGGAATATGCGAATTCAGTTAAAGATGGTCCCCTATGAAAATCATTTTCCCCAGATTGATGGTAGCCACTGCGTATGCGCAAACGTCGATTCCTTGTAACATCCATAACTTCTTTATTTTTCTTCCGATTTCGACGAAATTTCTCAGGATTTTTCAGATTGGCGTGTAGATGGTCCCCCATGAGGGTAGTGGAAGGTACTTAAAGATTGATGTTTTGAGATTAACTACTTGCATCGGATCATCCATACAACAACAAGGGTTATAGATACGGGGAAGCTATGTGCCACACCCACTTGAGAGACTTTTCTTTCTTGGTCTTCACTTTGCCACATGAAATCGAAAAGAAGTTCCGCTACCTATGCCGGAAGTGTTTGGAGTGTAGTACCAAAGCCCCTCTTCTACTGTCCCCTCCAGTTCCCATGACTTTGAACACCAATTCTGAGGTCGCTATTGGTTAGTTTTTCAAAATCTCAGCTTCGGTCGATAGTTCAAGTTCTTCTCTGTCGTGTTGGCACTCCTGGAGCGTAAAGTAAAGAGATAGAAAAACTACGTACTTACGGTTTTACAGTCAGTTAATTTAATAATGATTAATTGTACGCCATTTTTTTGCACAAAAAAAAATTACTGACGGTAGATCTACAGTTCTAAAGTCAGAGACGCCTAGACTGCTTCGTTGGGGGCCGGAGAGCAGAAGTACCAGTATTCCATTGAGGGGAAAAAATCAAAAACGTCCTGCTTTGGTTTTCCCAATACTTGTCCTCAACACCCGAAAATCTGTAAAATTTCCTACGTCAGTTACCTACTTTTTCTTAGTTCAGTGTTAACTTCCTATTTTCTGTATTTATTACCGGGTTTCTACTTTAATTCTAAGTGAAAGAAAATAATTCTAAAAACACTATGGGCCAGCCTTTCTCGATAACAAGGTGATACCGTACGCCAATGAAGCGAGATATCTTGGAATGACGCTGAATGCCAAACTAAATTGGAAGTCCCACGTCTTAGCTTTTGCTTATATTCAGAAAAATGTACTGGCTGATAGGCTGACGGTCAAAATTGTCTGTCCACAATAAGCTTATACTGTACAAGCAAGTCCTAAACCCTGTCTGGACTTACTGTGCACAACTGTGGGGGTGCACAGCCCAGAGTAATCGAGACATAATTCAGCGCTTCCAGAATAATGTACTGTGATGCTGCGTTGATGCATACTGGTACTTGAAAAATGAAAGACTTCACTACGAGCTGAAGATTGAATCTGTCAATGAGGTCATTCGCAGCCATGAATCACTTTTTGAGGCTCCAAGATCATGTAAATGAGGTTGTCACCCAGCTTCTTAACACAGATGATCTGCTTAGAAGACTTAAGAGAATCAAGCCACACGATCTAATTCACTTATTGCGACCATCATTTCTGGACAATAAGAACTAAGTGAAGTATCTTAGTTTTCTTAACGTTCACCAACTATGTATCAAAAAAATGTTGCTTATAAATTATAACTTGGTGCAATAAAACAAGTCAAAAAAAGTTCAGAAAATGTTCAACGCTTCTGCAGACAAGATTGTCCTTAATGAGTAAAGTAAAGTAAAGTAAGCAACCATTTCAGGTTGAATTTTCGTCTGACTGCCATTCTTGGCGTCGCAGACGTCATCAGCTGTCTCCCTAATGGGGAGATCAGAATTTGTTCTGATGATTTCGCTCATGGCTTCCCAAACATCACCGCCCTGGGTTGGAACGAGAGATTGCCGATCGTCTAATAGACAGAAAACTTTCTGCTGGCGACCAGACTCGAACGCGCGTCCCCGCAAGACGGTTCTTATCCTATCACCGCAGTCGGGTACACTGTCCACTAGACCACCGACGCCCTCTTGTCCCTAATGAATTCGAATTTTGCAGAATATCGGACATTGATATCCAGTAATAACGAAATCATGGTTTTTCCAGTAGTTCGATCGTCAGTAAGGTAATTCTGGAAGGCTAAAGTGCAAGATTGGCGTCGATAGAACAAATAGTAGAGAACACACAACTTGGGCTTTTTGAGGTAACAGTACTGTGCGAGGTTTACGATATTCTATGGTGGAAATCTATACGTGCCTTAGCTTGACGGATGTTTATAGGAACATGGATGGATACGTCTTATGGTTTTACTGGCTACATACGAGTAGTAGAACCCTCATGAGAAAAATTCACTCATATTACGCAACGTCAATTTCGAAAATTCGCTTGTAAGGTGTTATTGCACGAAGAAACTTTCATCCATGTTTTTCGCTTATTGGACTTAGTTGTACGGTACGAGACATAAGTAAGAACACTATCATCGCGTAAATAAAATTTGAGAAACTTTCATCCATGTTTTTCGCTTATTGGACTTGGTTGTACGGTACGAGACATAAGTAAGAACACTATCATCGCGTAAATAAAATTTGCCCTCCGTCCTACGGTGTTGATATGAATCGTAATTTAACGGACAAAACACTTGTTGCCAAACTTTTTTATTTCGGGTTCAGGGATTGTAAGAACTCGTGAAAACCACAAGAGAGCCTAGATTTACCGCTACAAAGCGAAACCCCTGATGGGGCGATAATGCTGCTACCGATTAAGCGAGGATTAATATAATTTAGTGGCGAGTGATTAGCTGTAATGAGCCCTCGAGGGGGTTTTCTGGCCGCCCTTTGAAAGCCTCAGTTCCCCCTTTGGAGAAGACGCATCTCCCCTGAAGACAATGGAAACACAGGAGTAGGCGGGTCGGCTTTTAACGGGAAGAGGGGGTGAAGGTTTCGACCTAACCAGCCGTGTCGATTTATTAGCATACGCTCGAGCAACAGGCTGTAGTCAGACCCATCAATCTAATTGACGTAGTCGATCATCCTGGCTGACAGGTCGATGTTGTACTGAAGCTGTCTATATATCCATGGAATAGATACATCCATCAAAGCGCGGCCAATTCTCTTCTTCCTTAGTGTGTCAAATTCGGAATTAAGTCAATTCTAGAAAATAAAAACAATTATACCATATCGAATAACTTGGTTCAATGATCACTGATGTTAGACTGGAAGCATCAGATTTCCTGGGTACAAAGCAAGGAGTCCTCTATGAATTTCCGCCCTTTACATTTTACTCCAATCTTGTGCAGTTCTTCTCTCCATTCAATGGTGATAAATAGTGGTGATAAACAGCAAGATAAAATCAGGTGTTGGGAGAGGTTGTTCGCAACATGGTGTTGCGAAATGTTTCTTCAGTTTTCGGAATCATTGTTTCGGCTTCAAAATCACACTGACGTTGTTGACACTTCCGAGCTAATTTAAAGTTGAAAGGTATCAGGTATTAAGTAACAATATTTATGTTCACAAAGTTCATTCAATAAAGAGTATAAAGTTCGATCCACATGAATTTTAATACAGTTTTAAAATAACAGAAAGAAAAGAAAGTAGAAATCCACCAGCTTCCACCACTCATGGTGGTAATTGGTTTGTTATGGTAATTAGTACAACAGTGAAGATGCTCCCGAGCTGTACTAAATTGTTTCAAATGAGACCGAATGAGAGATTTATTTTCCCTTTTGTATTGACTTTATCTCGAGAATTGTCATTTCGGCAAAAAGTTACTCAACTGAGTGCTCCAGATCCAACATTTTTGGATTTTGAACTAGTCCATTTTTGATACCATCGCATTTGTGTGAAGCCATGATGTATTCACTACTCTTGTAAGCGGAAACTATATTTTGTAATTTCTTATAGTTTCTCTTATTAAAATAATAGGAGGTAGCAGAACAAATTATTTGTCAAAGGTTTATTTTTCTTTATTTAAACTAAAATTTGTGCTTGGAGCTCTGTTCTTCTTTAGCCGCCCTCGTTATTGTAACTCTCATCCGCTTATCTGTGTGCCGAAGTGCTTATCTGTGTTAATATGTGTAGGTACTTGATTAGCAAATGAGCTGTGGATGGATTGATGAGCGAATGAGTGGAGTGCAAGAAAATGAGTTGTTTGAGGGGGAGGTCTATTGAAGGTCTAGTGAAAGGGAGAGCTGTGCTTTTTTCTTCCCTTCCTTTCTTCCTATCGCATTTTCATGTCTCAAGTAGCCTCTAATGAATAGAGACGTATTATGGTAGTTGGTATGTTGTGATGTTGTGGTAATAGTACTACAGTAAAGATGCTCCCGAGCTATACCAAGTAGATTGTTTCAAATGAGATGTTTATTTTCTCTCTCGTATTGACTTTATCTCGAGAATTGTCATTTCGGGAAAAAGTTACTCACCAGAGTGCTCCAGGTCCAACAATTTTGGAATTTGATCGTCAATTTTTGATACCATCGCATTCGTGTGAAGCCTCGATGTTTTCACTACTCTTGTAGTGGAGAAGCGAAGGAGTCATTTAGAGAGCGATTTGACCCACAATAACTCATTCAGTGAATGGGCCAATTCACTATCTAAATTCACTATCTTCACTGACTCATCAAATGACTTCTACAATCACTAGAGGCTACCTGGGACATGGTAGTGCTTTGAGAGAAAGGAGGGGAAGGAAGCAGTATGGCTCTTCCTTTTACTAGACCTCAAATTTCTCCTCCCCCATCCTAGAGTCGTTCTTCCAATCACTACTCCAACCAAACTATCTGATTTAACCCTTCATTTCCTGAGCTGGATATGAAGCTTCTTCTCTCTCCAAGTATTAGAGATTTGAAGAGCACGATGAGACGCCTTATATCCACCTTACATTCAACGCCTTTCATGTCACTTTCGTGATTATACTTGTGCAGAAATGTCAGAAAAAGGTGTGTCCAAGCACAAAATATTTTGGATTTGAAGCTTACAATGAAAGAAACGGAGACTTTGTCTAAATGTGCATATAGCTGGCCGTAACCCTCGTTTTCCAATGTGGTAATTTTGGGGAAAGAATAGCCGTTTTAAGATATGTGCGGAAGAGATGAATCTTAGTTACTTGGAGATTTGATGAGCTCGACGGAAAAAAAATCATAAATCGATTTGAACTGTTATTCAGTTCGTTATTTCCACTTTGGGGTTGGAGTCACTTCCAACTTGGAGTTTGCAGTGGGTGATCTAATAAAGGTTACCCGTAGAAAAGGAAACTTTGTTGCCTCTTCGAAAAATTGATGCAGCCACCGTTGAATGGGTCCGAGTCGAGCGAGGGGGTTGTCTTTCGTTAAACACTTAGCCGGGACGATGAACCGTATCGTCAAGACAAAGGAGGTTCACGCATCGCAGTCCAGAAGGCGTCTTCAATTATTTAGCGGCCGACGGACGACCCTGACGGAGGCCGGGATTTTTCTCGATCGTTTCTAATGACTCGTTGGGAAACGCCGATTTAGGATCAGGTAAGGCAGGGGATCAGAGATGGAGGAACTCGATTGAAGAGAAACGTGGATGGCAATGGTAAGAGCCGTGGGTCGTATAAGGCGCAAATTGAGCTGGACTGCACAGGTAGCGCCGAACAAAGAGGCGGAAAAGGATAATCTCTTGCCCACTGAGATGCAGTTTATGGTGGCAGACAACAATAATCGGGCTGCCAGAGGGACTTGAAAACCAGAAGTTAAATTTGTTCCAAACTGTGCGACACTGCTTCTGATTGAAGTCTGCAATGACTCTGGGATGCAAAGCTGAGATGTGCTGTACTTCAACAAGAGTAACAATAACTGCTGCAATGGGCTACGTCAACGAGTCCAACCAACATACCATCCAATGGCATGACTGAATTTCTTCATTATGAGGCATATTGCCCTACATTTAAGCATGAGTTGAACGCCTACCAATTTCAAGATCTACAACTCCAAATGATGAAGTACTTTTGATTTTGGATGGCTTTTGTCAGATTCCAAAAGAGAAAACCATGTTCTCAAAATATGAAAATGTAACCTATCTGGTAGACTGAGACCAACATAACGAATAGTCTTCAGGTCAATTCGTCGAGTATTGCTTATCAATATTCAAAGATGATGTTGTCGTTCTCAGCCAAGAAACTTCAGATCGCTTTGGTTAGACATTCTTGGAGTTCGTCGAATAATTTATTTCTTTAGCTGATGTTTCTTCATTTATTTGACACCTTCAGGCCTGAACCAAAACGTGAAGACGACAGAAATATAATTTTTCACTCAAGTTTTAACACTGACTGAATTTCATCATCAACCTCCGCCTTGTGGATAAGGGAAATAGCCAGTCTTTCAACTACTGTTTAAGCATGAGTTGTACGCCTACAATATTAAAGAATATCCATAACGTGGAATTTAAGGGGCGGTTTTGATTTTGGAAGAATTTTTCACCTTCCAAAAGTGAAAATAAAGCATAATAAAACAACGTGTGCTACCTGGTAGACTGGAAGAAACAGGGTTTCTCTTTATGTCAATTCACCAACTTTCATAACAATATTTGAAGATGATATAGACGTCCCCATCGATCAATCAATTTGTTATTGTAAAAAAGCCGACAGAGGATTCAATCGTCAACAAAAGGAACAATAAATTAATGGTGATTAAACAAGAATTGACTGATTGATTGTTGATTAAGTAATAACAAGAATTGATTTTATAACTTTGACTCATAAATTCTTTGTAGTTTAAATAATATTGATTTATTTCGATGTAACAGTCCTGCAATAAGGCAATACAACAGTCATAATTTATATATTACATAATAATAATATTACATAATATTATTACTATAACTAACTGTATTACATACCTATTATTAGTAATACTACATCATAATATAATGTTAATAATATTCTTCGTTATTAATACATAATAAACTAAAACAATAACAACCCTGTGACCCATAATGATAAAACTATAATGAAGCAACATAATAAGAACATCAGGTGTAAAAGGGGACTGCCGCAAGAAACTTCAAATAGATCCGGTTGGAGTTAAGCCAATGATTCGTCATTATATTTGTCATATTGGATAACTATGACTGAAATATGATTTCTTCTCCCAAGTTTCTACACCACCTAACTCAATTTTTTTTCTTAAATGAGTTAGGTATGATATATTTCAATTCGTATCTCACGTTCGATCCTACGATGTAGAAAAGAAAAGTATGAAGAAAACGCAACACAATTTCGATCTCGAATTCGGCCTAATTTCGATTTTGGCCTAATCGGAGATTTTGATATGAAATGTCACTCTGAGACGTTTGTAGTCGAAAAATGTAATAACAACGACGAGAAGTTCTATAATACACCAATGATGATATTAAGTTTTTTGGCTCTCCTGTTAATTGTTGTAATTTCAGTAATGATTTTGCGATGATACTGGCTTTTGTTAGGAGCGAGATTAATGATTACAAAACAGTTATGAAAAATTCTTACCCGAGTAGATTCCTTCGTAAATGGGTTGAAAAATCAACAATTATCACCGGTACCTATGTCGATAGTGAATTTGCAAAATCATGTAAGTCCAAAATGACCAAATATCTCTAAAATGGCGTTAAAACCACAGCTTTTCGGAAGTTAAATCAGGATGATCCCCCTTAAAACATAGATTGCTCCCGTAACTCTGATAAATCCTAGGAAAATGGAAGTTAAAGTTGTTAGGTAACTAAAGTTCACATTTTTTGTAACTTTTCCGAAAATGGGTAGTACTCGTACATGGTTTTGCAGATTTACTGTGTGTGTATTGGTTTCTTGAAGCGATGATTGCGTTATACAGTATTTATTCTGAAAATTGCCACTCGAAATTTGAGGCCAAAGTATGGTCGTATTAACTTAATCGTCACACGTCGTCTAGTAAAACGAGGTACTTACGGATTAAAAAAAATAAGTCATTACATACCCTTTTCTGCCTGGAATGAATTTTAAGTCTATTTTGTATTGTTTTAAGGTCTTGAGGTACGCTATGCGTAAATTAGTTGTGCTGGTGCTTCAACTAGTTGAAAATAACTCTTTTGAATGTAGCATCATTGTGTTGTGTCGGAGTTGATCTTAGGTATTACCTCACACACAATATAATTAGGAGGGTGATATCCCATTTCCGATACTGTTTCAAAGCGGGTTCTCTTGAGCGGAACGGCGGGTTTCAGGACGCCCAAAACAAAAACGCACCCGACGACTGATAAGTGAAAAAAACCTCGTCTGAAGAGATCCGGTAAGAGGGAAGAAGTTCTCGTCTGCTGGGCTCATTAGATAGCCGAGAGGGTTAATCAAGTATGACCTGTTGTTGGGGTTCGACTCCCCATGGGAAACCGAAGGGCGTCCAATACTTCCATCCCTTAACAGTAACGCAGGAGGGTCATCTTCCTCTAAGTGGTTGCCCTTTTCTCGCCTTCAAGGGAACCTCGGGGGAATATCTTTCCTTATCCTTCAAGTGGAACTTTGTCGAGTTACCCTCTTATCCTTCGTCTTCTTTCCGATCGGTTATCAGGTTTCTATTGTCTGTAAGAAAGAGCCACTGATATGACACCCTATCCACTTGGCATCTTTAGACTTCATAAAATTATTTTCAATACATTGCAGCAGAGGAGCCAGTAGGAGAGCTCTTGGTTGGTTTTTGATGCTCCAACGGCCTTTTCTCTAACACTTACCAAAATCGATGATAACACCTAGAAAGAAATATGGTCCTTACCGTTTAATAGGTATTAATTTTTGAAAATCGCTATTTCAAAGAAAAAACAAAAAGTTCCAGAATTCTCTAAATGATTCTATTTTATCTAGAGGAGCAACTCTGCTGTCCTATTTTTTCCAAGAATTTTCATGCCTATCAATTTACCCAATTTTCAGTCAACTGCATTACTCAGGAATGTTCTGATGCATCCCATCATGATTGGCTAGGACTGCAGCCTGTATAGATGCTCGGGTATTTATTCCAATATTCCTGTATAGATGCTCGGGAGCAACTATGGTTCCAAATTTTTCTATGAATTTTCTTCATGAGTTTTCCTACTTGTCAATTCACACAGTTTTCAGTCATCTGAATTACTCTGGATTGTGCTGATGCAGCATCCCATCATGATTGGCTAGGACTGCAGCCTGTATCGATGCTCGGGAGCAACTATGGTTCCAAATTTTTCTATGAATTTTCTCCATGAGTTTTCCTACTTATCAATTCACCCAGTTTTCAGTCATCTGAATTACTCTGGAATGTGCTGATGCAGCATCCCATCATGATTGGCTAGGACTGCAGCCTGTAAGATGCTCGGGAGCAACTATGGTTCCAAATTTTTCTATGAATTTTCTCCATGAGTTTTCCTACTTATCAATTCACCCAGTTTTCAGTCATCTGAATTACTCTGGATTGTGCTGATGCAGCATCCCATCATGATTGGCTGAGACTGCAGCCCTTAAAGATGCAGAGGGTATTTATATCTTATTAGCAGATGCTGATTAGGGCTGCTGATTATAGGGGTAGACAGTGTTGTATAACTTTTTGACGGGATTATATTTTATTCTGTTGTAGGGTAATATGAAGCCTTGAACAGCCAGGCTTTACATCCTCAAGACGAACAAACCCATTTGTGCCCGATTTGAAAGTCACAAGAACCATAAAAATATGCTAATGTCACCAAGTTTGATACATCGGCGGTTTGATAATCGGCCTCAACTGCAGTCATGATAAAATTGTCTATCCATGCTTCCAAATTTTTTGGAGCAATACCTGCATATTCGAAGCAAACTGGCCCACCTAATGCGATTAATAATTTCAATATTAGAGCGTCGTATTGGTGATTATAAGGATGAGGAGAGAAATTAAGACCTCTCTAGCTCGGTTTTTTCCTCATTTGGGAAGTGGCTTCGGTCTTTGACCTTCTTCAATTCCCGAGCAGTTTGTCTTGAGAATGTTGTACTAAGAAGTTTCAAGTCCAACATTCACCAAAAAAAAAACTTCTAAGGAACTGAAGATGGCCAAACTCTTCCCAAAAATAGAAAATTCAAGCGACCTCGTCATTTCTAAACTCGTCGTAATGATTTCAAAATGTACAGAAATTGGCATTGATATTATGAAACTACCTGCTGGATTCAACGTGGCAACGATGGTTGGTTTCCACTGCATAATATTGGCCTTCACCTTGTTTTGATGGAGCATTGAAGTAACCAGTTCTCAAAGTCCATTCAAATGTGATAAATTATTTCAAGATCCACAAAAATACTGATGACGGTTTGCCTCAACTCCAGCCATGATGGATGGTTCCCACTGCTTTATAGTCTTGAGCATCATCATTTTTTGGAGCATTGAAGAGATGAGATACACATTCAAAGCAATCCTGTTCTTCTAAATGTGATGAACAGTTTCAAGATCCACATAAGTACTGATATGATAATACAACAATGTGAGGATTTGAAAGGGGCCACGACGGTTTGCCTCAACTACAGCCTTGCTGGTTGATTTTATTTTATTATCTGCAAAATCTTGAGCATCATCACTTTTTGAAGCAATAAAGAAGTACACTTTCAAGGCTGGTCTACCTAAATGCGATTAACAACTATGAGATCCTTAAAAATGCAACTACTTGGTTTGACCGTGGCAAAGATGGTTGTTTAGCATTGCTTTGTAGTCTTGGCCCACTCCATCTTTTTTTGGGGAGTATTGAAGAAATACATTCCCAAGGGCTCCGACACCCTGCCGATCAAAATGCTCCGAACAAAAAGCGATTCATTGTTCAGCGATTAAGTCCATTGCGAAATGAAACGTTCTGGCATAAAGACGGCGGGGGCGAACTTTCGAAAAACGGTTCCACTCTCCAAGCCGGACCTAATCCACATTTTCGTATTGTCGAAGACTGTGAAAAGATTGTCCCGTGCCACTGTTTAGGGAGGTACACGGGGTACACTGGGTGGTCCCGTTCACGGTTCGGCGCCCCTGCAATGATCTGAAGCATCCTGGAGCCGATAAAAAGAAAGAGAAATACTTGGGAAGGAAGAAGAAAAATCGATTTCGATCGGAGGGGTTAAGGCCTCTTCTCACAGGTTCTCAACTGAACGGACTGACTCAGCTAATCTGAAACCAGATAGCTACCTGTGATACCAACAATCGACTTCTGTCGGCAGGGAGAACTGCACGGATATTAAGACCGGAATCTACGTTCATCATTATTCAAAACGATGGTGTATGAGGAGATAGTAGTCTTCCAATGTTCTGATGGGTGACGAAGATATCCCTTTGTACAGTACGATTAGGTACCATCCGAAAAGTAATGAACAAATAGGTAATGGAAGTACAGTATATGAATCACAAGAACCATCCTTTTTGTTGATCTTATAAAGAATAGCTTATGAATTACTTGTTCACTGTGAAGTGTACGAAATAGGTGTCGCTACAGTCGCTCTGGAACAGAAATCAACCCTCACCCAAATTTGTCAAAGATCAGTACTTGAAGCGAACAGGGGTGTTTGTTCCATTTTTCGAAAACTCTAAAAGTTGAAATATTTTTGTAAATGCAAAATTGACAATTTTTCTGCAATGTATAGCACAATTTAACCAGGTAACTAATTTATTTGATGAAACCTAATTGATTCAATTTACGGTCCCCTTGGAGTTTACACCGTGTCAGTATGAATCTCTCCATTTTTGGCACCTTTGAGGTGCTGCACATTTAGGACTAAACTTCTGAGCATTGATAAACACATCAGTTGGCCGAACCATCAACTTTACCCTTAGTAATTTGTTTAAAAAATGCGGGAATTAATTTTGTCTTCTGTCACACACTATATTCAGTATCGCTGTCTGGTGGATATTGGTTTGGTCGATCGTTACAGTTCTATTTTCGCAACAAGGCTGAGCCATACTTTGTTATTTCAACAACCAGTACCAAATTGCAAGAAGGTACCTCAATCGGTGTTAATGCATGTGTAAATTGTATCGCACACATCATGAAGAAAATCAAGTATTGGCTATGGGCTGATGGAGTAGGAAATGTCTAAAGTTCACGAGTACCAAAAAATAAAAATAAAAAATTAAAACAATATATTTAAAAAAAATAGAAAGAAATAGTTTAGATAGAAATAGTTTAGTCAACTATTTCTCGACTCCTCGGAATCTCTTAAAAAATAATGTAGCTACATCGGCCGTTAATCTTTTAATTCAATTATATCCGGCGAGATAAGATCGATGGTATAGGTCGAGAGGAATCAAGAAGAGGGAAGTCCGGTACGTCAGCAAACCAAGGGCTTAAGTGATGGCCCGTGGGGATGAGCACAGGCAGGTCTAATCAAGGGGTTGAAGAAGCTTGATCAGGTCCAGTGCTCCCCAGAGGGCAAGCCAGGGTTGTGGAGCCTGACGCAGCCAATCTCCTAACACCCCCCCGACCCCAATAAAATTCGATGTCCTATCTCTCCTTCCTATGACCCTCTATGTCAGCTATAATAATTAGGTAACCTGCTATTTATGGTTTTCCTTTCCCTTCAATATTTATCTCCCCTCCTACTCGAGTAGTTTTCTTTCTGCAATAGGTGCTACGGGCCATAACCAAGCAGTTTCGAAAGCTCTCCATGAGCTCCAAGACTAGAATCCGATGCACTTCAAGGTAATGATGGTTTCGAATGACTAGAATGAACAATTGACGAAGACAATAAAGGAGAATATCTCTATTTATTCCCATTTATTGAAGTAATATATTCCAAAATTTTAAACCTCGAAAGCCTTGCGAGTAGTATCTGGGACACTTGAATCAACTGTACTGCCAACACGAAAGAAAAGTCAACTAAAATTTACTTAGATGTTGGTAGAACTGCTTCTCGTTCAAACTCGGTTTACACAGTGAAGTTATCGGACTACTTTTCTGATGTTGAGCCACTGATCATTTTTTTCTAGTGTTGGATTGTGATGTAGCTCTGTTTCTTGTTCAGAAATGGTCCACACAGCTAAGTTATCTGGCTTCTTTTATGATGACGTCACCGAGTTAAGCCACTGATCAGTTTTTTCACGTGTTAGATTGTGACGTAGCACTGTTTCTCGCTCAAAATTGGTTCACACAGAGAAGTTATTTTGGCATGTTTTCTGATGACGTCACGGATGATTCATGCTGGTGAATAGGCTGGTGAATAGTATGTTATACCTAGAATCCATTGAATAGGCTTCTTTTATGATGACGTCACCGAGTTAAGCCTCTGATCAGTTTTTTCACGTGTTAGATTGTGACGTAGCACTGTTTCTCGCTCAAAATTGGTCCACACAGCTAAGTTATTTTGGCATGTTTTCTGATGACGTCACGGATGATTCATGCTAGTGAATAGGCTGGTGAATAGTATGTTGTACCTAGAATCCCTCCCTGTTAACCATCACTACCAACATGAATCCCTTCTTGCATTTCCCATTGGTCAAACATTTAAAAATTGATCCGTGACGCAAATAATATAGTATAGCAAATAGTGTAATATAGTAATATAGTAATAATATAGTATAGCGTATAGCAAAATAATAAACTATTGTGTAATAATTTGCAGCGTTTTTAACGAGGAACACTGGAACATCACAACCTAACACTTGAGAAAACTAATCAGTGGGTTAAAATTAGAGATGGGCGGTATTTAACGTAACAGTTAATAATAACCTGAATGGAATAACAATGTAACATGATAAACAAACGAACGTAGGGTCGGGAACGAAAAGTAGAAATCATAGAAACGATACCTTGGAATGGTATGTCGCAATGAGCTTCTGAGAAGGTTCCTGAGATAACCTATTAATAAATAACAGGTTATTGGAACCTACTTCCAACCCAGGGCGGTAACGGTGGAACCTAATATGCAAATGTAACCGTATCGCCATCTTTAGTTAAAATCAGAAAAGTAGCCCGGTAACTTCACTGTGTAAAGCGATTTTGAATGAGAAGCGGTGCTACCAACATTGAAGTAATTTTATTTGAAATTTTTTTCGTGTTGGCTGTATGGTTGACTTATATGCCACTTATGCTACCCTTGTGCTACTGACGTAATGAGATCTATTTTTTAAGGTTTTTAGAGGGAAACTTTGAACGTTTGTTCATTCACTCATGCTGCACGAATGGGATATTTGCTCATGCTTTTACCTACATTGCATTCCCGTCTACAGTGTCTGCAGCATCCATTATTTCGTGGTTCGGTCAGTAACCGTCGTAAATTTTTACGTCCTGTTCTATCTAGCTAAGTTGTTTACCTTCTCTGCTGACTTGGGGGCTGTAAACTGGAGCTCCCCCCCCCCCTGACCGTCAATTTTGACTAATGCAATTGGCTCCTTGGCAGGAAGAGAGGGAAGCGAGGGCCCTCGTAAAGTTGACCGCGGGTAAGCACGTAGCGGCTATCCGAATTTGCTCTCCCTCAGGCAGCCTCGAACGTAACTTTTCCTTCCCTGTTTTTCTTGGGAAGCCTCCTTTCTTGAAGGGCGAAGCCGATTTGAGAGACGTAAAAAAAGGGAACAGGATTATCCACTGCTGATCCATCACAATAAACTCATAAGAGGCTCCAAGCACTCCAGCCCTTCACAATGTGTCTCCAGAGACTCAACTTGATATGAAAAACCCAGAATCGAGCTTACTCTGAGTAAGTAAATAGGAAAGTACAGTTGCTCTGATCAGTAGGGGAAGGTGGAGCAGGGATAAAATTCGACATGACTGGTATTTTTTGACACTTGTCAGCGTTATGTGGGGCCAACTTACCCCAGCCAGTCAAATTACCTATGTAATTAATTTATGTTCCATTACATTTTTCCATCAATTTAAGATTGTGTTCAATTTTTTTAAACTGATGAAACGAACCAGCCGATCAACTATCTTTAAATGAGCTATTGAGGAGTTTTCTTTCAAACGGGCTGTTGGTGCCAGTACCAATTTAGGGGGGGGGGGAATAAAACAATGCTGGTTCCCTACAACTACGATCCCCGAACTTCGATAACTCGAGCTTTGATATTATTCGTCGAAAAGGACCACTGGAGTACCTCAGCTCCAGAACGAGTGTTGTTAGTAAGGTTATTGGTGAGGGGAGGATAAATTGCGGCTGAAAAAGTCTTTACTTCAAGTCTTTATTCAGGTCTTTAATTTAAAAGTCTTTACCCTCATATTTATACAAGCTATCATATAGCTATCATATAGACATTAGCCCCAGCATTTCCAAGGCATATTTTAAAGCTAAAGGACTTGGGATTTCCCCCCTTTTTTTAAAAACGCTGCAAATTATTACACAATGGTTTATAATTTATCTATATAGATCACTCGTCTACAAAATCACCAACCATCCAATATGAAGAAAAAAAAAAATCGAAAAAAAACAAAAAAATTCAAAAAATAAAAATAAAAATCACCAACCATCGATCGCATTTCGGTCAGCTCTAATTTGAACGGAGATTAGGCCTCTTTTGCGATTCACACTCGTGTTTTGATTTATTTATATATATTTTAATATAAACCCTTAAATTTTCGTAGGGAGCGAACGGTTTGTCCTACAGAGCTCCGCGTGGTCTCAAAAAATTCTATAGAATCTTAAATTGAAGGAATAACAATACCTTTATATCAAAATTTTTTGAGTAAGGGCGTTTTCAAAATTTCAAAATTGATTTTGGAACCCTTAGAAGTGACCTACATCAACCAAAAGCTTCGGGACACAACTAGACCCCAAATGGAGCCTACATACCAAATTTCATCAAAATCGGTCAATGCTAAGTGGCAAAAGTGCCGCGTACGGCGGACGGACGGCCAAATTTTTATTCGATTTTTGGATTTTACGTACCTTGAAACGTAAACCATCAAATTTTGAGGGGGTGTTAAAATTTTTTTTTTCTTGGTCGATTCCAAAGGTTCATTATTGAAAATAATAAACCAAAACTGAACCATTTTTGGGAAAACAATAATCAACAGAACAGGATCTGGAAGTCAGAACCTAAATATCATCCCATCAAACTTATAACTAATTATAAGCACGAATGCTACATGGAGAAATGCTATCAACTAGAAGTCAACTACAGAAACTACTACCTATATAACTTAACGCTCTGCTTGGGCCAATAGACGTACATATGTAGCAACAGCTGAAATGAAATTCAACCATACATCTACTTACAAAACTATGGGAAATCATAAAGAAAGTGTCCTGAAGATGCCATTGGGCGAAATCTAGCTCGACATGAAAAATAAACAACATACGCACATACTGAGGATCCGCCGCAATTTATCCTCCCCTCACCAATAACCTTGTCAATAAGAAGGCAACAAAGTATGAGTGTTATTAGTGCAACCTTACCTTGCAGTGTGGTGCTACGCTGACTCTAGAGAAGATGGCGGGCGATTGCGCGGAAGAAATGTAGGCAGGTATGAGGAGAGAGGATGGTATAACCTGCCTACCCCTAATACAACACCCGCGAATTTTGAATTTAATTCACCACCACTGACTATTAATCTAATTTTCATGATACGGAAAGCGGCGAGGTGAAGGCTCTGAGAGGACTGAAGCTCTCGGATCTAGCAGGGAGCGATTCACAGTACTGTGAGTTTACCTATAGGTCAAGTGATCAAAAATCAATTTATGGAGAGTTCTATTAGGGAAGGTTGCTCTGATCATGGATTTCATACTACTTCATATTTCAAGGAAAGAAAATTGCACAATAAATAATATTAGAAGAAGTTTAAGAAAAATACTGAAATTTTAAATTCAAAACAAAAGTAACATTTCACCAATTTTACAAAAGTTTAGGTACTGAAACATAGGTAATAATTAGATGTCTTTAGAAGTGCATTACACTGATCGATGAATCTAAATCGTCACTGTCATTAGCGCTGCTGATGCTGGAGAGAGCGCTTCCACAACTCAGTCCATAGCGTTAGATGTGCTTGGTACAGCACTAGGTATCAGTTTTGTGGATGGTGATCGTGTCAATGAAGTTATCACTAATCAGATACTGGTTGATGACTTCATAATCTTTTCTGTTCTATTCTGTTGATATGAAAAATGCGAGGATGTGGTTTTTTTTCCTCTCCACACTTTCCTGCGACTCTAATGTTTCAAAAAACTTTCTATTAGGATTGAAAATTTCATAGAAAAAGTCGCAGCTAGTCGCGGCAAATTCCAACGGGATTGAGCCAAGAGATAGTGCCAGAAAACATTCATCAAATGCTCTAATTCCTCATTTCTCCTTTTTTTGAGAAATTCACTATTTAATGTTAAGGTTTAGCTTAACACTGACAAGAACGCTGCAAATTATTACACAATGGTTTATTATTTTTCTGTATAGATCACTCGTCTACAAAATCACCAACCATCCAATATGAAAAAGAAAAAAAAAATCAAAATCACCAACCATTGATCGCATTTCGGTCAGCTCTAATTTGAACGGAGATTAGGCCTCTTTTGCGATTCACACTCGTCTTTTGATTTATATATATATATTTCAATATAAACCCTTAAATTTTCGTAGGGAGCGAACGGTTTGTCCTACAGAGCTCGGCGTGGTTTCAAAAAATTCTAAAAATTCTATAGAATCTTAAATTGAAGGAAAAACAATACCTTTATATCAAAATTTTTTGAGTTAGAGCGTTTTCAAAATTTCAAAATTGATTTTGGAACCCTTAGAAGTGACCTACATCAACCAAAAGCTTCGGGACACAACTAGACCCCAAATGGAGCCTACATACCAAATTTCATCAAAATCGGTCAATGCTAAGTGGCAAAAGTGCCGCGTACGGCGGACGGACGGCCAAATTTTTATTCGATTTTTGGATTCTACGTACCTTGAAACGTAAACCATCAAATTTTGAGGGGGTGTTAACATTTTTTTTTTCTTGGTCGATTCCAAAGGTTCATTATTGAAAATAATAAACCAAAATTGGGAATTATTATTGTGACGATTTTACCGAGTGTTTTACTCCAAAAATTATTTAAAAACGTGAATAAAGCACATTCTTATGCCGCAACTCGTCATGAAGAGCAATAAGACCCAACTTGTTGATATGACGGTAATGTTGACGCACTCATAATGAGCAGGTAGTTCATCGTAAGCGTGGAACTTGCCCTCTGGTGATCCGTAAGAGGCTTGTGAGGTCAGGAATCCTATTTAAACGTGCTCAAAGACTATCTGGGGATAGTTTCTTGCACCTCCTTTCCAATACTAATAGACGTTCGTTTTTTTCGATTTTTTATATATACTCACAGTACTGTGCGATGGGGTGAAGGAAACATGAAAGTTCACGAGAAAGATAAGCGGCGTCAACACGGGCTTATATCCACTTGGGATGTTTTGTGGGAAATTGAGAAAAACTAATTTCATGGTGAAGGAAGTTGTCTAGGGTTCCCAAATTTTCCCAAATGAAAGTTTGTTCATAGAATATTTTATTGTGAGACCAAATTTTGAAATTTTGCATGCGTTTAGAGGGTGACAAGGCCATTTGTTATTTGGATATAAACCCATTTGATGAAAAACGATGGATATGAGCCGCTTTGAAAAAGCAAGTTTTTGGTTGTGTGAAGAAAAGTCTCATTAGGACGTCCCACAGTAAGACTTGGGCGTCCTTATGCGATCGATCTGGGGTAAAGTTGGACAACACTCAACAGAAAAATAAATAACCACACAGTAATCCGTTTTAGACCATTCTGAATCCAAATCCACGAAAAAAACCATAGGTGTATGTCTGTGTGTGTGTGTGTGTGTGTGTGTGTGTGTGTGTGTGTAACAAAATCTTGTGTACTCTGCACAGGCCTTAGTTCTCAACCGATTTTCCTGGTTCTTTTTTTGTTCGTCGCGGAAAACTATCTAGTTGTGCACTACGTCGCCGGAATTTCGAATTTTGCCTTTTACGGGGGGAAGGGGGGGGGGGTTAATGCTCGAAAAACGTGCGTTTTTGGGCATAATCTTGTGTACTCTGCCCAGGCCTTAGTTCTCAAACGATTTTCGTGGTTCTTTTTTCGTTTGACGCGGAATACTATCTAGTTGTGCACTACGGCGCCGGAATTTTGGATTTTGCTTTTTAAGAGGGGGAAAGGGGGGGTTGATGCTTAAAAAACGTGCGTTTGCGTGCATAATCTTGTAAACTCTGCCCAGGCCTCAATTTCCAACCGATTTGTGTGTTTCTTTTTTTGTTTGACTCAACTAACTTCCGAGTTGTACATGATTTTACCAGAGTACCAAAATTCGCAAGGGTGAGTGGGGGGATAATATTCACAAAATATCCGGTTATATAATATATAAATATTTCGGTTCCTTTACTGCTTACTAATTGTACCCAAGCTTTGAAATTGAGGAAAAATTCTCATTATACCTTAGGATTTTCATGAATTATTCTGTGTACCACCATGGAACTAATAGTGGTGCCACCATGGTGCCAGGACATGGTGCCATGATGCCATAAACCGCTTATTTCTTGTTTTTTTTTTGTGGTTCACCTTGAATACGGATGTGAACTTCGACGGACTGCCTACCGAAACTAACAGATGAAAGTTCAATGTTACGACGTATTTCCGCTTTGGTGCCAGACTGGCACCATTGTTGGCGTTGGGGAGGTGGTGGGAGGGGGGGGGGGGGTGAACTCGAATTCGCATGTTGGGTATCGTAGATCATGAATTTTAAAATGCTCTTCAGATTCGAGGATCCCATGCCGCTAGAAATGTTAAGGTGGATAATGGTGAAGGGGGGGGGGGATCACTATTTCTTGCCTAAAGTAATAAATAAATTACATCGAGTGAAACAGTTTTATTTTTTAACAACTGGTTAAACTGATCTAATGCTTATCCAATGGGACGTCCCCTGGAATGCATGCATTACTAAACAATATGTTTTTTATTTTATTTGTTTATTTACCTATTATTTTCAATAATGAACCTTGTGTGTGTGTGTGCCGCTGTGATAAATGCTTTTGGGAGTTGGTCCGGGGTTCCTGGCCGGCCTGGGGGCGGCCCCTTTGGTGCTTCTTGGGGATGGGTGGTCTGCCTCTATGGTAGACCGCGCTGTTCGTCAGGGCTGCCTCTCCAGAAATGGATTGGTGGCCCCGGGAGCCGCCATGGTGGGTGGGTCCGGGCCGGTCGGGACGCCCCGGCCGGCGCGGTGGCGTTCCACACATACCGTTCCTAGACAGACCGATCACCTAAGTTCCTAATCCACAGAAAGCTTCACGTCTTTTTATTACTATTATTATTATTATTATTTTTTTTTCACAGTGTTGAGGTATATATCATTGAGTAAAGTAGCATTTCTTTACTCAATGATATATACCTCAAATTATTAGATTATAACTTACTAAATTTGGCGATTGTTCTATACTTATCGTACGATAACAATAAAAAAAGATATTGAATTAATTAGAATTGAATTTCTCTTAATGAAGTACAACAACTCTTGTACTTCTCCACACCGATGTGAACGCTATCTGCCAGCTGAAGATGAGAAATACCGAGATTTCCGCCTGTGAGGATTCAAAAAGAAAGAAACATTGGGAAAAGTGCTGTAAAGCGTGGACCCCTCAAGTGGAGAGTTGTTAGTGGAGGGTGAAGGGGTTGGCAGAGTCTCTCCTTCAGCTACAACGGAATTCCGTATTCAGAACTCACCCTTACAATTTACATCTCTTGCTGGCCACTTTGCTTCCTAATGGCTCTCCAGCTCCTAATGCCCGTCCCGTCCGCTTTCGTCTTCTCTTCAACCTCCCTTTCTGATCTTCGGTTGTAGCTTCGGGTTCATTTGTATTTCTTTTGATCTGAAACGCTTTTTTCCCTTTCCTTCTTCACTTCCTTCAACACCTTTTTCCTGTCTTTCGAAGGTTCCTTCTGAGGATGAGAAAATGCTGAAATTCGGACGAACCGAATGTAATGGCAAGAGGCCCTTACAGTTCTTGAATGGCTTAGGCTCTGTTTACACCGAAAGCAGTAGATGTTCCCAGAAAACAAAAATTAGTCGATGTTGTTTGGAACGAACAGTTGTAGTTCGTCTTTTGACAAAGAAACAATACGGTTTGATATCGCCTCGAAAAAGGCAAACTCCGCCGCGACCAGAGCTCATCATTCCCCGGGTTTTTTCCGCGGATAGTGCAATGCAAGCGAATGCCGATTAACAAGCGGGCCGCGAACGAGTGAAATCGTCAAGTCAGCAGACAGCTTCAAACCACAGGTGACCTAATTGCCTTCTATTTTTCGTTTTTTTCCCTCATTCCGAAGAACATAATCGTTATCTGGTCGGGGTATCAAATTATTTCTCATCAAATTTGATGTTCAAAAGAATTCGGGGGGGGGGGGGGTCTTACTGCACCTGGTTGTAATTGGCTTGGACACCACCAACTTGTCATTCTGACCAAATTGCTAAAGAGCACGATTTTGACTGCAACTACGCAAGTAGTGCTAGTGGCGTCAGAAAAGCAGACCGATGAGCTCTAGCCGGCTTTGCCGGGGAACTAGTTGTAAACAAGAGCCCCTACGCGTTAATAGGACTAGTTGGAATTGGTACCAAGTACTGTGTTGAAGCAGCTACCGGAGTGATCTACCCAACTGGACTCAACAGATTTACTAAGAAAACATATTGTTTAGTAATGCATGCATTCCAGGGGACGTCCCATTGGATAAGCATTAGATCAGTTTAACCAGTTGGTAAGCGATAAAACTGTTTCACTCGATGTAATTTATTCATTACTTTAGGCAAGAAATAGTCCCCCCCCTCACCCTTATCCACCATAACATTTCTAGCAGCATGGGAGCCTCGAATCTGAAGAGCAATTTGAAATCCATGATCTACGATACCCAACATGGGAATTCGGGTTCAACCCCCCCCCCCCCCCCACCAATGGTGCCAGTCTGACACCAAAGCGGAAATACGTCGTAACATTGAACTTTCATCTATTAGTTTTAGTAGGCAGTCCGTCGAGGTTCACATCCGTATTCAAGGTGAAACAAAAAAAAAAAAAACACGAAGTTTGGTTGGCACCTGGCACCATGGTGGCACCACTATTAGTTCCGTGGTGGTACAGAGAATAATTCATGAAAACCCGGAGGTATAATGAGAATTTTTCCTCAATTTCAAAGCTTGGGTACAATTAGTAAGCAGTAAAGGAACCAAAATGTTGAAAAATCGGATATTTTGTGAATATTATCCCCCCACTCACCCCCTCCCCTTGCGAATTTTGGTACTCTGGTGAAATCATGTACAACTCGGAAGTTATTTGAGTCAAATAAAAAAAGAAACACGCAAATCGGTTGGAAATTGAGGCCTGTGCAGACGACACAAGATTACCCCCGCAAATGCACGTTTATTAAGCATTTTTCCCCCCTTAAAAAGCAAAATTCGAAATTCCGGCGCCGTAGTGCACAACTAGATAGTTTTCCGCGTCGAACAAAAAAAAACCACGAAAATTGGTTGAGAACTAAGGCCTGTGCAGACGACACACAACATTTTGTCACACACACACACACACACAGACATTCACCTATGGTTTTTTTTCGCGGATTTGGATTCAGAATGGTCTAAAACGGATTACTGTGTGGTTATTGCTTTCGAGTCTACCAAGGTAGCGGAAGCTTTGTTTTCACTTTTCAAGGATGAAAAAAAAAGTTCTCCAAAATCAAAATTTTCTCTCGCGTTTTGCGTTTTAGACCTTTCTGAACAATTTTGGTTCCGTGTCTGTGTGTCTGTCATGAATTCCTTTTAACGCGCATAACTATACGAAGTTATTGTCCGATTTCGATGAAATTTTCAGGGATTGTGCGGGTTGGTGTGTAGACGGTCTCCTATGAAAATCATCATCCCCGGACTGATAGAAGCGACTGCGCATGCGCAAACGTGAATTCCTTGTAACGGCCATAACTTCTACATTTTCCATCCGATTCCAATGAAAATTTCAGAGATGTTACAGATTAGTATTTAGATGGTCTTCTATGAAAATCATCATCCCCGGACTGATAGAAGCGACTGCGCATGCGCAAACGTGAATTTCGTTGTAACGGCCATAACTTCTACATTTTCCATCCGATTTCAATGACATTTTCAGGGATTATGCGGATTAGATTGTAAATGGTCCCCTATGAAAATCATCACCCCCAGACTGATAGTAGCCGATGCGCATGCGCGAACGTAAAATCCGTGTAACAGCCGTGCGTACGTCAGAATCTCAAATTCTACACTGCCTACTGTCTGGCGCCCGTAGCACATTCGCCGCGAGTCAAACTATCAGCCAGTGGGTCACGGGTACGACTCCCAGCCGTACCTAGATATTTTTTGAGTAGTGACTCACTTACATTTTTCATCCGAATTTGATGAAATTTTCTAGGATTATGCAGAGTAGTGTGTAGATGGTCCCTTATGAGGGTAGTGAAAGGTACTTAGAGATTGGTGTTTTGAGATTAACTACTATGCATCGGATCATCTATATAATCGGGTTATGGATACGAGGAAGTTATGTGCCACACCCACTTGTTTTTTTTCTCTTTTGAGTGTTGTCCCCCTTCACCCCAGATCGATCGCATAAGGACGCCCAAGTCTTACTGTGGGACGTCCTAAAAAACGAAGATCTTCAATAAGTTGAGGAAATTTTATTCAAAAGCAATTTATTATCCGCATTGTATAATTATATATTTATTATCTTAGTACATTGTTGTTTCTATTTTTAAAATATTGTTGACTTATACTGCAGTATGAAATAAACTATCAATCGATCAATGACGGAAAGAGGCCTAATTTCCGTTCAGTTGATCAAATACGATCCTTGTTCATTGTTTTAAAAGTTAAAAGCTTTTATTTAGTTTCACCTGTCCCGTTGTATGTCAGTCTCTTTGTCTGTCATTATTCAATTCTTGCAAGTTAAATTTGATCCACTGCCCAGTATCCGATTGAGCTGAAATTTCGCTTGCATGACTGAAATCGCATAACTTTCTGAGACCAACTTCCAATTCATAGGGGACAATCCTCCATGTAATACGTAAAACCCAACCGTACGTGAACGTTGCCGATCAGGAGGGGGCGGGAGGCGGGACGAGTCGGAGGCGAGATGTTTCGGAGGGGCGGGAGGGGGAGGAGTCGGAGGCGGGAGGAGTCGGGAAGAGGAGTCCCTGTAATATTCCCAGCCCCTCCAGTCTTTGTTTTTAGTCGTAGATTAAACATTAAAGAAAAAAAACCTTTTTTAAAAACAAGCTTCTATTTTTTGTTAATTAAATGAACTAAAAAGTTAAAAATAAATTACCTCTAACAAGAAATATAACACTTTTTGGAGATAACACTTTAGGACAGTCCCAATTTTATTAATAAAAGCGTGTTACATTGTGAAAGCAAGAGGACAAAGAAGATGCTAAATGTAACACGCTTTTATTAATAAAATTGGGACTGTCATAAAGTGTTATCTCTAAAAAGTGTTATTATTCTTGTTAAAGGTAATTTATTTTTAACTTTTAGTTCATTTAGGAAATTAACAAAAAATAGAAGCTTGTTTTTAAAAACGCTGCAAATTATTACACAACGGTTTATTATTTTTTATTTTTCTATAGATCACTCGTCTGCAAAGCCACCAACCATCCAACATGAAGAAAAATATCGATCGCATTTCGGTCAGCTTTAATTTGAACGGAGATTGGTCCTCTTTTGCGATTCACACTCGTGTTTCTGATTTATCGCACGTCCAAACGTTGTGAGCGAACGGTTTGTCCTACAGAGCTCCGGGTGGTCTCAAAAATTCTAAAAATCCTATAGAATCTTAATTGAAGGAAAAACAATACCAATATATAAAAATTTTTTGAGTTAGGGCGTTTTCAAAATTGATTTTGGAACCTTCAGAAGTGATCTACATCAACCAAAATCTTCGGGGCACAACTAGACCCCAAATGGAGCCTACATACCAAATTTCATCAAAATCGGTCAATGCTAAGTGGGGAAAGTGCCGCGTACGGCGGACGGACGGCCAATTTTTTTTCGATTTTTGGATTCTACGTACCTTGAAACGTAAACCATCAAATTTTGAGGGGGTGTTAAAATTTTTTTTTCTTGGTCGGTTCCAAAGGTTCATTATTGAAAATAATAAACCAAAAAGGTTATTTTTCTTTAATTTTTCTTTGAATAGAGTTATGCTTCCTTAGCAACTTAGAACTAATTTCATCATGGAGGAACCCGCAACTTTGGTTGTTACCATTAATGGAAAACCCGTGTTCTTCGCAGACGGGTGATCTAAACAGTAGTATAATAAACCCTTGTGTAATAATTTACATCGATTTCGACTTATTTTAACTTTTCCCTTCGATTGTTGCAGTATCCTCGAACTGAGGAAAGAGAAGTCGCGGGATGCGGCGCGGTCGAGACGGGGGAAGGAGAACTACGAGTTCTACGAGCTGGCCAAAATGCTGCCGCTGCCGGCGGCCATCACCTCCCAGCTGGACAAAGCCTCCATCATCCGCCTCACCATCTCCTACCTCAAACTCCGGGACTTCTCGGGTCACGGCGACCCGCCCTGGAACAGAGATCAGCCCTCCCCCAAGTCTGTCAAAGGTCAGTGTATGAAAGTGTAAATGTAGTGTCTTCTGGTCTACAGTAGTTCTATCTAGTGTATAGCAGTGTGTTCTGGTCTACAGGGTGTTTCACGAAGAGGTTACACCCCCCCCCCTTCATTTCCCCAAAATAGAGCTTAAATAATTGGAACCAACGCTATTCTTCATGATTTTTTGTGAGGAATCCAGGAAAAATACTTGCGCGCAATTGACACTAACTTCATTTTTTCAAATGGAACCCCCCTTTTGGTTTATTATTTTCAATAATGAACCTTTGGAATCGACCAAGAAAAAAAATTTTTAACACCCCCTCAAAATTCGATGGTTTACGTTTCAAGGTACGTAGAATCCAAAAATCGAATAAAAATTTGGCCGTCCGTACGCCGTACGCGGCACTTTTGCCACTTAGCATTGACCAATTTTGATGAAATTTGGTATGTAGGCTCCATTTGGGGTCTAGTGGTGCCCCGAAGCTTTTGGTTGATGTAGGTCACTTCTAAGGGTTCCAAAATCAATTTTGAAATTTTGAAAACGCCCTAACTCAAAAAATTTTGATATAAAGGTACTGTTTTTCCTTCAATTTAAGATTCTATAGAATTTTTAGAATTTTTTGAGACCACGCGGAGCTCTGTAGGACAAACCGTTCGCTCCCTACGAAAATTTAAGGGTTTATATTGAAATATATATATATATATATATATTTATAAATCAAAACACGAATGTGAATCGCAAAAGAGGCCTAATCTCCGTTCAAATTAGAGCTGACCGAAATGCGATCAATGGTTAGTGATTTTGATTTTTTTTTGATTTTTTTTTTTTTTTCTTCATACTGGACGGTTGGTGATTTTGTAGACGAGCGATCTATATAGAAAAATAATAAACCATTGTGTAATAATTTGCAGCGTTTTTATTTCAGATTCGGATTCTGCGTCAATTTTCATGAAAAATTCATACCCGAACTAGTTTTTTTATTGCGCGCAACCTGACTTTTTGAACGCGCAACTCCACAATTGCACAAAAATTAGGTTTTGGAGAACCCTGAGTGTGGCGCATCTTATTTCATCATTTTTTGACGCTAAATCACAGGGTGTCATCCGTTTTTCAATTTGTCTGGAATTTTTCTAAATGGAGGCAGAAAATTCGGTTGTTTTTAGGGGAAAATCGCACTTTCTTAACCTTTATGAGTTATTAGGCAATTTTATTTAGTTCAAGCATGGTCGTGCTGTCATTTTTAGATTGAACTCAGGTTTTACGATAGAGTGTCCCATGGAAAGGTAACACCCCCCTTCATTTCCCCAAAATACAACGTAAACATGATTTCGACCACAAAACTGATGATTTTATGAAAGAAATCTTCCTTTTCTCTCTTGAAATCTTGGTCTTCCTCAAAACGGATGACACCCTGTGATTCAGCGTCAAACAATTATGAAAAAAGATGTGCCACACTAAGAGTTTTCCAAAAACTAATTTTTGTGCAACTGTGGAGTTGCGCAACTTAGAGCGTTCAAAAAGTCAGGTTGCGCGCAATAAAAAATTAGTTCGGGTATGAATTTTTCATGAAAATTGACGCAGAATCCGAATCTGAAATAAAAAAGGGGGGGTTCCGTTTGAAAAAATGAAGTTAGTGTCAATTGCGCGCAAGTATTTTGCGCGAAAGTATTTTTCCTGGATTCCTCACAAAAAATCACGAAGAATATTGGTCCCAATTTTTCACACTGTATTTTGGGGAAATGAAGGGGGTGTAACCTTTACGTGAAACCCCCTGAATAGTTCTGTCTTTTGGTCTACAGTTATGTCCTAACGCAATTTTCAGTCGAAGAGCCTCGAAATAGACGATTTTAAGGCAAATTTTGAATACTCTTGAAACAAGTTTAAAGATGGGGTTACAATTTTTTGCTTCTTTCCAAAGGCTCATTATTGAAAATAATTAATAATTGTGGGGATTTACCGTTTGAATTTTGTCTAGGAGTGAAAATAACAAAAATAAATGGCCATACATTTTTAAAACCCTTTATAATTGTCTATGTATGTTTATTTCTTCACTTGAAGCTTTTAGTACGTGAGTGAGTTTTCGGATCGTTTTGGAAACAATTGTGAATTTATCTCGAAATGCTGCAGGTGTGATGGAATTATCATGAAATATTGAAGGAAAATTGAATTGAAGATTGTAAAAGATGGTGATGTCGATGTGTGATTCGTGAGACGTCACGTTTCACCTCGTCCTCCTCCCTCCTCCTCCTCCCTCCTCCTCCTCCTCCTTCTTCCTCCTCCCTATCGTAGCTGAAGGAAAGAGAGCGGAGGTGGAGAAGATAGAAAAGAGGGTGGTAGGAGCTGAGCAAAGGGGAAGGCGATGCTGAGCAAAGGTTGGTGGGGGGGGGGAGGAGGGCGAATTGACAGGTGAATGGCGTAATGGGATTTGTAACTTGATGGTCGGTCGGGACCACTTACTGGCGTTCTGGCGGTTATGGTAAACCAATACTTGGGAGCAACATGAGCTGTCCCGAGGGAGGTCGGACGGCCGCTTCCTCCCTCCGCCGCGACATTTCCGGGCTTTAGGGCGCGCGATGTATGTTGGACGTCTGGTACAATGTGATGTGCGCTTGAATGTCTGATACAAGGCGAAGTAGGCTTGAACGTCTGACATAACGTGAAGTATGCTTGGTCATAATATGACATACCATATTATGGTACATTTTGATGGACGTCGGATATAACGCAATGGACGGTTGGACGTCTGATGTAACGCTTTGTATGCTTAGACGTCTGATTTAACGCTTTTAATGTCTGGACATGATACATGATTAAGTACAGTTAAACGTCTGGCACAACGCGATGTATGTTGGACGTCTGGTACAATGTGATGTGCGCTTGAACCTCTGATACAAGGCGAAGTAGGCTTGAACGACTGGCATAACGTGAAGTATGCTTGGTCGTCTGGTACATTTTGATGGACGTCAGATACAACTTGATGTACAGTTGGACGTCTGATTTAACGCTTTTAATGCCTGGACCTGATACATGATTGAGTACACTTGAACGTCTGGCATAACGCGTTGTATGCTTGGTCGTCAGATATAACTTGATGTACGGTTGGACGTCTGATTTAACGCTTTTAATGCCTGGACCTGATACATGATTGAGTACACTTGAACGTCTGGCATAACGCGTTGTATGCTTGGTCGTCTGGTACATCTTGATGTAAGCTTGGACGTCAGATATAACTTGATGTACGGTTGGACGTCTGATTTAACGCTTTTAATGCCTGGACCTGATACATGATTAAGTACACTTGAACGTCTGGCATAACGCGTTGTATGCTTGGTCATCTGGTACATCTTGATGTAAGCTTGGACGTCAGATATAACTTGATGTACGGTTGGACGTCTGATTTAACGCTTTTAATGCCTGGACCTGATACATGATTGAGTACACTTGAACGTCTGGCATAACGCGTTGTATGCTTGGTCGTCTGGTACATCTTGATGTAAGCTTGGACGTCAGATATAACTTGATGTACGGTTGGACGTCTGATTTAACGCTTTTAATGCCTGGACCTGATACATGATTGAGTACACTTGAACGTCTGGCATAACGCGTTGTATGCTTGGTCGTCTGGTACATCTTGATGTAAGCTTGGACGTCAGATATAACTTGATGTACGGTTGGACGTCTGATTTAACGCTTTTAATGCCTGGACCTGATACATGATTGAGTACACTTGAACGTCTGGCATAACGCGTTGTATGCTTGGTCGTCTGGTACATCTTGATGTAAGCTTGGACGTCAGATATAACTTGATGTACGGTTGGACGTCTGATTTAACGCTTTTAATGCCTGGACCTGATACATGATTAAGTACACTTGAACGTCTGGCATAACGCGTTGTATGCTTGGTCGTCTGGTACATCTTGATGTAAGCTTGGACGTCAGATATAACTTGATGTACGGTTGGACGTCTGATTTAACGCTTCGTACGATTGGACGTCTGGTACAACGCACTGTACCGAACATCACACCCAGAGAAATCTGTCCGAAGAAACATACTAGAACAGTTGTTCATTTGACCTGATCTTCTTGGGGATGACGAATGCCAATTTTGGCAAGAATTGTTCGAAGTTTCGTTCATCACATTTCGAAGATTCCCAAATAAAGAATCTGAACGACCGACCTCTCAGAAATCTACATCTCTACTTCTAATGTGCAAATCTGTATGTCTGTCTGTCTACTGGTTTGTCCAACCAAGCTAGAAGAGTGAAAAAAAAAACTAGGAAACAACCATCGAATCTCCCAATCCTCTCTCAATCTCCCAATACTTCTTACAGGAACAAAAGCGCATCTTACTGAAATGATGATGAAGGTGCGCGCACACATGAGGCGGTCGGGTCGGGTCGGGTCGGGCCGCATCGCAGCTGGAAAATCGGTCTGCCCCTGCGACTGCGTTATCGTCCTGCGTATTGTCTTTTCCCCTTTAGCTCCAATCATGGGTTGAAAAAACTTGAATTGGATGTTGAATTCAAGATTTTCCAAACATATTATGTATTCAGATTTATTATTGAACATGACACAATATTCAAAAATAAGACCCTCTCCTGGGTAGGTTGGGACAGGCAGGAGCTCTTCCCAATCGGTTTTCATCAGTTCATTCTTGATTGAAATCTGGTGTTTTCTAGTGTGTTATAAAATACTTGACTCGGCCTGACAAAAGCAATCATGGGAAATTGTACATCATTTTCCAAGTAGCTTTCAAGTTGATCCAAACGGTGAAACTCCTGTTTAAATATTTAATTTTTACTGGTGTAAATTGGATATCTTAGGGAAATAGTGTACTTTAAGGACATTCCAGCACCATGGATCAATTTTTAATTTGTTGCTATTGCTTATCAAGGGTTTCCAAACTTTTTTTCTCAAATTCACCTCGGTTATTCACATAAAAAAAAGTAAGTAAAGTAAACAACCATTTCAGGTGGGATTTTCGTCCGACTGCTATTCCTGGCGTCGCGGACGTCATCAGCTTCCTAAGGGAAGATCAGAATTTTTTCTGATGATTTCGCTCAGTTATTTACGTAACTAAGCATTATTTGAGTCATTCTTTAAAGTCTTATAAGATCGATTCCCTCCACCGTCATATGAAATCAATTTTTATCGATCAAAATAATCAAGTCAAAAAATACCATTCGATTATTCGTGAAAAACTACACGGAGCGCATAGACGCGCGAATGGACCGATTTTGAAGGGGTTTTTCCTCAGGAATCTAGGCGTCAGGATCAAATGTTATCCGTGCATTGCTCGGGGAATGAATCCACAGGTCAATCCACACTGTCGCGAGAGGATGCCCTTCGCAACCTGAAGGATGGAACAATATCATAAGCTATTATCGCTCTGCCTGGAAATAGATCCTCTCTAGTGGGAGAATTTCATTTCTAAATTCAGACCAGAAAGATATTTTCATTTATAAATTTTTATGTTGGATGGGTACCTAGTTCATTTTTCTTCATTACATGCGAGTATACTCTCCGGCAGACGGTTGATGACAACCATGCGGCTGTATTTAATTATGAAATGTATTGTAAACGGAGTATATATAATAAACCAATTTCTTCTTCTTCTTCTTCTAGATTACACTATCACTCGTAAATCCACTATTAATTATAAACAATGGACGGGCTCGGGAATATTATTGAGAGACGTTTCTCTAGTCCTTCCTCTGCTCCATCCTTAAACTGCTATTCCAGTGAATGGTGGGGTGATGAAATTAAGGAGGAAAAGGACAAATATAAGGAAAAACTTGGACTGAGGGGGGGTTTGTTCTGCAGAGCCTGTTTGCTCAGAGGTCTAATGAAAAGGCGAGATGAGGTGGTGTTTACTCCTGTCAGTCACACATCCAAGATCTTTTTGGGAGGGATTCGACGTTGAAGGAGGGGTTCGGAGATAAGGATTGGTTGCTCTGGCAACATTATGTGTTTATTATACATAGTTTTTTTAGTCTGTTTTTTATTACAGTTGTACGATTCAATTGAAGTTTAATTTACTCTCGTTACTCCTTAGAAACAATACATACTACAACAAAAATTGTTATGGAAAAAATAATAATATAAAAATAAAGTACGTAAACTATTCCTAGGACTGTTCATGGGTATATAATTAACTGATGTACTCGTATATAATATGGTTTTCTTTTTGAGAGAGAGAGAGAGACAACAATTTATTAAAATAGAGAAACTACAATTTACACAGGTTTTAAAACTTGCTGATTTTAGCTTATTCGCAGTGGTCTTTACTAATACTCTTTTCTTTACATAATTAGGTATGTTAAAGAACACACATTCTTGTTTATGGAACACAATCGAATGAACTTTATTTTTATCGCAATCATGAACACATGAAAATCAACAGCTGTTGAAACTGGAGGGACGAATGGACGAAATGAATCAGCTTGGTACGTACAAATAAGTTCATAATTTCGGCAGAAATTCAGAAATTAAAAATAAACTTGGTATGAGTGCCAACCACTGCGATGTCCCAATAAATGAGAAATATCAATATTATAAATATATTAATAAAAGCCATTAATTTATAATGTAATAAAATCCAATAATTTAAACTGTAATAAAAGTCGAACATTTGAAATGTAATAAAACTGAATAATCAATTTCATATTTATTCCAATTTTTATTTGCAACAAACCTCTGTTTAATGAAATGATTTTTTTTCTTGCACTACAAATGGAAAGAATCACGTAATAAATCAGTTACAAAACAAATAATATTCATTATCAAATAGTAAAAACCAAAATTTGCCGTAACCTTAAATGAATGACTACACTTGAATTTTTTTAAATTGAATAAAAAATAAAATATTAACGAAAATAAAATAAAAAGAAAACGAGCGAAATGAAAAAGCAAATGCGAGGAAGGTTATTGATTATCGATGAAAAATATTAGAAGCGATATATCTTTTCAATTGATATTATTCTGAGGTCATTGAGTATTATTATGTGGCAGAAAAAATGTGGCATCCTTTTCTGGGTACGAATTTGGTGTTTTTTACCAGTCTACTTAGGCAAAAATATCGATAGTATCGCCCAGAAAGTATCGATATCTCCGATATTTTAGGCAAAGTATCGATACCAATATATCGGTATGAGTTTTACATCAAAGTATCGATACAAATATCGGTATCGATACCAAAAAAGTATCGACACTCCGATATATCGGTACAGTAATAGTGCTGTTCTGTACACCCTATTCCTCTCACCATTAAATGACACTTCCATTCCCTCCTTCCTTATTTACTCTGTCTCACCCACGGACACCAATTCCACACGAGGGGTCGACAGAAATAAATATCGATTTTCCTCCTAGTCCCCAATAATGTGGACCATCTCTTCCCTCTACTGCCCTAATTGCTTTCAAAGCTGTGACTAATTCGGTTCACCCCAACAATCGCCCTTCTCTCATGTAAATACGACCCCCCTCTCTCCTATTATATTTGCAGCCATGTAAATCTGACTTAAATCTCATCACACCCCTCCAGAATCCAGTTATCTACACAAAAGCCACTTCTCGTCCTGAATTCGGTTGTGAGAATTAAATTTTTCAATCAAGGGACCGACGAGTTGCGGGGAGGTAATTGAGGGTTGAGTTCTCATTCTGAAGCTTCTTTGCTTTTATTAAAATGAAGACTTCGCTATGGAAAATTATTCACACCCTCTCGAGTAGAGTAAATTTACCTGCCTTGTTGCTCTGTTTATACTTGTTTAATGAATTGATATTCATCAGTGAACGCTCTTCATCCTCCAATTTCTCTCACCCATTCAAGTGACAGATGTTTCACGAAATGATATCGATTGATTCACGAATTCGGAAACAGTCAGTTTTCACAATGAAAATTGCATGAAAACGAATTTTTGCTTCCGAGTGTACTGAGGTGGTATTTTCACGTTCTCCCCTGACCTTCCGAGGTCGACAGTCTGGCCTTCCTTACAGCCTCATTAATTTTACGCCGGTTTTACTAATGCCGATGACTAAGTAACTAAATTTTGAATTCTGATGAACGGATTAAGATTATAATACTCTTCTTCAATGAGGAATTTCACCATGTCGGAATTTCCTATTTTTGACCCCAAAATCGGATTCAGCACCTCGAAAAACCTCTTAAGGCAAACTTTCAGCCCGAACTTCCTAATTTACGAATAAACAAAACAGTGTAGAAAATACGAATGTTTAAAAAAACCGGGAAAATGACGTCATCCTGGAATAGTTCATTTATGGCCGCTTGAAGCGCTGAGATCGAGAAATCTATAGTCCCCAGATGCAAAATTTCACGTAACAGTAAAGTTCGAAACCGAAAAACTGAAGAAAACAATAGAAAAAGCAAGATGGGGAAAATTAGGTTTCCCCTGTTTTTGTTTGATAACTTTTCTCTTAGAAAACACGATTTCGTCGTCCCAATGGGCAACACTGGGAGGAGACGGCGATCCGAACAGCCCAATCAGCAAGCGTTCCCGCTTCACGTCCGTTTTCCCGGTTAGTTTTTAAATCAAAAATTTTGATTGTCTCCCAAAAATAACAGGAGACTTATTTTCCGAAATAAGCCCGATTTTCATCTATCCCACACCATTAACTATTCAGGAAAAATGCAAACAGAATTCGGTGAAATTCCTCATTCCCTATTTGCGGGTTAAAAATGTGCTTAATTAATTTTTATTAATTATAATTAATCAGTTACCACACAAAATTGATGAAAAAAAATTCCAAACATATTTATCCAAAAATCATTTATCAAAACCTACAGAACGGCCTTCACAGATTTCAAATCCAAGTTTCCAATCATGAGAAAATGGTATTTCAAAATGTCAAAATGTGATCATTTCAAGTCGCTACTTGGTGGAGGATTTGGGGTTTTATGTATTAGGATATCTCAGTTCAAATTTCAACTGATCAAATTCCTTGGATAGAGTTAGAACCGGTTCGTTTTTTCGAACGGAGTTTAAGTAACTCAGTTGTGTTTCCTTAGGAACCAAAAACCAAATTCCGTTCTGAAAATTATGAGGGCACTCACAACTCTAGGATGATGATTTTATGCTGGTACCTACTTTTTTTGCTAGAGGATGAGCAATAAACCGTTGTGTAATAATTTGCAGCGTTTTTTTCAATCTGAAAACTTGAATTTGTCAGAAATGTGAAATGAACCTGGAAATGTAGCTCTTCGAGATTTCAATTCAAATTCAATATAATTTTTGTATTTCTTCGAAGTACGAATCCGTACGTACAAAACACTTAATAATCCGTTTCAGACCAGTTCCGCAAAACCCTGTGCGTGTTACTTCAAATTTTCCATGGAAAGATTCATCTTTATGAAATATTAGGGATCTCCGATACTTCAAAAGTATCGATATAATATCGTATCGATACATCTAGAAAGTATCAAAAAGTATCGATACGATACTTTTGAAAAGCATCGATATTTTGGAGTATCGATACTTTTCGATACTTTTACGAAAATGTGTGAAAATGCCTTTTAAGTTTCTCTCCATTAGTGTGACATCTCTCCATCGCGAGGATAATAATTAATGTAGAATGAACAAAACAATAAATCACTCATTTTTTTGTTTAGGCACTTGTTTTCGTGTTGCACTTGGTTGAGTTAACATTTCGGTGGTCCTTCCTAGATGATGGAGGACAGCAGGTTATCATAATATGATTATGGTCTGTTCGGAGAGGCAGTCCTGAACGGTTCGGAGGGGCTTGGAGGAGCCCATTCATCTCTCTCTCCTCCCCTTTTCAGTTCTGGTTTGGTTCTGAACTGTTCCGGACTGCCTCTCCGAACAGACCCATAGAGAGCTGGAGGTGGTGGTACATCATCTTTGTTTAGTTTGTTGAAGTGGTTGGTCTCCCAACAACCTACGTAGAGAAAGAGGTACCTACTAAAATTCGAGACTTACATCTAATGTGAGAAATAAAAACGCTGCAAATTATTACACAATGGTTTATTATTTTCTATATAGATCACTCGTCTACAAAATCACCAACCATCCAATATGAAAAGAAAAAGAAAAAAAAAAATCAAAAAAAAAAATCAAAAAAAAAAAAAAAAAAAATCAACATCACCAACCATCGATTGCATTTCGGTCTGCTCTAATTTGAACGGAGATTAGGCCTCTTTTGCGATTCACACTCGTGTTTTGATTTATATATATATATATATTTCAATATAAACACTTAAATTTTCGTAGTGAGCGAACGGTTTGTCCTACAGAGCTCCGCGTGGTCTCAAAAAATTCTAAAAATTCTATAGAATCTTAAATTGAAGGAAAAACAATACCTTTATATCGAAATTTTTTGAGTTAGGGCGTTTTCAAAATTTCAAAATTGATTTTGGAACCCTTAGGAGTGACCTACATCAACCAAAAGCTTCGGGGCACAACTAGACCCCAAATGGAGCCTACATACCAAATTTCATCAAAATCGGTCAATGCTAAGTGGCAAAAGTGCCGCGTACGGCGTACGGCGTACGGCGGACGGACGGCCAAATTTTTATTCGATTTTTGGATTCTACGTACCTTGAAACGTAAACCATCAAATTTTGAGGGGGTGTTAAAATTTTTTTTTTCTTGGTCGATTCCAAAGGTTCATTATTGAAAATAATAAACCAAAAATAGATGGCATTTTGATCTAGAGTGACAGGTAGAAAAGTATCGCCTCCGATACTGGAAAAAAAGTATCGATACTACGATATATCAGGAAAAAAAGTGTCGATATGTATCAATACGTTTTTCGAAAAGTATCGATACTTTTGGGACATCCCTATGAAATATTATAGATCACCATTTTCGAGGGGATTGCTGCACTCGAATTTTGATGTTGTTTGTTTTTAGATCATAGATTCTAAGATGCTGTACAAATTCGAGGCTTGCGAGCCACTAGAAATGTTATAAGAGGGGGGTTCACTATTTCTGATACAAAATGAAAAATACAAAAATCGTACAATAGTAAAGTAAATATAAATGCATGTTTTACCGTTTAATGGTTGAAATTAAATTATTCCTTATCCAATGGGGCGTTACTAAACAATAGGTACCTTCATTATGAACATTGTGGCCCAAACTTTGAATTTCTGCTAATTAACAGCTCTTTTCATATGAACGATGGGTATTAAACTTCAAGAATCGTTTTGGAATGTTCCAGAACGGATTCCAGTGAAGACAATTTTCCATGCTATTCAAATCGAGGCTCGCATCGCACTACAAATATTATGGCGGGTGGTCCACTATTTCTGATTCAAAATTGAAAAACTGAAATCGCTGTTTTCTGTTTCACTGTTTTACCTGAGCGGTTTTGGGCAATAGAAAAGTAAATAAAAATGCATTTTTTATTGATTACTGGTTGAAATTAAACTCTAATTGGACGTTACTAAACAATAAATTCATTATGAACATTTTGGCCCAAATTTTGAACTCTTGCTAAATATCTTTGTTCTTTTCATAAACACGATGAAAAGTATTAAACTTCAAGAATCGTTTTGGAATGTTCCAGAACGGATTCCACCGAAGACAATTTTTCAAAGATTTCAGGTTTTCTTCATCTTCTTGCTAAAAAAGTGCTCTGTTCATTAGTTACAAACCGTATTATTTGTCAAACATTTATGTGAATAACCAAAACTTTTTCGAATCCGCGTAGCACTTTCGTAAGAGATATCTACGGAGGGATCAGTTTTTTCTTGTTCTTCTTTTCCGAACAATGAAATGATTTGACGTAAACGAAGTTAAGCGAAGCCGGTCTGCTCTTTTGAGGGTGGAGGGCCCAGTGGGCGGTCAGCCCTTCACACAAGACGCTGATTGTTAACACTATCAAGGGCAAAGGGTCGTCTTGATTGGTCCTGATTATCCCCCAAGAGAATTTTTTCTCTCTTTCCTCTCCTTGTCTCATCGGGCGCGGATATTTCATCAGACGGCGATACCTATTCGATATTCGACGAACGTGCAGAAATACTAACAGTAACGACTAGCCATCCTCACTGTGTTGTTACGTGGAATGATGTTCTTATAGTAGTAACACACAAGGTTCCTTCGGCTTGGGATTCACACTTGTGTTTTTTATTTCTACATTTTTCAAACGTAAATCCTTATAGGGAGCGAACGGTTGGTCCTACGGAGTTCTGAGTGGTCTCATTCGACTCTGAAAACATCTCCAAAATTCCTATTCGTTAACTAGAACCTTCTAATAATGACCGCCATGTTCGCTCCGAGCAACGTATTAACCCTCTTCAAGTCCTACAGGGAACGAACTGCCAATTCTACGTAGCTGTGTGGGTGGTCTCATTCGCTTCTAGAAATTGAACACCATTTTAAATCGATGGGAAAACGTCAGTGAAGATTAATTGTTGCATTCAAGTACTTTGTTATTTAACTTTATAAGGAGCGAACGGTTGGTCCTACGGAACTCTGAGTGGTCTCATTCGACTCTGAAAACATCTCCAAAATTCCTATTCGAGAAAGAGAAAAGAAACATTTGATCAGAATATTCTTGGATATCCGCCCCAGTTTCATGGGTTGATACTTTATTCCAGTTATAGAACTGTTAACTAGAACCTACTAATATTGACCGCCATGTTCGCTCCGAGCAACGTATTAACCCTTTTCAAGTACTACAGGGAACGAACGGCCAATTCTACGTAGCTGTGTGGGTGGTCTCATTCGCTTCTAGAAATTGAACACCATCTTAAATCGATGGGAAAACGTCAGTGAAGATTGATTGTTGCATTCAAGTATTTTGTTATTTATTCTTATAGGAAGCGAATGGTTGGTCCTACGGAGCTCTAAGTGGTCTCATTCGACTCTGAAAACATCTCCAAAATTCCTATTCGAGAAAGAGAAAAGAAACATTTGATCAGAATATTCTTGGATATCCGCCCCAGTTTCATGGGTTGATACTTTATTCCAGTTATAGAACTGTTAACTAGAACCTACTAATATTGACCGCCATGTTCGCTCCGAGCAACGTATTAACCCTCTTCAAGTCCTACAGGGAACGAACTGCCAATTCTACGTAGCTGTGTGGGTGGTCTCATTCGCTTCTAGAAATTGAACACCATCTTAAATCGATGGGAAAACGTCAGTGAAGATTAATTGTTGCATTCAAGTACTTTGTTATTTAACTTTATAAGGAGCGAACGGTTGGTCCTACGGAACTCTGAGTGGTCTCATTCGACTCTGAAAACATCTCCAAAATTCCTATTCGAGAAAGAGAAAAGAAACATTTGATCAGAATATTCTTGGATATCCGCCCCAGTTTCATGGGTTGATACTTTATTCCAGTTATAGAACTGTTAACTAGAACCTACTAATATTGACCGCCATGTTCGCTCCGAGCAACGTATTAACCCTTTTCAAGTACTACAGGGAACGAACGGCCAATTCTACGTAGCTGTGTGGGTGGTCTCATTCGCTTCTAGAAATTGAACACCATCTTAAATCGATGGGAAAACGTCAGTGAAGATTGATTGTTGCATTCAAGTATTTTGTTATTTATTCTTATAGGAAGCGAATGGTTGGTCCTACGGAGCTCTAAGTGGTCTCATTCGACTCTGAAAACATCTCCAAAATTCCTATTCGAGAAAGAGAAAAGAAACATTTGATCAGAATATTCTTGGATATCCGCCCCAGTTTCATGGGTTAATACTTTATTCCAGTTATAGAACTGTTAACTAGAACTTACTAATAATGACCGCCATGTTCGCTCCGAGCAACGTATTAACCCTCTTCGAGTCCTACAGGGAACGAACGGTTGATCCTACATAGCTGTGTGGGTGGTCTCATTCGCTTCTAGAAATTGAACACCATCTTAAATCGATGGGAAAACGTCAGTGAAGATTGATTGTTGCATTCAAGTATTTTGTTATTTAATCTTATAGGGAGCGAACGGTTGGTCCTACGGAACTCTGAGTGGTCTCATTCGACTCTGAAAACTCCAACGAATTCCTATTCGAGAAAGAGAAAAGAAACATTTGATCAGAATATTCTTGGATATCCGCCCCAGTTTCATGGGTTAATACTTCATTCCAGTTAGAGAACTGTTAACTAGAACCTACCTATGGCCGCCATGTTCGCTCCGAGCAACGTATTAACCCTCTTCGAGTCCAACAGGGAACGAACGGCTGATCCTACTAAGCTGTGTGCATCTTAAATCGCTGAAAAAACGACAGTAAAGATTCATTGCTGCATTCAAGTATTTTATTATCTAACCTTATAGGGAGCGAACGATTGGTCCTACGGAACTCTGAGTGGTCTCATTGACTCTGAAAACATCTCCAAAATTCCTATTCGAGAAAGAGAAAAGAAACATTTGATCAGAATATTCTCGAATAGCGATCCGGCCCAGTTTTGGTTTATTATTTTCAATAATGAACGTTTGGAATCGACGTAGAAAAAAAAAATTTTTAACACCCCCTCAAAATTTGATGGTTTACGTTTCAAGGTACGTAGAATCCAAAAATCGAATAAAAATTTGGCCGTCCGTCCGCCGTACGCGGCACTTTTGCCACTTAGCGTTGACCGATTTTGATGAAATTTGGTATGTAGGCTCCATTTGGGGTCTAGTTGTGCCCCGAAGATTTTAGTTGATGTAGGTCAGTTCTAAGGGTTCCAAAATCAATTTTGAACTTTTGAAAACGCCCTAACTGAAACAATTTTGATATAAAGGTATTGTTTTTCCTTCAATTTAAGAATCTATAGAATTTTTTTTGACCACCCGGAGCTCTGTAGGACAAACCGTTCGCTCACTACGAGAATTTAAGGGTTGGACGTACGATAAATCAGAAACACGAGAGTGAATCGCAAAAGAGGCCTAATCTCCGTTCACATGTTAGCTGACCGAAATACGATCGATGTTTTTCTTCATGTTGGATGGTTGGTGGCTTTGCAGACGAGTGATCTATATAGAAAAATAAAAAATGATAAACCATTGTGTAATAATTTGCAGCGTTTATGAGTTAATACCATGTTCCAGCTCCGGGCCACGTATTATTATAACCCGCTTCAAGTAAACCAACGGCTAATCCTACAGAGTTGTGTAGGTGGTCTCATTCGCTTCTAAAAATTGAACATCATTCATGAAAAAAACGAAATTTCTGCAATTTGGGGAAAATTGTAGATGTTATGGCTGTTACAAAGTTTTTATGTTGGCCCAAGCGCAGAGGTTACTGTCGATCTGAGGGCCATGATTTTCATAGGGGACCATCTATAAGCCAACCCGCACAATCCCTGCAAATTTCTTCGAAATCGCAAAATAACTTCAAATAGTTTTGCCCTATATAAGGATTTCATGACAGATACGAAACCTAAAATGTTCAGGGAGGTCTAAAACTTGAAACTCGAGTGGACATTTTGATTTTGAAGAACTTTTTTTTCAACCCCGAAAAGTTTGCTACCTTGGTGGACTCGGAAGCAAAATAATAAACCGTTATGTAATAATTTGCAGCGTTTTATTGCGTGATTTAGTTTGTAGAAGACAGAAGGTGGATTCTGGTCGGTAAAAGACCGCTGTAACTTCATGATGAGGTGCCGCACCCCTGAAATCCAATTCCGCCCTGAGGAAAGTAATGAAACTGGAGGGGACCGGTGTAAAGGAGGAAAGGTAATGTTAGTTCCCTACTAATCACACGTGAGGGCGTGAGGGCTATCGTGGACCCCATTGGCTCCCCTAACCCCCCCTAATAGCTTACCCCTAATCTCCTCTGCGAATCCTCCCTCTGACCACGTGATGCTCCAATCACCGTTGTTAACTGTCAGATCACGACCTATTATCGCCCAGGTCGATATTCTGCACCGCTCAGAAGCTGCCCTCAATGTTGCAGTCAAATTTGCAACCCATCAGAAATTTACTACCGTCATCAAACATGCTGTTTAATATTGCAAGCATTCCAGAGGTCTTCCTACAGGATGAGGAGTAGAACTTTTAATTCCAACCAATAAACGATAGAAATCGATAATCTAATGTAATTGAAAATATATTCAAGTAAGAGGGAGTTTTATTTACAATAACAGTCTCATTTGGTTTCCAATCACTTTTATTCGTGGAGAGCTTTCAACAGGTATTTTGAAGGCATGAAGTAAAATGTTCTTTTGGTTTATTATTTTCAATAATAAGTCTTTAGAATCGAGCAAGAAAAAAAATTTTAACCACCCCTCAAATTTTGATGTTTTACGTTTCAAGGTACGTAGAATCCGAAAATCGAATAAAAAATTTTCCGTCCGTCTGCCGTACGCGGCACTTTTCTTAGCAACACTGGACCGATTTGGTTCGAATTTGGTATATGGGCTCCATTTGGGGTCTAGTTGTGCCGCGAAGCTTTTGGTTAATGTCAGTCACTTCTAAGGGGTGAAAATTAAGGGTTGAACATTTTCAAGAGTGTCGTAGCTCGAAAACTCTCGAAATAAAGGTATAGTTTTTTCACCAATTTTAAATAATATTGAATTTATAAAAATTTTTGAGACCACCCGGAGCTTTGTAGGACAAACCGTTCGGTCCCTACGAGTACTTGAAGGTTTTCCTTCGATAAAACAGAATCATGAGTGTGAATCGCAAAAGAGGTCTAATCTCCGTTCAAATTTTATCTGACTAAAATGCAATCGCTGTTAATTTCTTCGATTTGTATTCAGTTTTGCTTTCTGCGTAACCATCCAGTAATCAAATTTCCACATGAAGCTTTCTATTTTTCGAATCGAGTGTGAAGCGTTTAGTTCTTTCTAATAAACTTGATTGTGAAGGTGTGAAGGCAGTAGTATGGTGTGGTAGGTAGTACCTCCCAATAGTTGGTGAGTAAAAAAAGTTGGTAGGTAAAAAAAATGTTGGTAGGTAAAAAAAATAGGTGAAAAACGCTACAATTTATTGCCCAAAGGTTTATTATTTTCTATATAGATCACTGGTTCTCCGTCAATAGCACCTACCACCATCTGTATTCTCCCTTGACCTTCCCTCTCAAATTTCAGCTTCCTGCGTTCAATAGGATTGAAAATGGCTTCGGAGCTCACTCAGCTGATCAGTGAGCTGAAGAGTGAAGAAGATCTTCTCAATCTTCTCAAAATTATATTTATCGACAAAATAAATTCTTGGGGATTTTTTTTACATTTTTTTATGATGACTTGTTTATTGACGTCGAGACAAATACAAAATAAATTTATAACTGAAAAACCGGTTTGTGAAGATAATTGAGGATAAAGTTTGGTATTCTTCCTCTCTGGCAACACCTCGCCCTCTTTAGCCTCAAAGATTGACTTCTGATAATCTCCCATCAGTTCATCTACACAGTGTCAAATATACGAGGAGCTGTGTGACACAGCCTCTCGATTTTCTACTGGTAATCCAAACCGCGAATCCAGTCGACCTGTGGGCAACGCAAGCGAGCACGATTTGGTCGTATTCGCTCAGCAATCTCAACTCCTTCATAATCGCACAAGTCCTGCGGACTCCCAGGAGCTGTAAATCCGAGGGCTAAGTTGACTTATCAGATCTCGATACTTCAGTTAAACGACCGTCCTCGGGGCGAAAGACAGATCATATCTCGGACATTAACCAGATCGTTATTGATGGAGTTTCCCTCCACTTCGGCCACGTACGCCTTCCCAGATGGTTATCGGGGGAAAAGCAACGTTAAACTTCACACACCTGATCCTCTTAATGGGTAGGCAATTCATTTTTAGGCAATTAACCCTCGCTAATTATTAGAGGAGATATGGAGGCTTATTTATGGGAAACGCGATACTCCAAACTTGAGACCCGCAATGTCCCAAACTGCCGAAGGTACATTATAGATGTGTTGAAACTCGTTTTTTCGTGATTTTAGTGGCATTAAAGCTCAAATGGGGAGCATAAAATTAAATTTTGGCTTCATAATCGGACTGAACAGCTCAAAAGCTACTTGAGAATTCACAAAAAAGGCCTGAAGGTTGCTTAGACTCCACTTTTTTACCTATTTGCATTGTGGATTTCTTGTTTTGTTCAAAAATCTATCTGGTTCTGAACTATCACTGGGATTTCAGAATATGCATCTCAAGCATGTGAAGAGGGGTAGAATACAAAAATCCCTGATATTCAATATTTCTGTGTCTTTTAATTGGATATACGTCTTCGAATAATTGGTGAACCTGTAGATTTTTTTGTATTTTTTGTCCATAAAGTGGTGCCAGGTAGTGGCTACACCTTCGAAAACCCACTTTTGGTACTTCGGTGATAGGTTTTTGGGTATATTGCCTCGAAATTCAAAACTTTTACCTCGACAACTACTATACTTTCATATCTGACGCCCTCGTGGACTGTCATGTTGGGCGCCGCCATTTCCATGTTAAGCTTCGTCAATTTTGGATAGCTTTTCAGTTTCGCGATTCCCATTGCTGTCATGGTGCTCAACGAACATGATAAAAAACATAATTATTTGTACCCAGCAGAGGAGTGAGTCTGGTGGTCTCTGTTCTGTATCAATGTCACCGCTTCCTTACGAAGTCTTAGATTAATCTCCAACTTGATGAAGATGATAGGATTTTCAAAATCTTCGTTCCAAATCCTTCACAACATCACAGTGCGTCGGGTCAATCATCACAGCCAAAATCTGACTTTTTTTTAGTCTCCTCATCCGAAACGTAGAGCTGTTTAGATGCGTCCAGAACCCCTGGAGTAGACATCCTAAGGAAAGCATTGCTTCAGAAATGAGGATGCTAATTCCACTCCGTTTCCACTCCAGAGTTAATTTTGCAAACACAAAGTACAGTTGTGGATGCCCTTCCCTTACTTGAAAATAGACCAATGTGTCTGATGGGACTTCCATCCCACAGTCTTCGGTGTCATCTACGGAGGACAAAGCCTCCCAGAACAGCCTCTAAGAGAACTGGACATGGCAATATGGTCAGCCTGATTAGACACTGTGCTCACAAAAAGGGCACGTGACTCGTGAAGGGACAATGGCCTTCCAGGTTCATCTTCTTCGACTTCGGACACGCTTCCAATGAAAGAAATCTTGACACCCATCAACCCCTCACCCCTTCCCCCCTCCTGAACCCTCAAAGTATCGAGAACATCCCCCTCGTCTACCTTGAAAAAGACGGAGTTTCTCCTTTCATAAGAAAGAAGGAACTGAAAATTGCCTTTTTATCACCACCATGTCCAATCCTCCATCAAAATATTCTCCTCGTTTGACCGCGACTAACTACTGTATAGTAAAGTGGGCACCTACACGTTAGTTTTACTTTCCATCATTTTTTCCGAGTTGGGTAAAAGAAGTTGAGGTGTACAAGGCCCCTCAGTACTTATTTAAAGGGGAGAACACTTCATCCACACGCTTCATTCCTGCTGAGGCTCCAACATTATTAAAACAAAAAACGACGTTCATTCCTGAAACTTCAAAATTTCAAAGTTTTGTGGCAGAGTTTGAAAATAGTAAGGTGAAGGGACCAGTAACAGACAAGGGTCCAGTAATGCACAGTCACAAGTTTAGACCGCAATAATGAGACTTTTGGCGGATTTAAGTGATGTTGCTGTAGTCAGTGAAAACGGTGTTGCCTTCTAGTGTCATCAGAGTGAATTTCATAACCCAGTTTGTATTGGCAGAGTAATGGTAGCACGACATAACCAGGTGGTGCCGTGAATGCATGTAACTTCGGACAGTGTTGGTAACTTCGGACAAAATCGAATTTTAGCAGTAAATCGCCTCTACAGCATCCACAGTGCTGACCCTAGACAGTTTGTTCGTGAGTTTCGTTATCACCTGTTGTCAGTGTCCATTTCCCGCTCGTTGGTCCTGCTTTTATTGCTCGGTTGTCGTCCAATAATTGTAAATATATCATTTTTCAATTTATCGTTTTTCTCAGACTGTAGGAAAACTTCCTTTGGCACGCAATGTTAAGTGGAGTGAACCAACCAAAAATACTTTTAGTTTGTAGGGGATATTGTTATGAAGCGATTTGGCTAGTTTCATTGCTCTAATGCTATAATTTCCTACTGCAGCAGTATTCATGTACTTTCTATCACTTTGTGTAGGAAACTTCGGACAATGGGAAAACCTCTTCCAGTTAGAGAGAAGATGAAGCTTCTCAGAAAAATATTGATTGGGGACAATTTATCCTCCCATGTTTCCATCAGAGTAATAAGACTGTGTGAAGAGAACAACATTGAGTTCGTCTTGTTGCTACCAAATTGCACTCACCGTCTACAGCCGCTTGATGTAGCCTTTTTTGCTCCATTGAAAAGGAAATGGCATGTAGTCATAACTGAGTGGAAGAAAAAAATCGAGGGGTCCTTCCCAAAAGTCCCAAAAAATCGAGGGGTCCTTCCCTGGCATCCTGAAAAAGGCCCACTTGCTGGAAAATAACCTCAGAACCTCATTGCAAGTTATAGAGCAACAGGCATTATTCCCCTTTCCTCTGAGAAAGTCCTTCAGCAGTTCCCCGAATTCAGGAATCGCAATGAAGATGTGTTGCACATTGAACAAGACCACCCTGCATGGGCATCATCGTTTGAATTGTTCCTGAAAGACAATGTTCGCCAACAACGCGCTCCACTCAAACCTCGAGGAAAAAAGATCAATTTAGCTCCTGGCTCACAGATTTGATCAATTTTTAAAAATTGTTCCTGCTTGAAAACTTTTAAAAACGCGAACAAGTGTCCGAAGTTACAAATTAAGAATGAAATCTTCGGTTTCTATGGAATTTGTATGGGTGTCCGAAATTAGCAGCATGTTGTTGGTAACTTTGGACATTCTTCTTTTTTTAAAAAAAAGGCGTAATTATTCGGCTAAAAAATGGTTTTTAGGCTCATCCGATAGAGGAATAGCTAGCCTGTATAAATTATTTTTTCCAGATTTTTCAACTAGGTTTTAGCTGCTGAAACACAGGAAAAACTGACTAAAGTGTCCGAAGTTACATACATTGACGTGCCCGATACTGCAGCTAGCAGGTTAGGCTAAGGAGATGTGTGATTTCAACCATCATTTTCCATCGTAAAATTTCGAAATGACGTGTCAAAGGTGTTTTTATCGGACCATTGGGATAAAATACTACTTACATAATGTCTCACTTACTTACATGACTCGGTAGTTTATTTTACTTAATTGTGAAAAACGGAGAATAACATAGATCTTGAACACAGCTTCATATTTAATCAAATTCACGAATAAAATACAGTTCAACATCCGTACATCATAGAAATCCGAGTAAATTCGAGTAGAATCATAAACCAGGCTTCGGGAGGAGCGCAGATCAACCAGACGTTCGTCCCACAAACTCAGTTCCGCCAACACAATAGCACGGATGTACCTTGGAGAAGTGATATTCGTATTTTCTTGACAGTTTTCAACCTTCGAACCTTTTCGTTGTTCACGTCGTTTTTCATCCACAATTAATTCCAATGCGAGTTTTATCTCTGTGTGTTACTTAAACTCTTGGCCTTTCATTTTCTGGAGTCAGACCTAACTTCGTTAGTGAGATATTAACAGCATTAACTAATTTTGAAAATCCAGAAGCTCCAAACGTTATAAGAAAAGTGGTGTCTGTTACTGGTGACGTTACCTTAATTTCTTGTCAAGAATTTTCAAATGTGTTAACAGCATTAACTAATTTTGAAAATCCAGAAGCTCCAAACGTTATAAGAAAAGTGGTGTCTGTTACTGGTGACGTTACCTTAATTTCTTGTCAAGAATTTTCAAATGTGTTGTTGCAGCTATCTGCTTTGAAGGTGGCCAAAATTTGGTGTACAAATATTGAAAATTGAGTTATGACTAAATTTCCTATACTTTTGGGCTCCCTCGTGAGACAGCAGCTTAATTTTGGAGTTATAGGTTGGACGAAGGTTGGTTTTGGAGTTACAGGGTTGGATTCTGTTCTAATTCCAGATAGAAGTCTTGGAAGTTATTGTTCTCCCTCAACCTTTGGATTCTATTATGCAATCCGAAATAATTGAATACCCTGCAGCAACAACGAATTAACTCCAAAACTGGTTGGCTGGAAGTTTCTCGCGTCGCCTTTGGATCGGGCGACTACCAACGAGCTCAAAACGAGTGTCAACTCAAAACTACAATTTTCGCTCTTTGTTGCTTCAGGGTATTCAATTGTAGACATTTTGTATGCGCATAACGTTGAATATTGTATAATTGGTCTTGGCAGCAAAACGGTAGGATCTCTCTCGGTAGGAGGTTTTTGCTTCCGAGTCTACCAAGGTAGCGGAAGCTTTGTTTTCACTTTTCAAGGTCGACAAAAAAGTTCTCCAAAATCAAAATTTTCACTCGCGTTTTGCGTTTTAGACCTTTCTGAACAATTTTGGTTCAGTGTCTGTGTGTCTGTCTGTCTGTCTGTCTGTCATGAATTCCTTGTAACGCGCATAACTATACGAAGTTATTGTCCGATTTCAATGAAATTTTCAGGGATTGTTCGGGTTGGTGTGTAGACGGTTCCCTATGAAAATCATCATCCCCGGACTGATAGAAGCGACTAGCATGCGCGAACGTGAATTCCTTGTAACGGCCATAACTTCTACATTTTCCATCCGATTTCAATGAAATTTTCAGGGATTGTGCGGGTTGTTGTGTAGACGGTCCCCTATGAAAATCGTCACCTTTGGACTGATATTAGCCACTGCGCATGCGCAAACGTACCTAAATTTCCTTGTAACGGCCATAACTTCCACATTTTCCACCCGATTTCGATGAAATTCTCAGGGATTATGCGGATTAGGTTGTAGATGGTCCCCAATGAAGATCATAACCTTCGGACTGATAGTACCCACTGCGCATGCGCAAACGTGAATTTCCTTGTTACGTCCATAATTTCTACATTTTCCATCCGATTTCAATGAAATTTTCAGGGATGTTACAGATTAGTATTTAGATGGTCCCCTATGAAAATCACCACATTCGGACTGATAGTACCCACTGCGCATGCGCAAACGTGAATTCCTTGTAACGGCCATGACTTCTACATTTTCCATCCGATTTCAATGAAATTTCCAGGGATGTTACAAATTAACTTGTTTAGATGTTTTGAGATTAACTGCTATGCATCGGATCATCTATACAATCGGGTTATGGATACGAGGAAGCTATGTGCCACACCCACTTGTTTTGAGCGGTTTTAGCTTAAAATTGAAAGTTTGGTTCGAAGGTCGAAGTATTGAACATGAGTATCGTTTATCATGCGTTTTTCAACGCATCTGTGAATCGAATCTCACAGCTCGATGTTTATTATGACAAAACATTGGTATTAACTGAAGAAAGGGAATAAAATTGTTCGTAAGTACTGGACAAACTAATAACTGGTCTTAGAACTTGAAATATTCTCAAAATATTTATTCTTTAACAAATTATCATAAATATGAAATTCCATGTTTGTATATCGCACCCCTATTCTCGGGAGGAAGCCTTCATGAAGATGAGGATTCTTCATTCATCACATAGTGACCGTCATTTTCACTGTATTACTACTCACCTGAGCCAATGCAACTGAATTGTCTCAAAATTGTCTTGTCTTTCTGATAATAGTTCTCTATAATAACAATGAATTGTGTGATGTTACAGGTGGTGTGAGAGGCAGACCTGGTGGCCACCTCGCCCAAGACATATTCGAACTCCATCAAGGAACACATATTCTGCAGGTAAATAATATAATTTTATGGAACATGACGCGAGTCAAGTTTATTTATAAACATTCTCAATTTAAAATTGACAAATGCTTGGTACCCTCTTTTATTCCACATGTACAATATTCTGACGAGTTCACTCACCAGTTCGTTGAGTATTGAGGTAATTTAGATATTTTGTAATACTTGAGCTGAGATCTACTATCCCTGTTCTCGTTAATTTTTATATGAATTCTCATAGGTCGTATTATTGTGGTATCCTCCTACCTACCTAGTTTCCCAGAAGTTTCAAAAAACTCTCCTCCTATAAAATGCTTCAAAATTTAACCGCCAGTGATTTCCTCATCTAGAAATAGAGCGTTTGGTCAGTGGTAACTTCTAAGGCTAGCCTAGGCTATTAGTAGTTATTCATATGCTTGGTTTTCAGGCCCAAAACTGAAGTGACCAAAATTTAACGCCCAACGTGGGGCTCGAACCCACGACCCTGAGATTAAGAGTCTCATGCTCTACCGACTGAGCTAGCCGGGCCTATGAAAACAGCCAATTGACCTAATTTCCAGCAGAGTAAGGTGCGACCCAATTGTGGGCACAGTGAGCTACGATCCTAGTTTCCTTGAATCAATAAATTCATATTTCTTTCACCAAAAAAAAAAAAAAAAACTGAATCTGTCAAAATCAGTCCTTTACAGTAAAAATTAAGTGTAGCAGAGTATCTGTGAACAGTTCTTCACTATTGCGTTTGGTCATCAAAATTTAAAAAGCCAGTGATTTCCTTAACTAGAAATAGAGCACTGCATGGATGACCAGTTCCATTCTCTGAAGCGTTTGGTCATTGGTAACTTATTAGGCTAGTTTTCACGACCAAAACTGAAGCGACCAAAATTGTACGCCCAACGTGGGGCTCGAACCCACGACCCTGAGATTAAGAGTCTCATGCTCTACCGACTGAGCTAGCCGGGCCTATGAAAACAGCCAATTGACCTAATTTGCAGCAGAGTAAGGTGTGACCCAATTGTGGGCACAATGAGCTACGATCTTAGTTTACTTGAATCAATAAATTCATATTTTTTTACCGAAAAAACTGAATCAGTCAAAATTAGCTCTTTACAGAAAAAATTAAGTGTAGCAGAGTATCTGTGAACAGTTCTTCACTATTGCGTTTGGTCATCAAAACTTAAACCGCCAATGATTTCCTTAACTAGAAATAGAACACTGCATGGATGACCTGATCCATTCTCTGAAGCGTTTGGTCAGTGGTAACTTATTAGGCTAGCCTAGGATAATAGAAGTTATTCATATACTCAAGGTTTTCAGGCCCAAAACTGAAGCGACCAAAATTGTTCGCCCATCGTGGGGCTCGAACCCACGACCCTGAGATTAAGAGTCTCATGCTCCACCGACTGAGCTAGCCGGGCCTATGAAAATAGCCAATTAGCCTATTTTCAACCAGGGTAGTGTGTGAACCAATAGTGAGCACTGTGGTCTACGATCTATATCCGATGAATCAATAACAAAGGAAAAATTTCGAAATCATAAAACTAACTTGTTAGCTCTTGCAGGAAAATACCTCTCAAAAAATCGTCATTATTTATATCGAGTGTAATCCTTAATGAAATAAGAACTAAGTGCAGAGCATCAGTGAACCGTTCACTTTCAACTGCGTTTGTTCTGAAACCCACGAGGCTGGAAATTATTTCATTAAGTTTTGGTTTTTTGACTCAAAAATAGAGCTACCAAATTGAGCTCAATCGCATGACGTAGAGAGTCTCATGCTTCACAGACTGAAAGAACTGGGCTTATAAGTTTTGTCGAGCAATGTAAAGTGTGACAATTGCCCTATAATTCTAAGCACAATGTACTATGATCTACTCCCCATGCCCTGGTCATATTTCTGTATACAGTCTCAAAAGTCGTATTTCTTCAAGTGCCCTAGAACCATTGAAAATGGATAACTAGCTGTTGCAAAAAAGAATTGTGTCAAAATTTGTATCGCCAGTGATTTTTTCAACAAGAAATAGAGCGTTCGATCGAGCTCATAATGCTCCGACCAGTTCACTCACCAGTGCGTTGAGTATTGAAGTCATTCGGATACTTGGGTTTTTACGCCCAAAACTGAAGCGACCAAAATTGTACGCCCAACGTGGGGCTCGAACCCACGACCCTGAGATTAAGAGTCTCATGCTCTACCGACTGAGCTAGCCGGGCCTATGAAAATAGCCAATTGACCTAATTTGGAGCAGTGTAAGGTGTGACCCAATTGTGGGCACAGCTACGAGCTACGATCTTAGTTTCCTTGAATCAATAAATTCATATTTTTTTACGGAAAAACTGAATCAGTCAAAATTAGCTCTTTACAGAAAAAAATGAAGTGTAGCAGAGTATCTGTGAACAGTTCTTCAATATTGCGTTTGGTCATCAAAATTTAAACCGCCAGTGATTTCCTTAACTAGAAATAGAGCACTGCATGGACGACCAGTTCCATTATCTGAAGTTTGGTCAGTGGTAACTTATTAGGCCAGTTTTCACGACCAAAACTGAAGTGACCAAAATTTAACGCCCAACGTGGGGCTCGAACCCACGACCCTGAGATTAAGAGTCTCATGCTCTACCGACTGAGCTAGCCGGGCCTATGAAATTGGCTAATTGGCCTGTTTTCAACCAGGGTAGTGTGTTAACCAATAAAGAGCAGAGTAAGGTGTGACCCAATTGTGGGCACAGTGAACTACGATCTTACTTCCCTTGAATCAATAAACTCATATTTTTTCACCGAAAAAACTAAATCAGTAGAAATTGGTAACCTTTACAGAAAAGATGACACTCAAAAAATTCTTCAGTCTTAATAACTCTAGAGAAATCCTTAACGAAGGAAGTGTAGCAGAGCATCTGTGAACAGTTTGCCTCTATTGCGTCTGATCAGTAACCCATGAGGCTGGTATTGATGTCATTCAGACGTATTGATTCTTGGCCTCAAAATTAATACGACCAAATAGGGCTCGAACCCACGACCCGGAGAGTTTCATGTCCTAGCCGAGCCTGCAAGTGTCGTCAATTAACCAATTTTGACGCTGAATAAGGCGGGATAATTGACCTATTATTATAAGCTCATTGATCTGTTATCCAATCTACCATTACCTAGCTGTTTCAAAAAACTCGCCTCCTATAAAATTCATCGAAATTTACACCACTAGTGATTTCCTTAACAAGAAATGGAGTACAGCATAGGCTTTCTTAGGCTAGCCTAGGGTCGCAGTAGTCATTCAAATACTTGTTTGGGGTTTTCACGACCAAAACTGAAGTGACCAAAATTGTACGCCAACGTGGGGCTCGAACCCACGACCCTGAGATTAAGAGTCTCATGCTCTACCGACTGAGCTAGCCGGGCCTATGAAAATAGCTAATTAACCTATTTTGGAGCAGAGTGAAGTATTGAAATTGACCTACAATTTTAAGCATATTGAGCTGTGATTTTACCATTGTCAGTGGTCAAATTTTGAGCGTATCCTAACACCACCAAAATTGGTTGTCTGTTGCTGAAAAGACTCCTGGTATGGACTCCTGACTAAGACTCCTGGATCTCCAGTTAGGTATATATCGTCGCTCCTCTGCCAAAACCACGAAACTTTAAAACTATCCTCTGCCAAAACCGCTAAACTGCAAAAATTCGAAAATTGGGCTAAGCATCACTTTGAGTAGTGACATTGGTCAAGTATCTCCTCCAGAAATTTCAACTCTCTAACTCCACTAGAACATGGTTATTTGAGTGGTATCTATTCCACGAATCTGCTGAAATTTTTTTTTCTCCTCTGCATTTTCGCGAATCTGACAGATACGTGAGTTTGGCGTAGTCGTCCCCATCACAAGCACAAGATTCGCGATGGATCTTCTGTTATCACAGCAAGCTACAAGAGGACTTTCAAGAGCGACTTCACAACAGTAAATTTGGAGGCAACTTCCGGGGCAACAACAAGAAGAAGGAAAATACCCGCGAATCGGTATCAGACATCTCCAAGACCTGCTTACAAAAGACCGCTGCCAATCGCCACAAAAAAGTATCAGGACTTGATGAAGATGTGCGAAGAATCCGTCATACCGCCAGAGTATCATAGTTTCTATTTTTTTTTTTTTTTTTTTTTTTTCAAATCTCCCCTCAAAGACAAAATGTCTTTTTTGACGGAGGGGGCACGCCATAAAACGAAATAAATAAATAAATCAAATATAATGGGGAGGACGCCCAGGACTCACCCGACGCCGGCCCTAGGGATGAGGGAAGATGAGGAAGGTGGGGGTGGGAGAGAAGGATGAAGGGAAGTGCCTCTATAAAACGACCACCAGTTCAAATATGAGCCGAGCAGGACACGGGTGGTGATACCACGGAGTACGCCTACTGAGATGCCCAACTCACGCAACTCCGTGGCACTTTTCCCGCACCACACACCGCGCCACGACAAGGTTGCAGCCATCACCCTGATGTTGTTGGGTGCCACTCCTTTTAGCTCCGACACTGCTTGCCGTAAATCATTTGTGTCATATTTCCTTATCTTGGCCCGCAAAGTCTGCTCCATGTCCAAGCTGCCATTGACAACCTGGACATCCAGGATAATGCAAGACTGGTCGGGCTTGACGGCAACAATGTCAGGCTTCTTACCCTGGTCACTTGGCATGTGATACAATCTCTCTCTCTCAACATCCCAGCCGCTAGATGACAATGCACCTGCTATCTGCTTGGCGACCGCATCATGACGTAGGATGCGGCCCCCATGAGTTCGTGGACACTGCTGCACCACATGATACAGGTGTTCATTTCCACTCCGACAGGCACGGCAAAGGGGTAGCGTTGTCCCGCGACTACCTCTCGAACACCGCACCGCAGTTGGCAAAGATGCCACGCGGATGGCGTGAAAGTGTCGGTAGTCGCGGGCCCCAATGCCCTCCGAAGCCCAATCTACCCATTGGGATGAGACAAGGCTTTCGGAGCACTGTCGGAGTTCTTTACCATCCACCGATTCATGCAGTGCAGCAGCGAACTCAGCAGACGAACTGGGTTTTGGAGCAGATGGTGTTGCTCGGTCGCACCATGCTAACTGCTGCCTGACAAAATCAAGATCAGCAGCCGCACGGGCGACCTCCCAGCTCGACCCCTGAAGGGCTAGCAGGCGCCGGCGGCGCAGTGAGGGGATACATGCCGAGAGAGACACAATGCCAAGCCCACCGGATTTGACCGGTGCATGAACATAGGCACTTGGGACACCAGGTGGGAACTTCAGCCAAGAGCGCACAGCAGAGCGAACTTCTCGATCTAATTGTTGCAGCCTCCCCGCTGTAAGCCTGCCAAAGAAAGCCTAACTTGTAATAGTGATCATAAAACCTAAGGTGTTAGAGGTGTAAAACACCTCCTAAGTTACTAACCACATGATGTATTTTGTAATAACTGTTGGAAATAAACCATTTAAAAAAAGACTAACCCATAGGTTAGCTTTGGCAGTAAGTACATGCGGAGGAGGCGCAGCTTCTGCTGTGGCTTCAATGGAGCCTTGGTAACGCGAGCTAGCGCTCTACCAAGGTCCACACGGCTGGCAGTAATAGTGGCCACCCCCATGAAGTCGACTCCAAGGTACCGCCAAACCTCCAACACGGATCGAGATGGAATGGGGGATCTTGAACACTGTAGCTCCACCAGAGATGCGCTTTCACATCCAGATCAGGATGAGTCGGACCTAGAGTCCGAATAACTTCTTACAACTTTTTTCTACATTTTCTTAATTTTATCTCACAGGATTGAGGACAGACAATTAATTGTATTGTATTAGTATTAAAATTTTATTAACAATGTAAATAAAATTCACTTTTTAAAACCAATGTGTTGAAAACTCTATAGTATGAATAAAATGCATACTTACTATAGAGAGTGAATTCATGAACTATTGCTAAGCTACTGTTTATTATATTCGTTCATAGTAGATTACTATCAATCCAGGGGCCATGAATTTCATCTACACCCCAACCCGAACAATCCCTGAAAATGTCATCTAATTTGGGTGGAAATTGTTGAAGTTGTGGCTGTTACTAGGATGTCACGTTTGCGCATGCACAGAGGGTACTATCAATCCGGGGGTGATGAAACTCATAGGGGACCATCTACACCCCAATCCGAACAATCTCTGAAAATATCATCAACTTCGGATGGACATTGTAGAAGTTATGGCTGTTTCAAGGATTTCTCTTTTGCGCATTCGCAGAGTATACTATCAATCCGGGGATGATGAAACTCATAGGGGACCATCTACACCCCAATCGAAACAATCCCTGCAAATTTCATCGAATTCGGATGGAAATTGTAGAATTTATGGCTATTGCAAGGATTTCCCGTTTGCGGACCCACTCCACCAAAACCACGAATCTGCGTTTTTTAGGACATTGTGAGGTCATCTAGGTTGTTCATGGATTGATGGAGTGAAACCTATTTATACTTATTCTGTCATGTTGTAAGGTAAGGAAAACAGTGCAACAATCGAAGTATTGCTAGTCCGTAACGATAATAAGTTGCGGAGTAACTTTGGAAGCCTCTACTGAAAAACAATAAATTTTCAGTTTAGCGGTTTTGGCAGAGGATAGTTTTAAAGTTTCGTGGTTTTGGCAGGGGAGCGACGATATCACCAGTGAGTTACTCAACAATCACAATGAGACCCTCTGGAATGATAGGCATCATATTTATGAGTACAAGTTCCCGAAAAACTCAGATAGTTTATTTTGGAATTATTTGTGTAGTTGAAACAATTCACAAACATTTCGTCCTTCCTGTTACACACCTCATTCAGAACACGAGCCACCTAGTTGGGTTATATTTTTTATACGGCAGAAGATACATTATGCAGTACAAATGAGTATAGAAGTATTCGCATTATTCAAAAAATGTACAATAATCACAAATAATCATGAAAATATAATGTTCAAATAATAATAATAATAATGTTGAAAAATTACAAGTTTTACCTACACCGTAACACGATGAAAGTTAAACATGAGCAATATATCTACTATTTTATACAAATTCATTCAATTTCAGTAGTTGATAGATCAGAGATTACCGGAAATGAACGGCTATTGTGGGTTTGAATTTGGTGTTTCTGGCCTCAGAATCGGATTCAGCAGGCTCGAAAACCTCTGTACGCCAATTTTTAGCTCAGAAATCCAAATAGTTTAGAAGACACGAACGTTGAAGAGTGTAGAGAGTGCTCTTGTTGTGTCTTTCAACATTAACTTCCCTTGATCGAGGGTTGATCTTCCGACTTTCCGACTAAACTACAATAACCTGAGTCGGGATCTCTCCCAAGGAGCTAAGCATGCGGAGAGGTAGCAGTACAAAGTGTAGAACTCTGACGTCAATTTTTCATCCCCTGTTTCATCTACTTCCTGTATTTCCGACCCATCATATTGCATTATAATCTGGAAGAAAAAATAGAGGAACTCCCCCCCGCTAAAAATGCGTTGTTTTATGTTTCCAGTCTCTCGACGGATTCGCATTCGCCTTGGGAGCCGATGGACGATTTCTCTACATATCCGAAACTGTGTCAATTTACCTTGGCCTATCACAAGTAAGTTCAGCAAGTCCCATGTTTTACATTTTTCTATTTTTTCCCTTCTACTCCCAAGTAGCAATCTTTGATTCACTGACTGTTCGTATTGGGCACTAGATGGGTCCTCAATGTCCGATGGTAGATTGCAGGGTCCCCAGCCTCAGTATGAGGCTGTTTGTCGTTTTGTTTGGTTAATGAAGAAATTACAGTTATTTTAATCGTTTAATCGTTTAATTTTAATAGTTATTTTAATTAGTTGAATCATTCATCATTCCGTCATTAAATATGACAGTTTTATAACTCTGCATGTATGATGTGTTCGTATTCCAAAATCGTTGAACCCACGAACTTTTACCGTCCTTCACATTTGTAAGATATTTTTCAAATAAATAGGGTGTTTTTTTTTAAATAATAAAAGCCCTTTGTTGCTTCGAATCACTTTTATTTGCGGAGAACTTCTGACAAGCCTCTGGTTGTCATTGTCAATCAATCAGTAGGAGGACTAGATTCCTTTGTAGCACAAGTAGCCACTGACATGCTCATAACATATGATATTTTTCGCACTGCAAAACTAGCGCTATGAGCTTAGGTAATCAATATAAAAGGTGAGTATCAATATTGATGATCTAATAATCAGGGACCTCGTAAATTCTGCCTGAGCTCTAGTCAAACTCACAGCTGGCAATATTTGAGACAAGAAACACAGAACCAAATTTGTTCGGTAATATCTTGCTATGATCACGTGATAGAGGACATTTTTTCCTTGAAAAAGTGGTTTTTCACTGATTCCACTACCTCGGTGCTCCCAGAGAAGTTGAAATTCACGATAACTTTTATTACCACAGCTGTGAGTACATAATAAGATTTTTGATTTTTTCGTGTTTTCGACCTTGCGGCACATAGAACGGTCATAACTTTTTCGTTTCCCTTGCAAATTCAAATCTGATTACACCGAAGAAAACAACTTTAAATTTACCAAATAATGAGCTCTCAGCCAGTTCAGAGCAACCGTACACTAAGGTGGTCTTTCTACTTCGAAAATGAAAAGTAGCTATTTCCGTTTTCAAAATATTTTGGTGATTTTTTTCCCTGCTAAAACAGGGTCTTTTTCGTAGACCCTTAAAAGCTTGAAACATACTCCATTTCAACAGGTTCCCAAAATTAATCCTTTTTATAGGTTAAATATAACATTTAATGAGAGAAATGGTGTTTAAGTGCGAAAAAAAGTGTTATTTCAGCGAAAATTGAGGGTTTTTTTTTACCATTTCAAGTGTAAAAGATGCATTTTAAACGGTATTTGTTAATTGGTTTCGGGACACCATGTTCTGTTTTCGACCATTGAATGAATATTGTAAGGGATACGTTTGTGATTATAAATCTCTATACCGACGTTTCGGCCGTTTATTCATCTTCTTCAGGGAGGTGTAAGTTTGAAGAACAGGAGTTGAAGTATGCAAGTTGTAAGTCAAATTAAAGTGCTTAGTGCGGGGAAAGTGCCATGGAGTTGCTCGAGTTGGGCATCTCGGCAGGAGTAGGTGCTCTCCTCTAAACTGTTGGTTGTTTTACAGGGGGCACTTCCTTTCTTCCCTCTCCAGCATCTCCACCTTCCTCATATTCCCTCATCCTTAGAGCCGCATTATTTTTTCCCCCTAATTATGTACCAATTCCGCCTTTGATCGTATTTTCAAAAAAATTATAAATAAATAAATAAAATAATGGAAATAATAACTTTTGTGATAAAGAACATGCAGACTGGTCCAATTCTCAACTCAATAACCACAATCCTCATACCTGTAAAATACGTCCAATATTTGTTCCCTTTTTTCTTCCCTTATAAAACGGAAGACGAAAAATTCCAAAATGGCCGTAATTGTCGCCTCCAAAGATCCCGTGGAAAAGCCGAGAACTTAAGATTCTTGACACGAAAGCCCCCCTCTTCGTCACAACACCAGACTTCCACTCTTTTGTGAATGGCTAAGAGACCTCTTCGCTTCTCATGTTGTATTCAATGAACGTATCCTCCCCCAAACCAGACTTATAATATCTTTATTTCACCTTTTTCTCGTCGGGTTTGAGGAAGACGAAAATTGTGATATTCAAAATCGGGAACCACGAAGTACGAAAGACAGGAGACAAAAAACAGTATAAAAACGAGGCTTTGAGGGAAGATTTTGTATTATGTATTCAAAAGATAAAAAAGATAAAAATCTCCGGGCGCATTTCCGCTCAAGGGTTGAAAGGATGGTTGGGTACGTACAGAAAGACAGGTCTGGTAATCTATTGTGCGCGTTGTCACACGCGGTGCACATACGAATGAATTTGAGATGAAACAATGGGCTGGTTGTATAGTTGTGTTTAACTTCGGTTCATTTGGATGTACAAAAATATCGTACTACACATAAAGTCCCCTTTTGCGAGTTCTTAATTTGATTTGGAAATTCTCAAACTGATTTGAAAATTTCTTAATTTGATTTCTAAATTTCTAAATTTTTTGGATTTGGAAAATTCTCAATTTTTTCATTTGGAAAATTCTCAATTTTTTTCATTTGGAAAATTTTCAAATTGATTTGGAAAGTTTTCAATTTGATTTGGAAATTTCTCTATTTAATTGTTTAATTTCTCAATTTTTTTAATTTGGAAAACTCTCAAATTGATTTAGAAATTTCTCAATTTGATTTTTTTTAAATCAAATTCTCTAATTGATTCAGGAAGTTTTCAATTTGATTTGTAAATTTCTTAATTTGATCTGGAAAATTCTCAATCTGACTTGGAAAACCTATATAACAGCCATAACTTCTACATTTTTCACCCGATTTTGATGTAATTTTCAGGGATTGATATTGCTGTGTAGATGGTCCCCTATGAGGGTAATGCAAGGTGCTTAGAGATTAATGTTTTGAGATTAGCTACTGTGCATCGAATTATCTATACAACCGGGTTATACAGGGTGTCTACAAAACAGTTGTAAGGAATTCAAGGGGTCGATTCTACAACTAATTTCCAACAAAAAAAGTGTCTCTTAGAATTTTGTTTTTAAACGTCTCTTTAACCGACTATTTTCACTTTTAAGTTTTTTTCGTGTTTTCGACCTTACACCATTAAAACGGTCATAACTCTTTTAAATTACACTCAAAAATTGAAAATAAGGATACCGTTGGAAAGAGCGTCAAATTTCCTATCTCCCTGATACCAAATAACAAATTTTCAGTTGAATTACACGAGGAATAAAGCAACCTAAAAAGTGAACTTAGTAAATTTTCGAAAAATTCCCGTTTTTTAACGCCTATAAATCTCCAAATATTACCAGGTAAAGTTCTGTTGCCGGAAAGCCTAAAAACTGCGCCAGAATCTCAGCTTTCCAATGGTATAATCAAAACATATTCTACAACCGAATTTAGGGGAGAAATTCGTGTTTGAACGCGGAAAAACGTGCATTTTTTCAACGAAATCGGCACTCCGCCTAGTCGATTTGAGGGGTCGAACGACAGCAGTGGGTGGGCCGGCGCCGCAGTAGACCGCGAGGCCTCCGGAAACAGGAGGCCAGAGCGCCGATTTCGTTGAAAAACGCTGCAAATTATTACACAACGGTTTATTATTTTTATATAGATCACTCGTCTACAAAATCACCAACCATCCAATTTGAAGAAAAAAAGAAAAAAAAATCAAAAATTTTTTTTTTTTAATAAAAAAAAACAAAATCACCAACCATCGATCGCATTTTGGTCAGCTAAAATTTGAACGGAGATTAGGCCTCTTTTGCGATTCACACTCGTGTTTTGATTTATATATATATATTTCAATATAAACCCTTAAATTTTCGTAGGGAGCAAACGGTTTGTCCTACAGAGCTCCGCGTGGTCTCAAAAAATTCTACAAATTCCATAGAATCTTACATTGAAGGAAAAACAATACCTTTATATCGAAAATTTTTGAGTTAGGGCGTTTTCAAAATTTTAAAATTGATTTTGGAACCCTTAGGAGTGACCTACATCAACCAAAAGCTTCGGGGCACAACTAGACCCCAAATGGAGCCTACATACCAAATTTCATCAAAATCGGTCAATGCTAAGTGGCAAAAGTGCCGCGTACGGCGTACGGCGGACGGACGGCCAAATTTTTATTCGATATTTGGATTCTACGTACCTTGAAACGTAAACCATCAAATTTTGAGGGGGTGTTAAAATTTTTTTTTCTTGGTCGATTCCAAAGGTTCATTATTGAAAATAATAAACCAAAATGCACGTTTTTCCGCGTTCAAACACGAATTTCTCCCCTAAATACGGTTGTAGAATATGTTTTGATTATATCATTGGAAAGCTGAGATTCTGGCGCAGTTTTTAGGCTTTCCGGCAACAGAACTTTACCTGGTAATATTTGGAGATTTATAGGCGTTGAAAAACGGGAATTTTTCGAAAATTTACTAAGTTCACTTTTTAGGTTGCTTTATTCCTGGTGTAATTCAACTGAAAATTTGTTATTTGGTATCAGGGAGATAGGAAATTTGACGCTCTTTCCAACGGTATCCTTATTTTCAATTTTTGAGTGTAATTTAAGAGAGTTATGACCGTTTTAATGGTGTAAGGTCGAAAACACGAAAAAAACTTAAAAGTGAAAAAAGTCGGTTAAAGAGGCGTTTGAAAAAAAATTCTAAGAGACACTTTTTGTTGGAAATTAGTTGTAGAATCGACGCCTTGAATTCCTTAAAGCTGTTTTGTAGACACCCTGTATAGATACGAGGGCGCTATGTGCCACATCCACTTGGCATACGGTCAAACCGTCAAACTTTTACCCCAACGGGGGTAACTTTACCCCAAAAAGTGAGAATTCTCTGGGATGTGGAGAAACACAATAGCTAACTTTTATCAAAGTTCTACCACGCTTACGTCACAATTGAAGATTCTCACTTTTTGGGGTAAAGTTACCTCCGTTGGGGTAAAGTTTGACGGTTTGACGGTACTTTTTTTGCAAAAAGAGATGTTAGTATGTTATATTTTGGGTTTAATTGTATAAATTCCAGGATTTTCCGCCGAAGGCGATCTACTTGGGTTTTATCGGTAGAGTTTGGTAAGGGATGTAAAAGGAATGTAAAACTGAGATGATCTGCGCTGGATGATGTGGCGATGGCGAGGGTTGTTATTGAACAACACCGTATGTCCTATTGTTTTAAATAGCTCTCAAGGGGTGTACGCTTTCAAGGGTGAAGCGTTGAAGGGAAAACCCGAGGTAGCGCCGGAGCGCGGGGCGGAAGGAGGGGGAAACGTGGCGGAGGGGCGGGCGGGGGGCGTACGTGCCGTGAGCTAGGAGGAGATTCCCGTCACGTCGGGGGCGGGTTCGTGAGCAGCCTCCCGAATTCGGCCGTAGCCGCCTCCACCGCCTCCACCTCTCGGGGCAATCAATACCGCAGAGGTGCGCAGCCACCTCCCCGCCTCCTCGAAACTACACCAATGGACATGAGAACTGCCCTTCAAATAGACCATCACCCCTGCGTCACTTTCTTCTCCTCCAAATTTCATAATTTATTTATTAAATTCAATCTTACTGCCAAAACACCCAAAAATTGCACCAATTAGCGAAGATAATACCCCAGGGATCTGACTGTGGAGTTTATCGCCTGCAGAGGATCCAAATTTCAAGTCTTTTCCACCGAAAAGTCAATCAGTCGATAAACTTTATCAAAATATGGAAAATACAAATTGGGAAACTTTTGATAATAAAGAGTTAATTCGGAATACATCCAAAATTTCAAAACTGTTATAATTTTTGAAATATTCGTGGTTTTAATGGAAATGTCTAACTTTTGCGAGGTAATCAAGGTAACCATAAAATGTGATCAATGATTCTAAATTTCAGAACTGCTCTTCAAGTAGGCCGTCATCCTTGAATAGTTTTCTCCTCCTCAAAATTCCGTCAGATATTTACAAATTCATGAACCATTCAATCACACTCTCAAAAACACCCAAAATTCCAAAAATAATTGTAGGATTGTCAGATATTTACAAATTTATTCAATTCATGCATTGAATTCATATTTACAAATTCATTTTTCATTTATTTACAAATCCATTTACAAATTTCCGTCAGATATTTACAAATTCATGAACCATTCAATCACACTCTCAAAAACACCCAAAAATTCCTACAATAATTGTAGGATAGTAAGATATTTACAAAGTTATTCAATTCATGCATTAAATTCATATTTACAAATTTACATATATATATTTACATATATATATTTACATATTTACAAATTCATTTTTCATTTATTTACAAATCCATTTACAAATTTCCGTCAGATATTTACAAATTCATGAATCATTCGATGGCACTGTCGAAACACCCAAAAATTCCAACAATAATTGTAGGATTGTTAGACATTTACAGATTAATTTTACAAATTTATTCAATTCATGCATTAAATTCATATTTACAAATTCATTTTTCATTTATTTACAAGTTTTTGTCGGAAATTTACAAATTTATAAACCATTCAATCACACTGGCAAAAACACCTAAACATTCCAACAACAATTGTAGGATTAGAATAATTGTTCCCTAATTATTAGGAAAAATAATACCTAGGGATCCCTGGGGTAATACTAGGGATATTAAAAGAAATATTGAAAAATCGGGTATTCTCTGAACATATTCCTCCCTTCGCCCCACTCGAATGAGCCTTATTTTCAGTAAATAACCCCTTTAGCGTGATTTTTTACGAACTCAGCTCCTGTGAAAACTTTTGATGCGTGATGAGCTGAAAGCAAATTTAATGCTGTCCATTAATCTCAAATTTGAATTTACTGAGTAAATAACAGGAATCATAGCAGTTTTAATGACATAGGGTCAACAACGTTTAAAAACGTCTGCCAAGTTGGGTGGGCAGTATAGCTTCCTCACTCATTGTAACATGGACGTATAGAATCAGTTGGCGAAAAAATTATGATTCAAAGAGTTATTGAATACCAAAATATTGGCGATAATATACGGGATAGGGTTGCAGGTATTAATGTTTATAATATTTTTATAATTTTTATAAGGTATTATAGTTTATAATATTTTGTATTTTCAACGTAGAATTTTATTTAGCGGTCCACCGTCTAGGACCTAAACCACACAATCCCTGAAAATTTCATCGAAATTGGTTGAATAGTTGCGGAGTTTTGGTTGTAACAATAAATTTAAAGTTCGCGCATGCGCAGCGGCTATTGCTTGACCAATTTGATTGAAACTTATAGGGTGTCTCTTAGAAGTTAGTCCCTAACTAACCTCCAAATTTGAGCAAAATCGGTTCATTAGAAACCGAGAAACCGAGGTTCCAGGAAATTCACGTTTGCGCATGCGCACTCGCTCCTATTGGTCCGAAGGTGCTGAAATTGATAGGGGACCGTCTAGGACCTAACCCGCACAATCCCTGAAAATTTCATCAAAATCGGACCACAGGTTAGTATAGTTTTGCCCGGGACAAGGATTGACCACAGACAGACCGACAGACAGACAGACAGACAGACAGACAGACCGACAGACAGACAGACAGACACGGAACCAAAATTGTTCGGGAAGCTCTAAAACGCAAAAAGCAAGTGGAAATTTTGATTTTGGAGGACTTTTTTTTTCACTTTTTTCACGAATACAAAGCTTTCCTACCTTCGGTAGTGAAGCAAAATCTGAAAATTGAAAAAAAAAAAAAAAAAAAAAAAACTGGAAAAACAAGGGGTTAAAACAAAGTGGGTAGGACATACAATTATGAGGTTTTCCGCGGATTTGGATTCAGAATGGTCTAAAACGGATCAGTACGTGGTAATTTTTCTCCGTTGAGTAATGTCCTCCTTCACCTCAAGTCTTGTTGTGGGCCAACCTGAAAAAATGCTATTTTTTCAGTAATAGAATCGAGTGTCACCATTCGATTCAGCGTGAAAAATTACGAAGAAACAAACCTCACAGCTCTCATGCCCAGTTTAGTATATAATATTAAAATGTGAAGTGCTCGTAGGTAGATATTATAGAATGATATATATAAAATAATTAGAGAACGACCTGCTGCGGCAAATTCAAAAGACATAATGTATTTTTCAATTCGTGGTTGAACGGGTGTTAAATATGAAGGGTGGTGTTGTGATGGTAACCAAAATATCATAGTTTTTATTAGAGACTTCAACATAAAGTAATAAAATCCTATAATTTTCAAAACCTACTATAACGCAAAAAAAATATTGTTTTTTGCATTTCAACTTCATTATTTTTGATCATTATTTAGATTCTCTTAATTATTTACGATTTGATCATACAGATATACATCCTTATTCTAATTTTGTATTGTAGAATAAATTTTTTTTATTGTAGAATAAATTATTTTATGGAGATAATAATTATTCTATATGGGATGTGCTTCTCTTATCTTGTTAATTCCTCCACAAACAACTATTGTATTTCACTAGTATTCAGGTAAATTTCACATTTCAACGAATGGTTCCGAGTCTACCAAGGTAGCGGAAGCTTTCTTTTCACTTTCCAAGGTTGAGAAAAAAAGGTTCTCCAAAATCAAAATTTCAACTCGCGTCTTGCGTTTTATACCTTTCTGAACAATTTTGGTTTCGTGTCTGTCTGAGTGTCTTTCATGAAATCCTTGTAACGCGCATAACTATACGAAGTTATTGTCCGATTTCGATGAAATTTGCAGGGGTTGTTGGCTGGCGCGTAGACGGTCCCCTATGAAAATCATCACCCCCGGACTGATAGTAGCCGCTGCATATGCGCAAACGTGAATTCCTTGCAACATCCATAACTTCTACATTTCTCATCCGATTTCGATGAAATTTGCAGGGAATATGCAAATTCGGTTGTAGATGGTCCCCTATCAAATAATTGTCCCCAGACTGGTGGTAGCCACTGCCTATGTCCAAACGTCAATTCCTTGTAACATCCATAACTTCTACATTTTTCATCCGATTTCGACGAAAGTTCTCAGGATTGTTCAGATTGGCGTGTAGATGGTCCCCTATGAGGGTAGTGGAAGGTACTTAGAGATTGATGTTTTGAGAATAACTACTATCCATCGGATCATCTATACAAGCTATGTGCTACACCCACTTGGCAGACGTTTTTTAGTAATGATGGTTTGTGGACGGCGCAAGGGTTTTCCTCCCCTTCAATACCTCAAGGTCGTGCGTTTTTTGCCTACCTGCGCCCCTACGTTCGGATCTCATATTGGGTTTATTCTATCGATTCTAAGTTATGTTGGGTTTCACTTATCCAATTACTAATAACTAATAACTAATGAGAAGTAAAAACATTCTACTCTTGGAATATTATATTCGGTTGATAATTTCCAGTTAATTAGTGATCGTGATAGTAGCGGAATTGTGAATTGCGATTACAAAATACAATCAATTGTCGGTTGATTCAACAACTGTAGAGAAGCTCAGCTGAGAAGATATCATAGAAGCTGTCTGATAGGAAGCTGTAGATACCTAACTCACGGCATCTCCCTTTCCTTAGCGAACTAACAAAGCTGTGAATTGTTGAGTCTGATCTGTAGGTTGAGTGACTTATCCTTCGGCTGCCGCGGTTTGGTCAGGAGTGGAATTCCTTTGGTGTTGTAGGAACTTCCTCAAGAACCAATAATTCTTCCTGTATTGCCTCCTGTTTCTATCATCTAACGAACGATCTAAGCTGTGGTCCACTTCTTATCGCAGGCTGCCAATCCTTCGGTTTTTCCGTGCATAATACTTCTTCCCTTTCAGAGAAATCAGGTGTTGATTTCTCTTAAGTTGATTTGCGTGTAATTTGCTTTTAATTTTCTGCTCTTATGGTCTAGAATTAAGAGGTCTAGAATAATATATTCACGCTTTGTTCCAGTAGGTATGATTGTTTATTGATTTCTTAAAGGTTCAAACGGTAATAGGAAAGAAACAGATTAAAACGCTGCAAATTATTACACAACGGTTTATTATTTTTATTTATGTATGGATCACTCGTCAGCAGAGCCACCAACCATCCAACATGAAGAAAAACATCGATCGCATTTCGGTCAGCTAAAATTTGAACGGAGAACAAATGAACGGGCCTCTTTTGCGATTCACACTCGTGTTTCTGATTTATCGTACGTAAAACCTTTAAATTCTCGTAGGGATCGAAGGGTTTGTCCTACAAAGCTCCTCGTGGTCTCAAAAAATTCTAAAAATTCTATAGAATCCTAAATTGAAGGAAAAACAGTACCTTTATATAAAAATATTTTGATTTAGGGCGTTTTCAAAATTTCAAAATTCATTTTGGAACCCTTAAAAGTGACCTACATCAACCAAAATCTTCGGGGCACAACTAGACCCCAAATGGAGCCTACATACCAAATTTCATCAAAATCGGTCAATGCTAAGTGGCAGAAGTGCCGCGTACGGCGGACGGACGGCCAAATTTGTATTCGATTTTTGGATTCTACGTACCTTGAAACGTAAACCATCAAATATTGAGGGGGTGTTAAAAATTTTTTTTTTCTTGGTCGATTCCAAAGGTTCATTATTGAAAATAATAAACCAAAAATGATATCTCAACTTTTTTGATTTTTTGAGGAGGTCAATCCTCACTTGCTGGGTAATAATGAATATTGTTATGTCTGCGTGTCGGCGAGTGAAGGAGCTGACCTTCTCGCTGCGGCGTTTGTTTCTTCTTTAACTCCTACTCAACTAAGAGAGTGTTCCCTAGCCTAACATGAAGTGCTGTCGCATCGGCGGTTCATAACCACACCGAGGTGCTAAGCACTGTGAAGGCGGCTAGCCCGTCAGTCTCGGCGGTTCATAACCACACCGACGGAAAGACGGGATATTTACCTAGTGAGCCTAGTACTTCGAGGAGATTCTTGTTTGAGGAGAAGGTTTGAGAGCGAAATGATAAAGACGATAGACTTGACTAGATTGGCATGAGGAAGCATCCCTGAGTGAGCTTATATACTCATTCCATTAGCTCGGGAGAGAGAGAGGTGGAAGGGTGACGTCATGACGGTGTATCCCCCGTACCTCGTCTCTCCCTAGTGGGTGGTGAGTCACTCAGGTATCCTTCCGGTAGCTTCTTTATTTAAGAACTATTACTTGATGAAATGTGGGTCATTACATAGGTCCCCCTAGTTCTTAACATACAGAAGGTTGTTATGTTTGATGACAACGCATGTAGCGTTGTGACATGAAAATTTACAATCTTGAATTCATGAATTTGTATGAAACTGAAGGTTCATGTGAAGCGAATGTTAATGTTTATTTTCAGGGTTTGTTGCATTGAAAATGTCAATTTATATCCTGCGGTGATGTTGATTGCGCGTATGTTGTCGTTGATAATAGTGATGTCGATTCGTATAGCTGCTGCTATACCGGACGGTGGCCTCCTCTGGCCCACATAACGTGAGGCGCAGTGACGCCTCGTGGAGAGGCCGAAACGCATTCTCCTTCTGGAGAATGCTAATGATATTGATAAAAATTGCCCGGACCGAACTTTTTGGGATTTGACAGAAGAAGGGCCCGCACGACGGCGGTAGTTCGGCCCGGGACTTGGGTGGGAGGAAATAGGGGTAGAGGAGAGGAATTTCAGGATGGCCTCGTCGATCATTTGATTATATGCGGAGATCTCCCCTATTTCCTCCAGTTGATGGTGGGTAGCACGTCGCGGCATATTTTCTTCGCGACGGCTCCCGTTTGTTAAATTGTTGTTTTGCGCCGTTTGTTGGCTTTGTTTCGCGGTATGGCGTGCATGATTGTAGCCGGGGTGATTTGGTGATTTCGGCATATGTCCGTCCGTCCTTTTTGTAGAAGTCGGCGGCCGTACAGGTCTGGTAGGTTTCCTGACGAACGGAGAACAGTCGTTGGGCGGTTTTCTTTCGTCCGCTGGTGTTTGAGGGGTGCTCATCGTAGCTTGTGCGTCTCAGTGTATCGCCGAGTAGATGTGTCCTCTTGGGAGTTATAGTTTCGAGTGGTACCGTTTCGTTGTGTTCTGGGGGTACCTCAGTTTCGACTGGAGTGGGGGTGAAACCGTAAGCTGGTCGGCATCGACTCAAAGAAACGGTCATTTTTGACCCACTTACGAGGATTGTCGCTGTTTTCCCGTCGGTCTTGATGACGTCGTAGGGCCCTGAATACAAGGGTTTTAAACCTTTCTTGAGGGTTTCCTCGCGCAGGTACATTTTTCGAGTTGTGTGGAAGGCTTCCGGAAACGGTCGGTTGACGCTCGTAGTTGTCTTGGACTCTTTTTCAGATGACAACTCGGTAGGTAGAGGGCTGAATAAATCGGCGGGTAGTCGAAGCGGGGATCGAAATGTGCGTTCCGCCGCACTGTAGCCGTCCGAATAGCGCACCGTTGTTCGGAGACCCAGAAGGATCGTTGGTAGATCTTTCGACCAAGATGAGGAAGTGGCTGCTGTACGTAATGCATTTTTAAGGTCGCGATGCCATCGTTCTACTTTACCATTTGATTCGGGGTGGTAAGCGGTTGTTCGGTTTCGCTGTATTCCGAATTTTCGTAGAAATTCTGAAAATTCCGCGCTTTCAAATTGTCTCCCCTGGTCCGTTGTAATGAGAAGAGGGCATCCGTATCTGGCGATCCAAGTGTTGATGATGTTGTCGATTATTGCCTTGGATGTTATTGTGCGCATTGGTACACATTCTGGCCAGCTTGTATTCCTGTCTATCATGGTTAGTAGGTACTTATAGCCCTCAGAGGGTGCAAGTGGTCCTACGAGATCTAAATGAATGTGATCGAACTGTAAACTGTGTTCGAATTGTTCTGGTGTCGTTTTGGGATGCCGAAATTCTTTAAATTTGGCGCAGCGGTCGCAGGCTTGAACCCATTTGCGCAAGTCGGTATTCATTTTCGGCCAAAACGCACGTGTCCGAATTATATCTCTTGTGGCCCTTATTCCCGGGTGGCTTAGGGAATGGTAATGCTGAAATATAGATTTCCGGAGTTTTATTGGAATGTACGGGCGTGGTTGATTTCCCGATACATCACACCATAGTTTGGTGGAGGATGAGGGAATTATTGTTTCTTCTAATCTTTCGTTTTCGATTAGTTTTTGTAACTCGAATGATTTGTCTTGTTGTTGTTCGAGTGCGATTGTACGTCCCGTGGGGAATTCCGTGAGTTCATTGAGTTCGGGAGTAGACGGTCGAGATAGAGCGTCGGCTACTATATTCGATGTTCCCGGTGTATATCGGATGTCCGTAGTAAATTGGCTGATGAACTCCATTTGGCGTAGGCGTCTTGGTGAGGCTGTTTTTCTGTCTTGGTGCAAGGAAGTTGTGAGGGGTTTGTGGTCCGTAATGACACAAAATTCCCGGCCTTCTATGAAGTCGCGGAAATGTTTAATGCCTTCGAAGATAGCGAGGAGTTCTCTATCGAAGGTTGAGTACTTCATCTGAGCTGAGGTCAAAGTTTTTGAAAAAAATCCTAGAGGACTGATTTTTCCGTTGACCTCTTGTTGAAGCACCGCCCCTATTCCTACTTCCGATGCGTCTGTTGTGAGAGATAACCTGCCCTTAGGTGAAGGGTGAGCCAAGAGTGCCGCTGTTTGTAGATCCGATTTGCATTGTTTGAATGCTAATCGGCGTTGCTCCGTCCATTCTATAGGGCGCTTGTCCTTTTTCTTCGAAGGTTGTGGAATAGCTTCGACTAAAGGTTGTTGGTGAATGGCGGCGTGTGGAATGTGCCGACGATAAAAGTTCAGCATTCCTAAAAAACGGCGTAAATCCGTTACTGATGTAGGTAGCGGAAATGTGGTTAAATTATCCACTTTTTTGGGAAGTGGTTTAATGCCGTCTTTGTTGACGAGATGGCCGAGGCATACGACCTCGGATTTGGCCATAACGCATTTTTCTTTATTGACTGTAAGGCCTTCCGCTGCGAAGATGTCCAGTACTTTTTGAACGTGACGTTTGTGTTCGTTGATTGATGTGGAAGCTATTAGAATATCGTCGAGAAAGCAGAACACGAAGTTGAGACCTCTGAGTATTTGGTCCATGTACCTTTGCCATGATTGAGCGGCGTTCTTGAGCCCGAAGTTCATTTTTCGGTATTCATATAGGCCAAACGGTGTAATTATGGCTGTTTTGGGTATGTCCGCTGGGTTGACGTCTATATGGTGGAATGCTCGCGATATATCTAATGTTGTGAACACAGAACATCCGTGAAGGTGTGATGAGAAATCCCGTAGGTGAGGAACGGCGTATCGGTCACCGATAGTGCGTTCGTTCAGTCTTCTATAATCCCCACAGAAGCGCCATGTCCCGTTAGGTTTCGGAACGGCGTGTAAGGGGCTCGCCCACGGAGATTTCGATGGCTGTATGATTCCGTCTTTAAGGAGTTGATCGAAACTCTCCTTAGTCTGACGAAGTTGTTCTGGATGAAGGCGTCTGCTTTTAGCTGTGACGGGAGGGCCTTTAGTCTCGATGTAATGTTTCACCGATGAGAGAAGTGAGGACGGTCGCTGTGCTGGTTTATATCGCGCCAGCATGTTTGAAAAGGCCGGAGGGGTAGCTTCTGTTGAGACTCCGGTGTTGACCGTGTTTACGTATCCCTGAATTGGGCGTCGTGAATGTGGGTTGTATAATTGTCTGTTTTTGAGATCGACGTGAAGTCCGAAATAACTCAAAAAGTCTGCGCCGATGATCGGACGTTTTACGTCGGCGACTATGAAAACCCATTCGTATGCCTCGTTCTCTAGAATTACTTTCGTACGATATTGTCCGTACGTTGATATGGCGGTACCATTTGCTGCGAAGAGAAGTTGATCGTGAGTTCTCCTTTTCCAGTTGAGAAGGTTGTTGGGAATGATTGAAATGCTTGCTCCTGTGTCTATGAGGAAGGGGATGTTGTTCTTCCGGCATTTGACGAAAAGTCTGTTGGAAATGTCGGTGTAAGAGGTGCCCGCCTTGTTATCAGGCGGGCCTCCTAGTTTTCCTGCCAGGACACAGTTTTGAAAGAGCATGGTTTTGAACATTTCAACGCCTTCTTTTTAAAGGTGAAATGGTACCAGCAGAGTCCTCCTTTCCGCGCCGGGGATGGTGATCGGCTGCGCGGACGTTGTCTTTCCGGCTTTTTAACACGAGAGGGTGGCTTACGATCGACCGTTTCGGTGTGCGGTGTAGGATCGATCTGATGTACGGATGTTGTGCTCCGTATCTCGTGAGCTGCGTCGGCGATTGGTGCGAGGAACTCCGCATCTTTCGTCATCCACGGAGCGATGGTGGTTTGCACTTCTACTGGAAGGGCCTTTATCCAGAAGGCTTTAGTGAGGTCTTGCGGCATAAGGTCCCCCAGTTGGTGCTTCATCTTCCGAAGGAGTTGGGAAGGTTTTTGGTCCCCCAGGTGTTGTTGTTGGGTGAGGGCCGTGATCCGTTGATGACGAGAGGGCTCGAAGATGTCAATGAGCCTAGCCTTGAGGTCGTCATAAGGCGTGACGAGTTGAGCCGCTGAGAGGTCTGCCGTTTGTACTGCTACATCGTAGGGAAGCAGAGGGAGCGTCCGGGTGAATCTGGCCCTTTGAGTGTTGATGTGTGCGCCGGTGTAAGCTGCATCGAGTTGAAGGAACCAGAGGCGTGGGTCGTCCCTGTAGAACGGTGGTAGTGTCAAGGGTATTGACACTTTGGCGGCTTCTGCGAAGTCAGGCTGCGGCGGTGGCGCGGGAACTCCGTTGTCGTCCATCTCTTGTGCCGAATAGGAAGTTAAAAACGTGCGGGGTCACCACTGTTATGTCTGCGTGTCGGCGAGTGAAGGAGCTGACCTTCTCGCTGCGGCGTTTGTTTCTTCTTTAACTCCTACTCAACTAAGAGAGTGTTCCCTAGCCTAACATGAAGTGCTGTCGCATCGGCGGTTCATAACCACACCGAGGTGCTAAGCACTGTGAAGGCGGCTAGCCCGTCAGTCTCGGCGGTTCATAACCACACCGACGGAAAGACGGGATATTTACCTAGTGAGCCTAGTACTTCGAGGAGATTCTTGTTTGAGGAGAAGGTTTGAGAGCGAAATGATAAAGACGATAGACTTGACTAGATTGGCATGAGGAAGCATCCCTGAGTGAGCTTATATACTCATTCCATTAGCTCGGGAGAGAGAGAGGTGGAAGGGTGACGTCATGTCGGTGTATCCCCCGTACCTCGTCTCTCCCTAGTGGGTGGTGAGTCACTCAGGTATCCTTCCGGTAGCTTCTTTATTTAAGAACTATTACTTGATGAAATGTGGGTCATTACAAATATAATACTGGTGATAATAATGATCCGGCCAGAGGGAACGGGGGTCTAGTATAATTTCGAGACAATAGATGGTACTAGCGTCGCCCCAAACTTCATTCCAGCTAATCTAAACTTGAGTGAACATTGTTTCCAACAAATATTATCAGAGCAAGTCAAGTTGAAGAAGAATTCTGTAACATGATTTAAACAAGAAACTGAAATATTTCTTATCATTAATTTCATTACTAGTTGAATTAGGATTGTAATTCAGAAATTCCATGATTGGGTTTCTAGTGCGTGTTGAAATGATGATTTTAAGGTCTTTTTATAGCAAATTATGTCCATCATCAGGAGTTTTTGTTTGATATTATAGTTGAAAATGATGAAATTTGTACTCATGAATTATTTCCAATGTATAATTGGGGAGTTTAATTCCAAAAGGAACTAAAGACCATTTTTTATCGAAATTGAGTTAACACTTTCCTCGGGTTTTAAGGGGGTAGTTCTTCACAAAAATGCGATCGTTCTGGAGAAAAAGATGATCTATCCCCTTGAAAAACGAGGGTGCATATTCCGTTTAATTTCAAAAGGTACTATATCCAACACAATGGCTGTCTCTTATCCGTTTTGTTTCAAAAAGTACTTTATCCACTTTGTTTTCAAAAACTACTGTATCCACCTCGTTTGATTCCAAAAAATACTAAACGCCACGTTTTGTTTCAAAAAGTACTATATCCATAAATCTGATATTTCAAATCTCGTTCAAAATTATTTTAAACTTTGAACTAATTTACCTTTTTTCCAAAAATATTTATTATTATTTAGAAATATATAAAAAATAACGTCATTGGTTTATAGAACATTTTTCAGATCGCTATGGTTTTTCGCGTTTTTCTCGCATTTGACCAAAATGGATGGAGTACTTTTGGAATCAAACTCCTCAATTGCTGATAACATCTGGTCAGGCTTATAATGTGCTATAAAATGAATAAATCAGTCGGAAGGCGATAATTGAAGAGCTCGGCCGAAAAGGGGTACATGTCACTTTTTACGAAAAATTTTTTTTTGCGTCAAATTGAAGCTTGAGGTTTCCTCTACACGATTATAGAATAAAATATCGATATTTTTAACTTCATGGTTGTTTTTTTGCGATGAGAGCAAGTGAAAATGTGACGCCTCCAATAGACGAATAGGGATACATGTTCCCGTTGCTAGGACGATGAGTTACTCAAAACCCGACGACCGCCTGTTTTCTTCTCACTATCAAGCTTTCAAAGCTATCAAACGTTTTGTGTTCAAAGTCTATCAAAGTGTATTTCGTTCTATCAAACGTTTTGTGTTCAAAGTGTTTTATGTTCATTTATGGTATTTACAAATTTATTTCAACCCTTTACAAAATTATTTCAACCTTTTAGAAATTTATTCAAACCCTTTGCAAAATTATTTAAACCCTTTCGTAAAAGGTTGAAATAATTTAGTAAGGGTTTAATTATTTTGTAAAGGGTTGAAATACATTTGTAAATGCTATAATGTGTAACTGCGCCACAAATAGATAGCTTTCTTATATTATTATACGGTACGTGTTAATATATCATTAGCTTGTGGGAAATCTGATGGAACAGGGGTACATGTTCGATTTAGCTTGCGAATTCGTGACCGCATGATTGGGATTCGTTTTTTGGCTCTCCTGTAAAATTCAAAAAAGGAACATGTACCCCTTTTCGGCCGAGCTCTTCAATTATTCACAGAATAAGTGTAAAAAATGTCAATATAATGTGAAACGAATTCGCAAATGTGAAGATAATTATTATTACAATTTCCAGTGAATGCACCTGATACCACTTCCAGACTCAAAATTCACACGTTTGATATTCTTGTCATTTTCAAAGCTGAAGTCAGTAGAGCTGATTCTGCAACCAATCTAACCCAGATACTCCTGAAAAAAAAATTTTCCGAATTTCTTGAAACTTTTTATTGAAAGTTTACCTAGGAGATGCCAATAGTCAGAAAAAAAGTCTACGTCATAGATTAGATGCCTAGAACGCCTAGAATCATTGGTCCTTCCAGAAGGCCTGCAGGAGAATACAGTTGAGATTGCCGGGGATAAGTAGTACCACAAAAACAACTCTATTTGACATGATTATAATATAATGGTGAACACAAAAACAACTCTTTTTGACATGATTATATTATAATGGTGAACACATAAGAAATTCTTCACATACACACATACATAGGTAGGTATATAAAATCAAAATAATTTTGATAGAGTATATAATATCATAATTATTATGATAGAGATGATTTACGGCAAGCAGTGTCGGAGGTAAAAGGAGTGGCACCCAACAACATCAGGGTGATTGCTGCAACCTTGTCGTGTCGCGGGGTGTGGTGCGGGAAAAGTGCCACGGAGTTGCGCGAGTTGGGCATCTCAGTAGGTGTACTCCGTGGTGTCACCAGACGCGTACTGCTCGGTTCATATTTAAACTGGTGGTCATTTTATAGAGGCACTTCCCTTCATCCCTCTCTCCCACCCCCACCTTCCTCATCTTCCCTTATCCCTAGAGCTGGCGTCGGGTGAGCCCTGGGCATCCTCTTCATTATATTTGATTTATTTATTTTTATTTATGGCGTGCCCCCCCTGCGTCTTTCAGGGGAGTTTTTCTGAAATAAAATAGGTCGGTACATTGGTAGAAGATTATATTATATGAAAAAATGCCAAAAATTTATATAAATGTGGTCGCTCAACACCAATCATGATTCATAGCGTACCTTCCCATGCACTTTCCTAATATTAGGGTTTCATATGGTACGCTATAAAACATGAAACATGCAGACCGCAGTCATGTTTTATACACATTGTTGTGCATTTTTTGTTGCAATTGACACACTTCACTTGCTTCTTTTTCCCGAACACATATCCACGGGCAGATCCGCTACAAAATGGTCCATCCCATCATATCTCGCATCATTTTCGATCTTTTTTGAGCGCCTCCCCTTACGTGTAGCCTTCCTTGAGTTGGATACCAAAGCAGATGTGGCAATGCTCCTTCTGAAGGACAAATGATCAAGTTCCCCCCCCCCTCCACCCATCATTCTTATACAGTTGCCAAGCATTGTGCTCAGCCAAATCATCACCTGAGCCATAAATGGAAAATACCATTTTCCCCCCCTCTTATTGAAATTCTATACAGAGAAATGTTCTAGTCTGCTCGGTCAATTCCACCCATTCCACCGTTGTACGAGTGGAAGAGGTGAGGTTGGTTCACAGCAATAATCCGTTTTTTTTCCCCTGGAGAATCGGCTGACATTATTCAGAGGAGTGGTGGAGTCAAAGTTGGTAGCTACAGAGACCACACTGTTGAATTTCCTGAAAATCAAACTCAAATGGATTATCCTGTAGGCCTTCTGGAAGGACCAGCAACTTTTCAACATCCCCATGCCCAGTCTCATTATGTAAATAATCCCAACCCTTCACATTTTTCTCACAAATGATCTCAAAGAGTGAAATACCTGAAAACTTACATGAAAACTGCATAAATACGAATATAATACTCACCCATCCAGACGAACATCTGTCAGCTCGTCCATCGCAAAATCTTGATCTCGGACAATGTTGATTTCTCAACAGTAAACAATAACCACGTGGACGTTTGAGTTTTTAATGTGGACAATGGATGTTAACATTAATTTAAGGATGATGAACAGACCAAAAAAGTACCAAAAACCGCCACTGTAGCGCCTAAAGCGACGATAGGTAGTTGGTCCTTCTGGAAGGAGAATCTGGGCTAATTCGAAAACTGTAGATGTATGTATGCTCTCTGTCCGAAAAATGTGATTCTCGTTATACCTGGTCGCCTCTGACTCAGAACCTGAGAAGGGAGACTACCGTATTCCAATTGGCATTCCTTCACAAACCTCTCCCTTCTGCCGCCTTCCAGGCGTTCGCTTTCCCTGGAGAAGTGCCAATGTTTCAACAGGGCAACAATAAGACATTAAGATACGCTGGACATGACAAACAGAGTCGGAAGGTTGGATTAGGTAGTCAGTCGAGGACTCCTCTGATGAGCAGCGCATTGTTAGTAGGGTGACGTTCTGAATATTTAAAACGCGCTTTTGGTTGGAAAAAGGGGCAACGGACCTCGTATGGTTATGGCTGGACTTCCTGCCCGAGAACTCTTTTTATTCGTCGTCTCCAACTTGGAACAAAACGGCTGAAGGAGTTTGAATGCATTTTGTACTCAACACCCTCGATTTCCACTCCGCTTTCTCGAACTGATTTTCAGAGTGGAAATGGTGCCAAATCGTGAAGGGTGGGTACCAGTTCCGTGCAAAGCACCCTTTCTACCTACCAGTTCCACGCGTAAGTGAATTTGTAATGTTGCAGTTCCGCTCCAGACCAAAATACTGTAGTTGCCAGTTCCGCGTGAAATCAAAGCTGAGGTTTTCAATATTTTAATGAACAAATTATCATACGTGGAAATAATTTACAAAATAACCAATCAATCAAATGTTCTCAATAAATATCACTCACGATCAAGAATGATGCCGTGCTGCGACGAATCAGTGTCAAAGTGGAGCGTATTGCTGCTTGAGCTTTCGAGCCAGTGAGGAAGCATCAGTTTCAAAATCATTGTAATGGTCGATACAAGACTGAATAAAATCCTTTTTGGCTAGCACTTTTTGGAAGATTCGAATTTTTCCTCATGATAGGTAAACTGTTGGTGATTGTCTGCATAGTGGCCTGCGTACATCCTTCTATACATCTTCTACATTCATGATGTACCGATTTACAATGACAATCAAACTATGTCAGCCCAGTTTGCCGACGATTGTGCTTATCTAACCAAGCATCCCACAGGAGAGGCAGCAAGCAAGATGATCCAAACCATAGCCAATGAGGTGAGCTCCTGGGCAAAAAAATGGAGGGTTAAAATAAACGCGTCAAAATCAAATCTAACCGCATTCACCTACAAACGCAATTATAGAATTCCTCCTGTGGAGATGGATGGGTCGACTCTTGAGCTCACCACCCACGTTAAATACTTGGGTATGACCATGGATAAGCGTCTTACTTGGAAAAATCATGTTGATGACTTGGCAGCTAGATTACGCTACAGGATTGGTCAGCTTAAGCCACTCCTCACCAACAATAGAATCAGCATAAAGAACAAGCTCCTCATTTACAATACGCTGATCAAACCAATTTGGAGCTACGGAAGCGGCCTATGGTCTTCTGGATCCAAAACCCAAATAAATAGGATCCAAGTCCAACAAAACCGTGTTTTACGGCTTATCACAGGTGCAGACTGGTATGTAAGAAACGAGGAATTTCATAAAGATCTTGAAGTTCCTACAGTTCAGGATAGCTTGATTTCTGCATACCACGGGTCCTACCAGAAGGCTTCAACGCATCGAAACCGTTTGATAAGCTGCATACCTCAGGATCGACCCCCACCGCGACATCTGCGAAGACTCAAGCGAAAGCATCATTCCGACTTTGCCGAGGGTTTCAACTGAGCAACTGAACAATCAAAGTCAAAGCAAATCAGCCGTCCTTCCTCTACTTCCCCCCTCCCCACAACCAACTCGAGTTCAAAAGTGATAACTTTTTACCGCCAGTTCGCCTCTAGTCAGTAGCCAGTACAGTGCTTTTGTACTCAATGAATATTCTCTACTAGGAAGTTATTGGACTAGACCTAGTACGTACATTATATATACATGTTTTTGTTGTTATATAACTTTATTGAACCACTATATAGTGCTCCGCACAAAAATGTTACGTAAAAAAAAAAGTGGCCTGCGTATCCTTCAATGCTTCAATAGAATGGAAGATGTTGTGGTGCGGAGAATGTTCTACCGGAGAACGGTAGAATACATGAGATGATACTTTGTCGATGAGATGGTCCGATCCACGGACGATACTCTGCTGGATGGAGGCTCAGTGGTGATCACTAAGTGTCAAACAGATGGTGCATCTTTATCAAGAATAGAAAATTGTTGCGTTGTAATTGTGCAGGAGGTTGAAGAAATTCCTCCCTAAACAAAACTGTCTCCAGCAATTCGCATTTCACTGCTTTCTGAATAATTGGCAACACCGTTTGTAATCCATTTATTTGATAAGAGATTCGCAATCATCTTCCTCTACTCAATTATCTTGGGAATTTTTTTATTACAAACCAGGATATCTTCTACAAGCGCTAGTTTTATCCCTCAACGATAAAATATCCAGGACTTGTGCGGTTTTTACTGCGGGGTCCCCTATCAATTGCATTGTATTCAGATTAACTAATAAATGAGCAAACGTACCTCCAAATATGATTTTTTTAATTTCGAAATTTGACTAGTTGGGAATTGATGTTTTGACAACCCCTTATGTATTGGATCATCGTCACAATAATGTTATGGATAAGAGGAAGCTATGTGCCACTCCCATTCAGTGAATGTTTTAGTGTACAACTTGAAGAATTCAGATCACCTTCTTTATATACGAAATAGGCTTTCCTTTCAATCTATTGTAGTGCTCCTTCGATTATTTTACTTGTTTGTATGACGTTTTACCCATCACATACTCGTAAAAGGTATTGTAAAAGATATTGTATTGGGAAAATTTCCCTGAATGTATATTTTGCCCCTCATTTCAAAATTCCACGTTCCCCAGGTTAGGAGAAAACCTCTATTTATCACCAACGTCTAGTCGAATATCGGAAAACCCATTACGACAGACGAAAGAATGTATAATAGGAAACGTATTTGGACGTTCGATTGCAAATCGTTCAGAAAGGAATTTCCCAGTTTCACGGCTGGTTTCTTAGATTTCATGTTCTCGATGACCGAAAAAGGGATAAACTCTCCCGACTCTTTTCGACTGAGTCAGACCCTGAAGAGGGAGACTGCCGAATTCCAATTGGCATTCCTCCACAATCTCCTGCTCGCGAACGTTTGCAAACGATTGTTAACAAGATTGTACGTTCGGTGGGACGTGTTTGGAAGCACCGCGAACGTTCGTTTGTTATCGTAGATGTTTATAGTTTGATGAATTATTCGTTGGTTTATAATACATCACGGATTCAGGGTGCAACTAGGTCACTTTTTTCACAGAACGAGATTTTTGCATCGTTGGATTTAAGAAAATGAACTTGAGTAACTTGAAGGGGGAAAACAAATTACCGGTTTAAACTGTGTGCACCGCCGGAACAGAATAAATCCATTCCAGTGTAATAGCCAGATTTTCCTACGTGGCCGATGGATTGTAATTTTATGAAAATCTAACGATTACTTTTCCCTGCGCTTTATGACTAGGTTAGTTGGATCCACTTACCGTGGTGAAGATCTATGATTCTCGTCGGCTGGGTGTGGCGTCGGAGTCGTTGACTAGGTGTTCCTTGGAATCACCGAAAAATGGCCCCCCGTTTCACCCAGACCTTCGTGAGGTAAGTATATTTCCCTTAGTTTGTGAATTATTGAACCTAGTTATTGCTTTCTTTCAATGTTAACTATCTATCTTTTGTTTCAGGTACTCTTCAAGAATTGGACTTCTTCAGGTAAGTAGAATATCCCTAGAATAACCCCTGATGTATCTACGCAGTTCAGCAAGACTCGAATAAGGTAAGTTGATTCTATTTCCCTAGTTATCTCTGCCTTTGTTTTACCAAGCACCAGGAAATTGATCAGGTAAGTCAGAACATAAACTACAAGGTTTAAATTTACCGAACGAGAATTGTCTATTTTCGGTGTAGACAGAATAGTGAATATTTCTCAAACAACAATGTACTTCGTACAATAAAACTCTTAATAAATGTCGAAATGAGTATGTTATCTTTACTCCTAAAAGATCAATGAAAAATATAGAAATAATGAGGGAATAAGATACCCTTACTGCCGAGGTCCCAGATGGGGTACCTCCAAACAACGGCGTCACTGAAGAAAATATATATTCGTAGCTTTCACAATTATTAATTCTAGGAAAAAGGAACAATACCTAGGAGGAGTTTTCTATATACAATGCGATTTTACTAGAGAAAGAAATAAAAGATTTTCAATCTTTTTACCGGTATAGACGGGGTAGAAGCGTGGCGTCGTTTGGTGGTCCGTTGGAATGCCGAGGTCCTCGAGTCCTTCGTTCCAAGCTCACTGGTAGGGCGTATCGTGATCCAGATGCCTTGGTATAACGGGGTCGAGTTGCCAAAATGTTCAATGTTCGTTAAAAAGGGTGGGCTCTAATGTTCTTCACAAAGTTCTCTATCACTATCAACTTCACTGTTTCTGATCACTGCTCCGGCACTGCTCCGGATCACAGTATCTGGGTGTGTGTGGGCTCTAAGTTTCAAAAGGTTGTTGGTGAGTGCTCGATCAAGACACGACTGACGCTGTGGGATGGCGTCGCAACGGTCGTCCGCCCCTCCCCGTGTGCTCCCCCACTCCGTTAGTGCCTCGTCTCCCTCCGTTCGGTGCTGCCACCTACCCGGCCCCTGGTCGCACCTTCCTCCATGCTCTGCGGGTCGTATGGAAGCCCCTTTCTTCGGCTTATCGGCCGATGTGTCGGATTTGTCAGCTGATCCCTCCATGGAGTGGGTGGATGCTGCAAGAACCGCTGACCTGAGTGGCGGCCCATTACACCAGTCCATAAAACATCGATTTTTATTAATTTTATCATTCAAGAATTAAAAAATCTACATTCTTTTTGGAAAGTGAAAGATCAACAACACTTAAAGGTATTTAGATTCGTCACTTATGCCAAAGTTTTGAGGAAAGTTCTACTACAGACGGACCATATAATTTCAGGAGGCTCATCTTGAAAATAAACCCACGAATAACTGTACTGTAGTAGTAGTATTGTACTTGTCATATCCTCAATTTCTTCTTCAATCTTCAGATCTTCAATTACAAAGGAAGTTTGGAGCAATTCACTGAGATCAGTTACCACGTTTTTAACTTTATTTACAACTAGACCACCTTGCATAACGGGAGAACACATTTCAAAAACAGACAAATTTATTTGAGAATAAAAAAATTAATAAAAAATTGCTAACATCCAATTTAAAAAAAAAACGTCTGCCAAGTGGGTGTGGCACATAGCTTCCTCGTATCCATAACCCGATTATATAGATGATCAGATGCACAGTTGTTAATCTCAAAACACCAATCTCTAAGTACCTTCCACTACCCTCATAGGGGACCATCTACACGCTAATCTGGACAATCCTAGAAAATTTCATCAAATTCGGATGAAAAATTGAGTGAGTAGAAGTGTGTGATTGGATCAAAAAAATACTTAGCCTCGGCTGGGATTCGAACCCGCGACCCCTGGGGGACAGTTGAAGTTACGGCTGTTACAAGGAATTCACGTTTGCGCATGCACAGTCGCTTCTATCAGTCCGGGGGTGATGATTTTCATAGGAGACCATCTACAACGTAATCCACATAATCCCTGAAAATTTCATCGAAATCGGGTGGAAAATGTGGAAGTTATGGCCGTTACAAGGAATTCACGTTTGCGCATGCGCAGTGGCTACTATCAGTCCTAAGGTAATGATTTTCATAGGGGACCATTTAAATACTAGTCTGTAACATCCCTGAAAATTTCATTGAAATCGGATGGAAAATGTGGAAGTTATGGCCGTTACAAGGAATTCACGTTTGCGCATGCGCAGTAACTACTATTAGTCCGGGGGTGATGATTTTTATAGGGGACCATCTACACACCAACCCGCACAATCCCTGAAAATTTCATCGAAATCGGACAATAACTTCGTATAGTTATGCGCGTTACAAGGAATTCATGACAGACAGACAGACACACAGACAGACAGACAGACAGACAGACACGGAACCAAAATTGTTCAGAAAGGTCTAAAACGCAAAACGCGAGTGGAAATTTTGATTTTGGAGCACTTTTTTTTTCGTCCTTGAAAAGTGAAAACAAAGCTTCCGCTACCTTGGTAGACTCGGAAGCAAAAACTAGTTTCTTCCTTGATGGGTAAACTAATAGATCGTAGATGTGTCTAGGTATTACTTTAAAAAAATTCATTTCATGGCCTGGAATCGAACCTGGGCCTCCCGGAATAATGATTCTTGCAGTCTTGTTACACTCAATGACTAATGATTTTACACATTTTATGAATTGTTTGCAACGAAAACTCGAAAACGTTTAGAAACAGGTATAAAGTTGTTTACAAGTGTACATTTTTATCATGATCGAGTGATCAGACAGAACAATTTGTTTATCGGTCTCGCGGTACAATTTTCGGGCTGAAAAAAAGTCACTCATTTTAGCACGGAACATGCTTTAGCCTTAAGCTAACCGTCAAAAAGAGTCACGTTTTTTCACGGCGATGTGTCACGAAATGTTGCAATGATTTCCACTTACAACCAAGTCGTTGCTACGGAACTTTATCTTCGTTATTCGTGTTCGTTGAAAAATCGTTCATTCGTTGGAAAGCCCTAAATTTATGCATAAATTATATACTGCGAAAACCTGTAATTATGGAAGAAGCTGAGAGGTGCACCTGAGTTAAAAGAACTTTAAACAACCTTGCAGTAAGAGACATCATAGATTTAGCGGGGTTTCGAAGGAAGGTGATTTTTATGTAGTACGTTGGCCACGTATTTACAAAATGGAATCTAAGGAACCTGAAACACGGGCGTAATATAAGATAACATTTTTTTAATTCTTCCTTTTTAATGTGCTTGTGAGTCCTAATTTACGTATCATCATCTTTACGTCATTTACATAATATGTAAATTCCATATAATGGAATATGTAAATATGTGTTTCCATATTATATGGAAACACGGCTAAAACATGTTCCATGTTTCTCGAATTTTAGCCAAAGGCTCTAAGCAGTAAGGCCCGGAGGGCTGAGTTTTTCACAGACCCCAAGCTGAAAGACATATTCATGTCAAAGCATAGTTATCACATGGAACAGAGAGACCTTGTCCTTTAGTTTTGTAGTCGGTCAACAATGAAATAAAATTACTGATGAAAATACTGAAGGGTATTTGTGGGGTACCACATGTGGTACCACATGTATATGTTATATTCATAATTTACCAAAATAAACTTCAGCCCTAGGTCATCCAACTACAAAAACCACAACACCAGGGTCATTTCCCGGGACACTGGGGCTTCCTCAGGCCCCAAGTGGGGAACTTAGTATATAGGGCCCTGGCCCTCAAGGGTCAGGTACACAGTAGTAGTTGGAAGACCTAGAGTGTGTTACTCTGCCCAAACTCTTGTTTTATTACTCAAACACCTTGCTAAAAACCTATATATCAATTTGGTCAGTATTTGAAATCTCCATAACCTCCTTCCCCATACAATTTTTAACTTGACGAGCTTGCATAAGCATGGTGTCAGGCACCAAGAAGAAGGTATTCCCTCCGAACCTACAGCAAATCGGGGCAGGAACTTCCCGGTACCGTCAGCTAAATTCCTACCTATACCGAGCCCATCTTATAATCAAACAAAAAGTACCTATACACAACAATTCAGAATATTGGCAAATTATAAAGTAAGGCTAATATCCAGCTCTTACAGTATTGATTCAAAGTTTGAGTTCAAAACACCTGTGGCGTTTGAATGTAAGAAAACTTACTGTTTAGTCGTCTGTTAATTGGTTTGGAAGTCGATTCAGTCAAATACAAACTCAAGCTGTTTTGCCACAAAAGGAATCGAGTGATGCGCACTGAGATGGAGTTACATCAACTCACCAGGAGGGCCTGTACACACCTCAGCCTTAGTTGACAAGGTTCTAACTACCTCAAAGAGAAGGAACAGCTTGATAATATAGCTTCATAACATAATGTGAACGCATTATGTTATGAACCAGAATTTGGATACTGAAGGGCAATAGACACACACACAGACACACTCATAACTAGAGTTATGAGTTCAAAACAGCTGCAGCATTTGAACAAGAGAAAATTTGCTAGCTAGTAAGTTGGAGGCTTGGAGGACGATGAGCACTGAAAATGCATCAACTGTAACTTGTACAGCAATCCTGAAGCAGTGATTCGATGAACATCTCATCCTCATTTGACGAGGTTCCAACAGATCTGTCAATTAATTTTCTATTAATATTCTGTTGCCTATTAAATTGGAGTTTCCTTCATCGCCTTGTGAGTACGCAAAATTACTGCTTATAAGCCATAGTTTTTGTAATAAACTGAATATCCTCTCTTTGTTTTTCAGGTTGAAATGACGGGGAGCAGTGTTTTCGACTACGTCCATCAGCAAGACCACTCAGAAATGGCCGAGCAACTGGGGTTGGGGCTCAGCCAGGGCGGTTCTGGACTGGGGTCCCCGCAGGGCTCGGAAGAAGGCACCACGGCCTCTCCTGGTAAGTGTCGACGGCGGTTCCTTTGACAAGGTTCCAACTACCGGAAATTGAAAAAATTTGCATCGAGCAAAGCAGCCCCGTTATTCCCCGACCAGCAGGTGTATTTATGTTATCATTCCATTCAACCGTGATCACGCGACTATTCGCTGTCGGTCAGGAAGTAGGGGTATTACACTCAATTCTTTCTACAATATACATGATCATGTGTTTCACGCATGGGTGTCAAGGAAAAACGCGACGAACTCGTTCATCTTAAGCTCTTGAAGTAGATTGTGTACCGATAGAATGATGGAATAGGTTTCACATCTCATCAAACATTTTCTGATATTGCAATTTTATCTACTAAGATTGTTCAAATGGAGCTCTATGATTTCAACTGTGTTTAAGTTTACCATTCAGAGAGTGTTCCCAATGGTTATTATACTTGTCAAAAAAAACTATGGACGGTAGACCTACGATTCTACAGTCAGATCATTTAATAATTAGTAATTTTACGCCATTTTTTCCTACAAAAATTTTTTTTAAATGTTTATTTTGCGACACAAAATGTTTATAGGACTTTTTGTTTAAATAAACATGAAAACGCTTTCTTGAGTCGAGACCTCATAATCGCTCGCGAAGGTGCGATTTTCGCCGTGAGGGTCAAAAGTGATGATCGGAAAAATAATGGAAACCTCCTGTTGATCAATATTAAATGAAAAGTACAAAAAATATGATTTTGGGTTTGATTTTATCATTTAATAATGATTGACAGGAGATTTCCATTATTTTTTGGACCGGCGAATATCGCACCTTCGCGAGCGATCGTAACGTCACGACTCAAGAAAGCGTTACAATATTTATTTTAACAAAAATATCAAGTGAACATTTGTCGCAAAATAAACATTAAACAAATTTCTTGTTGGGAAAAAAGGCGTAAAATTAATTACTATTGGATGATGTAATTGTAGAACCGTAGGTTTACTCTCCATTTTTTTTTCTCTCGGAGAAAAAATGTTAATGAGCTTTTTGTGACGTATATTAACAAGGAGTGTATTTTAATATCGCAGTCCAAAATTTCTGATATAAGGATATCCAATTTAAAATAATTTCAATCTCACGCAATCGAATTATATTTCTGACCAGTCAAACATTTGTGGGTTCGCAACTCCTTGTTACTTATCTGCAAAACTATACTAAACTACTGTCCGATTTCGAAAAAATTCATTTGTGAGAATGGAGCCCCAGATGATTCTATATCAATAGTACCCTGCGCGCATGTTCAAACGTGAAGTCGAACTACCATAATTTTATTTTTCTCGAAGTGATCATCCGATTTCGCTCAAAGTTTGTGGACAGTTGAGGACTGAATCTTTGTTACCCCTTACAAATAAAATGTCTTCGTGTAGATCACCGGCAGCCTTTGCACATCCCCTAACGTAGAATTCATCCGATTACATTCTTATAAATTTTTCGAGTTGGGTTTTGACAACTTCCAAAACACAATGTTTTGAATCCGCTCGAAAAAACACCAAATTTTGAACACGGGTTTTCTCGATGTCTAAGAACACTCTGTTAGGCTCTCAATGACAGTTGATACTATTGATAGTCACTCAATGATAGTACCTCAAAGTTTCAAACAACCAGTTGAATAATGAGATATTGTAAAAAAAAAGAAAATATTCGCTTTTGTACCTTTTTGCTTCCGAGTCTACCAAGGTAGCGGAAGCTTTGTTTTTACTTTTCAAGGACGAAAAAAACAAGTTCTCCAAAATCAAAATTTTCACTCGCGTTTTGCGTTTTAGACCTTTCTGAACAATTTTGGTTCCGTGTCTGTCTGTCTGTGTGTCTGTCATGAATTCCTTGTAACGCGCATAACTATACGAAGTTATTGTCCGATTTCGATGAAATTTTCAGAGATTGTGCGGGTTGATGTGTAGACGGTCCCCTATGAAAATCATCATCCTCGGACTGATAGAAGCGACTGCGCATGCGCAAACGTTAATTCCTTGTAACGGCCATAACTTCTACATTTTCCATCCGATTTCAATGAAATTTTTAGGGATGTTACAAATTAGTGTTTAGATAGTCTCCTATGAAAATCATCATCCTCGGACTGATAGAAGCGACTGCGCATGCGCAAACGTTAATTCCTTGTAACGGCCATAACTTCTACATTTTCCATCCGATTTCAATGAAATTTTTAGGGATGTTACAAATTAGTGTTTAGATAGTCTCCTATGAAAATCATCATCCTCGGACTGATAGAAGCGACTGCGCATGCGCAAACGTGAATTTCCTTGTAACGGCCGTAACTTCCACATTTTCCATCTGATTTCAATGAAATTTTCAGGGATGTTACAAATTAGTGTTTAGATGGTCCCCTATGAAAATCATCACCCCCGGATTGATAGTAGCCGATGCGCCTGCGCGAACGTGAATTGCTTGTAACAGCCATAACTTCTTCATTTTCCATCCGATTTCGATGAAATTTTCAGGGATTACGCGGATTAGGTTGTAGATGGTCCCCAATGAAAATCAAGGCCTTAAAATTTACAGTAGCCTCTGCGCATGCGCAAACGTAAAATCCTTGTAACAGCCGTAACAGTCGCGTGTGACCTGAGGATCTCAAACCCCATTCTTCCAACCCCTTTGTAGATCAAATAGCAATGATCTGGACTCCTACCCAGGAGTCCTAGGTTCGACTCCTAGATAAGATAAGGAATTTTTTGATCCAATCACTACCGCACTTACATTTTTCTTCCGAATTTGATGAAATTTTCTAGGATTGTCCAGATTAGCGTGTAGATGGTCCCCTAAGAGGGTAGTGAAAGGTACTTAGAGATTGGTGTTTTCAGATTCACTACTATGTATCGGATCATCTATATAATCGGGTTATGGATACGAGGAAGCTATGTGCCACACCAACTTGGCAGACGTTTTTCTGAATCCGCTCGAAAAAACACCAAATTTTGAACACGGTTTTTCTTGATGTCTAAGAACAGTCTCTTAGGCTCTTAATGACAGTGATACAATTGATAGTTTGATACTATTGATAGAGTCTCTCAATGATAGTACCTCAAAGTTTCAAACAACCAGTTGAATAAAACCTACCTGCAGAGACATTGTAAAAAAAAGAAAATATTCGCTTTTGTACCTTTTTTTTAATCCGCTCGAAAAAACACCAAATTTTGAACACGGTTTTTCTTGATGTCTAAGAACAGTCTCTTAGGCTCTCAATGACAGTGATACAATTGATAGTTTGATACTATTGATAGAGTCTCTCAATGATAGTACCTCAAAGTTTCAAACAACCAGTTGAATAAAACCTACCTGCAGAGACATTGTAAAAAAAAAGAAAATATTCGCTTTTGTACCTTTTTTTTTAATCCGCTCGAAAAAACACCAAATTTTGAACACGGTTTTTCTTGATGTCTAAGAACAGTCTCTTAGGCTCTCAATGACAGTGATACAATTGATAGTTTGATAATATTGATAGAGTCTCTCAATGATAGTACCAGTTTCAAACAACCAGATGAATAAAACCTACCTGTAGAGATATTGTAAAATAGCATCATTTTCTTCGAAAATTCGCTAAAAGAAAATACTCGCTTTTGTACTTTTTTTTCCAAAACGTGTTTTTTACGAACGCTCGGTTGTATTCTAGATGTTCTTCTTTTGAATTCATTGCAGTCAGAATCTTCGTGTTTGGATTATGCTATCGTTGAAGCTATTTGCCCTTGTCAATTTTTTTGTTGTTTTCAAAGCTTAGCAAAGTAGTGTCAGCTCTCTCATACATTGTTCCGCACTAGTGTATCTCCTCTTACCTCAGTTAAGATCCCGGCAAAATACACGAAGGAGACGAAAAGAGACGACGTCTTTTGTCGTCTTCGAAAAAAGGAAAGGGAACGAGAAAACCCCTCGAGAGGATGGACGATGGAGACCGGGAGTGGATGAGTTGATTAGACGCAGGTTTGAAGATTGTTCGAAGGAATGAAGCACATTTCACGCCGCCCTCCTCCACTCCGCCCCGATCCTCCACTCTGGGACTCTTTTGTTGCTTCTGAAAAAGAAAACAGCGGGACGAATCCCCGAAAATAACTTAACTGTCGGGTCTGAGAAGGAGAGCACGAGGCACAAACCTTCCGGAGAAAACCTGCGCAATGGTCGAGCCGCAGTTTTTCAAAAACGCCGTCCCTCCGTCGGTCTTGACAGCTTCACTTCTCCCCGGCTGTTTTCTGGGGTAATGGCTCATTGCTAAATTTAGGTGGGAAGCTATTGTTACTGCAGTAACGGCATTTCGCTTTAAAAGGCTTCGTTTTTAGGATTGCCGTAGCAGAACGTTCTCAGTCAAACTTGTTCATAGTTATATTTCAAAAGACAGACCATTTTGTACGAATTTTCGACACTGGATCTCCTTGTCCAGTGGGTACGCAGTGAGTACCCTGTACTGGATAGTAGGCTGGATATCCGGAGACTACTCCGGGGTATTGGACTCAGTGCTTGAATCAAAAGTGACAAACAAGCTCCTCATTGTACAAGTGGAGGGCTATTGAAAAACAGTTGAAATTGCACTTCATTTCATTGTCCAAGGAGACTGAAGAGCAAAACAACCCGATGGGATGTGCGATAACTAGAGATAACATTACCGTTCATCTTTGCTCCTACCTCTGTCTAATTAGAACAAGGGTGTGACTACAATAAGAGGATATTTATAACAGGATTCTTACCCTTTTATTATATTAACCCATTTCCGGCCACTGATGCGTTTTCGCATCGTCATATTTATGATTTTTTTAAATAATGAAAATAGTGGAAAATCTTTGCAGAAGAATTTTTTCTCGTTCATTCTGTTCCTAAAATTTTCAGGAAAAGTTTTCTTTGACGTTCGGGAGCTGAATTCGATTTTGGAAATTTTTGAAAATGAGGCCTTTTGGCCAAAGGCATGATTATGGTGGCTCAAATTTGATTCTGGGCGAGTGAGCGTTCGACGATCCTCAGACTTTTACATTTTACCAAAAACAATGAATTGGATAAATCATATAGCTTTGGAAAACTCTCAAATCTCATTAAGAAGTAAAATTTATAAAATATCGAGTATTTTTGCTCTCGATAAAGCAAATGATGCTTTATTTCGGCCGGCATTCTGTAAATCAGTTCATCCTCCTCTCCTCATTATTCACTTATTTATACCCTTGGCTTGAAATGGGTTAACTCCATCGTTGATATGAAAAAACTAAGAAAGTGTGTATCATGGATTATTCATTAAGAAGGGTTTGGAGCAGGTAGGTCGCATAAACCATTCGCATTGTATTGTAATTTTATGAATTTAGGGGTACTTATATGAATCTAGTTGTGCTGTGCCCCAAAGATTTTGGTTATTGACTGTCACTTCTAAGGGGTGAAAAACAGGGGTTCACATTTTCAAAAGGCCTAGCTCGAAAACTTTCGATATGAAGGAATTGTTTTTTCACCAATTTAAAATAGAATTGAATTTTTAGAATCGAATGAGACCAGAGTTTGTTGAACCAGCCGTTCTCTCCCTATGAGCACTTGAAGTAAAACCATAGAAGTAATAAACCTTTGTGTAATAATTTGCGTTTTTTAAAAGGACATTCCTGGTGGTTGATTTAGATAATTAGGCAAATAATTTATGTTGCTTCAAATTTTTGAGTGTAGGTAACAAAAGTTTCAACAGTCTATTTGTAGAATATAAAATTTTGTAGATACACATTCATAGGTTGGGTACCCATCTATTGAACCTCCTACTCGAGTCTATGGACAGGATTAATTCCAGAAGTTTGTAGATTTGTGTGAACCTAGACCACACTCTATGCATGGATTTTCTTACAATCCCGGGTGGCTAGGGTCAAGGATAGTCACCTACAATAATTCCCGAATGTTCTCAGTATCGATTTGAGTAGTATTATTATTTTTATTGTTGAGTTACAAAGTTCTATTGGAAATACCTTGGTCCGCTACAAATTTCTATTGGAAATATCTTGGTCCGCTACTGAATTAGAAACAAAGGATCCTAGTATTTAAGGAATCGTTTCACCTAACTATCGAATCACTATTAAAATTGATCATTTTTCTACCAAATTGTCTTTTTGAATAATCATACAACAAAAATCTATTTTCCAACGAAATGAACGATTACTTCGTTTTTTATAAAACAGCAATCAAACTTAAGGTCTTACGGGACTTAAGCCCTTAAGGGTCATTTACGACAGGGCAGTATTATTCTTCCATTCTATGATGGGATCCCAGTAGGTCCATCAGCTACGTCTTCTATCGTTAAAATTCCTACCTACCAATATTTAAATGGGTTCTTCGGCTTCGTTCGATTGGAACATCACTTTCTAGTATTCCGATCCTCTATCTTGAGAATAAAGATTGAGATGAACTATCTCCAGATAGGAAGGCTTTGTACAGGAAGATGGTGAGGATGAGGTCCTCGTCGGGACTAACTTGAGATTTCACAGCCGGGGGAAGCAGACTACCACGGGCTATGGCGTTGAGTCTTGAAAGAAAGAAAAACTATTTTGTAGAGTGGTCAAGATCGGATACGGTGGAACACGGGCCATAGAGCACACGGCTCCATTGTCCGACTTCGGGTGACTGTCAAGCCCTTAGGACCCACTGAATTTCCTGGAATAGGATGTCTACTACAGAGTTTAGTACTTGAAGGATGCAGCAATAATTGCAGCAGAACATTGTGAGGGCGAGGGGCCACCTTTTCCACACGTAGAATTATTCACTTTTAGGTTCCTACGTATTGGGATTTTAATTTGCTGTAAGTAGAATGTAATGTATCTACTCATGAATAGGGATCGGGATAACATAGTATCAACTTACTGAAATTAATAAGTCTCTAGCTCGTCCATTTTGAGGTGAGCCGATTTATATGCCGATTCGGATAAAAATTGGTACCAATTATCGAATTCAAATTCTTTGTTTTCCAGTGTCGACGGTTATGTCTCTGAGCGGTACGAATGCAAACTTCAAAGGCTTAGAAAGGACGTTCTGCGTGAGAATGAAATCGACGTTAACGAAACGAGGCTGCCATTTCAAATCTTCAGGGTATAGGGTAAGAATTTCGTCACGTAATATAGTATTGTCCTAGAAAGATGAACTTTTTCAGTGCCAAAGCTTCTGAAACCTACTGAACTTCAACTTCCAACCTTCTTGAAGCCCCTGACGTCACTATTTACACTGTTTTTCATTCCTTGACTATGGTTCCTAGAACTACCCACGTTCTTGCATTCCTTATCTATGAGAGCCACCCCAATTCCTTCTCATTGGAAATATAAGCAATTACGAGTGAATCGACGTTCACTCGATCTCCATTGTTTCCCATTACTTATACAGGGTCTCCCATGTTAAGGCCCGAAAAACTTCAGGAGTCGATTCTACAACTAATTTTAGTAAGAAAGTGTCTCTTAGCAATTTTTCGTTAGCCACTTAATTTCCGAGTTATTTCAATTTTAAGATTTTTTCGTGTTAAGCCATAAAAATGACCATAACTCACTTAATTTACAAGAAATTCAAAATCTAATTACACTGTTGGATAGGGCGTTAAATTTACTATCTTTCTAGTGGTGAACTTATTTCTAGTGGTGAACTACTTTCTATGGTGAACTTAGCATTCCTGCTCTATGCAGTTCCGCCTTATCTTTTGAAAATGAGAAATGACTTGAGTTACGTTTTCACATGAGGCGTTTTCCCGTTCGTCGTTACTCAAAGAAATTTAATTTTTGAAGAGAATGTTTTGTTTATTCCCGAAAAGTGAAAACAGTAATTCCTCTGCCATAGTAAACTCGGAAAGCTGAAGTCCAATTTTACCAACAGTAACAACCAACCACCGTTCCCTCAGTGCCTACACATTTGTTTTTCATGTTTCTTGGTTGTTTCCTGAGGTAAACTTTCATTTTTGCCTACAAAACTGTTTCCATAAGTACTAGTTATTCAAGGTAAACAGTTTTACATAGTAGTAAACAGTTTTACATAATATGTTACACTATAATATTATTATAGTGTAAATATAGCACTTAAATATTACACTGTAAATATAGTGTTTTACATTATAGTTATTGTGTAAATTAGCTTTGCAACAACCTTCAATTTTCTAACAGTTAGAGCTCTATTTAGACCCCCCGTTTCTATGAACCTTGAAAAGTGAAATAATATCTTCCTCCTTTATAGATGGAGTTTCCCTTTATATTGATTCCGAATGTTTCACGAAGTACGACAATGTGAATATTCTCTTTGTATTTTATCTTTCGACTCAACCTTGTACGTATCAAAATCGGAATGTTGTTGGTTACCTACCGATTTCCAAAGTTTTTCTATATATAAGGAGGTAGTTCTGAGTAGGGGGGGGGGGGGGGTCCCCAGAACAGGATTGACGAAGACGTGAGAGAACTAGGTGGGTACTTTCTAGGCTGAAGAATCACGACACTCGTCCACCCTGGCCACGTCAACTGTCCGCTTTTGATGCCATTGTGTTGGGTTGGTAGTTGGAAAGTTCCTGACCGTTACGTGTGCCAAGAGTAACTGGTTCGAGTTTTACTCCAATGAACGATTATGTGATTTCAGAGTTCAAGAAAATGTACTCTTGATGATCCCTGAATCGTATTTGAGCGCTGGTTCTTTATGTTGCTAGGAAAGTGTTGGCCAGAACAGGAGATCGTTCCACCTGAGAATTAAGTACCTTCTTGAAAAGTGTAAATATTATGTTTTTTTCAATTCAAAAGAGAGCTGCGGTTGATCTCATTCGACTGTATGAATAATCTTTTGCGACATACTAGATTACTTTCATAGTGCCTTATGGTTTAGCTTGATATGAAAGCAAAGTTACAACCTTGTTAAAAAAAACGCTGCAAATTATTACACAATGGTTTATTATTTTTCTATATTGATCACTCGTCTGCAAAGCCACCAACCATCCAACATGAAGAAAAACATCGATCGCATTTCGGTTTGCTAAAATTTGAACGGAGATTAGGCCTCTTTTGCGACTCACACTCGTGTTTCTGATTTATCGTACGTCCAAACTTCAAATTCTCGTAGTGAGCGAACGGTTAGTCCTACAGAGCTCTGGGTGGTCTCAAAAAATTCTAAAAATTCTATAGAATCTTAAACTGAAGGAAAAACAACAAACCTTTATATCAAAATTTTTTGAGTTAGGGCGTTTTCAAAATTTCAAAATTCATTTTGGAACCCTTAGAAGTAACCTACATCAACCAAAATCTTCGGGGCACAACTAGACCCCAAATGGAGCTTACATACCAAATTTCATCAAAATCGGTCAATGCTAAGTGGCAAAAGTGTCGCGTACGGCGTACGGCGGACGGACGGCCAAATTTTTATTCGAGTTTTGGATTCTTCGCAATTTTCTTTTAACCCCCTTAAAATCCGACTTTTTTGACTTAAAGATTTTTTTCGTGTTTTTGACCTTACACCATTCAAACGGTCGTAACTCCCTTAAATTAGACTCAAAAATTAAAAATAAGGATATCGTTGGAAAGAGCGTAAAATTTCTCAATACATGAGCCGTTGACCAGTCGAGAAAAACAAAACGCTAGAGTAGTATTTTTACCTCAAACTTGAAAAATAGTCAATTTCTGTTTTTGGTGAAAATGTTGATGATTTTTCCTCATTGTAACAAGGTATTTGCCAGAGGGGCTCAAAAGCTTAAAAACTATTTCATCAGCTTTCTAACGTTCACCCAATTTTTAGTTTTACTATGGAATTTGAGGGAGAAAATGGTGTTTCAATGCGAAAAAACGAGTATTTTTTTCAACGAAATCGAAGGTTTGACGTGGGGACGTGGTGCTAGGGAGGAGGGGTGGCGGAGCAGACCCCGGATTCCTCCCGTCCAACCGTCAATTTCGTTGAAAAAAATGCACGTTTTTCCGCATTGAAACACCATTTTCTCCCTCTAATTCCACAGTGAAACTAAAAATTGGGTAACCGTTGAAAAGCTGATGAAATGGAAAAGTTTTAAGGCTTTTGAGCCTCACTGGCAAATACCTTGTTTCCATGGGGAAAAATCATCAAAATTTTTGAAAAAAACAGAAATTGACAAATTTTAAAGTTTGAGGTGAAAAAAATACTCTAGCGTTCAGTTTTTCTCAATTTTTCAACGACTCATCTTTTGGGAAATTTCACGCTCTTTCCAACGGTATCCTTATTTTTAATTTTTGAGTGCAATTTAAGGGAGTTATGACCGTTTTAAAGGTGTAAGGTCAAAAACACGAAAAAAATCTTAAAAGTCAAAAAAGTCGGATTTTAAGGGGGTTTAAAGAAAATGGCGAAGAGACACTTTTTGTTGCAAATTAGTTGTAGAATCGACTCCCAAAGTTTGGTGGATAACATATGGGACACCCTGTATAACACAAAATACGTTGACAGTCCGGTTTTTTTTTCATATAATCAAGTACTTAGTGGTGTCCAACTGCAGTTCAACTGTTGAGTCGATCTCCACCTCTTACAGACTAAATAAACAAGAGTACTTCTTAAAAGATGTTCGTATCTACAAGCTGTGTCTTTCTGTTCCAGGTCGTTCTTCTACTTTGTCGACTGAGGCCTCAGTATCAATTTTCGCACAATCGAAAAAGCACGCCGCCTCTCCTGGGAATGGTTTCTCTCGCGATAGCTCTCCCGCCTCCCTCCGTTCACGAGATTCGCCTCGAATCCGACATGTTCATCACAAGGCTCAACTTCGACTTCACAATAGCCCACTGCGAACCCAGGTAAGTAATAACTTATTATTAATCATTAATTTTATTAATTTATTGATGATGAAAAAAATTGGTATTAAGTAAATGGGTGCTCTTTGTAGGAACGAACTACCTACTTCTAGTGGTGCTCTTCATGAGTTAATACCGCTAACTAATAATTATTATAAACAACACCACGTTTAATAAAGCCTAAATCCAAACACAAAGTTTTTCTGGCTTTGGGAATTATACGATGTTTTTAGAATGATAGGTAACTGTAGGATCTCACTCGATTAATTATTATGTTTTTTTTTTTTTTTGAATTTCAATTGATATAATTTAGTAGAAGGGATGATGGGAATGTCGATGGACGAAGCTCGGTTGAGGACGACTGGTTTCAGCTCTGGTATCCCTTTTGGTGTAGGCGGTTCTTCATTCCCTTCCTGGAAAAGGAAGAGGAGCCCCATCTTCGAGTCCCAATTCTGCCTCCTCCCGATCCAAAAGAGGGTCGTCTTCCGATGCTGATCGCAGTACCCGACGCGAGCCCCGAAGTCTGAGGGAGACTGCTTTTATAGTGGCCATCTGAATTTTCGTCCTGACGAAACCGGCAACTAGGGACAGCACGATACCACCGATATATCGGAGTATCGATACTTTTTTGGTATCGATACCGATATTCGTATCGATACTTTTGATAAAAAACTCATACCGATATATTGGTATCGATACTTTTGCCTGAAATATCGGAGGTATCGATACTTTCTTGACGATATAATCGATATTTTTGCCAAAGTGGAATAGTAATAAAAAAAACTATGATAATTGATTCTTTTGAATTTTTTGGACTTCTCCCCTATTTACTTTTTTCTCCCTCAAAGATGAAATCGAAAAGAAGGTGGAATCTCTCAAAAGGATATTCGTTTCTTCAACGAAGGATGTGGAGTCTATTTTCGAAGTCGACAAAAATTAGTAACCTAGGTTACTCTAAAACGCTTCACACTCGTTTCGAAATCATAAACTCAATTTTAAATGCTTGCATACGAGTCTGCAACACATTGGGACATTTTCATGTCAACCACTACACAACAAGGTAGTGAAGTAAGGTTGTTAGTTACACAAGCATCAAAGTTTTCGTGACGATTTTTCAGTTCATGTGCCAAAGCAGACATGAAAATTAAAAAAAATATCAAGTACTTAGATACCAAACTATATCTGCCACTGAATAATACTCAGAATAGTATCGATCGAAACGATTTATCGCTTTTAATATCCTTCATCGATATTCAAAAACTTTCCACAGTAACCCTGTTACCTCGCATTTTTTGCGGTTTTCCCATGCGGTTGGACCTTAGGATACTAGGTCCTTGGGTTTTCATTTCTTTGGGTCTCTTGGACAGTTCGAGTTCCTTGTGACCATTGTTTTACTTTCCAGTTCACAACAATTGTTTTTATTTACTTTTTTAAAATTCAAGTCAAAATTCACTTCACACCAAATTTTTGTTTTTATGATTTGATAATAAATATTATTAATTTATAATGTAACTGATTTACTACTTGATCCTTTCCATTTGTAGTGGATGAAAAAATCATTTCATTGAACGGAGAATTCTTTTGAATACGAATTGGAATAAATATAAAATGAAATGATCATTCATTTTTATTAAATTTTAAATTATTGACTTTCATAACATTTTAAATTACCACAGACTTTAACTACATTTTAAATTATTGAATTTTATTAATATGCTTATAATGTTAATATTTTAATTCTTGATTAATGGAGTTTTTATTTGGTTTGCGAAATCATTTGTGGGTTAATTTGAAGTATCGATAGTATCGATACTTTGAGCCGATATTATCGAAGTATCGATATCTAATAATATCGGTATCGAAAAGATATCGAGTATCGATACTTCCTGAAAAATATCGTATCGAAAGAAGTATCGATACTTTGGAGTATCGTGCCGTCCCTACCGGCAATTATTGGACGAGGTTTATTCCACTTCAGTGCCAATGCGTCGACCATCTGCCTGATGAACACTTGGAATTCTTTGTGTAGGACTTATGTTAGTTATTATTATGTTAGTTAATTATTATGTTAGTTGTGTAGATTGCCATAGCAAGGTTGAAACAAATTCATTCTGGTTTCGGAATCCGAGGTCTATTGTTTTGATCTTACTTATATTTTGAAATCCTTCAATAACCAACCCGATCCACCAAGTTATCCTCTCTGAGTCTCAGATGAGCCTTCAAAGACAGGAGAAGTGTTTTTGTCCTAGTTTAATCGTATTTTGTGTATGAGCAGATTTACAAATGATACATTTCTGTGAAACGTTACCTCTTTATCAGTTAATTTTTTTTCGAGCTGCTCTGGTGTTTTCAGTGGAATTGATAAGTTAATATTATGGGATATGTATTCCCGAAAAGTTTTCCAATCAGTATGTTGTGAGACTAATTTCGGCATATTTTCTTTCATTATGATTGTGTCACTTATTGTAAGCACGATAGCAGAGTGATCGGACATTAAACTTCCACAGTCTTCAACGTGAGTGAAATTGGTCGATACTCCTTTGATTACAAAAAAATCTATGAGGTCAGGGGTCTTCGTTCTGTCTGTTGGCCAGTAAGTAGGCTTTCCTGAGGAGTAAAAGTCACAGTTTAATTTTTTCCCAGCAGAGAATAGCTCTCGGCCTTTGGTTGTCGAGAGGCGTGAGCCCCAATATGTATTCTTAGCGTTGAAATCCCCACCAATTACAAAATTGGAACCCAAACTTCTAAAGAGTGAAACGTAGTCCTCTTCTTTCATAGCATAGCGTGGTGGACAGTAGATGGCTGAAATGTTGCAGTTTTTGTTATTTATTCTAACGTTTATTATAGTTACTTGCATGCATTCTTCTAGGATACTAGGTTGTTCATAGTGGTCGATGGCTTCATTTATGAAGATAGCTGAGCCCCCTCGTGCTTTTCTAAAGGGATGATCCGCACGATAACATGCATATCCTTTGATTTTCCTGTGAGATGATAGCGTGAAATGTGTTTCTGAAATCAAACAAATGTCTATTTTTTCTTGATTCAGAAAAAGCTCGAGTTCTGGAGTGTTTTGCCGAAGTCCATTCGCGTTCCATGTTGCTATTCTGAATGTATTCTGCATTTTCAGTTAATTTTTTACATCTCTAATACATCTATGATCAAGTAGATCCATTCCTACTGAATTTCTGTGATCCTGGTTGCAAGTTTAAGTGAAATATCAATATTTTCATGAAACTCCAGAATGCCTATTTTCATGATACACGCACAATGTTGCAACAAGTTTTCGCTACCTTTCAAAAAGGGGTCAATGTCATTTTTTCTTATTTTTCGTTTTTGGTACCAAACGAATCGTGGAAATCTCCTCTATCCATCTCCAGTGACAGAAGCAACCTCATAGCATACGTTTCCACGCTATCAAGGGCCAAAAATGAGGAAATATCTAAATTTTCATTGAAGTAAAGGGGCCGGCGGTCGCTCAGACGGTTTTGCTGGGGAATCCGATCTTATTTTTGCTCTCCTGAAAAGTTGACCAAATTGACATAGACCCGAGCTATTCAATGGCGCCTGATTTTATTTTAAATTTTAAATTGAAAGTAGACCTCATCCTGAGAATTTTGACACCAGCCGTTCTCTTTTGGATCAGTAGATCTTTTTCTATGATTTTTTAGAGTTTCGAATGTTTATGACGTCACGCGCCCCTCCCGCCTGGGCAGGACTCCGCAGCCCACTGTGACGTCATAAAAACATACGAAACTTTGAAAAATCATAGAAAAAGGTCTTCTCACGCTAGAAAGTCGCGGTTGGTGTCAAATTTCTCAGAATGAGATCTTGTTTAGATTAAAAACAACAATAAAGAGTTTGTCCGACCTATGCGCACACCCCATTGTTCCATAATGCGCCAACGTTTCAGAGAAGTTTTGAAAAATTGATGTAGATTTTTATCAATGTTGAATGAATAAAATTCTTTAACTGATACCCTCATTATTCACCAGTGATGAAATGGATCAAGTTCTATTTGATATAATTTTTCATACAAATTTCAATCTCTACTAACAATTTGAGCTAAAATGTTGACCATTGTCGACTAAACTTTAAATTTCATACCAAAATCATTCCATGTATCGTCAGAAGTAGGTATGCAATGTGTAAAAACATTTTGCAAAGTAAGTCTGTAATTTGTAGCTACTTTAAATTTTGGTTGATAGATAGTAATTTAAACCCTCGCGTGAGTAGTTCTATGGGTCAATCTCCATAGAAACTATTACAAATTATATTTTCAAACCATTGTTTTCTACATTTCTGGCGATTTTATGTCTAGTCTGAACGATGGAGGGTGACGTTGGTAAGATACCTACACCACGGCTGTATGTCAGTGTATTCAAATTCTGAATTTCTTGTTACAGAGTTGCTGATCTCCTAGATTATACTGCTGACGAAATAACCGGAATGAACCTTTACACGCTTTGTCACGGCGAAGATGCAAATAGGCTTAGGAAAAGTCACATAGACCGTAAGTATCTGTCTAGTTGGCCATTTGAAACAATATTATCGTCATCCCGGGAAATGTAATACAATGACACATTATCCTTCCTTTGTATATACAAATAAGTTCCTACCATTCAGATTCAGTCTTATCAATTAACTTCGGTACGGTTCAGCAGTAAATCAGATTTGGTCGTAAGAGTATCTTGGTATTTTTGAAATACGTAGATCTTGGTGATTCACAAGGTTTGCATTTCTATAGCTAGTTGATGAAGCTTTCAGCAAACTTATAATTGCGGAGTTTAAACTTCGGTATTTCGAAAAAAATTACGTTGATCAAGGGAGGTCATAGACGGTGCTGATTGGCACAAATTTTACAGGTTTCTTAGCGAGGCTTTGGGGTGCCGTGCGTTTTTGGTACAGAATTTCAATTTTGTTGTCAAGAGAGAGCAATGTCTGTTTTATCGTTGCTGTCGTAATTACAACCATAATATGGTTGTACTGCGAGTTCTCAAGGGGCGCTTTTGGGTACAAGGGGCGCTTATCAAAGTTTTAAAATTACGAGTAAAACGTAAAATTAAAATTACGAGTAAGACACGCTTGAAGATTTTACTTTTTTCCCAACTCAATTGTTTCACTGCTATTTTAGCTAGATTTTTAATTTTTTTTCGCATTCTGTTGAGAATTTAATGTACCTACCTATTATCGATGTAACTAAGAACTGAATCGGATCCAACCAATAATATAGGGAAAAATACGTAAAATCACCAAAAAAAGTTGGAATTTGTGAAAGCGCCCCTTGTGTTTTCTTGCTTTATCAAGTTGAGCCCATTCACATTAGACCCTTAGAAAAAGTTGTATATTTTTTATTGAGAAGAAGGCGTTTCACGGGCACAAGGCGCGCTTTTCGCAAAACGCTGAGGGAAACTGAGGGTCTCATCAAGCGCCCCTTGGTTATGAACTTTTTCCTTTGTTTCTCTAAATTCCATAAGGGCTTATAGTGCTCTCTTTCGGTAACGGATGGAGGTATCGAAAAGCCAGTAGTACCATCGTGTAGATCTTGGTTTTGCGGTTCCGACAGTGTAATTTCAAAAAATGAGGTACAAGGGGCTTTTTGTAAAACGCCCCTTGTGAACTCGCAGTGCGATATTATGTGCTATCCACTGAATTGTCCACGATCTATTGATTGTTACAAAATAAATTAATAAAGAATAAAATAAAATTAATGAGTAGGCAATGATTGAGAAATATTGCAGTAAAATAAAAATGAATGATAATAATTCATAAAAATCAATTGTTAAATAATTATTAGGGAGTTTTGTGAAAATTACCGAAAATAGTGTGTACCTACCTACACCGTTCTACTGCTAAGTTGGGGTGTCGAACTCTCCAGGCAGATGACCTGTCGTCAGTGCCCTCAATGTTTTGTGCCGTCATTTTTTATAATTGAACGTAATTTTTTTTATGTAGCATTTCCAAGCCAAATGAAACCTTTTCCAAGTCAAATTAAACTTTTTCCAAACATGATGTGTTTCTGTAAAGTAAACAATCGTAGATGAATAATATATTGCAAAATTTCATAAATTCAGTCTTAGAGGTTCAATCAGTCAATGTAAATATTGGTGACTCCCCTTAATTATCGGTGTCTCCGTGTGGGCGTGGCGAGTAGGTACCCATTCACATTCAACAGTCAGAAATTTCTCAAAATTACTTTTTTCCTATTCTACTAAGGTGAGATCTACTTCGATAATCCTATGTCTAAAATTCATTGAATTTTCATTTTGGCAACTTCTTTGTACGATTGCATCGATCTGAAATTTGCAGAGTATCTACCTATCTAGGTACCTCATTTCACTCATTTTCTCAATAGGTTTCATTTGACTTGGAAAAGGTTTCATTTGGCTTGGAAATGCTATAATTGAACGTTGGATGTCTAATAAATATATTTTCTAATTTATTCTATATTATGTCTGCAAATTTGAATAATACTCGTACTAAAGTCAATGAATGAGATACACATTGAAAACACACGGAAATACATTTATGGTACATTTTGGTTTATTATTTTCAATGATGAACCTTTGGAATCGACCAAGAGAAAAAAAGTTTACCCTCCTCAAAATTTGTTGGTTTACATCGTAGAATCCAAAAATCGAATAAAAATGTTGCCGTCCGTCGCTCGTACGCGGCACTTTCCTTAGTTCCCATGGACCGATTTTGATGAAATTTTTTATATGGGCTCCATTTGGGGTCTAGTTGTGCCCCGAAGCTTTTGGTTGATGTCAGTCACTTCTAAGGGTTGAAATTTTGAAAACGCCCTAGCTCAAACGAATTTTATATAAAGGTATTGTTTTTCCATCAATTTAAGATAGTATTGAATTTTTAGAACCGAATGAGACCACTCGGAACTCTGTAGGACCAACCGTTCGCTCCCTATGAGGACTCAAGGGTTCGACTTACGATAAGTCAGAAACACGAGTGTGAATCGCAAAAGAGGCCTAATCTCCGTTCAAAATGTACCTGAACAAAATGCGGTCGCTCTAGGTACGTGGTAGGCAGGTAGTATGGTGGTGACAATGGCAGAGCCGAGTTCTTTGCAGACGAGTGATCTATTTAGAAAAATAATGAACCTTTGTGTAATAATTTGCAGCGTTTTTCATCGTTCAATCCAGCACTGATCGATTATTTTGGTTGAAACTGCCATTCATTTTGATTAAATAGAAACAACGTTCCATCTCGTTTTTCCCATCCTTGCAGAAATGCCAAAAAAATTACCAACCAACTCCAATTTTGTTTCATTAAATATCTCAGTATAACGGAAATGAGCCATTCTTGGGTGCATTCAAAATATCCTCGCACAAACATCGAATTACCAAAAAAAGTTTTACGATTTACTCAAATCAGCAAAAGGGGATTTTCAATGCTGAGTCGGTAACTGTTCTCCTTCGTTAATAAATCGGTGTTAGTTACTGGATCACAACTGGCGATAACTGGGACACTCCTTAGTTGTACCTGAAATACTGCCAACCTCGAGATTTTTACTTCTTTTTTTCAATTTTAATTCAAATTTTTAATTTTGAAGAAATCATTGCATAATCCAATCTCTTTAAATGGTGAATCAAAATGGTCTTTTTGACCGACTCCTATTTTATGAAACGTATTTGCCTTGTTGAATGGGCGTTTTAAAAAAAATTGTTTTTTCTTTCAGTGATAAATAAAGGCCAAGTGCTGACTCATTACTACAGACTGATGAACAAGAACGGGGGATACACTTGGGTCCAAACTTGCGCCACCGTCGTTTGCAATAATAAGAACGCTGATGAGCAGAATATCATCTGCATAAACTATGTCGTCAGGTGAGGAGTTATTTTCGTTTTTTTTTTTTTTTTTTACCACACGTTTTGAAATTGATGGTTTTCCAGGTATCACATCAGGTAGGTATTTAGTAGTGAATTTCTTTTAACGTAACTTGTAGAAATCTTCCATTCCACGAGGGATAAAGCTCTCCTTGATCGCCCTGGAGCTCTGAAATGTGTTACAAAGCGCCTCGAGGGCCACTTGAAGTGATCGGGGGGAAGCCTGATCCGCTGTTTGCTCTATGAAGCATCTCTCTCAATCGTTCTAAAGGGTTTTAGTCCGACTTCTGGGGACTATTGTAAGTGATTGAGAGGAACCACCCATTGTATTTACGAATTTATATCAGGAAATTCGCATGAGGGTTTTTGAGGGTGTCATCCAAATTTGACGTGAAAATTTGGAAATTCTCACGCATGATACACTTTCTTTCGTATATCGAATTCTTCAGATGAATCTGTTTCTTACTACTTCTTAGTCTGCCTTCCTAAAATAGAACTGTTTTCTCAATTTTCATGATTTTTGCTCAAGGGTATAATTGACCTTTCTTACAAATCCAAATTTGACATGAACATTTGGAAATTCTCACCCATGTTACAATTCCTCTCATATAACGAATTCTTCAGATGAATCTGTTTCTTAAAACGTCTGAGTCTGCCTTAAATGAAACTGTTTTCTCAATTTTCATGATTTTTCCTCACGGGTGTAATTGAATACGCCTGTGGTGAAGGGAACTAAGTGCAAAAAATTCATATTTCTTTTTGACTGCAGTTGGAGTTTTTCTGGGCAAGACTCATCATCTGGGGGTGAAAAGAGCCAAGTTCTCCCATTGGCACGTCAGATATTCGTCTCCACTTAGTGTATACCTAGTTCACCACTAGAGGTCGGAGAAGTGGTGTTTTTGCTCTTGGTTCCTTTCACCACTGGCATATTCAATTTTAAGATCAACTTGAAGTGATGGGAGGAAGTCAAATCTGCTGTGAGCTATGAAACTCTCTTGTTCATCTAAAAACGTTGACATTTTGGGGACTACTTCATGTGATTGGGAGGAGACATCCGTTCAATCACAAACCTTAACAAATTCATACCTAAAAACGTCTGCCAAGTGGGTGTGGCACATAGCTTCCTCGTATCCATAACCCGATTATATAGATGATCCGATGCATATTAGTTAATCTCAAAACATCAAAACAAGTTAATATGTAACATCCCTGAAAATGTCATTGAAATCGGATGGAAAAAAGTTATGGCCGTTACAAGGAATTCACGTTTGCGCATGCGCAGTGGCTACTATCAGTCCGAAGGTGGTGATTTTCATAGGGGACCATCTAAATAATAATCTGTAACATCCCTGAAAATTTCATTGAAATCGGATAGAAAATGTAGAAATTATGGACGTTACAAGGAAATTCACGTTTGCGCATGCGCAGTGGCTACTATCAGTCCGAAGGTGGTGATCTTCATTGGAGACCATCTACAACCTAATCCGCATAATCCCTGAAAATCGAGTAGAAAAAGTGGAAGTTATGGCCGTTACAAGGAAATTCACGTTTGCGCATGCGCAGTGGCTACTATCAGTCCGAAGGTGATGATTTTCATAGGGGACTATCTTAATACTATTCTGTAATATCCCTGAGAATTTCATTGAAATCGGATGGAAAATGTAGAAGTTATGACCGTTACAAGGAAATCACGTTTGCGCATGCGCAGTCGCTTCTATCAGTCCGGGGATGATGATTTTCATAGGGGACCGTCTGCACACCAACCCGCACAATCCCTGAAAATTTCATTGAAATCGGACAATAACTTCGTATAGTTATGCGCGTTACAAGGAAATCATGACAGACACACAGACACTGAACCAAAATTGTTTAGAAAGGTCTAAAACGCAAAATGCGAGTGAAAATTTTTATTTTGGAGAACCTTTTTTTTCGTCCTTGAAAAGTGAAAACAAAGCTTCCGCTACCTTGGTAGACTCGGAAGCAAAATTGCCATAGTAATATGATTTTGTGAACTTGTCAGATCAAAATTTGTGGTTAGAATTTGAAAATTCCTCTCATGCTAAAACCTCTTTCATATACCTAGCAAACTCTTCAACAATTTGTTCTCAATTTCATGTTTTTTTATCCTATGTGTAATTCAATTCATTCGGCTGGTTAATTAGTTATGTACAATAATTTATTGTCTATACATTATTATATATAGATGATGTATGAAAATTCACAATTCGTCTTTTGGTAACTCAATTTTGGTGCCAATTCGAACTGCAAATCAATTCAAACTTTTCTCAAATCCCTCTTTGTCAAAACTACTGGAGTCCTTGTACGACTTTTTCACTCCATTTTTTGTCTATCCCTCTCAAACTCGTAGATGAAGAATCAGGAATCCTTTGATTCCTAGTGATTGAGTGTTTCCAGCCATAGTGATTGTAGCTCATATGGGAGACAGACAACTCCCTCGCTCGTCTCAAAATACAATCCAAATTTCCTTTCCCACTTTTACAGACTGAGCTGAGGGCTGTCTGAAAGCTTGTAGGTGTGGTTACAAATTTGTGATTGTTGCCAGCAGAGCAGGTTGTGTCATCAAATTCGGATGGAAAATGTAGAAGTTGTGGCTGTTACAAGGTGTTTACGTTTGCGCATGCGCAGAAGCTACTATCGATCCAGGAGCGATGATTTTCACGCCAACCAGCACAATCCCTGATAATTTCATCGAAATCGGATTATAAATTCGTAATTGCTTCGCGCGTTTCAAGGATTTCATCACAGACACGGATCCAAAATTGTTCAGGAAGGTCCAAAACTTAAAACTAGAGTGGAAATTTTGATTCTGTAGAACATTTTTTAAACCTTGAAAAGTGAAAATAATGCTTCCGCTACCTTGGTAGACTTGGAAGCAAAATTTAGACGTTCTCGCCCGGTCCAGGATAATTCGCGCGCTCGTCTCAAAATACAATCCAAATTTTCCTTCCCACTTTCACAGACTGAGGACTGTCTGCGAGCGCGCAGGTGTGGTTAAAAATTTGTGATTGTTGCCAGTTTAGCAGGTTTTTGTCGACGTAGTAATAAGTTGAGTAAATGAAGTTAGTAAATTAGTAAATAAAGTTTAAAAAAAGTTAGTAAATGAAGTCAAGTCAATGGAAATCAAATTGATTTCGTCGTCAAAGTGGGATCTTAAGGAGGTCTCAGTCGGTCGCCGTTTGTTCCTCGTTCCGGGTTAGTATTTCACAAAATCGAAGGCGCAAAAACTTCAAAAGTTGTACCTAAATTTGAAATCTTAAAGGATTTTAGAAATTCATTAGTGCACGGCTGTAGGGAATTGAAAAACTGAATTATTGCCGCTGGAATCATCAAAATCGAACAATAATTGCCAGAGAAAAATGGGAAAAAACGTTAATTCAATTATGTTTTTTCCCACAAAATGTTGCTAAACTTAAAATTTTCAAGGATTTCAGAAATTCATTAGTGCATGAGCCTTGGGAATTGAAAAACTGAAATATTGTCGCTGGAATCATCAAAATCGAACAATTATTGCGAGAGAAATATGGGAAAAACTTGGAAAACCCGTTTATTCGGTAATTTTTTCCATTTCTCTTTGGCAATTATTGTTCGATTTTGATGATCCCAGCGGCAATATTTCAAATTTTCAATTCCCCATGGCCGTGCACTAATAAATTTCTAAAATCCTTTAAAATTTCAAATTTAGGAACAACTTTTCAAGTTTTTGCGCCTTCATTTTGGCTAAATACTAAGAACAATCGGCGACCGACTGAGACCCTCATTGTGCTCATTCTTCACGTAGGTACTTGTCGAGTGGCAGGTCCCCTTTCACTTGTTTTTCAATACATTTTTCAATCCACTTCTGCTTCTCCTGCGTATGCATGCGTGGGCGGTGACAATGGGGTGTGCGCCTTGATTTTTTTTAGATTTTTAATCGAAAGTAGACTACATCCTGAGAATTTTGGCACCAACCGCGACCTTCTAGCGTGAGTAGATCTGTATCTATGAATTTTTAAAGTTTCGACCGTTTATGACGTCACGCGCCCCTCTCGCCTGGGCGGGACCCCCAAGCCCACTGTGACGTCATAAACGGTCGAAACTTTAAAAATTCATAGGAAAAGATTTACACACGCTAGAAGGTCGCGGTTGGTACCGAAATTCTCAAAATGAGGTCTAGTTTAGATTAAAAATAACAATAAGCAGTTTTTCCTACCCAGGCGCACACCCTATGTTACTGCTGGACGGAATGGAGTGTGGAGTACACATTCACTTGAGCCTCCACCTTAACCCCCAAAAACGTTGTAGATATATTTTAAATGGCGAATTGGGCGACCCCCCCCCCCCCCCCCCCCCGCCCCTCATACTGACGTAATGAGTAAGAAATCTGACGATTCTAATTCCTTTTTATTGGACAATAATGTTATTTACGTCTGAATTGCAGTGGCAAGGAATTCAAAAATCTCATAATGGACTGCTGCCAACTTGAAGAGCACGTCAGCGCTCGAAGTGTCAAAAGGGAAGACACGAGTGGCAACGACCCCGAAAATGGTTCACCGGGCTCGGACACCGGAGGTAAGACTGGTAAGAGAAATGTTGACACTTATTACGATATAGATAACTCAGTACAAATTCAGTTATTGAAGAAAGAATAATAGACAAGTAAGACAACGATAATTCGAGAAAATAAGCTTTTAAGGTTTCCGATGTTTCACTTCAAAAACGAAATCTTTCATTGGCCCCCAAGATTCGACGTTTTCTGTTATTTCGACATGATTTGTATGCTGTTGGATGGTTGGTACATCCTACGTGCTGTAAAATGCGCTGTTGTTTCTGATTTCTGAAAAAATTGACGTTCCTTACTCTTTAACTTGGCGTTTAATGTTAAAGGTTTGTTGGAAAGGGAATTAACTGTTTTTTCACCTTTTCCCACCAGATAGTGAACCAATTTTATTATTTTCTCCCTAATCCAGAGGGAAATTTACTAAAACCATTATTGATTTGGGGATTCTGAGTTCCTGCCGAATTCTCATCAACCGTTGACGCCCCTGCAGAATCGAAAGTAGAAATCATTCAAATTACCAACAGATTTGAGAATTGTTGAGGGAGGTTATCTCTCAGGTTAACTTTACCTACCTACCTATTACTCCGTAGACAGTAAAATTTGTAACATGTTGGCTCCCTCTATTCAACTAATTTGAAAACTCCCATCCGTGAAGAGCGCATTTTCAAATTTTCCATTTTTTGACTTACTTTGACGTAAAAATAAAGTAAAGTAAACAACCATTTCAGGTTGGATTTTTGTCCGAATGCCATTCCTGGCGTCGCGGACGTTAACAGCTGTCTTTCAAAGGGCGGGTCGGGACGAGTGGGGGTGCTTAGCCCGGGCCCACGAAAACACGCCCCCGCGGCGAGACTCGAACTCACGACTTCCCCGCAGTAGCCCGTTCGAGACTCGTCGCTAAAAGACGCGCGCCGTAGCGAACTTCGTAAACCTCAAAAAATATTCTATTTGTCTTCCTGGTTTTATTGAGTCCCCGCACGTAAATAGTTGATTTTTTTCGATTTGTAGTAAACTATTATACAGGGTGTCTACACTTGAGATGGGCATAACTTCAGGGTTCGATTCTACAAAGTATTTCCAACAAAAAATATCTCCTAATATTTTTTTCTTAACCCACTCAAAATGCCTTTTTTTCACTTCGAAGTTTCTTGTCTTGTTTTCGACCTTACGTCATTAAAACTGTCATAAAAACTAATAATTACCAAGTAAATTCAAATTTGAGGATATCGTTGGAAAAAGCGTTAAATTTCCGAGCTACCTAATGTAAAACCAAAATCTTTTAGCAATAAACCATTTCTAAAAAATCAAGTCAAATAGCAAACTTCTATTTTTCTTCGAAATATGCCTCTTTTTAAATCGAAGTTTTCACTCTGAATCCCTGGCTATTTCGGCGGGCGCTCTTCGGAATAAACATGTTCAAATTCTCAGCTTTCCAACAGTCTATCAATTTTTCTTTTTAAAATTCAAATTGGAAGAGTAAATCAAGTTTGAATGCCAAAAACCGTGTGTTTAACTAGAAAATCGGGTGTTTTAAGCGGTTTATGGTCTCCCTCGATCTCAAGATGACTTGACGAGTTTGGTGTCATTTCCCATGTATTTTTTCACGCTGAATCCAATGGTGATACTTCCGAATAATTTCGACTGCTAGAAAGTGGATTTTTCGAAGAAAACCTTCGTTTTTCGTACATGAAATACGCATAATTTGTAAATATGGTAGCGAGCATAAGTAGGTAACATCTTTCTACTCAATAAAAAGATCAACTTTCTAGCTGATTTATGTATGTAGAAATAGCCAGAGATTCAGAGTGAAAACTTCGATTTAAAAAGAGACATATTTCGAGAAAAAAATTGAAGTTTGTTATTTGACTTGGTTTTTTAGAAATCGTTTATTGCTAAAAGATTTTGGTTCTACATTAGGTAGCTCGGAAATTTAACGCTCCTTCCAACGATATCCTCAAATTAGAATTTACTTGGTAAATATTAGGTTTTATGACAGTTTTAATGACGTAAGGTCAAAAACGCGATAAGAAACTTCGAAGTGAAAAAAAGGCATTTTGAGTGGGTTAAGAAAAAAATGTTAGGAGATATTTTTTGTTGGAAATACTTTGTAGAATCGAACCCTGAAGTTATGCCCATCTTAAGTGTAGACACCCTGTATCACCATACAAGTTTATACAGGGTTTGACAAGATTTGACATGATTCTTTTGGAATTCAATTTATTGCTTAAACCATTAGTTGCTATATTGAGTTTCTAAAAACATTTAGTACATCATTACCTATATCATAGTCACAAACTTCATCGGTATTTCGTTGCTTGAATATTCCAAATTTGATGCCTTGTCAAGTAGGCATTCATTCATGATGTATGATCGAATGAGGAATTTCACCATGTCGGAATTTCCTATTTTTTACCCCAAAATCGGATTCAGCACTTCGAAAAACCACCTACGGCAAACTTTCAGCCCGTACTTCCTAATTTACGAATAAACAAAACAGTGTAGAAAATATGAACGTTTGAAAAAACCGGGAGGATGACGTCAACTTGGAATAGTTCATGCACAGCCGCTTGAAGCACTGAGATCGTGAAGTATAGTCCTCGAAGGCAATATTAAATATTAAATATTATGAATATTGTGAAATTTTCACAAAACCAGTAAAGATCGAAATCGAAAAACTGAAGAAAAAAAAAAGGAAAAAGCAAGAGGGAGAAAGTTAGGTTTCCCCTGTTTTTGTTTGATAACTTTCCTCTTAGATAAACCGATTTCGTCATTTCATCTAGCAAGAAAGGGAGGAGACGTCGATCCAAACAGCCAATCAGCGAGCGTTCCCGCTTCACGTTGGAGAGGTCCGTTTTCCCGGTTATTTTGGTTTATTATTTTCAATAATGAACCTACGGAATCGACCAAGAAAAAAAATTGTTAACACCCCCTCAAAATTTGATGGTTTACGTTTCAAGGTACCTACGTAGAATCCAAAAATCGAATAAAAATTTGGCCCGCCGTCCGCTGTACGCGGCACTTTTACCACTTAGCATTGGCCGATTTTGATGAAATTTGGATGTAGGCTCCATTTGGGGTCTAGTTGTGCCCCGAAGATTTTGGTTGATGTATGTCACTTCTAAGGGTTCCAAAATCAATTTTTGAAATTTTGAAAACTTAAAAAATTTAGATATAAACGTATTTTTTTTCCTTCAATTTAAGATTCTATAGAATTTTTAGAATTGTTTGAGACCACCCGGAGCTCTGTAGGTCAAACCGTTCGCTCACTACGAGAATTTAAAGTTTGGACGTACGATAAATCAGAAACACGAGTGTGAATCGCAAAAGAGGCCTCAAATATAAACTCGTACCTATATGTATGTTTTTTTATTCAACTTGTCTTCATTACCAACCCATATCATTTTCTACAAGTATTTTCTACTATATCATTTTACTAGTTCGTAAAACAAGAATGAGGATTGAGTACGAAGGCGAGAATGAACTTCAAGAAATCTCGGAAGATTTCACCGATATATTGAAAAGACTGTTACAAGGAAATTCAAGTTTGCGATGATCTTCATTGGATATTTTTGACGGAAAAACTTGTCTAATCGCCATATTTTTTTAGACAAGCAAAATTGATGGGTAGTTGACTTGCTGTACACTATTTTTAGTAGGAAAATCAGATAATAACTGTGGCTGAGGGGCACTTAAGGTACATCCGGCCAGCACTCAGGATTTTGCACCATTGAGTCGAGGGTAGGCCTCAACTCAACGCTGAGTTTGGTTTATGAATACCGTTGAGTGCGCCCTCAGATATCGCACTGAGTGCTCCCTCAGGGCGCCCTCAAATCTTGTCTATGAATACGATTGAGTGCCCGCCAACCCTTATCGATGCATTTGAGGGTGCACTCAGACTTAAGTAATGACTATGAATTCCGCCCCTAATCTCCGTTCAAATTAAAGCTGACCGAAATGCGATCGATGTTTTTCTTCATGTTGGATGGTTGGTGGCTTTGCAGACGAGTGATCTCGTATATAGAAAAATAAAAAATAATAAACCGTTGTGTAATAATTTGCAGCGTTTATGAAATCATAAATTGTGATTGTCTCCCAAAAATAACAGGAGACTTATTTTCCGAAATCAACCCGATTTTCATATATCCCACACCATTAACTATTCAGGAAAAATGCAAACAGAATTCGGTGAAATTCCTCATCGCTCTAAAAACCTATATTACACGTTCAAAAGTTACATATTTGGCAATAAGTTTCTCCAATATCGTTCCAAAAGTTTGAAGTATCGTTCCGTGGACCTTCAATACATCCTATCTGTTGACGGGGTTTTGTTTTGTTGTTCAACTCAGATTCGATTTCTGAACCCGTGGGTGTAGAATCCTCCAATGTACAACCTTGGTAAATGCGAAGTTTCTTTCCGTCTATAAAGAGTTGGTATCCAATCAGCGACGCATGTCCCTCGTCTCGCCTTACCTACCTGAAACATTCGAAGTTCTTTTCTTGTTTCCCTCGTTCGTCTATCTGAAACTCAGGTTGTGATCCTACTCCTGTTCAGGCTAACTTTAGATTCCGAGAAATCATTCGCAAATGCGTAGAAATTTTCACCTGGAAAACGCGAGTGGAAATTCTAATTCTAGAATACTTTTTTAACCTTGAAAAGTGAAAACAATGCTTCCGCTACCTTGGTAGACTCAGAAGCCAAATTTAGATGTTCTATAGGCTCTCCACCTAATTATAGAGGGAAACCCCCTTTGGAAGTTGTTTCTGGGGCGAAGGATTCCATTTCCCCAATCCTTCCTTTTCTTGCAGCAATCTCGAAAAGCCGATCTAACATGAGAAAACCCAGACTTGAGGGCTAGACTCCATTCATCTCTTCCGATGTCTTCCTCCGTCTAAGCAAAAAAAAAAAGTTGGCGAAGACAAGCCCAATTTCCTGCCCAGTTAACGGTCAGTTCCCTGCTTTAACTTTCATAGAGTTTTACCCCCAAAATGCTGGGAGATAAGGAATGCAGAGAACCCTTCCAGGGAGCAGACAGCCTCTTGTAACACGAGGGGGACAAAATGTTAATTCATAATTGAACTACAATGACTCACTCCGGTTTTATCTTGTTCGTTTCATCTCATTTATTTTCTTCTCGGAGGACAAGTTGATTTTCTCTCCTTCCCTCCCTATTTCATTCAACTGTAGAACCCTACTCAAGGTGGAGGAGTTGCAAATCTCGAAATTACTAGTACATGGCGTAATGGTAGATTTGAGTCGGCACTTCAAGGTTTTATGCGGTGTCTACCAACGAAACCATAATTTACAATAGAAGGTTGTTTCTTGAGCAACACCTAAATAGTAACGGTAAAATACTTGAAAACTCTGCAAATCATTGCCCAAAGGTTCATTATTTTCTGTATAGATCACCCTTCTGTATAGATCACTGGTTCTCCATCAATAGCACCTACCACCATCTGTATTCTCCCTTGACCTTCCCTCTCAAATTTCAGCTTCCTGCGTTCAATAGGATTGAAAATGGCTTCGGAGCTCACTCAGCTGATCAGTGATCTGAAGAGTGAAGAAGATCTTCTCGAATAGTTTTCCGCGTCGAAAAAAAAAGAACCACGAAAATCGGTTGAGAACTAAGGCCTGTGCAGACAACAAGATTTTGTCACACACACATACACAGACATACACCTATGGTTTTTTTTCGTGGATTTGGATTCAGAATGGTCTAAAACGGATTACTGTGTGGTTATTTTTTTTCTGTTGAGTGTTGTCCTCCTTCACCCCAGATCGATCGCATAAGGACGCCCAAGTCTTACTGTGGGACGTCCTAAAAAATAGGGATTTCTATTTGAAAAAGCAAAGTTGGTGTCAATTGCGCACTCCATCGTGCGGGCTATTCATCTTAGCTGAGACACCCTGCATTATACAGGGTGTAAGCCTAACTGTTCTGCCATACTGCAGGACTCGATTCTACTACTAATTTGCAACAAAAAATGTCTCAGCAATTTTCTTTTAAAACTTCGTTTTCTTGTTATATTAATTTTAAAATTTTTTTCGTGATTTTAATCTTACGTCATTGAATTTGTCATAACTTCTTTAATTAGCTGTGATAATTACAATTTGAGGATACCGTATGAAAGAGCATTAAATTTCCTATCGGATAGATGCCTTACCTTTTTGATAGATGCCTAAGTATCCAAGATACTTTTGTTGATGAATTCGAACATAACGGACCTTCTTTTTCGTTCTGTTCCAGAAGGTAGAAGTACTGGGAACGGTAGACTGCCAGAGAGACATCTGGGGCCAGCAGAGCTGGACGAAGACCCTCCCGACTTAGCAGGAGATCAGCGGGGCCGCGGACTGATGGATCACATTCACCCACCAGATCACCAACAGGTCGGTTCCCCTCAACGATGCATCGTCTCATACATCTTTTAATAAACCCTTCTGGTTTGCGACCCTTGGGTTCATAATCCTGGAAGTTCCTCTATTTTGTGTTCCAAATTTTTGCATGTGCTCTGTAAAGACGTGCATTCATAATCTTGGTAATTACAGATCAACGCCGTTCTAACAAGACCTGCCAAGAAGTCCGGAGGGGAAAGAAGAGCCGGGAAGAGGAAGGGCGACGACGAATCGTCGTACAGCAGCGATGAGGAAGCAGCAGCTACTGGCCAGCCTGTACGGAAAAGATACCCCGTCCTCAGCCCAGCCAGCTCGTCCTGTCAGTCCTCAGTTTTAGCCGGAAGTCCGAAAGCTGGCAATGAGGTGAGACTGTTTAGACTGAGGCAATGAGTGCTGTTTACAACTAAGTTGTTAGTGTTTGAGAGTGACTAACTCTTCTGAGTTGTTAGTTTGAGGGTGGCTAATTCTGATGATTCGTTTGTTCGAGAGGAGGTAATTCTGGTGAATAGGAGAGAAGGGAAGATCAGAATTGGTTCTAATTATTTCGCTCATGGCTTCTTACGCCTCATCCGCTTGAAGCCAAAATAAAATCGAACATTTGGCATACAAATCGGGTGGGCACCCCATAAATTCAACAGTAAATTCAAAAACAATAAATTCAGTCGACATTTAAAATTCCATTTTAATGCCAATTTAATAATGTATAATTTTTTCGTCAATACTGATGCCTCTAGAGAGTTAAAAAGATGTAGAAGGTCTCTCTACAGTAGCCTCTGCGCATGCGCAAACATAGAATCCTTGTTACAGCCATAACTTCTACATTTTCCTCTCGAATTCGATTAAATTTTCAGAGATGGTGCGGGGTGACGTGTGAATGGTCCCCTATGAGTGTAGTGGAAGGCACTTTGAGATTAGCTACTAAGCATCAGATCATCCATATAACTGGGTTATAGATACGAGGAAGCTATGTGTACCCACTTGGCAGACGTTTTTTAATTCGCATTCGCGTTTTTATTTACTTCAAAAATTTGGGTAACATTCTTGATTTTTGCAGGTGGATAGTGACAGCGCGGGAGGAACTGTGAAGGAGCTAGAGCAAGCCATGTCGAAACACCTTCCACCGCCGGACAAGACGACGTCCCACACTGACTTCAGCACGGACGCCCTCCTGAAGGCCCAGCAGAGGAGCACCATCCAGTGGATCGGAGCACTTCAGCAGCCTGGAGCGTCCCTGCCGGCGTCGACACTCCTGCGGCAGCTCTATGCCAACCGGGAGAGCGTCATACGGGCCAATGTCAGCTCCCGTGGTGGAGGTGGCTACTACGGCCCAGAGATGGTTGGTCCGCTTCCGACGCCACCAGGCTCTGAAGGAGGTAAATTCATACCTTACAGTCTACTATCAACTATTGTGATCCAGTGCGACCTTCTGAAAACCTGTGTGATATGTTTATGGGTTTGGGGATGCTATGTGCCACACCCAATTTTTTTGGAAATTATAAAAAGTAAAAATTTGTGTGTGGCTGTTGCAGGTTCCTATCCCCCTCAAGACTACAACGGCCTGTACCCCAACTACTCGGCAGTGGACTACCACTCAGCGATGACACCGCCGAGCTCTGTCTCCCCGCGTGACAAACACCAGCAGCCAATGGTGACACCCTCAGGTGGCTTCGACAGCCCCCCTGTCGGCGCCCCCTTCGCCCACGACATGCTCCGCTCCGGCTACCTCGACCAGCCGCTGCCGCTCAAGCCGCAGCCCTACCCCCCCTCCGTCCACCCCCTCGAGCCCTACCCCACCACCTCCCTCGAGCAGCCCCAGTTCTACCCCTCCAACCCCCCTCCCGCCTTCCACCTCTACAACAAGCCCAACGCTGCCTCCCCCAACTGGTACACTGCCCCCTCATAGCCCTAATGTAAATTCCTGTACAAAACTCACTGTGTAGATATTTCATCATGTTTATAAAGCCGCTTTTTTGTCCCATAACCAGTAGAGTGGAGCAGTATCCTAGAATTTTTTTTTTCATTTTCGTAGGTATTACCAAAATCATGTTGCCTTTTAACCCCAAAACAGGTAATCAAAAAATTCCTTCAGGTTATATAACTCGAGGATAGCTTTTTATAAACAAAACATCTGCCTATTTGGGAGGCAGTAGGTTTTCTTTCTCACACAGAATAACAAAGACCTAAAGAATGAGTAGGAGCACTCACTGCCTCACTGGTACAAGATTTGGCAACCCTGCATTTGCCTCCTCGTCCAGGTCAGCTATGGACCAAGATTTGGCAACCCTGCATTTGCCTCCTCTTTCAGGTCAGCTATGGACCAAGATTTGGCAACGCTGAATTTGCCTCCCACTTGAGACCGACATTCTACTAAAGCAGTCCCCCATTACTTCAATTATGGAACTTCATTTGATTGAACACGCATGACAAAACCTCCGAAATAGGTTTTTTTTTAAACATAAAACGGTTTTTTACCTCAACCAGTTCGAATTTCAAAAATTCTACTGAATAATCGAACCTGAAAAGAAATTTCGATTGCGCTTTTTGGTTTACAAGACAACATGATTTCATTATTCCAACCCAAATTTCGATTTTTCAGGAAATTCGCTCCACCCTGGTGTTCAATGGTCGTATTTGTAATTTCTTGTAAATATTTGAAGAAAAACAGTATTACTCGCAATTAGGCCCTGGCTTTTACGTGAATTTACTCATGTACCAGAAGGTACTTTTTAATGGGGAAAATTAAACATTCTTTTACATATCAAGATTCTATGAAATATTATAAAATATAGATACCTATTATGAGGTTTTTTGAAATCCCTCCTTTTTGTTGTTTGAGACAGCAACGTGTGAGAGATGTCTTTGGAAAGTGAACTGACAAATTACCTACCTACTTACCGTTTTATTGCTTTCCCGATTTGAATACAATTTTCTGGATAGAATCAACATTTTTTCAAATAGATGAGATGAACATTTAACGTTCGAAAAGCGTAGTTTTAAAGTATTGCAGTTAAATTAATTTAAAAAAGGTGAAAGAGATTTCATTCTAGAATGTAATTCATAATTTTTTCAACTAATTTTGTGGTTTTTTCGATCGATTTTTATGTTTATATTTATATAATTTTTAACGAAGTTGTTATCAACTTTTTCATTGCTAATAGACCACGTTTGATAATGGTGCTCATTTGAAGTTCGACAAATCCTTCGATTTAAAAGAATCAAAGCCCTGGTTTTAGCCGAGGATCCTAGAAACAGGGAGGTACCAGAAAAGCCCGCTAGAGATCACCCTGAGTTGAAGAGCGTCCATTGTTATCAGTCATAGGACTCCCAAGGGCAGAATTTTCGAGATTAACTTAAGTCCATTTTTTCCAAGATTTACCCTAAACCCATCAATTTCAAAGAATCAAAGCCCTGGTTGTAGCCTCTGATCCTAGAAACAGGGAGGTACCTGAAAAGCCCGCTAGAGATCACCCTGAGTTGGAGAGCGTCCATTGTTATCAGTCATATGACTCCCAAGGGCAGAATTTTCGAGATTACCTAAGTCCATTTTTCCAAGATTTACCCTAAATCCGTCAATTTCAAAGAATCAAAGCCCTGGTTGTAGCCTCTGATCCTAGAAACAGGGAGGTACCAGAAAAGCCCGCTAGAGATCACCCTGAGTTGAAGAGCGTCCATTGTTATCAGTCATACGACTCCCAAGGGCAGAATTTTCGAGATTACCTAAGTCCATTTTTCCAAGATTTACCCTAAATCCGTCAATTTCAAAGAATCAAAGCCCTGGTTGTAGCCTCTGATCCTAGAAACAGGGAGGTACCAGAAAAGCCCGCTAGAGATCACCCTGAGTTGAAGAGCGTCCATTGTTATCAGTCATACGACTCCCAAGGGCAGAATTTTTGAGATTATTTGATTGGACTTGTTTGATTGGTGAGTTTAATATCTTCTACGAATCTGAAAAGAAATGGTTGTGAAGGGATATGTTAATGTTATATCCCGTGATACATATTATATAAGTGTCTAGCCCCCAACAATCCTTGTCGGGTTTCAGCGCTACCTCCCGCCACTTCAACGAACTACTATTCCTGATTACCTTACCTACCATTCTCAAGATTGTTGTCTCATAATCGTTTTAGTTTCTCATATTTCTATAACATGAACTAGTGACGATTTTGGAGGTCAGCTTTGAAATTGAATGACTTTGGGCACGTTATAAAACGACACTTGGCATCATTTCACGTCCATGACTGTTCAGAAAGAAAACATAAGAGAAAAGAAAACGAACATGAGAAACAAAACGAGACAACAATCTTAAGAATGGTAGTTAAGGTAATCAGGAATGGTAGTTCGTTGAAGTGGCGGGAGGTAGCGCTGAAACCCGACAAGGATTGTTGGGGGCTAGACTCCTATCAATATTGTCATCCAACTTAGCTCTTTTGCTCCTCGTATATTTGGACCTTTTCACTATCTGTGAGACTCATTTCTAAGAATCAAAGCCCTGGTTTTAGCTGAGGATCCTAGAAACAGGGAGGTGCCAAAAAACCTGCTAGAGAAGCCCTTTCCCCTAAGTTGAAGGGCGTCCATTCTCATCATTTTTGTCCCCATTATTATCAATTGTGGGACCCCCAACGGGTTGAATTTTCTAGATTATTTTATTGGATTTGTTTCATTGGTGAGTTTATTAGGTATCTCGTAGAAATGTGAAAAACTGTAAAGAAGTGGTTATCCCAGGGTTCTAAGGGCTGAATTTGGGTGTTTTTGAGTACCAGTTATCAACGTTACAGAGGTATGTTTATGTTGAGTCAACTATGTCATGGGATATCCTGTGAATTTAGGCAATATTATCATCCAACACAGCTTTATTGCTCCTCGTATCTTTGTACTTTTTCACTGCTGATCACTATTGTCTCTTTGGGACATTTGAAGTTTGACAAATCCATCGATTTCAAAGAGTTAAAGCCCTGGTTGCAGCCTCTGATCCTAGAAACAGGGAGGTGTCATAAAAGCTCGCTAGAGATCACGCCAAGTTGAAGAGCGTCCATTATTATCACTTGTAGGACCCCTAAGGACTGAATTTTCGAGATAATTTGCAAGACTGTTTTAATTTGTGAGTTTATTATCTCTTAGAAATCGGAAAAACTGAAAAAATTAGCTGTCCCGAGATGTTGAGCGCTGAATTTAGGTGTTTAGTTACCTGTTATCAACATCAACAGCTGTATGTCGTGAATTCAGGTTATATTGTCTCCTAACTGTTACTCCTCGTAACTTAACACTTAACTTACATACTTAACACTGAGTACTGAAATGGCAAAGTTACCAAGAAATTAGTGCTTCATGATCGTGTTTCTTTGGTATAGCAGAGTCCCCAGGTAACGAAACCTAGTGTGTGCATATTTTCCCTCCCGTTTCTGCCTCCTATTATCCCCTCCTGCTTCTGATTTGTCAAGTTTTCACATCAATACTCCTCAGTCCCTCACCTAATTAGGCATCATTATTATACAACTGAGAAATGAGAGGAAAATATTGCCATTCCATTAGGAAAAACTGGGACATCCTAGACGTAACCTTGGGGCATATTTGTGACCGATTTTTTGTCCGTAAAAAATACCCAAAACTCTCCATATTTGGTCAGAGACGTCTCAGAGCTTCCTTTTATTGATTTTCAAACGAAAATCCGAAGGAAAAACCATTTTTAAACTGGCAGTGAAATCGTTAAATTGGTTGGTTAAAAATTGTGTAGAATTTATCTGTAAATATTGTAAAACAAAACTGGTTGACAAAACTATAAAATTGCTTGAAAAATCATGAATTGGGTTCTACTACGTACCTGAAAGGTGTACAAGTTGGGAACCGTATCTACTATGAAGATAATTTCGTCAGTAATGAAAAATGTTGAATTCTATCTGGAATATATTAATTCTAATTAGACAAAAGCTGTTTTTCGGATCATAAAATGTTAGCAAGGCCACGTGTGTCTCCACGTGTTCTTTACTAGTAAAATCAACGACATTTGCGTCGCTGATGTTTATTGCATTGTTCCATTTTCACGTATGATCAGTATTGTCATACTTGTGAAGTCATGTACTGTTGGCAGATTGAAAGAATGCGGATGGTTTGGTGAGGTGTCTATGTGTATTACAATCCCAAAAACATAGTCCTTCTCCTACCTGCCACTCAAGCTAGGAAAAATGAGACCGACGGTTGTTGACTAACGACCGATGATGAAGTGAAAGGATTGATTTATTACAGGCAAAACAAAACAAATACAGAACAATAATTTTTTAAAAATCCCTTACTCTTGGGAAAGTCTTATCAATTAAGAGAATATAAATTCAAAAATAAAATCACGCTTCCAGTAAAGGATATGCTTCTTTCAAATTTTTGAGGCGACTGAAGGGTAAACAGAAGGGCAAGTGAACTCACATTCTAGATAAATATCCTTCCTAACAATGGGGTATTTCGGTGGGTCGGAAATTCAGGCTTTTGACCTCAAATTTGGATTTAGCACCCTTGAAAACCTATGTATTCCAACTTTAAGCCCAATGATACTATAACAAGTGGTAGAAAAATGAATTAAAGAGATCACACGTTTGAAAAAAAGGCTGACTGCCATAAACGCACACACACTACGCCGCGCGCGTGTGTGAGTAGTATTTTGTAGTATCCAAGAGATTCTCATCGGATAGCGTTACTTTATGGTTCAATCGTTCTGGAGCCTCAATTTGAACCTGCTACCAGTGAGAACATTCCAATCTCTTCTCTGTGCATGGATACTTTTTTCAAAGACAGTTGGCTAGCTACGTCACACCATTCAAATCTTCAACTTTCCTTAGCTTCTCTGATTTTTTAATAACATTTTCTCGACGAACAGACCCGATAACCGTTATTCCTGAGCCATACTCTTTTGAAAAAAAAAATTTTTTTTTAATGACTGAAATATTCCATTGGCAGAGTGGATGGGCTCTCTACCTTATGACTCGACTAGCTCGATACCTGGATTAAGATTACTGAGGCTCTTCCCTTCCCCCAACCTGACTCTCAACAGGCTACCTAAAATTTTGGAACAGGTAGTCGTCTATGTTAGCAGGTATACCCTTCGGGAAATTGGCCAGCCGCATTCTTTCTATCTGCGAACAGTACCTAATTTTATGATATTCGGACGCCTTGAATTTTCATTCACCATCAAAACACGATTGTGTTGTTCCAAGTACCTACGCGTATTGAGACTAATGAGGTAACTTCTACGTTTTAACAGACGAAGTAATTCAGGGCGATGAAAATTACAGTTCAAGCCCTCAAATTACAGTAATCGATAAAACTATAAAATACTTTAAAAAAACGGCTTCCGATCATCAATTTAAATGGTATAATTACTGCTTGTGTCGTCCTATTGAGTGTCTCTTTGTTTTTGATGAAAAAATTCACCCGCATTGTAAGTGTTTGAACAAAATGAACCTTTAAGATTATTACTTTCCTCATTTTTGTCGTTAAGTACAGTGGTATTGATCTACCTCACTACACCAAAGGTTTATTGTGTTCAAATACAATTCTACACGTTTATAAGGAATTCTCTGTTCTTTAAGAGGGTCAATCTTCGTTGTTCTTGAATATGAAATTCACATATTTATTCCCCCTTTTATGCAGGTATCTTCAAACAGCAGTGAATCGTTCCGCACCCCGTTCCAACCATCCATAAGTTCAGTATTATTTATACTAAAAATGAGTCATCAGTGAAGTTATAATATTGGAGCTAATTCGAGCAAAATCCATTTATTTCATAATTATTTTAGACACCAAAAATAATTTTTATAAAAAAATTCTCGATTTCAAAATGTGAGAGAATGTTGTCATTTTCGTATCAGGAATATCACTGCAGAGGCGTCACACCTTTCAATAATTTATAAGGTGAAATTTGTATTAAAAAACCGTGAAGTTCTCTATTCTGTTCCACTTTTCTATGTAACTGTACGTCGTAAACACGAATACGAGTAGGTAGGTATACTGAGCACCTCCTGAGACCTTGAAGTTGAGCTGGATGTATAAGAAGGCACTCTAATTTTGTACATGTTTTACTTCATTTGGAAATTTCGATCAATTCTCGTGTAAATCGTTAACGTAAAATATGGTTTGAAAAACAGAAAATAACGTGTCTCGTAAGTACTCAAAAGTACGACCAACGAGAGTTCTCTTTTCAAAGAAACTTCGATATTCGAGTAAACGTAACGTCCTTATTTATTGTTATAGATGTTTAAGTTTTAGTTTTCATTCAACGATGTTATTATAAATTATAAGCGTTATAAAAAAAACCGAGATAATGGGCATGACAGAAAATGATCAATTTGTACATATTAATATATAAGCCATTGTTAGGCGAGCAATGTTTTCGAAGTGCCCAGTATTCTCACTAGTGTGCAATCTGAAATAGCTACCTGTTCGTTTTTATTTGTCTGAGACAACGAGCCTAAGTACTTTGTTCGACGTGGTACCCCGCTCAATGTTGATGTGCAATACATCCTCCATACTTAGATTATTTGAAATACCTACCGTATTTTGTAGATTATTTGTTCATATTCAATATAACTGTTACTAAATGGATACTATTGGAAAACAAGTCGAGTTCATTATTACACCCTTCCCGATAATTCTGTTTCACCAGTCTAAATAATTTCAAAGCCCTGTCAATTTATACGAGAAAAAAGTCTGCCAAGTGGGTGAGGCACATAGCTGTCGTCAAAGCGGTAATAAATGTATTTATTAGCGAATTTCAAGAAAGATGAAACTAGGGATGGGACATCGAACAGAAAACATCGATGTCGATATTTCATAGAAACATCGATATCGATGAAACATCGTTGTGACGGTTTTTTAAGGGTTATGGGGAAAAACCGTTGAAATACTTCCCAGCCAGGAAAGAGAAACCGCAGACTACTACTGGTCTCCAAACCTCCCCATACAACCAGCCACTAAATCCTTTTCCTGGAAAGGCACTTTCTCTTTCCTGGTGGTTTTCTTTATTTATTTATTTTTTTTTTAATTTTTTTATTTTTTTTTTTTTTTTAATTTTTCTCTAACTTAACAAGGTACCTTGATAGGAAGAAACTTATTCTAACAAATCAGACCTTATCATTTAATTATCCTAGCTTCTTGGAAGGTTATATCGGCATCTGACAGGAACTTCAGTGAAGATGTTGGCTGGAACTTCTTGTAGTAATCAGGGCTGGAACTTCTTGTAATAGCCTGGACTGGAACTTCAGCTGTAGACCCAGTGGGAAGCAGGAACTTCTGGTAGTAAGATTAATTCAACCCTTTAGGGGAGATGTGGGCAGGAACTTCTGTAGTGATCTGGACTGGAGCTTCAAATATGACTGAGAGGAAAGAACCAGAAGGCAGGACTTCTAGCAGAAATTTTGGTTCACCCTTCTGTGGGGATTTCAGCAGGAACTTCGAAGAATAGTCTGGACTGGAACTTCAGCTATGAATTCAGTAAAGAAGAACAGGAATCTGGATTGGAGTTTCAGCGACAATCTCAGTAGTAAACAGGAAGCAGGAACTTCTGGTATGCATGTTGAATAGAATTTCAATATAGCCTCTATGGTATTAGTTTCCCCTCTTAGTGATTGTAATTTCCAGAATAAATTTATAGTTGTCAGTTCTTTTATGATGATCTCTCTAAATTAGTGGAGATTGATAAGAGATTCCTCTCCTGTGTTCAATCTATACAAAAAATTTGGATTTCACAATTGGAATAAATTCTGACTCCTTCTGTGAATCCTTAACCTTCATCCGCTCGCGCCCCCCTGAGTCACACTAGCGATCGCGGGGCGGCTGATAGCCGCCCGTCACATTTTTCCTTATTTCAATGGATTTTTTGGTACTTCAACTCGATAACGACAAGGGTTTGGGTTGGTCATCTTGTAAGTGAGTTCATACACATTATTTAGAATGAAAAACTTTTATTGAAAATAATTATAAACTTTGGTAAACAAACATTTAAAAAAATAACGTCATAATATTCTTTCTGGGCTTACTGCCTAGTGACTAAACTATCACACTCTGTTCAATAAATCAAATTGTTCTTCCCTAAAAAACAAACAAACTGATAAATAAAATGAATAAAGGCGTTTAATTTTTTTATGCTCTAAGGCATTCATGTTGAAACGCTCTGAAACTAGGTTTGAAAGTGTGTACATACAAAAACTTATTTATTTGTACAATACATTTTCAAGATAAAATTGGCAAAAAATATTTCAAATGAATATAATTGGAAGAAGTGACATAGAAAAGTAAAAACAATGATTCGCTACCCTAATAGACTCAGAAGCAATACGAGTAGGTACCAAAGCAAACATCACAAATGATAAATGAAACTCAGGTTTTTATCGCCATTTCTTCCGAAACATACATAGCTACTCATAAGGAGGCTGAATGAAGTAAAAAAATATACTTACATTTCACCGTGGACGTTCAAAAAAATGTTGCACTGCCGATCGCGGGGCGGCAGTTAGCCGCCGAACTTAGTCACTCAAACTTTGAACGTGTACTGACAGCCACCAACATAACGCAGGAGGAAAAGGTTAACGACATCTTGCGGAGGAAAGTCCAACTAGAGAATACAACTGCACTTTCCCGATCTCTTGCGTGCCAGTTATGTTTTGCCACGCAAAATTCATCGAGGGCGGCAGTTTGCCGCCCACGCGAGCGGATGAAGGTTAAGGGGTTGAAGCTTGGAACTAGTCAGTCAAGGCCAGTCAATTTCAGATCATGAAAAGCTTAATTAATCAGGGTCAATTCTGATGACCGAGTAAATTTCCGTCGTGAGAGACACTCAGTAGAGTCCTTTGATCTTCATCCTGCGCTGCCCTCTAGCGAGACTCCTGTGTCTTATCGTCTGTTCCCCGGTCTGCCGCTAGGGTGCTTCCGCGTCTTGCTCCCTGCCACCAGGCTTCCACGCATCTGTCAACAGGTAGCGCTTTGTTCGATCTTCAGGTCTCTGTGATGACAGGAAACTGCCGTTCATTTCTTCGTTAAATTTATTTGTTTTCATTAGTAATTTTGTGGTAGTGGACATCTTTTCTTTTCTTCAGAAGCATCCCATTTATTTTCAGGTATGTTTGCATATTCTTGGTGGTGTTGGTGTTTGATTATTGGGAATTGATAACTTTGGCAAAATTTGTAGGTCTCATGCTGTCAATCAGTACCTACTTAATTCACTTAAAAATGGTGAGCAGGTGTGCAATCGCCACATCGTATGAAAAACATCGATGTCGATAACATCGTTAGATGAAAAATCGATGTTTTTAAAAAGCGGGAAATTTAATTCATTTGTCAACCAATTAGAATCAAGAAGACCTGGTGAGGCTGCTCTTCCTCCATTCATAAGAAGTAGATATTTTTTCTTTTGACGTGCTTTTATTTTACTGGATATCCTACTCCATTATAATTTTTCATTCGTGATAAATTATCCGATTTGTATGCACTTCATTTCGATATCCCATACCTTCCCCATTTCGATTATTGGTTTAAGCATAAAGAGACTTTTTATTCCTATTGTTTTCCAGTAATTATATTGTTATATAAAGTGATGATGGTGTTGAATCATCAAAACGTCCCTCGACTGGGGATCGACCTCCTATCGTTCCGACTAAACTATATTTACACTTCTGAGTCGGAGCTCGTTACCACTGAGCTAAGGAAGTGAATGGACAGAAATGCGAAAAGGTAGCTGATCACAACTATCGAAAGGTAGGAGATGTTCTTCAAATTCCAAGTAAATTCAATGAAGACTTCATTATAAATTAGTTATCTGGTCTGAAATTGGATTTTGTCTGGTTCCCTTGCAGTATCTAGTAGGTCAAATTTATCAAACGATGTTATCAGACCATCTCGTCGATATATCGATATCATCAGACCGAAACATCGATGTTTGAAAAACATCGAGTGTAAAACATCGATATTACGAGCAAAACATCGATGTTTTGATATTATCGATATCGATGTCCCATCCCTAGTTGAAACTATTGCAATGAACTCAAAATTTTCAAGTACGTATGAGGCGTTTGGGATCAAAAGCAGATAAGTCCACGGAACTAAATTTTACAGGAAAGGCCAGGATACGTTTGGATCTACCAACAAAAAAAGTTTGGATTGCATAAAATGACAATTTTTGATATCCCACAAGTATACCCATTTTGTTAATAGGTGAGTTCTCAATTTATCCCTCAAATTTTGGACGGATTCAATTTGTATTTGTCTAGATATGTCCAAAAATATTTTCTATCTGATTTTAAAATTGAAAATTGCGTTTATACGTGTTTTAAACTAATTCTGCTGCATATATAAACTGTTATCCAGAAATTACTCTAAAAAGATCACTCAACAACTCTTTCGCATTCTATTTACATGCTTACAGTTGAATTAAAGAGGGAGGGGGTGGCAATAAGGGGAAAAGGGAAGAATAAAACACACTAGTTGGAAATTTGACTTAAAACGTTTTATAACATTCTCTGAGTTTTTAAAATTGAAAATCGATTTGGTTTTAGTTCGTTTTTGAACATTAAGTTTATCAAAGAATCAAATTGCTTCATTAAACTTGAAGTTTTCTGGATCTTCTGACATTTTGAAGTTAAGTACCCGGTTTTGATCCTCAACTCCTCGTATAGGGATGGCATATCGAATGAAATACATCGATATACAGATCAAATGATATATCGTCAATGAGATATCGATACCTACGATATATCGGAGAAAATATATCGATATTTTGATAGATCGGAAGATTTACTTGGAAAATCGTGTTGAAGTAGGTAGGTGAATTAAAACGTTTTAAAAATATAAAAAATTAATTTAGGAAGGCATTTATCGACATGTCGGAAGATCTAATTGGAAGAACTTGAAGAAGTAAGTAGGTAAAAACGGAGTTGAGTAGAACGTTGTCTATTTCCACGAAAATAATGAGCTACAAGTTAAATCGATTTCGACGGTGAGGTCATCATTAGTAACAACAATAACTGAAGGTACATCACAGAGAGCATAGCTTATACAGGGTGTCTACACCTAAGATGGGCATAACTTCAGAGTTCGATTCTACAAGGTATTTCCAACAAAAAATGTCTCCTAGCAATTTTTTCTCAACCCACTCAAAATGCCTTTTTTTTAACTTCAAACTTTTGTTGGATATAGCGTTAAATTTCCAATCCACCAAGTGAAGGGTCACGGGGAAAAAGGATCAAATTCCATTTTTTGGCCGAATTGAGATAGGCACGCCATCGTGTAGCTTGGGAGGAGTAGAACCGAAGGGTTGTTTCACTTTGTGGAAGAAAGATCGCATTCATTATTTTTAAAGCTAAAACAAATACGGGGCTCCGGGGAAAAAGGTTCAGATTCCGTGCGCTCGCAGGGAAGAAAGATCAGTGTCCGATTTAAAGACCCCTTCCCTCGCCTTTGCATGAGTTGTACGGCATCACACCAAAGATTCATCAAGCACAAAAGCTCCTACTTCTGAAGATACCAGACAGTTTTCACAACCCCCTCTACCTCAAAGAAGAAGACTTCAGTACCAAAAGCAGCTGTAACATTGGGAAACCTTCACAACGGCCCTATACCCATCAAAACCAGCAAAATCATAGGATTTAAAACACTTGCGTCAGTTTCTCGTCAACCCCGGTGTTAACATTTTCTGAGTCGCTGTCCAACAGGTTGGGGAATGTAGGAGATGATGACGCCATTTCATATTGCGACGATCCTTTAAATGAATGATTTATTTATTGTTTTTTTTTTGCCTTTTTGCAATTAATGTTTTGTACAAAACTATACCTAATTTGGAAAATTAAGCCACTTTTTGCCTAACTTTTTCTTAATGTGACAGTAAGGTACCTAGTAAGGTACCAGTAAGGTACCTACAAACCATAGTAAACTTACTGAAGTGAATTACGAGATTTGAATAAACAATAGGTAACATGGTGATATAATTTTAGGTAATATGGTGACTGAAACGCGGATATTTGTGGGGAAAAAAGATCAAAGTCCTTACCTTGTTTGAAATTTCTAATTATTTCTGGAAATTATCTTCGACCTACTTAATTTTCTTCCTTGTCACTTGAACATAATTAAATTCCTGGTCAGGTGGCCCAAACAGTTCATTTTTTTAATGCATAGCGTGTGTTTGGGACGACTTCAAACTTTGTTTTTCGATTTTCTCGGAATTAGGAAAAGAGGAGTCTGATCCTTTTTCCCCGTGACCCTTCAAGTGTAAAACCAAAATCTTTTAGCAATAAAACATTTCTGAAAAATCAAGGCAAATAGCAAAATTCAATTTTTTTTCGAAATGTGACTCTTTTTAAATCGGAGTTTTCACTGTAAATGCCGGGCTATTTCGATGGGCGCTCTTCGGAAAAAACATGTTCAAATTGTCAGCTTTCCAACGGTCTATCAATTTTTCTTTTTAAAATTCAAATTGGAAGAGTAAATCAAAATCGAGTGTTTTGAGCGGTTTATGGTACCCCTCGATCTCAAGATGGCTTGACGATTTTGGTATCATTTTCTATGTAATGTTTCACGCTGAATCCAATGGTGATATTCGCGAATGATTCTGACAGCAAAAAAGTGGATTTGTCGAAGAAAATCTTCGATTTTCGTACATAAAATACGCATCATTTCTAAATATGGTAGCGAGCATAAAGTAACACCTTTCTACCCAATAAAAACATCAATCAGCTTGAAATTTGATGTTTTTATTGAGCAAAAATGTGTTTCTTTATGCTCACTTCCAAGTTTACGAATAATGCGTTTGTTATTGTCAAAATATGAAGGTTTTCTTCGAAAAATCCACTTTCTAGCAGTCAGAATTATTTGGAAGTGTCACCATTGGATTCAGCGTGAAACATTACATAGGAAATGACACCAAACTCGTCAAGTCATCTTGAGATCGAGGGGGACCATAAACCGCTCAAAACACTCGATTTTCTAGTAAAACACTACACATTTTCTAGTAAAAGTTTTCCTGCATTCAAACTTGATTTACTCCTCCAATATGGATTTTAAAAAGAAAAATCGATATACCGTTGGAAAGCTGACAATCTGAGCATGTTTTTCCCGAAGAGCGCCCATCAAAATAGCCAGGGATTCAAAGTGAAAACTTCGATGTAAAAAGAGGATATTTCAAAAACATTTGAAGTTTGCTATTTGACTTGATTTTTTAGAAATGGTTTATTGCTAAAAGATTTTGGTTCTACATTAGGTAGCTTGTAAATTTTACGCTCTTTCCAACGATATCCTTAAATTTTAATTTACTTGGTAAATAACACGCGTTATGACAGTTTTAATGACGTAAGGTCGAAAAGCGAAAAAAAAACTTTGAAGTGAGAAAAAAGGCTTTTTTGAGTAGATTAAGAAAAAATTGCTAAGAGACATTTTTTGTTGCAAATTAGTTGAAGAATCGATCCCTGAAGTGGGCGCGTGTACGAATGTCCCCGTTGACAACTTTTTGTACGCGGATGTCCCCGCACCTTTCTCTTGGGTATGCGCGAAGGTCCCCATCCCCGTTCTTCTAATGCGCGCGAGCAGTCCCGTCACCATGCTCGATTGTCCCCATAATTAGGTAGTAGAATAAGCCGCAATGGAAATACTAAAAAAATATATCAACAGTCGTCAACACACATTAATCAATGAAAAATACCTAGAAATATATTAATAGTCGTCAAACACATACATTAATCAATGAAAACACTAAAAAATATATTAATAATTGTCAACACACGTGTATTAAAAATAGAGTCTAACCTTGTATGTTCCTTGTAATCCCTAGTAACTAATAAGTAACACCTGGCTGGTATTTAAGAGATACAAGGTTGATAAATTTAGCTAGGGTGATGCATCTAGATTCGATTTTTCCAATTAGTTGTTCCAACCATAGGTTCCTCTTAACCGACCTACTTCGTCTGTAGTTGCCATGCTCTGTGTTAATTTTTATGTATACATCCGTCTGGTACCTCAGTAGAACCTGGAACCGAACGGGACTGTTCACGCATACCTACTCGATCGCGACGGGGACAGGGAGGTACATTCGCTTGCACTTGTCCGGGACCTTCAGGCGTATTTGTTTTTACTTTCACTTCCGACGGGGACGATGGCGATGTCACCCCCCTGAAGTTATGCCCATCTTAAGTGTAGACACCCTGTATAGTCACTAGTGAAAGGGAGCTTGAATCCCATTGGTCGAGAAAGTGAATGTCATACCCAATCAGATAAGTGAAAGGAAAACCCTATTGGCTCAGAGAAAAGGGACCTGGGAGGAACATCAAATGCCAATCAAGGCAGACAAAGTGAAGGGAGCTCAAACATTGGTGAGGGTAACATTGTGAAGGGGAGACCAAGCTATTGTAGGAAGGAACCCATCAACGGTGAAACATGTTGAGGGACCACCTCATTCAGACATTTACCAGACCTATCACTCTTAAGAATCTCGAATTTTTCAAGCACATCCAACATACCTCCCTTTGGGCAAAAATGAGGAAATTCTATGTACTGTCCGTTTGTTAGATCAAAACTAAAGTTATGATTGGATTCTCTTAGGTGATTTGCAAAAGCAGAATCACCTTTGCTATCCCTGAAATCCTTCTCATGCTCTTTTATTCTTTCCCTAAATTTCCTACCAGTTTGACCACAATACTCAAGCCCACAAGAACATTTCAGCTTATAAACCCCACTTTTATCTTGAACGCTAATTTTATCTTTAACAGAACCCAACGAAGCGTTAAGATTATTTTTATTTTTAAACCCTACTTTGAAGCCTCTAGATGATAACATTTTGCCAATATTGTCAGAAATCTTTCCATAATAAGCAGAGACCTTCAAATGCCACATTGCCACGGCGCCACACTAAAATGCCACATTCGCCCCATTTTTCGGTGAAATGCCAGAATTCGTTGATTTCTTTGAAAATGCCACATTTTGTGCCACATTTCGCCTTATTTTACTAATACTTATTTTTACTAACGCCAGAGAACGCCGAGAAAAATATGACGAATGGATGTTTGCTAAAACCAGGTAAGATTAACTTATCATCACAGGTCAACGGGGGTCTCCGGCTGTTGTTAGGGTCTCATGTCCGTTCAAAAATAACTTTCCTGGATGCGGATTAGAAAGTCCGATGCAGGATCATAATGAGAAGTGCATGTGTACCTGAGTAGGTACATCCAATAGGGTCGGGGAGCACCTTTCGGTATATATATAATTTCCGTTCCCCACGTCGTCCTTCATACCAAGCTGAAGTTTCTTACTGTAAATATCGCGCTCATTTTCGTTTTCCTCAATCTTCAATATGCCTAGAGATTCTAGTTTAAACGTGACCCTTTATAAGAAGTGGATTACTGGTGACAGCAAATTGTTTTATAATTGAATTTAACATGTTGTAAATACATGTAAATTTGTTAGAAATACATGTAAATAGTTGATATACATAATACAGTAGTTGATATGCTTTCAAGTTTCATGATTTAGTGGTTTAACATCCCTTTTATGGTGGGGAGGGGGTGGAAAGTTGAAAAAAATAAATACCACATCAGCTGAAATAAATGCCACATTGCCACATTTTATAGTGCCACATTTTATAAAAATAAGTGCCACATTTTGAAGGTCTCTGATAATAAAGTATAGGGGAAAGGCTTGTACCTTGGGACGCTTGTACCTCGGGACAATGCTTAAATCAATTAGAAAAGAGGCACAAAAAAAATTGGACTGGGCTCCAATCGTCTTTGGATGTGAAGGCAACACCGTGTATGTGCCCCTTTTTCTGTTATCACCGACCATGTGATGATGAAAATTCGTTGTTTGTTATCACCGGTCCCAAAGTTTTGTCTTTGCTCCATATCACGATCAATTGACAGAAAGATAAGTTTGAATTTCTTCCACTTGCAACTGCTTTCCTTCAATTCAAGGTTCATCTCTATGATTTTGATGTTTTTAAAATGTTATTATATCATGATATGTCAATAATTGAATTTTTTGGAAAATGTCAAATGTTTGTACCTTGGGACACGTTGAGGTTTGTACCTTGGGACACAATATTTTTTCGTTTTATGTTATTTATGTTCGGTCTTGGCCTAAGCTACCATGTTAAGATGTTGGCCCATTCATGTGCAGATGCCACGGTCAAAGGATGGAGTGAATCAGCAGCCAGTGGATGGGCCTGTTGTGATCAGCTACCTCTTTACATTTCTGTCCATTTACTTCCTTAGCTCAGTGGTAGCGAGCTCCGACTCAGAAGTGTAAATATAGTTTAGTCGGAACGATAGAAGATCGATCCTCGGTCGAGGGAAGTTAATCTTTGATGACTCAACAAAGTGGCGCTGTCGTACAGACCCGAATGGTTTCCTCAGCATTCTCTGGGAACAATAATAAATTAGTGTTGTCATCAAAACAACTTCCCCCAAGACACGAGTCGAGCCACAGCCTATTCAGACAAACGTTGAGGTCAGCAGATGCCCCGCCCCGTTCATGAAGAAATAATAATAACAAAACTCCGAAGCCAGTAAAAAATATAGCGTTCTCACTGGGTTGAATAAGGCCGGCTAAAGAGCCCTCACCACCCTGACTAAGTAACGGAGTAACTAAGATTTCCCAACAGGGGAGAGATGTTGTGATCAGCTAACTCTTCGCATTTCTGTCCATTCACTTCCATAGCTCAGTGGTTACGAGCTCTGATTCCGAAGTGTAAATTAATATAGTTTAGTCGAAAGGATAGGAGATTGATCCCAAGTCAATGGGAGAAGCGCCTGATTTTTTTAAAAATTTTAATCAAAAGTAGACCTCACCTTGAGAATTTTGACACCAGCCGTTCTCTTTTTGGATGAGTAGATCTTTTTCTATGATTTTTCAAAGTTTCGAATGTTTATGACGCCACGCGTCCCTCCCACCTGGGCAGGACCCCCCCTGCCCACTGTAACGTCATACACATTCGAAACTTTGAAAAATCATAGAAAAAGGTCTTCTCACGCTAAAAGGCCGTGGTTGGTAACAAATTAAATACAAAGTGAATTCTCAGAATGAGGTCTAGTGTAGAAAAATAACAATAAACAGTTTTTCCGACTCCTGCGCACACTACATTTTTGATGATTCAACAGGCCAATGGACGAAAAGGCAGCAAGATTTACCAATAATGATCCTTTTAGTTTATTATTCTTTGAAGCATCTTTGTTTGACTTAATAATACTCATCCCGAACATGCCGTTTGTGATAAGATAGTATCCTATTTGTGTGATAGCAATGTAAAAGTAGGTAACCAAATTTTGCTACTTGTCTATGTTTGAACTCCTTTAAAAGGATATTTGATAATTAAAGTCTGTTTTTGCGATAACTAATGTTTAAATAAAATATTTCGAATAATTTAGGTGGTTTTCTTCTAAATTTATCCTTCTGTCCCAAGGTACAAACATGGGTGTCCCGAGGTACATACACTGTTTGTACCTCGGGACAAAATAGACATTTTGAAAAATCAAGTTTTATGGTATTTAAACTTTTTTTCAAAATTATGGTTTATACATTTTATTAAACCTCAAGAGTAGTAGAGAATAATACACCCTTCCGTTAATTGCTTAATTACTTTTGTCTGTGAAAAAAATGTAATTGAAAAAATCGTCCCAAGGTACAAGCCTTTCCCCTACTTATCCACTTCTTCTCTTCTAATACAACTTCTCTAACCAAATTTGAAACCCCGTCTCTAAACTTTTTCCTAAGAACCTTATTCCATATGGAATCAATGAGACATCCCCCATATTCATTGCTTGCGGCAATAATCCTGATAATAGTTTTTTCTTTAGATACATTTTGATCACTCATTGGTACTGACAAGCTCTATTGATCATACTATGGAAAGCAGCATGTTTATGAACTAAGGGATGATTTGATGTACTATGAATAGTGATATCACTGTAGGTATCTTTTCTATAAATGGAGAAATCATGTTTTCTGTTAATCAATGAGATGGACAGATCAAGAAAATTAAGCTCATTTCCACCTAGTTCAAGAGTGAATTTAACAAAAGGATCTAGTGTATTGATTTTTTCATGAAAAGAATTTAGTTGCCTTTCAGTTCCTGTCCATAGAATTATTATATCATCAACGTACCTATACCAATATAAAAGGTTGTTTGATTTACACTTGTCAAAGATTCGTTTTTCAAGATGATCCATATAAATATCCGCAAGCAAAGGAGACAGCGGTCACCTTAAGTAGGTAGGTGAATTGAAACGTTTCTAACATCATTTTGGAAGACATATATCGATATATTAGTCATATCGGAAGATCTATTTGGAAAAACCGGGTGAAATAAGTATTAACCTACTTTCAAAAGTTACTGGGTATGAATTATCGAAATTTTTAAGTTTAAAAACGAAAGAAAGTGCGAAAATGTCATTGCAATGTTAAATTAATTTATAAATTGACAGGGGTATGCTGTAGACAATCATGATCCTTCAAAATTAAATTAATTGTTGTGAAAACCTGCTTCACTTCGTATAGCAGGTAATTATCAATTTTGGCTCAAAAAATTGAGCCTTGAGAGCCACTGTAGGTGTAAACTATGTACACAATCATGTCTGAGCTGAAGTCAACAGTCTGACATCTACCCATCACAAAGGTACCAACAAAATTTGGAATAAAATTACTTGCTACTATTACAGGTACAGGCGTCCCTTCTCATCCATTCATTTCAATATTTAATTTTTACTTGTTGAAAACAAGTCGCGATATTGTAAATGCGCCAGTAGTCGGACACCTAACTACATCGATGACTTTGACAGTTCATACAAATTTAACCGTTCCTAAAACCTACTTTCTTTTTGCTCTACAACCTCATGACAGGGCTAAAGAATAAGAGCCATAAGTTAGAATCGTTAAAAATAAATTCAAAAAATGGTTTCAGTGAATTTTAGAAGAAAACCCCCAAACCCCAGTCGGCGGACACGTTTTTCCTAATGCCGGACATTTGGGAGCCAATAGACGGACAGTTCACGAGGAATTCAGGTTTTGTGAAAAACAGAGTGGTCATTCAAAAGAAATAGGTGTGATTATTTTTTTTAGTTTGGAAACCCCGGAAATTAAATCACAACCAACCTACAGAGGTGGGTATAACATCACAACAATATTCAGTTGGTAAGTAATTAGGTAGGTACAATCGCTCCAACAAACTCTGGACTTATTTACGGGGGGAAAACTGCACCAGTGTCCGTCTACTGGGCCTGTCCGTTAATAGGCTCATCTACCCTATATAGGTCAATATATTGACAATGATCGATATTATCGGTTCTCCATATCGATATATCAAACGAAATATATCGATATATCGTTGCCATCTCTAAGTACATACTTTTTTGAAAACTTTTTCGCTGAAATCTGTTTTGGAACATCCTCAAACGATGCCTGAAGTTTTTCCAAAAATCATACGTATATGACGGGATATAATAGACAGACGATCACTTTAGTAATTGTTTCGCAAAAGTTTTTGGCAAAATGTTCATAATAACGATCGAAAAGACGAGTTTGCCGAGAATTTTGGACAACCCTAAGGGGTCCGAATTTCGAAAATTGTGCAAAAAGACGTGTTTTAGGGTTTTGTGGATATTACCATAATAATACGATATATAGATACCACGATAATAGTAATATGGCATTTCCAAGTCAAATTCTAGATTTGAGATACAAAATTCAAGATTTTAGTCAAGATTATCCAAACCAAATTCAATATTTTCCAAACCAAGAAACGCAATTTTTTCACATAGTAGGCCTAGAACTCGTAAGAACAGAAAAACAGAAACATCGAGAAAAGCAGATACATCGATTTTTCAACCTTCAGGCATTTGGAAGAGTTGCGCGTAAAGAAGGGATGTACATACAGAAGTAACAGGGTGTGCGCCTGGGTAGGAAAAACTGTTTATTGTTATTTTTAATCTAATCTAATTTTTAACTAGTTTATTGTTATTTTTAATCACCTTCTAGCGTGTGTAAATCTTTTCCTATGAATTTTTAAAATTTCGACCGTTTATGACGTCACAGTGGGCTGGGGGGTCCCGCCCAGGCGAGAGGGGCGTGTGACGTCATAAACGGTCGAAACTTTGAAAAATTATAGAAACAGATCTACTCACGCTAGAAGGTCGCGGTTGGTGCCAAAATTCTCAGGATGTAGTCTACTTTCGATTTAAAATCTAAAAAAAATCAAGGCGCACCCCCCATTCTTAGATTTTTTCATTACAGAACTTTAAATTAGGACAGGTAGGTACTGAGTTTTGAGGGCGACGATCACCGACAGAAACATTGGTTATGTTCACATTGAAATTTACTAGTCAACTTCGATTCGAAAACAATCTATAATTTGGTTTGAAAACAAACCTTGAATTTGGCATGGAAACGCTGTGTATAAAATTTATACACATTTATATTTATAAAATTTATATTTAATATTTAATATTAAAATTTATAAAATTTATATTTAATATTAAAATTTATAAAATTTATATTTAATATGTGTCACTCCGGACAATAAATTTGAGTATTTTTTTCGCAAAAATGTCAAGTTTTTTGTAAAAATGTTCATAATAAACGAAAACATATTGTTTAGTAATGCATGCATTCCAGGGGACGTCCCATTGGATAAGCATTAGATCAGTTTAACCAGTTGGTAAGCGATAAAACTGTTTCACTCGATGTAATTTATTTATTACTTTATGCAAGAAATACTGACCCCCCCCCCCACCATTATCCACCTGAACATTTCTAGCGGCATGGGAGCCTCGAATCTGAAGAGCATTTTAAAATCCATGATCTACGATACCCAACATGCTAATTCGAGTTCACCCCCCCCCCCCACCACCGCCACCTCCCAAACGCCAACAATGGTGCCAGTCTGGCACCAAAGCGGAAATACGTCGTAACATTGAACTTTCATCTGTTAGTTTAGGTAGGCAGTCCGTCAAAGTTCACATCCGTATTCAAGGTGAAACACAAAAAAAAAAAAAAAAAACACGAAATAAGCGGTTTATGGCATCATGGCACCATATCCTGACACCATGGTGGTACAGAGAATAATTCATGAAAATTCGGAGGTATAATGAGAATTTTTCCTCAATTTCAAAGCTTGGGTAAATTAGTAAGCAGTAAAGGAACCAAAATATTGAAAAATCGGATATTTTGTGAATATTATCCCCCCACTCACCCCCTCCACTTGCGAATTTTGGTACTCTGGTAAAATCATGTACAACTCGGAAGTTATTTGAGTCAAATAAAAAAAGAAACACGCAAATTGATTGGAAATTGAGGCCTGGGCAGAGTTTACAAGATTATGCACGCAAACGCACGTTTTTTAAGCATTAACCCCCCCTTTCCCCCTCTTAAAAAGCAAAATCCAAAATTCCGGCGCCGTAGTGCACAACTAGATAGTATTTCGCGTCGAACGAAAAAAGAACCACGAAAATCGTTTGAGAACTAAGGCCTGAGCAGAGTACACAAGATTATGCCCAAAAACGCACGTTTTTTGAGCATCAACCCCCCCTTTCCCCCCCTTAAAAGGCAAAATTCGAAATTCCGGCGACGTAGTGCACAACTAGATAGTTTTCCGCGACGAACAAAAAAAGAACCAGGAAAATCGGTTGAGAACTAAGGCCTGTGCAGAGTACACAAGATTTTGTTACACACACACACACACACCTATACACACACACACACATACACACACACAGACATACACCTATGGTTTTTTCCGCGGATTTGGATTCAGAATGGTCTAAAACGGATTACTGTGTGGTTATTTTTTTTTTCTGTTGAGTGTTGTCCTCCTTCACCCCAGATCGATCGCATAAGGACGCCCAAGTCTTACTGTGGGACGTCCTAAAAACGAGTTTACCAAGAATTTTGGACAACCCTAAGAAGTCCAAATTACAAAAAATGTCTTTTAGGGTTTTTGTGTAGATATTACCATCATGATAGTAGTAATATAGGATTTCTAAGTGAAATTCAAGACCTTCCATACCAAATTCAAGATTTTCCAAGTCAAATTCATGATTTTCGAAACCAAGGAATGTAAATTTTACACATCTAGGCCAGAGAAAAGCAGAACATTTACATAGATTTTTCAACCTTCTGGCATTCGGAAGAGATTAGTGTAAAGATGGTATGCGCGTACAGAAGGAATGGACATACAGAAGGAATTATAGGATTCTTTCATTACAGAACTAGGTACTAAGCTGCAGGTACTGAGCATTAGTTATGTTCACACTGAAATTGACTTGCCAACCCTCTACAAATGTGTAATTCGTTTCGATAACAATGTTGAATATTTATGGTTTGTAAACAAATCTTGAATTTGGTTTGGAAATGCTATATATTACGATAGGTACATATCGAAATGACAGAGTCCGCTATCTTGGTAGACTCGAAAGCAAAAATCGTAGGTACTTTCGCGTTTGCAGTGTTCGATGCCTACATGAATGGGCTATAAAAACTTCGGTCAAGACGGGATGCGGAGGATTTACTTCCGAAGATGAAACAAATAACACAAATAGTTTCCTGATTTTGGTTTATTATTTTCAATAATGAACCTTTGGAATCGACCAAGAAAAAAAAAATTTTAACACCCCCTCAAAATTTGATGGTTTACGTTTCAAGGTACATAGAAACGTACGTAGAATCCAAAAATCGAATAAAAATTTGGCCGTCCGTCCGCCGTATGCGGCACTTTTGCCACTTAGCATTGACCGATTTTGATGAAATTTGGTATGTAGGCTCCATTTGGGGTCTAGTTGTGCCCCGAAGATTTTGGTTGATGTAGGTCACTTCTAAGGGTTCCAAAATCAATTTTGAAATTTTGAAAACGCCCTAACTCAAAAAATTTCGATATAAAGGTATTGTTTTTCCTTCAATTTAAGATTCTATAGAATTTTTTGAGACCACCCGGAGCTCTGTAGGACAAACCGTTCGCTCACTACGAGAATTTAAAGTTTGGACGTACGATAAATCAGAAACACGCGTGTGAATCGCAAAAGAGGCCTAATATCCGTTCAAATTAAAGCTGACCGAAATACGATCGATATTTTTCTTCATGTTGGATGGTTGGTGGCTTTGCAGACGAGTGATCTATATAGAAAGATAAAAAATAATAAACCATTGTGTAATAATTCGAAGCGTTTTTTGACCGACTTCATGCGCGGCGAAGCCGCGCCGAAGGAAGAGGTATACAGTTCGGTGTGTCATGGGACGATTTTTTTTTTTTTTTTTTTGTATGTTCGTACTACTAGCAGTTTCTTATTCGGGCACTAATCTGCCTGATTCTTTTTGAAAAGTGTTCTACAAGTATCCATAGTGGTCCCGTTTCAATCAGATTTCATTTTTTTTTAATTTTTAATCGAAAGTAGACCTCATCCTGAGAATTTTGACACCAGCCATTCTCTTTTTGGTTGTGTAGATCTTTTTTTTTATGATTTTTCTGTTTCAAATGTTTATGACGTCACACGCCCCTCCCGCCTGGGCGGGACTCCCCAGCACACTGTGACGTCATAAACATTTGAAACTTAGAAAAATCATAGAAAAAGATCTTCTCACGCTAGAAGGTCGCGGTTGGTGTCAAAATTCTCAGAATGAGGTCTAGTTTAGATTAAAAATAACAATAAACAGTTTTTCCGACCCATGCGCACACCCCATTGGCCCTAAAGGTTGTCCAGCGAAGACGATTGGTGAGTTTTAGGATGTTGAAAACGTCACTTCACCCAAATTTCACGATTAGCGGTGTTGTGATTTGATGTAAACTTTTGCGCTTTAGAACTGAGTAAAACGTAATATACTGGGACTGGGTCTGCTACATTGGATACGTAATATACTGGTCTGCTCTTATTGGAAACAAGACCAGCAAAAACGAAGGGGAAGGTAGAAAGATGTAGAGGGATTTTGACCGTTAAACGAAATTATTCAATATTAACCCGAAACCGTTGTTAGATAATGAGAATGTGGAAAAGAGAAGATAAAGGGTAAGAAAGATCGGCACAGTTTCCCACCGTTATTCTTTTTGAGGGTGACGTAAGTTGATATACAGATGTTGGCGAAGAGTCGAACGAGCGATTAGGTATTTGGTTGTAAAATGACAAGTCCAAGATTGTTGGTGAAAAGGCGAGATCGGTCTAGTTATGTGCCAGGAGGTACTGTCCTCCGATCAAAAGAATGAACGCGAGGCCCGACAGGGAGTTGGATATCCACACCCTTTTCCACAAATATAAACTTTACAGGTAGTAACTGACCTTATCCAATACCCCTGACCCTGCCGTGAGTCATACTTTCTTCCTTCCCCTTCATTAGCCCCTTCTTATAATGGAGTTTAAGCCATGCCTCACCTCACTTATGTCCAATGATATCTAGACAAGAAAAATACATTACGAACTCGCGATTGAGAAAAAATAGTGACCAGAGGTAATTACGTATTAAAATAACTCATCTCGACGATTGTCAGGAGGGACTACTCCGTTTTTTGGCATCATTTTCATTCGATTTTGGGATTTTACATAGGTGCCTTGAAACATAAATAAACAAATTTTGAGAGGAGTTCAATTTTTTTTGGTCGATTCTAAAGGTTCATTATTGAAAATAGTTAACCAAAAATTGGTAGTTTCAACGGTCAAGTGCCAATTTGAACACTTTTGGTTTATTATTTTCAATATAAACCTTTGGAATCGACCAAAAAAAACTTAAAGATTCTTTGGTTTACGTGCAAAGGCACGTAGAATCCGAAAATCGAATAAAAACGCTGCAAATTATTCCCAAAAGTATATTATTTTCCTGTATAGATACTGTAAATTTTTGACGCTGTTTAAGTGATAAATCACGACTCTCGCTCAGCACCCTTATGTTGAGGGAGGCCATGCAATGGTTGAGAAAGGTTGCATGCATGCCCTCAGGTCTCCTGCCTAGGCTGTGCATGGAGCGCCTGTCCGCCCTCTCTAGACTGCGTTCCTGTGACCCTAGATACAATTGGTTTAGGCAGTTTGAGGATGCCTTGGGTGCTCTCGGGATGGGCCTACCTTCTGATTTTGGACTCCTGCCAGACTCTCGCACATTGAGTGGCCTCATGACCTCTCTGCCTTTCATCTCCCGGAACATGCAACAGGCAACTGCCTCGCGGGCTTGCCCATTGGCCTTCCAAGAGTCTTCACTCCAGCCCCAAGGATATCTCGTACGGGACTGGCCAATGTTCATCCTCCGATCACTGGCTCAGCTGCGAGTGCTTGGCAGGCATGCACCACGGATCCTCGTTGCAGGTGTGAAGATCGAATTCCTTTCGTCGGCGTGCCCTCTCTGAAACTGGGGTGTGGATGATTCGGCTCTTCACTTTGTGACCCAATGTCCCATGTTGGCCGACCCGCGGTTGAAGTTCCTGTTTCCAGTGCTCGCTTCGCCACTCTCGTTTGAGGAGCAATATAGAAGAATACTGGCTACAAGTGACCGTAACGTCGCAAACAGACTATTTTATTACTTGAGAGAAGCCAGTGAGATAAGACTGTTAATAGCAAATACTTAAGCCCACAGAAGATATTTTATTTTGTTCATTTTATCTTTTTATTGTGACACACCATATTATGTACCATCCGCTGTATTGCTCTGGATTTATTTATATAAATCCAGGTTTATATTGAAAATAATAATAATATATTATATTATTATTATTTTCAATATAAACCTTTGGAATCGACCAAAACAAACTTAAAGATTCTTTGGTTTACGTGCAAAGGCACGTAGAATCCGAAAATCGAATAAAAACGCTGCAAATTATTCCCAAAAGTTTATTATTTTCCTGTACCTATAGATACTGTAAATTTTTGACGCTGTTTAAGTGATAAATCACCTCCTGAATTCCTTTCCCTTGTGAATCTCTTCATTTTCGCCCAAGCCTATCAAGTGGAAAGTCAGGTAAAGGATTTTAGAGGAAGACCGAAAATGGGATTTCCTTGGACGAGTGACAAGCTCGGAGGAGGTTGAACGGATGTTTTCAGTTTAGGAATAGGTCGGTCCTCACTTCATTCTTTTGATCGGGGGAGAGTAAGAACCTTCGTCTTCCCCCACTTCCTTCACTTAGTACCTCCCCTCCCTTATTCGTCCTCACCTTTTATATGCGAAATCTACTGAACTAGGAAGTTGCAACCACTGGAAAATCAGGACTCCTAAGAGGAAATGATTCCCGACCCACAAAACTACGAAGAAACCAAACCACACCAAATTGATTTAAAATAAATATTTTTGTCATTCAACTAACCTAATTAGGTGGCACAAGGCAACGTTTCAAAGAAGAATATACAAATAAGAATACACACAAGAACATACAAAAAAAAATACAAATAAGAATATACAAATATTTATTAATTACATAAAAATGAATACACGAACAACTCACTGTAAGACAACTGAGTACTTTTTTACAATCGATCGAAAATATTCAGTAAGTATTCGCGCGGCTTCTCGGCACTTGGATAGTAAATGTTTGTACTCCTTGGGGTTGCAGGTGCCCTGACCGTTCGCCATAATGATGTTGTAACTTACTGTGTCGAAAGCAACGTCCAAAGCCATTCGCGCAACCTGGAAGAAATAGTCAAAAGTTATTCAACGGTAGTATCACACAAGTTTGACATGTTTTTTTAAAAAATAAGAATGCATTTATTTATTTTTTAATAAACATACAATCTGATCCATTAACACATAAATAAATTAAATGTTATTGTAAATGTTGCATGTTAAATATATCTGAAAACCGTTAAAATTGCTAAATGCTACACCCTCTGAAAGACAGAAGTCTTGTGTCGAGGGAGGAGCGTCCAGAGCTTCATCACCCTTTGGCAAGAAAAATCTTCCGATATTATCAAATTACAATACAAATTACAATACAATACATTACAATACAAAATTACAAATTACAATACAAAGAAAATGAATCGTCTCTATTTTTACATTTTAATATTTGAAAATTTCCTCTATTTTTTAACTTTTGATTTTTTTTTGTATTACATTATTATAGCTATTTTTTTACTTTAATATTCCTTTTTATTTCACAAACATTTTTTTAATCTTACTTTTAAATTGTTCTAAACTAAGCTGGGCCACCTTATTATCAAAAATAAGGTTGTTGAACGTTTTAATTCCAGAGTAGTCATAGCATTTTAATCCTTTTGTCTTCTTGGTAGTTTTATTTGTATTGAATTTTTAGACCTAGTGTTATTTATCATTCTGCTGAATTTTCCTCGCTGTAAATATTTGAATATAATTGAAAGGGTTGTTTTGTCCAGAAGTTCTTTAAAAGTTAATATTTTGTATCATGGAAGAGTTGGTCAGTAGGAGATCTAAATGGATATCTAAACAATATTTTCATCAAAAGTTTTTGAGAAGAAGAGAAAGTTTTTTCGTCTGCCCATCAGAGGCTCCCCATCCTGACAAGGACGAATCTGATGTCAAAACAATGGAATAATCGTCGTTTTGTAAACGTTTATAAATAAACATGATATTGTCGCGCCACCAAGTCAGGTCAGGTAAAATACACTTTGGAAGGGACACCCTTGCCTCGAAATTTTCGTCACTGTCCTTAAGGAGTTTCACCTTCGTTGCTTCAAGATGCATTGTGTATAACTTACCATAAGGTGTGGCTGGGCATGCTGCCACCAATGTACCTATTATCTGGGCCAAACGTCGTATTGAACACCTTTTAGTTTCTTTGAACGCACACAACATAGTATGTATGCGTGATCGCTTTTCCGAAGGAAGAGCGATTGTCATATCGACTGTGTTGAACATGAAACCCAGAAAAGTAAAACTTTGAGATGGTGTTAATACTGATTTCTCCTCATTCTCTATGAACCCCAAAAATTTTAGTAGCTGTATTAGCTGGTCTACATTATGTTCGCATTCCTGTTGGGATTTTCCCAGTATTCCAAAATCATCAAGATAATTAACCAGCTTGACCCCTCTAGAACGTAAATATTGCACTATTGGGCGCATAAGTTTGTTAAATACCCATGGGGATGACGACATTCCCATTGGAAGGGACTTAAATTGAAAAAGCTGGTCCTGTATTATGAAACGGAGGTAAATTCTAGAGTTCTCCGCCACTGGACATGTATAATAAGCATCTTTAAGATCTACCGTCGCTCCAAAACAATTGGGAGTGATGAGATCACGCATCGTGCGATGGTCCTCTAATTTGAAGTGAGGTGCATCGATGAACTTATTCAGATGTTTTAAATTTAAAATGAAACGTTTTTCCCCTGAAGGTTTATCGACCAAAAATATGGGTGAGACCACTTGACTTGGATGAGGCACACATGGCTCTATAATCCCTTGGCTCAATAATTTTTCCACTGAAAACTTCAGACTCTCCACGTCTCGTGCCACCGATGGTGTATGAGAAAGTGGAGTGGGGGTAGATATGAAGGAAATTTCATAGCCCCGCAACCAGGATAAAATTACACCATTATCTGTAATGTATTTCCAATTTGACCAAAATTCACATAACCTACCTCCGATTGGAGGTGGAATTACCTGTGAAGGAGTTGAAGGAGGTGCGACTGCAATCCTCACTGGCGATATCCTCTGGTCTGACGACGTGAACCTCCCTGGTTCGTCCTGAATGGATGAGGGTTGTTCCACTGTGATGACCCCTGGTCCTGGTATTGTGGTTGGAATGCATGGGGCTTGGCCTTGCTGTGAGTCTGCCCACCCCGAGCAGCTCGGCCTCTCCCGTTTCCCGAACCCCTGGTCTGCAGGCTTACTTGCCTCTGCGGCTGTGGTTTTTTAGGAGGGTTCGGGGGCGGCTTCTTCAAGGACACTAGTCCCTTGCAACTTGATTCCAACCCCAGTCGGGCCCGAAAACGGGATCCCAACTCATCACCGAACAACCACTCCGAAGGAGGGACGTCTCGGGAAATCGTTGTCAGAGTATTCGTACAACAATTCTGGATAATCCTACGGCGGGTACGACTAATATCAAAAAACAACGCCGTCATGGCTCGGCCTGCGTCACACAAGTTTTGATAACTTGGTTGCATTATCGCTGTGGCTTCGCCTCCTTGCTCAATTATTTTTGTTAATCCCATGCCCAACGCCGCAATGGCAGTGGAGCATTGTTTTTGTAATGAAACATATTGGGCATCCACGGATTTTTGAGTTGATCCAACAGAAGCCACGATCTCCGGGTTCAGCTTTGGAGGAGACAGTAATTGTAAGTTGGCCGGAACCGGGTAGGTTTCTTTTATAGATGTAAAAACATCCGCCGGCAAACCATGCAAAAGATGGTGTTCCCACCTGTCCGCCACACTCTCGTGCAATGCAGGGGCGGGGGGTGGAGGAACCAGAGGGTTCTCCCCCAACGCCTTCAACAACCCCAGGTCTATCCCCGAATCGAAGTTTCTGGAAACTTCGTCGGTCCCCGGCATGGAGAAACCCGCGAAATCGGGTGAATCCGCCATATCTGGGGCCTTGCGTTCAGATGCACCATTGCCCGAACTCTGGGTTCGGGTCACGGTAGCCGATGGCATAACATCGCCCAAACTCTGAGTTTGGGTCGATGTTCCGGGTTGTTGGGTCCTCAAATTCGAGTGTTCAAATTCGTCGAGATAATCGTCGGCAGCGTACGAACGTGAAGACTCGGAGTCTTCATCGTCCGAACTGTGATAACGACCGCGCTCGGGGCTCGGTTTGGTCACCCGCCGACGACGCCACGAACGATCCAACGGAGACCGCGATCGATGACGCGATCGGCGAAAATTTGATTCGCAATCAAATTTCGTGCGAAGGTATCGCGAATTTTCGTTTGATCGTTCCATACCCGCGTCGGAAGAACCCCATCTGGCTTCCCGGTTGCGGGAAGGGGATCTCCTGAACATATCAAGTATAAGAAAAACCACTTACCGGTATTTCCGTGGAAAAACTCGTTTCTTAAAAAACAAAATCAAAATTAAACCAGTTCGGACCCAATTTTTGCTAAAATTGAACAAAATTTGATGAGAGAAAAAAACTTTGTGCGAGAAGGACGCCGTCTCGAAAAACAAGTGAGCAGTGTTGCCAGCGTGGGAGGGAAGCAGGAGTTGATCAGGGTGGCTACCCTGACCCCTCTCAGAGGTGCTGGAAGCTGTTATCCTTTTTCTTTTCGAATGGAAGCGCGATTTCGCGCGCTTTTTCGAAAATAGGTGGTTACCTACCTACCTAATCTTCCAAATTTCGAGAAAATACGCCTTATCCTAAAACTACTACTACATGTTAATGTCCCAAAGTGCCAAGAGGGATATAATTTGTATTCATAGACATTCCATGATCGTTGCACCATCTACTTATTTTCTCTAATTCTCTGTTGACGAACTGAACTGATTCATCTAACCTGTCGAGGGGAGATGATAGGTAAACTTGCACATCATCAGCATAGATCATATGCTTACACCTTTCCAGAGTATCAGGCAGAGTATTTATGAAGATAGAAAAGCACAACGCCGATAAAATAGAACCCTGTGGAACTCCAACCATTGACTTTTGAAATTTGGAAATTGTTCCATCTGGCCCTTTGGTGCACTGTGATCTATCTACTAGGTAAGACTTGAACCAATCAACTAGATCAGTGGTTCCCAAACTGGGGGGCGCGCCCCCCTGGGGGGGCGTGGAGAAAGTCCAGGGGGGGCGTGACACCCAAATGAAATAAATAAAAAAAATTACAAAAATAATTTCCTCAGATTTTTGAAATAAAGTCTTTCTAAGTTTTCAAAATTGTTTTTGTAATGTTTCAATTTCCACGTTTTTTTAAACCAATTTCCACGCTTCCACATAAAGAATATTCACTTGACATAATGGTCAAGTGTTTGTAAAAAATTAAAGCCATTGTTCAAAATAAAACAGATCAAAACACACAAGAGTTCAATATTCTCAAAACCGTCCCCCTCCATAGCAGTGATCGAAAAACCTACCTACTCACCGTATCAAGTAGGCACATACTAGTACAAGTAGGAGTTGGTAGGTATGTACGGCACCGTGGAAATAGGGTATTGCAAAATGGAAAGCTGATATGTGTAGGGGGGCGTGGGAGGTTTCCAAATAACCAGAGGGGGGCGTGGTACAAAAAAGTTTGGGAACCCCTGAACTAGATTTTTAGAGATCCCTACAGACTGGAGGATAGCGACCAGTAACTGGTGCTGAACTCTGTCAAATGCACGGGACAGATCGATCATCACCAAGATTGTGGCCTGGAGTGAGTCCATGGATTTTCAAATATCATCACAAACTCTTACGAGTGCAGTTTCGGTACTATATCCCTTACGGTATGCTGACTGTCTTCCCTCAATTATGCTATTGCGCATCAGGTATTCATTGAGTTCACAGTAGACGATTTTATCCAATACTTTACCTGATGCGCACAATATATTGATCCCGCGAAAATCAGCAACACCCAACGGCTTTTCAATTTTCTTCAATGGTAACACCATACACTGTTTCCAGCAGGTAGGATATACAGGGTGTCACCCTTTCGGGCGCACCACCGGGCAGGGTTCGATTCTACAACTAATTTGCAACAAAAAATGTCTCTTAGCAATTTTTTCTTAGAGGCTTCGTTTTCGAGTTATTTCACTCTTAAGATTTTTTTCGTGTTTTCGACCTTACATCACTAAAATGGCTGTAACTTCCTTAATTGATGAAGTAAATTGAAATTTGATTATATCATTGGAAAGAGCATCAAATTTCCTATCTCCCTGATGGGGTTCTAGAAAATTTCAAATGAAACGAACGGGTGTAAAATAAGCCAAAAGTAAAAAATTTGTAAAGTTTCGAAAATTTTCACTTTTTTCAAAGTTTGATTCTCGAAACGTCGTGAACGGAAATTTCCATGCTGTAAGCCTAAAAGTTGCATGTGAATCCCAGCTTTCTAACGGCGTAGTCATTTTTTTTAGAACACCACTTACTCAGTTAGAAAACGACGTTTTTAGGGCAGAAAACGTTCATTTTCGGGTGTGAATCGGCGTATTGCACCAGAAATGCTTTCCAACTTAATAAATCATTTGACATGAAATTTTACGTACTTTTTGACGCTGAATCGAATGGTAACACTCTCCGATCTCCTCGACAAACAAATAGTACTTTTCAAGCCCTTTCCTGGTTAAACAGGGTACAACTGAGTCCTCGACTCCCAACTTGTTATCTATCGAAAAGATAAACCTTTCCGCAAATGATCGGGACGATATTTTCAAGATAGACGGCAAAAATTAGGTAAGTCAACAATTTGGAAGGAGTGCGAGTCATTTCTAACCCAGACCTCCCTTAATGACAATTTTGGATAAAACGAACAACGAGATTGAGCCCTTGCACAACGGAAAGGGCTTGAAAAGTACTATTTGTTTGTCGAGGAGATCGGAGAGTGTTACCATTCGATTCAGCGTCAAAAATTACGTTAAATTTCATGTCAAATGATTTATTAAGTTGGAAAGCATTTCTGGTGAAAAACGCCGATTTACACCCTAAAATGATCGTTTTCTGCCCTAAAAACGACATTTTCTAACTGAATAAGTGGTGTTTCTAGAAGAATGACTACACCATTAGAAAGCTGGGATTCACATGCAACTTTTAGGCTTACAGCATGGAAATTTCCGTTCACGACGTTTCGAGAAACAAACTTTGAAAAAAGTGAAAATTTTCGAAACTTTACCAATTTTGGTTTATTATTTTCAATAATAAGCCTTTGGAATCGAGCAAGAAAAAAAAAATTTTAACCCCCCCTCAAAATTTGATGTTTTACGTTTCAAGGTACGTAGAATACGAAAATCGAATAAAAAAATTTCCGTCCGTCCGCCGTACGCCGTACGCGGCACTTTTCTTAGCAACACTGGACCGATTTGGTTCAAATTTGGTATATGGGCTCCATTTGGGGTCTAGTTGTGCCGCGAAGCTTTTGGTTGATGTAGGTCACTTCTAAGGGGTGAAAATTAAGGGATGAAATTTTCAAGAGTGCCCTAGCTCGAAAACTCTCGAAATAAAGGTATCGTTTTTTCACCACTTTTAAATAGTATTGAATTTTTAAAAATTTTTGAGACCACCCGGAGCTCTGTAGGACAAACCGTTCAGTCCCTACGAGTACTTGAAGGTTTTCCTTCGATAAAACAGAATCATGAGTGTGAATCGCAAAAGAGGTCTAATCTCCATTCAAATTTTATCGGACTAAAATGCGATCGCTGTCCATTTCTTCGATTTGTATACAGTTTTGCCTTCTGCGTAACCAGTAATCAAATTTCCACATGAAGCTTTCTATTTTTCCAATCGAGAGTGAAGCGTTTAGTTCTTTCTAATAAACTTGATTGTGAAGGCGTGAAGCCAGTATGGTGTGGTAGGTAGTACCTAGCTGGTAGGTAAAAAAAAGTTGGTAGGTAAAAAAAATGTTGGTGGGTAAAAAACGCTGCAAATCATTGCTCAAAGGCTTCTTCACTCTTCAGATCACTGATCAGCTGAGTGAGCTCCGAGGCCATTTTCAATCCTATTGAATGGAAGTGCTCTTCCAGGCGTCTCCAGCATTCGAGGAGATCTTCTTCACTCCTCAGATCACTGATCAGCTGAGTGAGCTCCGAGGCCATTTTCAATCCTATTGAATGGAAGTGCTCCTCGAGGCGTCTCCAGCATTCGAGGAGATCCTCTTCACTCTTCAGATCACTGATCAGCTGAGTGAGCTCCGAAGCCATTTTCAATCCTATTGAATGGAAGTGCTCTTCCAGGCGTCTCCAGCATTCGAGGAGATCTTCTTCACTCTTCAGATCACAGATCAGCTGAGTGAGCTCCGAAGCCATTTTCAATCCTATTGAACGCAGGAAGCTGAAATTTGAGAGGGAATGTCAAGGGAGAATACAGATGGTGGTAGGTGCTATTGATGGAGAACCAGTGATCTATACAGAAGGGTGATCTCTACAGAAAATAATAAACCTTTGAGCAATGATTTTACTTTTGGTTTATTTTACACCCGTTCGTCTTATTTGAAATTTTCTAAAACCCCATCAGGGAGATAGGAAATTTGACGCTCTTTCCAATGATATAATAAAATTTGAATTTACTCTATCAATTAAGGAAGTTATAGCCATTTTAGTGATGTAAGGCCGAAAACACGAAAAAAATCTTAAATGTGAAATAAGTCGAAAACGAAGCCTCTAAAGAAAAATTGCTAAGAGACATTTTTTGTTGCAAATTAGTTGTAGAATCGAACCCTGCCCGGTGGTGCGACCGTAAGGGTGACACCCTGTATAGCATTACTAATGGACAGGTTATAAATATGACTCAGCACCGGTGCTACTTCTTCTACCAACTTTCCCCACGCTTGGACCCATCCGTAAATGTGAGTTTGCTATTCGGCCATTTAGATGAGGCAAATGCGTTGAACTGAACATTCAAATTACTGTTGAAATTTCTTCTAGGCACAAACCTATTTATAGAGACAGGATTTATCAATTCTTTATATTCCAAAGTGAACTTGGGAGGCCTCAAACTACTACAAACTTTGGGTACTGTAAACTTACCCAAAATCTAATAATGTAAGGGTATTTCACGAATTTTTTGAGTTACTCACCTTGAGTTGAGCTTCATTAGGATCTACGATGACCTCCCCATCGGTGTTGATGCACGCCGTGACTGCAACCACCAAGTACTGCATTTCAATTCCTGAGTTTATCATCGCTAAACAACCAGCATTGATTGCACAGCTTAAAATCTGTAAAGTTCAAATTCAAAATATAGAAATGAAAACTGATGCCACCGAATGATTAGGTTTTTTGGAATACCTACCTACAGCTGCAACGAGAATGAGGAATTTCACCGAATTCTGTTTGAATTTTTCCTGAATAGTTAATGGTGTGGGATAGATGAAAATCGGGTTGATTTCGGAAAATAAGTCTCCTGTTATTTTTGAGAGATAATCAAAATTTACGATTTCAAAAAATAACCGGAAAAACGGACCTTTTCAACGTGAAGCGGGAATGCTCGCTTGTTCGGATCCTCCTAGTGTTGCCCGATGGTACGACGAAATCGTGTTATCTAAGAGGAAAGTTATCAAACAACAACAGGGGAAACCTAATTTTTTCCATCTTGCTTTTTCTTCAGTTTTTCGATTTTGATCTTTACTGGTTTTGTGAAATATTGCCTCCGAGGACTATACAAAGTGAGATTTCACGATCTCAGCGCTTCAAGCGGCTGTACATGAACTATTCCAGCTTGACGTCATTCTCCCAGTTTTTTTAAACGCTCACATTTTTTACACTGTTTTGTTTATTCGTAAATAAGGAAGTACGGGCTGAAAGTTTGCTGTAAGGAGTTTTTCGAGGTACTGAATCCGATTTTGGGGTCAAAATTGGAAATTCCGACATGATGAAATTCCTCATTATATAAATTGCCAATGTTTTGGTAATGTTTTAAAATGAGCGTTGGAATGGCTAGCAGAGTGAACAACCTTGGGATTGCTTTTGCCTGTCTGTAGAACTATAAAGGTGGCCATTCACATGCGCTACATCATGCCAAATGGCGTGCTGGCGCGCCAAAGTGGTTGTGTGTGAATATTGGATAATATTGATAGTTTGTGACACTAAAGTAACGATACTCGATATTTTAAAATATCGATACTCTTGCCCAACGATACTTGGGATATCAATACTCTAATACAATACAGCATCGATACAAAATATCGATAATTTTGTAACGATACCCATCCCTAGTTGTTAGGCTCATTTGGGCTGTCTGTTACATTAGCTAAGCTAAGTGTTGTTTTTACTTTCCTTACCACCCGAAGGGTAATAGGAAAGAATCAGGTATAGAAGAACATTATTATTCTAGATTGGTGAGTACAGAAAACTAGGCGGTAGGTACCTAACACAAAACAGAGAATCAATTCAAACTGAGAGGCATCCCTATCATTCATTACACCATACACCAAAATATAACAACTATAACTCACCCCTCCAGCATTTTGAAATTCTTGAACGACTAGAGTCACTTCATGTCTAGCGAAATTTTTGGGAAAAAGTACGGACTCGCAAGCTGTTTTTATCAAATCTTCCTGCGATTTGGCCTCATTGCCTGAAACATGAGAAGGGAAGTATTCATAATTCGAGTAATACTTGTACTGTGTACTCAGCACCTACTATATTAACATAATTCTGGATCTGAGTGCCCAAGTGTCATGAAGTCTCCTAGCGCTCTTCTTTGAAGGGTTAAAACAAGAAACGTGCAGATAAAGATGTAATGAAATGTTCCAAAAAACTTATTAATTTAATATTATTACAAAATATTCAGGGCTGAAACTAAACTTAATTCAGAAGAACTGTTATTTTTCGGTTTTAAATAATATTTTAGTTAGTTGAAACAAACTCATTATTACGATTAGTTAGAAAAACTTGAAGTGTAACTGAGCCATACTAAGCTTTTCACTGCGAGGCGAAACCTTTCCTCGAACAAACCTATAAAACAATTTTAATTGCTTACAAATAAGTTCATGAGTACTCACTAGGGGGTCCCACTTTCGTTTTGTAGTTGGTCTGGAACGCCACACTTTCATCAGTTTGGATTTTACCGTGTTTGATTTCATGTGGCCCAAATAATGATGCCATGACAACTGTATTCCCTGAAAAAAAAAGTATGAATTAAAAGAAGGATGAAACAGAAAATCTTACTTATATGGCATTGGTTGGTTTGGGCAATAGGGGAATCATGGGGTGCTTCATAATAATCTACGCCAGCGGTTCCCAACTGGTGGTCCGCGGACCCCCGGGGGTCCGCGAGGTATGGCTGAGGGGTCCTTAGGATATACAAATTAAAATTTAATTTGTATATATTTAATATATATTTGCAGCTTCTGAACGTTGACTTCTGCGTCTGGCTTCATACGACAACTAACGCTAGCACACTCTAGTTTGGCTTTATGTATTTCAGAGATGTCAGTTATTGCTATATTGTTAGTTATTTATTGCTAGTGCTCACAGAGTACTGGAGACAAGTTAGTGCTAGTGCAGTTTGCTAGTGCTACTGCGGTCCCTGACCGAGTTGTTTACATGTGTGATTTTGTGCAACATTTTAGTGATTGAAAAGCTTTGTTTTTCACGGAAAGATAATTACGCGTTCGTTAAAATGTGGAGCGTTAAAACGGCCTAGGCATACAGACGAAGAACTAGAAAATGCTTTCGATGTTAAAGTTAATAAGTCAGTGACTCTCGAACCGAACTTGCTAGTATCTCTTGAACCCAACTCGTTGGCGTCTCTTGAACCTTGTAAATACTCTGTATTTTCACGAATAAATCCTAAGTTTTATAGCATTAGTTTGATTTATTTTTTCACATATTTTGGTTCTTTTTAGGTAACTTTAGATAGTGGGGGTCCTCATCATTGTAGTACCTTGAAGAAGGGGTCCTTGGAAAAATTTAGTTGGGAACCGCTGATCTACGCTGTTCGGAATCGTGAGTATCTACGAGTTTACCCACAGCAACTGAAGTTGTGTCTAGAAGCGTAGCCTAGACAGGCCTTCGGCTTCTGGGTTATATCTAAATCTCCTTCCCCAGAGGAGATTTATCCTTCTGGGATATACAGGGTGTCTACCATTTGGATGGACCAAACTTCAAGGATCGATTTTACAACTAATTTGCAACAAAAAATGTCTCTTAGCAATTCTTTCACCACTCAAAATTCTTTTTTTTTCACTTTAAAGTTTTCATTCGTATTTTCGACCTTGCAGCACTAAAATGGTCATAACTCCCTTATTTCTCATGCTACTTCAAATCTGCGTATACCGTTGGACAGAGCGTTAAATTTCCTATCCGTTTAGTGGGAAACCCATTTTCTTAAAGCCATTCGTAAAAGTAAAAAAATAAATCAAAGTCAACAATTATAATTTTTTTTGAAAATCGCCATTTTTCAGGCTAACGATTTCCCCGTAAAAAATACCGCTATCGTGGTGCACTCGAAGGGAAAAACTACCCCAAGATCTCACCTTTCCAACGGTATGTCACTTCAGGGTTTAAGAGCAAAGTTTCTTGAAAAAATTGAGTTTTATGCGAAAAAAAGTGCTTCTTTAGACATATTTCGCTAGAGAGTCGACCAAGTATTATTGCCTTCACTTTTCAAGGATTGCAATAAAAAGTCCACTAAATTAAATTTCCACTATAAATTTTACGTTTTGGACCTTCCTGAACAATTTTGGTACCGTGTCTGCCCATCTGACAGTTGGTCTGTCTGTCTGCAGGTCCTTGTAGATGGCAAAAGCAATACGAAGCTACTGTCCGATTTTAATGTAATTTTCGGCGATGTTCTCCATGAAAATCAAAGTCAAAGCATTACATTTTCAAAATCAAATTCAAAGATTTTATTTTTTTTTAAATTAACATTTTTTAGGTTTATTCTTAACCTGGAATAAGTTGCTACCGCGGGCCAATCAACGGAAAACCCTATCATTTTGATTTAAAAAATAGAACTAAAATAAAATTAGAAAACTTACATTAAAATCTAAAGAAGAAGAAATCTAAAAATATGTCTAAAAAAGCACTTTTTTTTCGTATAAAACTCATTTTTTTCAAGAAACTTTGCTCTTAAACCTTGAAGTGACTTACCGTTGGAAAGGTGAGATCTTGGGGTAGTTTTTCCCTTCGAGTGCACCACGATAGCGGTATTTTTTACGGGGAAATCGTTAGCCTGAAAAATGGCGATTTTCAAAAAAAAAACTATAAATGTTGACTTTGATTTATTTTTTTACTTTTACAAATGGCTTTAAGAAAATGGGTTTCCCACTATACGGATAGGAAATTTAACGCTCTGTCCAACGGTATACTCAGATTTGAAGTAGCATGAGAAATAAGGGAGTTATGACCATTTTAGTGCTGCAAGGTCGAAAATACGAATGAAAACTTTAAAGTGGAAAAAAAAGAATTTTGAGTGGGTTAAGAAAGAATTGCAAAGAGACATTTTTTGTTACAAATTAGTTGTAGAATCGATCCTTGAAGTTTGGTCCATCCAAATGGTAGACACCCTGTATAGTCGGTTGAATGCTACACTATCCTGCAGAATAGGCTTTTATTGGATTATTCAAAAAAGTCACGATCAGCTTGGTACCTACTCTACATGCTGATACTGATAGACTCTAAAAACGCGACATAGAAAATATCAGGTCTGAAGGTCTGCCCCCCACAACGAAACAGACATAACCCAGCAAATCCACCAAGCCAGAAGAAGAGGAAGGAAAGTTATTTTCTGTACCATTGCGGGTCATTCAAAAGATTGTTGACTCTAAAGCATAACGCGCTGCGACTCTGCCTGAGCCAGATCTATCCCTCATCAACTCTCCTAAGTCCTCATCTACCTAAAACCTTCAATCATTGCCAAGTTAGTAAGATACACGTGGAGACAACAACAGGAATCGCTAAACGGCACTGATTTGTCCACCGAAGAAATCATCTTGGTTCGACCTCGTTATTGACGTTCTACAAAACAATCTGCCGACTCCTCTTGGGCATAGGAACACCAATGTGTTCCAGGATTCGCCCCTTTGCCGCCCGTTCAACCTCGACACCAACGACATCAAGATAACAAGATTATTTTTACATTAAATTATACGATTTCATCAAAAAATTGAATATTACTGATTAATTTTTACGGTATTATTGCCAATTACCTGCAAAACTTGAATGATGTCAAGTGATTGATTTACCATTCTCATGTACATGCTGCCGTATAAATTGTTTTTAACCCCTGGTGTGTATAAACCCTCTGATGGACTCCCAGTGTATAGAGTCCGACAGCCACGCAGCAATGGAAAGTTTGCTAAATTTCAAAAACTATTATTTATGATACCCAATATGCGAATTCGAGTTAACCCCCCCCCCCCCCCTCCCTCAATGCTACTGCAACGGTGGCAGTCTTGGTAGGTAATCCAAAGAAGTTCACATCCGTGTTCAAGTTGAAACACACAAAAACCCACGAAACATGCGGTTTCTGATGTCCTGGCACCACGGTGGCTACACTTATTTGTTCCATGGTGTCACAAATAATACTTAATTCATGAAAAAACAGAGTTATATTGATAATGTTCCCTCCATTTCATAGTTTGGTTTCAATTAGTAAGCTATAAAGGAACCGAAATATTGAGAAAAAAAACTCATATTTTGTGAATATTATCCCCCCACTTGCCCTCTCCCATGCTAATTTTGATATTCTGGTCATTAGAAGTCATCTGAACAAAACAGAATTTCACAAATCGGTTGGAAATTGAGGCAAAATTATGCCCAAAAACGTATATGTTATTTGGTCGCCTGTGTATAAAGTGTCTGAGGAACACGGTGGTTTTCAGAAACTAGGGAACAAAGTACTTTTCGTGGTGGTTAGATTACAGCTGAAGGTTTTGGAATGGAACCTTCTATAAAAGGGGGACAGGTACTAAGCGTTTGGGATATTTTAGATGCTCACTCCTGTCAACACACTTCATTGAAATTTCCCTCGTGTCTGTCAGACACGTTATACACACCAGGGGTTAATCAATAACAAAATCCAGGAGTGGAACGGACTGACGTAAAATATGGTTTCAGTTTAGTTTTTCGTAGACCGCTCGAGAATGGCAATTGGATAAAAATTCAACCCTAGATGGTAGTTTACTTAATTTTAAGGGGGTCTCAGTCGGTCGCCGTCCGTTCTTAGTATTTCGCGAAATTGAAGGGGAAAAAAAATTAAAAAATTGTACCCAAATTTGAAATTTCAAAGGATTTAAGAAACTCGTTAGTGCACGGCCTTGGGGAATTGAATAACTGAAATATTGCCGCTGGAATCATCAAAATCGAACAATAATTGCCAAAGAAAAATGGGAAAAACTACTGAATAAACGGCAATCTTTCAGTTTTTTTAAATCCCAAGGCCCATGCACCAATGAATTTCTAAAATCCTTGAAAATTTCAAGTTTAGCTACATTTTATGGTAAAAACATAACTGAATTAACGGGTTTTCCCATTTTGGTTTACTATTTTCAATAATGAACCTTTGGAATCGACCAAGAAAAAAAAAATTTTAACACCCCCTCAAAATTTGATGGTTTACGTTTCAAGGTACGTACCTAGAATCCAAAAAACGAATAAAAATTTGGCCGTCCGTCCGCCGTACGCGGCACTTTTGCCACTTAGCATTGACCGATTTTGATGAAATTTGGTATGTAGGCTCCATTTGGGGTCTAGTTGTGCCCCGAAGATTTTGGTTGATGTAGGTTACGTCTAAGGGTTCCAAAATCAATTTTGAAATTTTGAAAACGCCCTCTCAAAACATTTTGATATAAAGGTATTGTTTTTTCTTCAATTTAAGATTCTATAGAATTTTTCGAGACCACGCGGAGCTCTGTAGGACAAATTGTTCGCTCACTACGAGAATTTGAAGTTTGGACGTACGAAAAATCAGAAACACGAGTGTGAATCGCAAAAGAGGCCTAATCTCCGTTCAAAATAAAGCTGACCGAAATGCGATCGATGTTTTTCTTCATGTTGGATGGTTGGTGGCTTTGCAGACGAGTGATCTATCTAGAAAAATAAAAAATAATAAACCATTGTGTAATAATTTGCAGCGTTTTCTCTGGCAGTTCGATTTTGATGTATATAATATTTCAGTTATTCAATTCCCTAGAGCCGTGCACTAATGATTTTTTAAATCCTCTGAAATTTCCAATTTAGGTACAATTTTTCAAGTTTTTGCCCCTTCGATTTGGCCAAATACTGACCCGGAACGACGTCGACCGACTGAGACCTCTTAAATACATCGGTCCATATGTAAAAATATCCTAAGCGTTGGTAAAGGTCTGAAATACCCAGCTCAACAACCCAAAAAGTATAATAATGTAAATAATTCTCATTCTCTAGCACCCTGATGGAATCTAGGTACCTACCTTGAGCAAACATGGAAGAACCCTCCGGTTTGCTAAGGACATTGATTTCACATTTCAACGGTCTACCAGGCCATCCGACGAAATTCTCCTCGTCGATTTCCATTGTGCGATTATAAGAAAATATATTGGAAGACCAAAACAGGTGTAGAACTACAGAACAGTTTCAACAGAACAAGTTCAACCTTATCAATCTAACTTCACTGTGAAATGGCAGAAGTAACAGGATTGGTTTATCTTTCAGGCAACGTCCACAATTACAGATCGAGTAGAAAAATATGCAGTTAAATAATTAATTAGTTATTGGAAGCAAAATCATGAGCAAAATACCATTCGCACGTGCATAAATTCGTAAACAAATCGAAAAAAACAAAAACCGCTGTTTTATTGAAGGAAGGTTAGTTCACTAGTTGGTTCGTTGTTTTCATGGATGGACTCCTGCTATCTCTTCTCTGTGTCTTATCACATCCATGGTTGAAGAAAAGACTTCCACTACCACTCCTAAAAATTGATAACTTGATTCATGACATTTCTCACTCGTTTGACGCAAGATAGTAGATAATTTTTTAGGTAATAGGCGATTTTTTTTTCGTTGTGTCGCGTTTTTCTTGATTCACGTAGAAGTTAATGAGCTGTTCAGGTGAGTAGGTATTATTTTCATCATAAGCTGTTCAAGTAGTTTCGTCATTCCGAACGTTTATCGTTGGTCACCTCACGAACTGGGACGTTAACATTTCACAGACATGTCAGACTGACTGGGTTCCTAAAGTATTGCAAGAAGAACGTAGAAGATTGATTGAAAAATGAGTGAAGAACGAGAACCAAACGACCTTCAGCAGTTTCTAATGGAAGAGGATTCGAACGCACGAAAGTATAGTGAAGTAACTCCGCCCATTAGTCCTGGAGTATCGAAGGTAACGCAGACATCTCCCACATCGCCAGAGACTAACAATAACAAGGTTATGGAAGTTATACACTTTCTTGTAGTAATTTGGTTTGCTTTTGCTTCTGTAGAATGAAACTAACAGTAGATACCTACCTGTAAAAGTTGGGCTTCACAGGTAGTAAGTAGAGCAATATGTAGAGCCGAAATCTTTGGAAGAAAGGGTATAAACAATGTGTACCTATAAGAAGAGAAATGGAATTTATCATGAAGTAATATCGAACGAATCCATGAAGATTTATATTACATCTTGACAACAAGGAGTTTTTGTTAGTCCAGATACCTGATCTGTCTGGAGCAGTTTCAGTGCTTATCTGAATCAGGATTTCATTAATGTAAAGCTACCTATTGTGAATTCCAAGATGTAAGATTCCTGTGATTTTATTCCCCCACCAACCATGTCTCTTTGCATGGATTTGTATTCCACTGCTGCCCTCAAGAGATCGTGGTGAGTGGAGAGCAGTTACCTTGCTTTGTAGCTTTCCATTGAAATCCTTTTTTTTTTGGTGAAGGGATGGGGGAAACTCCTTGTCCCAGTGTGGTCTGCTGGCAGTAAATGTACTTAAACCATCTTCAGGAACCGTATACCTACTCTATTAGGACATGTTTAAGCCTGTAGTTAGTTGTGCATTCATTAGGAGCTATTTATTATGTGTACCTCTTGTGTTATAAGTAAGAGGTATATTAGAGAGTTCCTAAAGATGATTTTGGCATAACGGCAAAGTTAACGGCGACCGTAGATCACCTTCTGCGCATGCGCAGAAAATTACGGCGATCAAATAACGTCCGAGCAAATAACGGCGAACGTTCTGGCCGCTAATTTACGGCCGTCTTGCTAACGTCCATGTGACTAACAGGCTGCCGTTAGAGCAGAGTGAACCTGACATGCCGGTAACAGTTTTGCAACCACCAACATCAATTTCAAAACAAAGCAGAATGATGCATGTCAATTTCAAAACAAAGAATCTGATGATGCATGTCAGTGGGGAGTTAGGTGTGAAATTAAACGTACCTTGGTAGCTTGCAAGAAGATGACATCTTCGCACACATGTGTGGTGTGGTACCCGTCCTGCGGTTTTCATCAAATTCCTCCCTATCCACATTAGTGTTCACCCCCCCCCCTCCCCTCCTATGACCCATGACGTCTTCAAATCGTCATCATCATCGTGCACCCCTGTGAGTGCTTGAAGTAAACACGACCTACGGAATGCTGCTGTAGGTTTCCGGCAGATTGGCCTTTCGATTTGAAATTTATACTGATGTGTTCCTCAAGGAATGAAAAACGTCCCCACAAAGTTTCTTCAAATGCCCTACCTGAGAGGCTCTGTGATCACACTTATCACAGGCATGGGGTAACCCCATGGGGTTTCATCCCGGTGTGTGTCATGTGACTCTTCGAATGCCCTAACTGAGAGGCTCTGTAATCACACTTGTCACAGGCAGTAAGAACAACTGACCACGGAATTAGTTTGGCAGCAGCGAGCTTAGGAAACTACAATTTGTGTTTGGACTGCTGGCCAAGTGGGTGTGGTACATAGCTTCCTCGTATCCATCACACGGAAGTCCGAAATTTCGTCCAGCGAGAAACTCCCGTACTCTGAGAGCCGCCGTCTTCGTGGAACGTTTTCGACGTACGTCTCCAGCACGGTGATCATATCTTCAGCGGAAAGTAGACCCGCAACGTACAAATTCATAAAATGATCCATCTTGAACAAACACCTTGTAGATGTACTAAGATGTACTCTAAATAGCGAACAACGAACTTGAAAAACGAAGACAGTCAACAATAGAGAACTGAGGATCTAACGGCGAAGCCAGAAATTCTTGTCACTTTAACTTTCGCGTCACTTTTGTCATTGCCGTAAAATTGTTCAACATCGCCGTTATTTTCGCTAACGTTCATCTAGGATTAGCATCCGATTTGACTCGGCCTAGACAGATTCATAACGGCGATGCCGGTAACGTTCGCCGTTAAGCAAGATGCAGTTTAGGAACTCTCTAATATGTACCAATCTATGCTGTACCTAGGTATCGTACCCATCCCGACACAAAACCTCCTTGGACACCTCATATCGGAAATTGGTTCAAAGTATCCATAGGAAGAATATTATTCTTCCTTATTTACTCCTTATATTCGTGTTAAGTCATGAAAACCGATCTTTTTCCTTTCACAATTTTTACTGAAATTCACACTCCTGTTACTGTCTCCTCTGTACCAAGTGGTTGTGAGGTTCTCTAACTGGTCTGGATTTGACACTCGTGTTTCTGGCTCCTTGTGTTAATTTTTGTGTTCAGAAACTTGCAAGATGTCGACTCACTCGATAGCACCTCCATGAATGAGAAATTTCACCATGTCGGAATTTCCTACTTTTGACCCCAAAATCGGATTCAGCACCTCGAAAAACCTCCTACGGCAAACTTTCAGCCCGTACTTCCTAATTTACGAATAAACAAAACAGTGTAAAAAATATGAACGTTTAAAAAACCGGGAGGATGACGTCAACTGGAATAGTTCATTTACGGCCGCTTGAAGCGCTGAGATCGAGAAATCCATAGTCCCCAGATGCAACATTTCACAAAACTAGTAAAGTTCAAAATCGAAAAACTGCAGAAAAAAATAAAAAAAGCAAGATGGGGAAAATTAGGTTTCCCCTGTTGTTGTTTGATAACTTTCCTCTTAGATAACACGATTTCGTCATTCCATCGGGCAACACTGGGAGGAGACGGCGATCCGAACAGCCAATCAGCGAGTGTTCGCACTTCACGTTGGAGAGGTCCGTTTTCCCGGTTATTTTTTGAAACCATAAATTTTGATTATCTCTCAAAAATAACAGGAGACTTATTCCCCGAAATCAACCCAATTTTCATCTATCCCAAACTATTCAGGAAAAATGCAAACAGAATTCGGTGAAATTCCTCATTGCAATGGGGGGGTGCGCCTGTTTTTTGTTTTTTTTTAAATTTTTAATCAAAAGTAGACTTTATCCAGAGAATTTTGACACCAGCCGTTCTCTTTTTGGATGAGAAGATCTTTTAACTATGATTTTTCAACGTTTCGAATGTTTATGACGTCACGTGTTCCTCCCCCCTGGCCGGAAACCCACAGCGAACTGTGACGTCATAAACATTCGAAACTTTGAAAAATCATAGAAAAAGTTCTTCTCACGCTAGAAGGTCGCGGTTGGTGTCAAAATTCTCAGAATGAGGTCTAGTTTAGATTAAAAATAACAATAAACAGTTTTTCCGACCCAGGCGCACACCCCATTTGATTTTAGAAGGTTCTATAAACGTTACGGACCTGAGCAAATTCAGATCGGAGTTCCGTTACTCGAAAGCATTTGAAAAGTAGTTTTGTGATGTGTGCTGTTAATTTTGCCATAATACATTCTCTGATGGTTTTCCCCGGTAGGTGCCTAACAGTGTTTCTGAATGGTAACTGATTTTGGTTCTAGCAAAGCTTCTTACTAAAGGTCCCCCACAGAAACTCAGCATTCCTCTGGAGAAGATTGAACCACCTACCTATTGACATTTTCATGTCTGCTTTGGCACATGAACTGAAAAATCGTCACGAAAACTTAGATGCTTGATACTAATAACCTTACTTCACTACCTTGTTGTGTAGTGATTGACATGAAAATGTCCCAATGTGTTGCAGAATCGTATGCAATCGTTTAAAATTGAGTTTATGATTTCGAATCGAGTATGAAGCGTTTAGTTCTTATGTTCTCGTTCTGTAATAAATTAATACAGTTTTGGATTATCTCTCATCATCCTGCAAATCCCATTCATGTTTTTTCGGGAATTCCTCCCCTCAAAGCGACTTACTTTCCCTCCTTCTGCAGCTTGAAATTTTTGAATTTCCGAATCTATTTTGTAGTCTAATCCAACTAATTTAAGTTATACGAGAGTTTAATTTAATTATGTTTGAATTGCTAACTACACAATAATATTTTTGGTGGAAATTCGCACAGATGATATGATTTGTTTTAGTTTAATAATTTTCTTTCTACAGAAAAATCAATGATCTAAGCTTTACTGAAGAACCGTACCTCCGTTTCATGGGAGGTTTACGACTTATGCATGTCAAAACTTGCTTATTTAGTCACACTGCAGATCTTCCATCTCAAAAATTCTCTCATTTAGTCATACCCCTTCAACTCTATTTTTTGCTTCATTAATTAATTTCAAAGTGTGTTATAAACTGAAGGAAAAATTGGCCTTTTACCTAAAGTACAATGTCTAAAACGTGGAAATATATATTTTTGTTTACAGCAAGATATATGTTCAACTGCTGGTGGTGGGTGTAGCCTGCGAGGTGGAATAAGTCAGGGATCTTCTAGTTCCAAATCACTCTGTAGAATCGCAACGGCGCCCGCGATTGGATCCGCTCACGCATCCAACAGTTCGGGTTAGTCAAGATCCATTCTTCCTACTCATCAATTAAACAAAAAAATAATTTTCTTAATTAATTAAATTTTTCTATCGTATTTTACTCGTATACCGAGAAATAACTAAGGACTGTCTATTCTTCCAGGAACTCGTTTTGCTTTTCTCAACGAGAAGATGAATAACAGACCGGCTCGTCCGGCTCATCCTCCACCGCCGAATAGGATCAAAAGGGGTCAGTATAGATTGATGGACTTTCAACTATGTGGTCACAGTGGAAAGAACCTAGTTTAGCGCTCAGAGCCACTAATTTCACCCACTTTTTACTACATTTATTACCAAACCAGTTACTTCAAAATTGAATGTACGTCCATGGAATAAGGAGAGGAAGGGTTAGTCAAAGTTAACAAGTGCTGGTAGAAATCCTGACTTTGTTAAACCACTGTTTTACTGTGCCAAAATGAAGGAGAATTCTAACATTCTAACAGAAGCTAATGGTTGAAGTTGCTGGCGATCTAGGGAGCAAAATTTTAAATGATAGGAATGACCTTCAAAAACGTTTTACATTCAAACATAGATTTGAATGGGGTATTTCGGTGGGTCAGAAATACAGGTTTTTGACCTCAAATTTGGATTAAGCCCAATGATACTATCATGTGTGGTAGAAAAATTAATTAACCCTTTAGCGGGCAAAACTCGGGCGTCATTGGAAAAAAAATTTTTTCGATCTAGTCGGGTCTTTATGGATCTATTAACAATATTTCAGCCTTTTTTGCGAAAAAAAAAATGGTTCACGCGCCATAAAATGGCATGGTACAGCATGTGTACCAAGGACCACCAGGTGCACTTTTCGGCCATAATGTTCCTTGGTACAACATTTGTACCAGTAAAAGGTAATCAGGGAATGATCATAATTTGAGTTTATTCTGGATGATCTTGCTTTCAATCAATATAAAACAGATGACAAATTCGACAGCAAACAACATTTCAATAGGACTTGTTGCGTTGGCATGCGACGCATCCAATCTCCAGGGAGAAATCATGGGGTGCACTTTTCCGCCATGATGTTCCTTGGTACAACATTTGTACCAGTAAAAGGTAATCAGGGAATGATCATAATTTGAGTTTATTCTGGATGATCTTGCTTTCAATCAATATAAAACAGATGACAAATTCGACAGCAAACAACATTTCAATAGGACTTGTTGCGTTGGTATGCGACGCGTCCAATCTCCAGTGAGAAATCATGGGGCGCCCGCCCCGAAAAACTTCAATAACATCGTTGCGAGTACACGATTCCAGTGTTATGCTTTCATTATGGATACTTGAATAGCTATAGAAAAATTACGTTCCTCGAATAGAAGACGAAATTCATCCGTGTGGACATCACCGCGTAATATTTTGGTTTGAATAATAAACAACAGCAAAAATACTTCGTCTTTAGCGTTCCTTGGTACAACAGTAGTACCGCAAAACACCCACTTTTGCAATATCTCGACATATAGGCGGAGCTAAGAGATGCTACCATTTTTCCCATGATGCTGCACCCTATTGAGAAGGAATGGAACGAAAAACACGCCAGAATTCAAACTGCTTCTACCTTGGTACAACTGTTGTACCAAGAGAACACACGTTTGAAAAAAAGGCGGGCTGCCATAAATCCACACACACTAATGCCGCGCGTGTGTGTGAGTAGTATTTTGTAGTATCCAAGAGAGCATCCAAGGGTTTCATCTCTTCTCTTTGCATGGATACTTTTTTCAAAGACAGTTGGCTAGCTACGTCACACCATTCAAATCTTCAACTTTCCTTAGCTTCTCTGATTTTTTAAAAACATTTTCTCGACGAACAGACCCAATTACCGTTATTCCTGAGCCATACTCTTTTGAAATAAAAAATTGACTGAAATACCCCATTGAAGCACTTAACGCGCAAACTTGATGAAATTCACAATTGTACAGTGTCTCAATCCATTCATCCATGGAGAGTCACTTGTAAATATTGCGATATGATAAGGGTCTTGAAATGTGAGTTAACAAAGTCCATGCAGGCCATTAGCTCCATTGACCTTTCAGAGATTGCACCACTGTCCAAGATGGCACTGATCCACCTATAAAGTGACCCTTCCTCTTCATATTCCTTGGTACTGTGAACTAGTCAACAAAATTTTCTTTATCATCAAATGGGGAATTTGTCTCACATTTTTTAATTTTTTTTTTCGGAAGAGGGTTCACTGATATAGAAGAAAACCATAGTGTGCCGCTCGAAAAAGCATCCAAAAAATTTAGAGAATTTAAGGAAGATGGAAATTTAATGTAGCAGGAATGTATACGGGGGCTGCCATGTTGCAACGTATCCGGCTTCCTAACCAGTCTGACTTCATAGGGGTATCTGTGCCCCTTACGACAGTAGTGAAACCTCTGGAAGCGTAAATGAAACTATAGCTTACGTGGTAAACACAGGAGTGCTCGACTGGGGGAGGGAAAAACTCATAAGCGAAAATGACCAAAAGAAGCAATTTTATTCACTATTTTTTACAATATGATTCTACCTGTTAGTTTATCAAGCGTTATTAGTCTTCATCTTCTCTTATTTAGTTTCTATATTAGTTAGTTTCGTTATTTGAGTTACATGTAGTCACAAGGGCGCCTACAACACTACCTGCCGACGTTCTTTGATACTTTTTGCTGAGATCTTTCAAGAGCAAAGCAGTGTGAATTTGGTCAGTTTACGGGTTGTTTTGTGGGAGGAAGCCCGGGGTGTGACGTCATCAGCTTCCCGTGGTGTTGTTTGACAGAGGCTTCACTTGTTTAGGCGTTTTCTTCTACAATAATTTTATCGCCTTGGGCATTCCTGGTGTTAAACGTTATTCTAGGACCCTATTGTAGAATTTGACTGGAAATTCCAAAATCTAAAATTGAGGCTAATTCCCCATAATGACTGGTCATCATGAATTTGTAGTCCAAATGTTCAAAGTCGCTTCATTCATGAAACTTGATGCATGTTTCATTTCTCCCAATGCATGCTCATCCAGTTTTAGAATGAAAGAACTGAATAATTAGAGTAGAAACACGTTGGCGCACCAGCTGTTCACCATCGATGCTCGCCATCACAGCGACGAGAAACAAATACGGTTGTTCAAGTGAGATAGGGCTGCGACATCGATGTTTAAATACATCGATATTTTAAAAACCAACCATCGATGTAAACAAAAACATCGATTTTCTTCAAAACCTTCAATAACTCGTGTTTTAAGTAGAAAATTTAATCAATGAGGGTTTCGTCCGAAGCACCGAACTGAATATCATGTCAACAATAACAGCTTCCTAATACTGTGCAGGTGTATCACTCTTGAGCTGTGGAAACTTCCACTATAATTTGAATTTCGGAAAAGCATGTGTACTTGGAGAATGGAATAATATCTCACCAATTCGTCTCAACGTTTTGTATTTGAAGAGGTATGGGGGAAAAGGATCAAACTCCTCTTTTCCTGGTTGTATGAAAATCGAAAAACAAAATTTGAAGTCGTCCCAGACAGAGGCATAAAAAAACGAACCGTTAGGGACACCTGACCGGGAATTTAATTATTTTTAAGTGACAAGGAAGACTATTATGTAGATCGAAGAAAATTTCCAGAAATATTTAAAAATTTCAAACAAGGTATGGACTTTGACCTTTTTTCCCCACAAATATTTGCGTTCTCAGTCACCGTAATACCTAATATATTTATAAAAATGAGGCACTTAAACTACAACTTTTTTTGTATTATTTGTATTATAAAAATGAGGCAGAAACATCAGCTTGATGGAAGGAATCAGAGATAACAGGGGAAAAGAAGAAACGTCGATAGATCGCAAGTAAAACATCGATGCTATGCAAACATCGCACTCAAAACATCGATGCTAAAAACCTCCATGTTTTCAAAACATTGACATCGATTTCGCAGCCCTAAAGCATGAAAGAAGAATAGGAGGAAAGCTCACTTCAATGGTTCAATGAGTGCGCCTTTTTTCCTTTATTGCGACAGTAGTGTTCTCTTTAGGTGGCGAACAGAGTTAAGAAGTACTATTCACGGTCACTAGAGCTCGTAACGCTTCCCCTCCCCAGCCCTGATACCGGTTACACCAACATATTTTTCCGAGGTGTTTCTCCTTCTCATTGCTAACGTGTTTTCTCGTCTTTCTGTTTGATAGTGGTTCGTCTCTTGAAGTTTAATTTTCTCGTCTTTCTGTTCGTATACACTGGTTCGTCTCTAGTTTGCTTTTCACTTATTCAAAACATGAATTAGTGTTGGAAGATGTCAATTCCGATAACTTGAGACCATCAGTGCCTCGGTTGAAGTGCAGTGATAAGAGTGGTGCAGATGATAGATGATGATATTGTAGTGTAACTACAGTCCCTGGATATAATTTTTGTAGGAATTTCTGCATCAGTTAGGTATTTATTTTACACGTAACAATAGGTATTGTATCTATCAAAGAGAAAGGGAATTTTTCTTGGGGGGTCCATTAATAGTCTTCCAACAATGGAACGGCCGCACCATCCTCCAATTCGAGTGGCCGCACTCTTCTTCGGGCACCTCGTATCCGAAGGGACACCGCTTTAATTATGGCGAATTGGATTTTGGTCTTCATCCACCCAACCACTTTTGAAAACGGCTTTTTCCACTTCATCTCCAGTACGTGGGATGCTCGTCTCATGAATGCCAAGAACTCCTTCTCCATGGCCCCATCGCACGAGCAAACCAGTGGTGTGAATGACCCGCAGCAGTCTTCGGCAGCTCGGTCGTACTTCGAGTGCTTCGCATGGGCAGCTATTCGAGCGGTTGTTTCCCAGTCTTGGGAGAGGTAGGAGGCAGCGTCGGCATTCACTATGCGGTTATCAAAAAACGCTGGTCTCCCACTCTCCCAGACCCCATTAACCACAATGTCTCCTATCAGGGCTGGTTGGCTACCGTTTGCCTCTCGCATGATTGGTTCGGTCACTGCCCCTCCCCATGCAAGATTGGCAATTCCTGCAACTACATCCCTCAAATCATCGTGCCCTCTCTTCACCATTCCACCCTTTTTGCAATTGAGTGCGTGGGAGACATCAAACGCTGCTCCACAGCCGTCGCAGCATGTAGGGAGGTCTTGAGGGATATGGGCATATCGTAGGGCGATTGCGTCCCTGAACTGAGTGGCTGACAAATCAAAGCCATCAGCAGCTGTGGGCAGAACCGATAGCCATTGTGAAGATCTTACCACACGTCGGAGAACTCTCTGCTGATTTGGCTGCAGTTCTTGAATGAGATCGGTACTCCTTTGGCTATGACGTTTTTCTCGCTCTGTCCTCTCTTCTCTCTGAACTGCCGCAACTTCATTGTAGTGCTCATTGAAATTCAGTAGATTTCCTGAACGAATTGAAGTGCAGAGAAGTTGACAAGATCTCTGAGAGGTTTGGAATGCTTGGGTAGTTTCTGTGGGGTCTGATATCCCTAACCCTCCTAGTCGCGCTGGTAAGCTCATTAGGTTGCTTTCCACCTCTCCAATTTCTCGACCTATTATGGCAGGCATCAAACGCAGACGAATTGCCTTCCAGAGCGGATCATACTCCTCGGTGCACCCTTCAACAACCCTTTGAGTGAAAGCCCACTCGAATTGCAATGATTTTGAGAAGGCTGCGAGCACTGCCTGAGGGCTCTTTTCTGCGGCTACTGCGAACTTTTCGGTATGTTCCACCCACGGTTTGCACCTTTTCGCGGACATATTCTTTTTTGCGTTCTAAATATTTTTGTAGGAATTTAGTTAGTTGTTGTATTGGAAAAGTTGTTATGTTTTGATCTTGAAAAGAAATTACACTTGTCATATTTTGTGCCAACCAGTGGTTTTCTTGCTCAATATTTTTGTTTTTCATTTTATGGTAGGTTTGTACATACCATAACTCCTTTTCTCCTGGTATCTTATTTCTATTACTATTATGATAGTTATAGAGGACAGAGCGTCCAAAATCGTACTCCACAAGTAATATTGATGAAGTGCAATTTTTAAAAACCCGCGGGAATGAGCAGGAGTGACGAAGCTGCTCTCTAGCGACTGAGTGGTATACTATCGGGGGACCATGTTTTTCTTCGCCACCTAGAGGTTGCGCCGAAAGTGGGGGGCGATTTTTCGTCACGTTTTTCAAACTCGACTGAGCTTTCCTCCTATCTTCTTCCATGCTTAAAGTGAGAGCGCTCATAGCGAACCACCTCCACTGCTGTCGCTAACGTGTTTCCACCTTCTAGTCTCCAGCAATTGCTTCCTCTTAGTTTTAGATCTTTGATATTTCTTTTGTTCAATGAAGTATTTCGGAGATCAAAAACTTGTTTCATTCTTTGATTCCAAAATAACACTTTTTGATCAACACAGGAAAAATTAAAATCTGAAATACCTCATCTTGACTATGTTTATAAACTATTTTTGTTTGCTCTCTTTTGATTTGCCTACTTTTCAGTATTTTTAATAATTGTTTTGCTTCGTCAGAGATTATACATGAAATTACTTTTTAGCTGTGGATGCTGAAACTGAAAGTGTTTGACATAAATTTCTTAGTTCACAGAAACGCTCTTTCAGTTATCTGTTTGTATTTGGTTAATTTATTTTGATTTTTTAACGTTTCTGCTTATTTTTAGTTGTCTAATTTAGTGATTTTATTTTTATTTTTGAGTTTTGCCTGTTTATACGCATGATTAGTGGGGCTTTTGGAGAGACCCGCTCACCATCACTATTTTCTCTCAGATGTGACGGACGTGAGGAGGATGGAAACGGCTCTTCTATCGTTGCTTGAGGACTTTCATTCGGGAAATCTTCGCGCATTCGGTGAGTACTTCAGAGGATTACTTTAAACACCCCTTTATTCGTCTAATTGACTCCAGTTGAACGTCATTTAAAACAGCAGTTTCCTCTCGAATGTTCTCGCTAGTGGAACCTCCGTGCTCTTCAGGGTGTCTTCAGAACCAATCAATACTTCAGGAAGCGATTCTACAACTTTTTCCCTCGCGGCAATGAGGAATTTCACCGTGTCGGAATTTCCTATTTTTGACCCCAAAATCGGATTCAGCACCTCGAAAAACCTCCAACGGCAAACTTTCAGCCCGTACTTCCTAATTTACGAATAAACAAAACAGTGTAGAAAATATGAACGTTTAAAGAAACCTTTAAACCTTTGGGAGGATGACGTCAACTGGAAATAGTTCACGTACGGCTGCTTGAAGCTCTGAGATCGTGAAGTATAGTCCTCGGAGGCAACATTTCACAAAACCAGTAAAGATCACACCATTTCGTTGTTCATTCGGGCAACAATGGGAGAAGACGGCGATCTGAACAGCCAATCAGCGAGCGTTCCCGCTTCACGTTGAAGAGGTCCGTTTTCCTGGTTATTTTTTGAATTCATGATTTTTAAATGTCTCCCAAAAATAACAGGGGACTTATTTTCCAAAATCAACCCGATTTTCATCTATCCCACACCATTAACTATACAGGAAAAATGCAAACAGAATTCAGTGAAATTCCTCATTTTTTAACCCCGCTAAAAATACATCTTTTTGCTTCCGAGTCTACCAAGGTAGCGGATGCTTTGTTTTCACTTTTCAAGGATGAAAAAAGTTCTCCAAAATCAAAATTTTCACTCGCGTTTTACGTTTTAGACCTTTCTGAACAATTTTGGTTCTGTGTCTGTCTGTCTGTCTTTCTATGTGTCTGTCATGAATTCCTTGTAACGGGCATAACTATACGAAGTTATTGTCCGATTTCTATGGAATTTTCAGGGATTGTGCGGGTTGGTGTGTAGACGGTCCCCTATGAAAATCATCATCCCTGGACTGTTAGTAGCCACTGTGCATGCGCAAACCTGAATTTCCTTGTAACGGCCATTACTTCCACATTTTCCATACGATTTTGATGAAATTATCATGGATGTTACAGATCGGTATTTAGATGGTCCCCTATGAAAATCACCACCTTCGGGGCAAGAAAATTATAAAAATTTGCTATAGGTCTTCCGCAGAAAGTTTGCCTCCAAAACGACGCCTCCTTAAGAGGCAGATCTGTGAACTAATGGTCGAGTTCTTTCTATTTTGAAACCTATACAGGAAAATTGGACTGTTGCGAAAAGTTCTTGTGGTGGCTGCACTGCCTACGAAATCCACACTTCACTATTTTAGGAGGGACTTTGTAGCAATAGGAGACAGTATGCCACCAAGAGGTGGGAAATTACCCTAAAAAATTTCGTTTTCACAAGGATTTTCACGATGATAAGATATAAGTAGTTCTATCTTCCAGAAGAATGCGCGAAACGAATTCAGACCTGTGGTAGACCTATAGTTCATCCATCTGCACAGGGTTGCCCATTTACAGAAATCTCAGTAGATTTATTGAATTTTTGGACCTGGCAATGTGCGAACTTAACTTCTCTACCGTACTATAACAGCTCAGTTTTCTGAGCGTACATGTATTAAAATGTGAGAAGGAATCATTACCGGTTCCTGGATCGGGATGTGAGTGGAACAGTCGCGAAAGTTGTGTAACAGTCTTGGGTGGGGGGGGGGGGGGGGGTATAACGGAAAAGTACCCAATGTTGTATTGTGTAGGGTGTTTCCAGTGGAGGAGCACCCTTATTCGAGTAAGAGCGAAAAAATCAGTAGAAAACTGAGCTGTTATAGTACGGTAGAGAAGTTAAGTTCGCACATTGCCAGGTCCAAAAATTCAATAAATCTACTGAGATTTCTGTAAATGGGCAACCCTGTGCAGATGTATGAACTATAGGCACAGAGTACCGGAGACAAGTTAACAGAGAAGAAAGCTAACGTTAAAATGGATGGCAAGCATGGATATTATATTCAGGGGGATCGCGACGGCAGCGCAGCTTGTGCTAACCCACGGTAACAAAGGGGTGGGGGAAGAACCTGGACCCGTTCCCGCTTCTTTTCAAATATTTTCCCGTTCCCGCTTCTTTTTGAATGTCGGCTCGTTCTCGCTCGTAGCTCCAATTTTTCTATTTTTCATCACTTAGGTTTGAAGAACAACTTGTAACAATTTTTCATGCAAACCATGAAATATCTTACATTTGTTTTAACAAAATTTGTTTCTTAATGTAAGATATTCCATGGTTTGCATGAAAAATTGTTATAAGTTGTTCTTCAAACCTAAATGATGAAAAATAGAAAAATGGCCAAAAAAAAAATAACTTGGAAATGAAATAATACCCTTCTTTATCTGTGGATTAAGGAATATAGATATCAATCAACACAGTTGATGAAGATAGTACAGATTTTATTCTTTGTTATTTCAAAACTAATATCAATACCATTATAAGAAAAATGTAAACAATACAATGTAGTTATAGAGGTCTTACTTTTACTAACTACAAACAATTTTGAAGGAACGTCGTTATCTCATTCAATTGTAATTTGCACTACAAGGAAATTATTCACATAATCGTTTTCTACTTCAGAGTTTGACGAACAACACTATCGTCTAATGAAAAGAATAATACTATTCAATATTGATTAAAATATTGCACCGGGAGGGGCATAATCACATTTATTACATCATAGACGTTGGTTCGAAACTAAAATGATCATTATTACAAGTTTTTAGAAGTACGGGCTTACCACTACGAGTTTCCAACACAAATACAGCTGAGTAAAAAGTAGCAAAAGGAATTGAGACTTTGATGATTGTTAACCTAATTAATAACTTGAACTAGGTACCTCACAACCGAAAAATGATTTCTAAGAACTGTTAAATAATGTAGCATTACAAAACTGATTTATTCTTGAGATAACTAATGTTTTAGGTGACACCTTAAGGTGTCACAGAAAGCAAACCGTTTTATGAATGAGGAATACGAGGAAAGTATTAGTATGAGAGGGACTCATTATTGAATGTTGAATACAAAAATGGGAATAGGCAGATTCAAACTATCTCGTATATTACATCTATACAAGTAATAAAGTACTGCAGCAAAGAAACAAGGGACGTATTTTTTTACTCATACAAAATCATTAACCAAGTTCATTGTAGTGAGTCAACAATAAGTTGATATTTATAACAAAACATATTACGATATAGGTAGATACGCTCCTATTGTCATGCCTACCTTCTTACCAATAATAGTAACCGTCTAAAAGTATTGGTATTTATCATCTTTGAATTTTCTTCTTCCCAAGTTTTCCATACTACCTACTACCTTCTTCTAAACATAAAATGGAAACATTTTGCTCTAAACCTCGTAGTGCAGGAAGACGCTAGTGTCAATAAGCTTTTTATCAAAACACGACAAGTAATTAAAAATGTTATGCTATACTAGCTGAATTACCAGTACCAAGGAAAGTACATATTTCTGCAACTGTTCATAAAAACCCACATTAGAATAAAAGTAAGATGTATTTTATGATAAAATGAATAGAATTATGTAGTACACTGATACATAGTTGAAGGGTACGGGGGAAGAACCAGGTATGTCATCTGAACATAGTTTTGAGTAAAATGCTTTTCAATCTATGAAACTCCTGATTCTTCCCCCTTGTACGAAAACTTTAACCATAATTTTAGCGTGACTAACCTTCTTCTTCCCCCGAAAGGATCACACCATGGTATAGTACTTAACATTAGCCACAAGATAGCGTAGAAAACTCATTTTTGAAAAAAATTGACAAACCTGGTTCTTCCCCCGTACCCTTCAGTTACTGTTGAATCATCAAAAATTAACGACCTACTTCAGATCTCAGTAATTCTTTCTTGGTAGGTACCCAGTTAGGAAGGTGGTAAAGTCGGGGTTCTTGGTAACAGCTTCACTGACTGCAACTGGAAAAAAATAGATTGTTTCAAATTTTTATTTTACAATAAGTAATTAATTTTACTAGTTTCAAACTTCACACTCCATTAAAAGTTCTGAAACATAGAAGGAGCTCTTTAAGGCATAACAGTGAAAAGTTACTGAAACCTTTCCCTCAACGACAAAGAACTATTAACACAGTAAGAGAATTTATAAACTATGTGGGTGCAACTTCACCACCTCAGGTATCAAAACAATGAACAGATGTGATTTGTTAGTTCTCAACTCACCTTTTCCAAGCCATAATTCGAAAAATCGAAGTGAAGCTCCTCCAGAGTCCTTTGGTTGTGGTAATGCTAACCTTTTCCTCCACCTTATACAGTTTCTTAGTCATTAAAAATCGTGTAACTTCGGCTGTTGCAGAGGCTCTCGGTTGTAAAATACCTGCAACCCACAAAATAACTTAGAACTACTTAGGTTGATAATGTATCATTATATATAATATATATTGGTATATTATACCAATGCATATTATAATAATTATTAGGAAAGTTTTTTTTTCTTTCAATTTATACTCTCATTTAGTGATCAACTGGACTTCTGATCACTTGACTGAATAAATATAATATTTTTCAAAAACTGTTTGCCCACAAATATATATTTTGAAATTAGGAACATTTTTTTTTGCCAGTTGCCTTTTTTGCCCAGGTTCACTTCCCAAATTAACAAGAACACACTTCCAGAATAGGTAGGTAGTTTCTATAACTCGGTAATAGCCACAAAAGAATGAAAACTTTTAAAAGAAAAGTATACGCCTGTTTGGCAAGACGTCTGTCAAATTGGGTGGCAGGTATGTCAAAATCACTAATTTGAAGGAAAATGCAACTATAATACTATATGGTTTGTCAGAATAATTATAAAATGCCACATGGCATTATATATTATACATCGATACCTTAAAGCACAAAGGCGCGATGTCCATCCACCTTCCATATTTTTTATTATTTTTTTTATTTCAGAAAAACTCAAATTCAAGAAAACTATTATTGAGTTTTCTTGACGATAATAGCTTGAAAATTAATTGATGAAATTAAAGAGTTTAGTGTGATAAATCTATAAATAAAAATAAATCCATTCCGTGAATCTACAACCCATAAAACTGGTGTATTACTTTTTTTATACTTTCACCACTTTAGATCAGCACTTTGTAAGCAGTGCCTAACAAGTACATCAATTATTATTCCTCACCTTTCTAGATTGAACGGAGACACGATCAGTTTTTCAATTAAATTCGCTGCGTCGCATCCTAGCGCGCGACAATGGCGCAAGTGAAACTGAAAATTCAAGAAAAAAATTATTGGTACAGAGCAATTAGCAGACACTTTATTTCTAGTATTACATACGCATAATTTAATATGAACATAAGTACAACTTGCTTATATAGGAAAGCTCTTAGCAAAAACCCTGGAATGTAGAGCCCACAGAATGGTAGATCCTACCTACTAGCTCCCGTGGTAGAATACCTAGGTACCTACCTACCTCTGATCCCAGGAGAGACAGAGTTTGTACAAAGCAAACCCCGACTATTAATTGAGTGGTGCTACCATCTACAATGCTTGTTTTCGTTGGAGACAAAAGAAGAAAGTTGCGCTTTGGGGTAAACCTTTCCCTCTTCAGACTAGACTCACCCATGCTCATGCTTCCAACTGAGTGTTGATAAGACGACGAATTCAAAAGACGAAATTCAAAGTTATTACAGACCTACTATCAAGTGAGAACATAATGCCACAGGATGACATGATTATTGGAAAGCTAAAGGGAGGCAAGTACAGTTCAATAATAGTTGAACAATTGCGTGATAGATACCTACGGAGTTATGTTTAGGTTGACGATCGGTAGCAAACTTACCATCAACTAATAAGTAGTTCTAGGTACTGCTAATTTCAGGAAATATTCACTTCAACTGATATTGTACCTACTGCTAACCTACGTTCCACAATAATTCATTACCTTCAAAATAAATTGTGGCTCTACAAGCGAGCGAGAATGAGAAGTATTGTTGTAAAAGTTGGATTTCATAAGTGTTGAATTTACTTACCGTCAGTTTATCCATTTTCCGGTGGTGTATGCAATCATGCGTATCTTCACTTTTAAAACACTAAAATTTTGAAATTAAGCACGTCGAGAAACAAGGCAACATATATAAACACAAGACGAAAAAAATATAAGTAAGATGAAATTCGACGATGCAAAAGTTCCGTTGAAACAAAATACGTTGTAGCAAGAAAGTAGGTTCAAATGTTCAAAATGATAGTGGAAGAAAAAACAACTCGGCCAATTCTGCGAAAAATTAAAAAATCAACAATTTTACACAAATTATAGTTTTTAAATTAAAAATTATAATAATTTGCATAAAAAAATGTTCGGGAAATAAAATTATTACGCTATTAATTTACTATCGTTAATCACAGTTGGTGAAGTTTCTACATCCGCAGCTTTTGAATGTTACAAACCTGCTACATGAAAGCGCAATGATGGTAAGGTGGTCGTCACTACTAGCGCTGCCATCTGAGAACAGGAACCCTAACTACCTCTAGGAACGTAGTTACCATCCACAACGCTTACCCGGTCCACAGCATTGAGCTTTCCCCGCCCTGACTATAGGTCTACCACAGGTCTGAATTCGTTTCGCGCATTCTTCTGGAAGATAGAACTACTTATATCTTATCATCGTGAAAATCCTTGTGAAAACGAAATTTTTTGCCCCACTTCTTCATTTCCCACTTCTTGGTGGCATACTGTCTCCTATTGCTACAAAGTCCCTCCTAAAATAATTGGAAAATCAACCTACCTCCTGGGACAGGTTGATTGGGATTATATTAGGAAGGGAAGGGAATTGGTAATTTACTGGCAGCAGGTTCACCCTGCGTGAATTGAGAACACAATTTCGTAGAAAAGAGGAAAAATTTCCTGTAGAACACAGATATTTCGTTCAACAATGTTGGCAACCCTGCATCCACAGACGCCTGTGTCCACCATTTTGTCATCACCTCATTGAGTACAAAGAAAGAAAAGAGCTGGTGGACCACAGGGATGGGAAAAGGACCATAGGCCTACGCTAGGAAAACATTGTTCAATCACCCAAGCGTAGGGGCTCCTTGGGTGGGACGTAATTACCAATTCCCTTCCCTTCCTAATATAATCCCAATCAACCTGTCCCAGGAGGTAGGTTGATTTTCCAATTATATTTCGGAAGGTCGGGAATTGGTAATTTACTGGCAGCTGTTTGTAGAACACATCCACCAGCTCTAAAGCACACCACACCCTGGGGCCTCATAGCGCAAGAAGGCTCAGCCAGAGAGTGACAAACTATTGACAAATGCAAACTGAAAAATTGAAAAAAGACACCAATGTCCTGTCAAAAGATGTTAGCACTCTCAGCTGACTTTATTTGCGTGAGTAAAGGCAACCCAAGCTCCGGAGCCAACCTTTGATGCCAACTGCATCTCCCATTAGTCATAAGAACACAACAGGATTGCTTTGGTAGTACCAATGTAAGAAAACAAACAAGAAAATGCCATACCATGCACCGGTTTATATTAAACATATAAAGGTAAAACAAATATTTTTTACCCGTGACAAACACATGAGAAGAGTATACATAGGTATATCAAAGTAAGGTCAAAACTTAGTTGAATTGTCAGAAAAAACTGAGAAGAAAAACTTTATTGTTGGAGATCAGTCTACGGAGTGAGGACTGCTTGAGCAAACACCCCCTGAAACGAGACCGGCCGATTATAATAAATCTGGAACATATGGGAGCGGGAGGACCACCCTGCCGCTGCAAAAATAACATCAATGGGTACATCCTTTCTTGCAGCTGCAGAAACCGCTGCATGCCGGGTGGAATGAGGCTTAAAAATTGATACACCTACCCCTGCTCGACTCAAGATTTCTCTAACCCAACGAGCTAGGGTTGGGCCTGAAGCTGGGCCCTGGGAACCTCGTGTTGAGAGGAACAGGGGACCATCCGGGTCCCCAATCCCAGCAGTGAGCTCTAAATATTTCTTTAGACAAGATGGAACACAGACAGCAGGTTCTGCAGGCAAGAAAGGAAACGTAAGGGAAAGAGCCCTTGACCCTGGCCTTGAGGTCTTCAAAATGTCTGGAATATGTATTGTCAGCATTGTATCTGAAAAATGTATGCGATTCCGGCTGATGGCCTTAATTGTCTGCATCCTTTGGCCAGAGGCTAACAGCAGAAGCACCAATAGCTTACGAGACAAAAACTCAAGAGATTCGTCCAAACACGTTTTGAAAAACTGTAGAACCACGGCTGGGTCCCAAGTAGTTTGATATCTAGCCCCAGAGGGTCGAAGCTTGAAAACCGACCTCAAGAAACGGCGAATATCAGCATTAGACCCTAGGTCCTGGTCGGTTAATAAGGCCAAAGCAGACCGATGTGTATTGAACGACGCATATGCCTGAGGGCGAGAGTCAAGCAAAAACTGAAAAAAGTTGATAACATTTGCTGGTGTCACCTGATATTTATCAATAGCAGCACTTAGGCAAAAACCATGCCAAAGGCGATAAGAAGACGTATATTGTCTGAGGGTTGTCTCTGCCAGGGAGCAGCACATTGTATCAGCTACCCTCTCGGAGAAACCCCGTCGTATGAAGGATCCCCTGATAAAATTGCGGCCATCAATGTCATTGTCTGAGCTGCAGGATGGGGCTGTAAACTGTAGGGACAAAACAGAGGAGATAAGTGAGGATGTATCCAAACTATTTCTGAAACAACCAGAGACATGAAAACAGGGTACCACACCTGTGTCCTCCATAATGGAACTACCACAATACCACAGGCCTTCTCCTGCTGAATTTTCTGAAGTACTCTGGAAATCAGAGCAAAGGGAGGGAACGCATAAAAAAAATATTGTTTCCAACAGAAGGTGAAAGCATCCACCCCTTCAGAATCTGGATGTGGAAACCATGTAAAGAATTTTGGACACAGGTGTAAGTCAAAAGATGCAAATAAATCTATATGAGGCATTCCCAGCTTTGAAGATATCATATCAAAAATATGAGGTTTCAATCCCCACTCAGTATGACGATAATCCCGCCTAGACTGAAAATCGGCTTCCACATTTTCAGCAGAAGGAATGTACGAAGCCACCAACCATAAACGACGCTCCTCGCAAAACTTCCAAATTTTCTTGGCTATTTCTTGAAAGTGAGGGAAACGGACACTCCCCCCTTTATTTATTATAGAAAGAGCTGTAACATTGTCCACCCTGAGCAAAATTGACTTACGTTCCCAGCAATTAGCCAAAGCTTCAAGCGAAAACAGGATTGCCCAAATTTCTTTTTCGTTTATATGCTTACTGCGGAGGTCTCCCCGCCATCAACCTCCCGCCTTATGTGGAGGAGAAAGCCCCCCCCCCCCAGCCCTCGTCACTAGCATCTGTGAAAATTTCTACATCATATTTGTCTCCCCGAATGGGGGCGGGAGGGCCTTCGAGAGCCGACAGCCACCACTCAAGCTCTTGTCGAGCTGGCATTGATAGGGAACATAAGGCACCATAGTTATTATTACTTGAACCTAATCCCAGGTACCTATCTCTTTCCATAGACTTAACATACAGTTTACTGTAAGGCACTGCCGGAACCAGCGCAACCAGATGACCAATAATCGAAGAAAGTTGTTTGATAGTCATTATTGATTGTAAATCTAACGCTCGTAGTTTACTTTTGATCTTCTCCCTCTTCTCATGCGGAACAGCGATAGTCATATCTGGCGCACTAAACACAAAACCCAAGAATTTAAATACTTGAGAGGGCTGAAGCTGACTTTTGTTGACATTTATGATGAATCCCAATTTCTGAAATAATTGTAAGGAGTGTGAGAGGGCCATGGTACACTCTTGGAAAGAATTCCCTAAGACTAATGAGTCGTCGAGGTAGTTTACAATAACAATACCCCTGCTACGTAATTCCCCCACCACAGGGCGCAAAAGCTTATGAAAAAGAAGAGGGGCTGTGGACAAACCCATAGGTAGTACATTCATATTATACAACTGGCCCTCCCAATGAAATACTAAATATCGCCTATGTGGTGGGTAAATCGGTATCATAAAATAAGCATCAGTGAAATCAATCACACCTGCATACATTTCGGGTCTTAACAGGCGTAAGACCGAACGAAAATCATCCAACTTAAAGTGATCTGGATTTAGACATGAATTCAGTTCCTTGAGATTTAAAATGAACCTGAACGAGCCATCTGGCTTTGGAACCAGAAAAACAGAGGACTGAAAAAATTCCCGATTTTCTGGAAAACGTGAGATTGCCCCTATTTTCAATAACTTCGATATTTTCTCATTCATAACAGGTATCTGATCGAATGGTACATTCTGTGTTGGCCGAACTGACACAGTAGTTGGAGGAAGGCTAACAAACGGGATATGGTACCCCTTAATCCATCCCAGAATAGTGGGATGGACCCCCAAATCCTTCCATGCAGACAGAAATTTTACTAGACGCCCTGCATAACTTACCTCTGGAGTCAATATCGGCGCCTGGAGAACTGTTGGCTCGTCTGCCTGTATGGTTCCTGATGGCGAACGTTCTGCCTCCGGCCTTGGCGATGAGCAGCCTGTTTTACTCCCTTGAAGCCCCTCGAGGCATCCTTCGGCAGGGTATCCCGGGATGCAGTGCGAAAGGAGTTTCCCTGGTTCTGTACCGGACGAGGTGGAGGCGGGGCTGGCAGGCGATAAACAGGCTTCGGCTTTTTGGGTAAAAGCTGATTAGAAAACTTTTTTCCCTCCTGAATTTGTTGCGTCCATTCTGCAGCCTTGTTATCGAACAAAAACTGAGCCCCAATGTCCTCGGACATTGCCAGTTCCCTGAAGTCGGTATTGAAAGGGGTCAACAAAGCCCGTTTTCGCTCCCTCGAGGCACGAAAAATGCCCGCACACTGTAAAGCAGAGGAGTGCCATAAATAGTCAATTATAGCATCCTTGACCGCGGGGGAGTTAAGGTCGACTCCGTCTGAACCAACTATAGACAACGCCGCACCAGACGCAATCAGAGCCGCTGTCTGAATATTTTGGCCCTTAACCGCGAGTTCATCACGGATCATCGCACTTTTTCCAACCGCATCCTTAATCATTTTGTCCAAACCGGGAGGTGCCAATACCTCAAGGTTAGCGCGCGGTACATACTTTTCCATCACAGATTTGTAATAATCCGGCTGTAAACCTGAATGCAAAAAACTGGAAAATTGTTCCACAATCGAACCTGTGACCTTCGGAGTTTCTTGTTGCGGAGCCTTCGCGTCATCTAGGTGACGCTGCAACCAGGCCGGAGTGCCCTTCTCTTCGGGTAACTTTGAATTTTGAGGTTTTGATAAAATATCATCCTCATAATCATCATCCGAGGCTAACTCCTCACCCCAACCATAGAAATTCGATTCTGGGGAACTCACCTCTCCCGTGTATTCTGGTCCCGAAGTACCCGGCAAGGTAAAATCGGGTGATTGAGATCGGCCCGAAAGGCTCGGTAAAGCACAAGCGGGAGGGTCTGCGCCTATAACACGCGGACCCCGAGACCGAACTGGCCCTGACGATATTTCTTCATGGCGGCAACTTTTGGGTTGAACCACCTCGGAAGTATCAATTGTACGTTTATTTCGCCTTTGAGGGACGACGTAGCGCGACCCGCAAGCCGGTTCGTCCATTACCGACGCGGCCTCACCCGAAACCCCAACCAGGGCGCGCAAAACCGAACTCAATTTATTCGAATTCATGTCGCCCCCAACATAAAAACCATCCGAAAAGGGAAAAACAAACACTCGCGGGCACCACTCGAACGACTTGAAGCGAATAAATGAATATAAAAGGAAGATAAAACGTGTAAAACGGCAAGCAAAAAATCGTAGGTTCTCAACTCACAACAGAACAAACTCGAATGAGGTGATGACAAAATGGTGAACGCTGGCGTCTGTGGATGCAGGGTTGCCAACATTGTTGAACGAAATATCTGTGTTCTACAGGAAATTTTTCCTCTTTTCTACGAAATTGTGTTCTCAATTCACGCAGGGTGAACCTGCTGCCAGTAAATTACCAATTCCCGACCTTCCAAAATATAATGAAGTGTATGGATTTCGTTGGCAGTGCAGCCACCACAAGAACTTTTCGCAACAGTCCAATTTTCCGGTATAGGTTTCAAAATAGAAAGAACTCGACCATTAGTTCGCAGATCTGCCTCTTAACCCATTAACGCCCAAAACTTGTTTTTTCTCTATATATTTTGAAAATGAATCCGATATTCCGACTCCAAATAATAGCCTTTAGAACATGGGGAAAAATGATTTCAAAAATCTCCTGATCGAATTTCAAATAAATAATATTATTTCAAAAATCTCTTGATAAAATTCCAAAAAAATTATCTCAAAAAAAAAAGAATTCTCAAAAATCTCCTGATCGAATTTTATAGGTTTACGTTGGTATATCGGGACGCTGGACGCCATAAGAACTGATCTTTTTCCTTCAAAACAGAGTTTTTAGTAGATCGTGTCGTGATCTCACCGGTTCTACTAGGGACTCCCTTGCAATATTTATTTGGCTATCAAAAGTACATTATAGATATAAAGAGTAGGATTGAAAACAAATTAGCTCAATACCTTGCCCACCAAGGCTAAGTTCTTACGAACTATAATGGAACTATTATCCAATATTAAGTAAGTAATTCATCAACTAATTTTCACATTCATAATTGGTCAAAAAATACCACTAAAGGGGGCATTAGATAACGAATCATTGCCCTGATGATGACAACATGGGTATTTGGTAGGGTACTCGTTAGTTCTTATAACCTCTAGACAGGCAAAGTACCCAATCAACTTGAAGATGACGCATCGTGCTTTGTTAGCATCGAATGAGCTATGTGCAACACCCACTTGGCATACTACTTCGATTTACCGTTTATTTGGTAATCGGTAGTTCTGATGACATCCAATCAGGCTATTCCCCTTTCAATTTGTAGATGAAGCTTCGTGCTATGTGCCACACCCTCATGGCTGGAGATAAAACGTAATACAACACTGTGATCAGACAGATGTGGAGAAAAGGATCCAGGTCTTCTCAATGACGCTGGAAGGTGCACAGTAGCCTCAAAACAGAAAGGGCTTACATATTGCCATATGGCAACACTGGGCGTTAATAGGTTAAGGAGGCGTCGTTTTGGAGGCAAACTTTCTGCGGAAGACCTATAGCAAATTTTTATAATTTTATTGCCCCAAAGGAACTATGAATCTCGTTATGAACACTGTAATGTCTATTTTATCAAATGACGACTGTACTATTGAGCGCTTCTGTCATAATCAACCACAAGTAACTAACCGATTCATTTCTTCAACCAGGTAAGGACTGCAGCATGGAACAAATGACGGGTATTCGAGAGCAACAAGAGAGGTTGGCGAAATTGCACTTCGAATTGGGAGCCTCTCAAGAACTATTTGCCCCTCTGAGTGATGAAGGCTTGTCACAAGGCAAACAAAACATGGCCGCCTTGATGTCCAGTTTAGAGCAACTAAGTGAATCTATCGAAAAACTCCATTCCTTTTCTAGTCAGCACGACTGAATATTCCATGATTGTTTTGTTTTATACCCATTGTTATATAGATCAATTTCTTGTTACTCCAATGCTCAATAAATTTTGTATTATTATTGTTTATTGGTATAGTTTGTTGTTCTATGATAGTTCCCAATTTACTTTGCTAGGTTCGTGAAGATTTGAGTTGGTACCAACTTAATATTTTTTAATTATTATACTTTTTACTCAATGGTGAAGCAAAGAGAGGGAGGTGTGTTGTGATCAACCGTTGTGATGGGAGGGGGCACAGTGGGGCGGGAGTGGGAAAAATCCATTTATGCAGTGACTAGAAAAAAGAAATATAATGTGGTTTTCTCAAAGTCTATTACCTGTAGAATTAAGGTGTGAAAGGCCTTCGGTGGTTACAAATTGTTTTCACTACTAAATAAAGCCTAAAACCTGATATTTCGAGATTTTAAGCTCTTTGAGAGTGTAATTTGAAAATTTCCAACCACGTTCTGTGTTTCAACAAATTATATAATGTTGGATATATAAATAAATGAAATAGGTATCTCTAAAAAATACTAATTATTTTTTCAATACATTTTAGCTTGAAAATTAGCTCCAGATTTGGGGTTTTACAGCGAAATACTGCTTTAGAGGCGTGGAAAATCCAAGTTTCGCCTTCCTTTGGTTTGACTATTTTTTTTTCTTGAAGTTCTGACCATTATCAAGAAGCTGTAAACATTTCAACGCCGTATTCCATGATGGGGTATTTCAGTCAATTAAAAAAAAAAAATTTCAAAAGAGTATGGCTCAGGAATAACGGTAATCGAGTCTGTTTGACCTCTTGTTTTCGAGAAAAATCGATTTTAATGTTTAAAAAATCGCATTTTCAACTTGGTTTTTTTCAACTTTTGACAATGGTTTCTGATAGATTTTTTCTCGCTGAATCCAACGCCGGCAACCAAAATAATCTCCGACTTCTAGTGTAATGGATCTGAAATTCCCCAATCCCTCCAGCAACATTCAACATAACCACTCCATGCACTTCCATACAGTAACAGCCCAAGCCGAACATCGATGTCCTCCAACTGCTGCCAAAGACACCGAGCGCGCCACCGTCGCGACCCTCCCAACTCCAAACCGCAAGATGGCCGAGGGCATAAAAGGGGCTGCCCCCTCCCTCACGCCTTCAGTCTGAAGCCACGCGTCTCAAAGTGAATGTCTCGAACCTCACTCCACGACTCATCCCCCATAACGTAAAGTTGGTGAACGAACTGAGAAGTGACTGTGAGTGATCCAAGGAACATTTCGCAAATAGTGGATGATCGAACCCGCCAGTCTTTGTTCTTGAAGATTTGTTTACCTAAGGCCCGGACTCAAGACGTTGCCACCCTTACCTGTACGCTGTTCGACCCAGACCGAGGCAAGTCTGCCCCGATCCCAGGCTCCCCTACAAGCATACAAGGAAGAGGCCCTGGAAGCAATACACCCCCCACGGAGATCTCCAGTCTAAGATCCAAGCTCGGCTAAGGGTGAGCACCATTCCCTCGATTCCACATGAGCGCTATACTCATCAAAACCTGGCAAAAACCTCCCCTTCAGTAAATAATGCCCTGTAACAGAAGTAACGTAAAGAGAAATTGTATTGTAACAGAATTAGTTACGTAAAGCAAAGTTTGTATTGTAAAGAAGCCTTGTGTAAAAGCAACAAGTATAAAATATTAGCAAAAGTGATATAAATAAGTCGTAATAACTACATTCAAGTCTAAGTTTCTAAGTAAACTTAAAATTAAGTCGAAAGCATAATATTGCAAATAAAACCAATTTCAACTTGTTTTTTTTCAACTTTTCCAAACGGTTTCTGATAGATTTTTCCACGCTGAATCTAACGCCGTCAACCAAAATAAGGCCTCTTTTGCGATTCACTCTCGTGTTTTTGATTTATCGTACGTCCAACCCTTAAATTCTCGTAGTGAGGGAACGGTTTGTCCTACAGAGCTCCGGGTGGTCTCAAAACATTCCAAAAATTCTATAGAATCTTGAATTGAAGGAAAAACGGTACCTTCATATCAAAATTTTTTGAGTTAGGGCGTTTTCAAAATTTCAAAATTTATTTTGGAAATCTTACAAGTGACCTACATCAACCAAAATCTTCGGGGCACAACTAGACCCCAAATAGAGCCCACTTACCAAATTTCATCAAAATCGGTCAATGCTAAGTGGCAAAAGTGCCGCGTACGGCGGATGGACGGCCAAATTTTTATTCGATTTTTGGTTTCTACGTACTTTGAAACGTAAACCATCAAATTTTGAGGGGGTGTTAAATTTTTTTCTGTTGGTCGATTCCAAAGGTTCGTTATTGAAAATAATAAACCAAAAATCTATGTGAAACCATAGTCAAAAGTTGAAAAAAAAAAACTGAAAGAAACCGAGTTGAAAATTCAATTTTTTAAACATTAAAATCGATTTTTCTCGAAAACTTACTTGATTACCCTCATTTGAATCGAAAAATCGTCTGTACTCTAAAATAATGACTAGGTATCAATACCTTTGGATTGAAAGTTTTCGAGCTAAGGCATTTTGAAAATGTCAATGTTTCATCGATTTATTTGATTTTTGAGAGGGGGATTAAGGATTTCCTCTTGCGTGACTCCAAAGGTTCATTATTGAAAATAGTGAACCAAAGAACCATATTACATTATATATGATGGAGATGGGATAACTCTCATTCCATTCTCCGGTGTTTCCTCTTCTTCCAGTCGGTTGACAGGATCACAAATAACTCGCGTTTAAAGAAACGACTGTATTCTACAATAACTTGGTTCAAAATGGATTATAAATCGATTACATATCTCTGAACCGCCGAAACTCCCCTTGCGGTCAGTTCACTGGCTCATCCTGAACCCGACTGACGATTGAAGAAGTATCTAGGGAGAACCCAGGGTCCTCACCACTCTTCTTCCAGGGTGCTTGGCATGGAGATCCCTACTTGGGATAGGTCTAGACTATCTGGATGGCGGCTACATATACATGACAGCGGATAAGGTTGATTATCCTGAATTTCTCCTTCTTCAGAATTCTTCAAATCAAACTATGGGCTAGGTATATTCTTACACTGTTGTCACGATTAAATTATTAAGAGGCTATTTAATTGAATATTAGTATTGATTAGAATAAGTCAGCTCATCAGACTCGGAACATGCCCCCCTCGATAAATAGTATGAATGCAGTAGGTATGCGACCAACAAAATAAGGCAAGCAGATAGCACGTGCCTTGTCATCCAGCAGCTGGGATGTTGAAAGGGAGAGATTATACCACATGCCAAGTGACCAGAGCAAGAAGCCTGACATTGTTGCCATCAAGCCCGACAGGTCTTGCATTATCCTGGATGTCCAGGTTGTTAATGGCAGCATGGACATGGAGCAGACCTGGCGGGCTAAGATAAGAAAGTATGATAGAGATGATTTACGGCAAGCGGTGTCTGAGCTAAAAGGAGTGGAACCCAACAACATCAGGGTGATGGCTGCGACCTTGTCGTGGCGCGGAGTGTGGTGCGGGAAAAGTGCCTCAGAGTTGCGCGAGTTGGGCATCTCAGTAGGTGTACTCCGGTAGGCCGGTATTATCTGAGGGGTTTTCTCGAGCGTCCATGGACGACACCTAATGTGTTTGCTATCAGAGCTGAGCTTAATCCAATCTTACAAATCAGTAACTAAGTTATCATAATTGATGAAAATAATGGAAATGAATATTGAATCATGGAGAGAAAAATTTCGAGACTCCTCTGCTAATAAAATTCTCTTAATTAGAGACTGGTTTCGAGTCATAACCCTGATTAGTCCTGAGACTATAATGTACAAGCCGTACCGTTATGTTCAAAAGCTGAACAGCTACTGTTCGGCTGTAGCTATTCAGTAACGGTTCTGCTTGAACATTACAATCTCAGGACTGATGATGGGGTTATGGCTCGAAACTCCAATAAAGAGAATTTTATTAGCGGAGGAGTCTCGAAATTTTTCTCGAGGATGTTTCTCTCCATGATATACATCACCTCTGCACCATCGGCAAAAATCAACAATCAGTGAATATTGAAAATTGTAGGAATTCTCCGCCGACATATATTACTTATTTTGTTGGTTAATGTAAGAATATAGGGGGGGGGGGGGTCAGCCTCGCGCTGGTGATGAGGTGATGAGAAGGAGTTCCTGTACTTCGTGCTTGGAGCCGATGAAGAAAGGGATGTACTGGCCCAGCTGGTCAGCTTCCGTTTTTAGTACGTCGCCCTTCCCTGTGGAAGCAGCACCTCCGGCCAAGTCGACTATGTGAGCCAGAGGGATGCACTCACATAGCAAAGTAGTCTGCAAATATCACGTAACAAATTCCAAAATGTTGACAAAGGCAGATGAATTCCGCTATTTTCTGGATATGGAGCAGGGGCGGCTACTGATAGGAGCATATCGACAGTGAACTTGCAAAACCATGTAAGTCCAATTTTTTTCAAAAATAAGGTTATTAGCTATTTGGATAGAATGAGACCCCCTTGATCCATCAAACGGAGCCAAACTGGCAAAAACTCGACTATATCTTCTCTATGCGTCAAAAGCAACAAATATGAACCAACGTGTTAAGTCCACTTTGAAGCAAGTTTTTCTCGTTTCCTGTAAAATTTCTGGAAAACGACTTTAGCTATTTGGATAGAATGAGACCCCCTTGATCCATCAAACGGAGCCAAACTGGCAAAAACTCGACTATCTCTTCTCTATGCGTCAAAAGCAACAAATATGAACCAACGTGTTAAGTCCACTTTGAAGCAAGTTTTTCTCGTTTCCTGTAAAATTTCTGGAAAACGACTTTAGCTATTTGGATAGAATGAGACCCCCTTGATCCATCAAACGGAGCCAAACTGGCAAAAACTCGACTATCTCTTCTCTATGCGTCAAAAGCAACAAATATGAACCAGCGTGTTAAGTCCACTTTGAAGCAAGTTTTTCTCGTTTCCTGTAAAATTTCTGGAAAACGACTTACATGGTTTTGCAAGTTCACTGTCGATATGCGCATGTCGATACCTTAAAGCACAAAAAGGCTATGTTCAAATACGGAGTTTTGAGAAAAATATAAAGAAGTTATCACCAGTGACAATTCCTAAAATAATGGCTTATTACGCCAAACTGTTTTATTTCTTCAAGAAATTTCGAGCTATAATCGTCAAGAAGGTCAACGATAGTTTTGTTAAATTTGAGTTTTTCTGAAGTTGAAAAAAAATTAAAATGTGGAAGATGGATGGACATAGCCCCTTTGTTCTTCAAGGTATCAATGTGCACCCCCAGCCAATTAAAAAAAAAACAAAAAAAAAAAATTCAAAGTTCGTTCCTCTTTGTTTGAAGAGTAGGTTGGCTAGTGACAGAAGACTCGATCGTAGGTACTGTCCTAGTTGAATCTACGCACGAAAACAGAGGCGGGGAGCTCCATCTTTCTCGACCAATCACTCCCGTTAGGAGCATTGGTCTGCTCCGTTTTTGGAGAGGGTAACGTCATGATGACGTGTTTCGAGGGAGGTAGGCACGTGAGATTGACCAACCAGAGAGCATGAAATGTACCTTGGAGTGCAAAACTGAATCGTTGCCCCCCCCCCCCCCCCCGTCAGAGAGCTCTGGAATCTGGGTTTCCTTATCGAGTAATAAGTAATAACAGAGTACCGGAGAGAAACAAAACTGATAAGGGATTTCCATTTTTCGTTTTCAGTCCACCATTTTGTTCAAAGTATTGTGATTATTTAGGAGTGTTGTAGGTACGATGAACTTTTTTGGTGCATTACATTAAACTATTCGTGTTTGTCGGTCATGGAAAAGTGCGACATTCAAGAAACTGGCTGCCCCTTGCCGTCTCTACCTGGACTCCATCAGACGTTGAAATTTAAAAATCGTGCAGATTCGTACTGTAAGTTTAATGTCGAATATTATAAGAAGGTAGATTGGCTTTGTAGGTGTGAAGTGACTAACAAATTATTTTGCTTTGTTCTACCAACCGAAATGAGGCTTGGGTTAAAGACAGCATAAGTGATCTCCCATTTAGCCAAAAAAAAAAAAAAAATTGAAAAACGCATTGGCTGTCTCCCATAAAAACGCTCAGGTAGATTTGCGTATACTGGGCCGTCAAAATGCAACAACTCGACAGTGCATATCGTCTTAATCTGATGCAAAAAAAAAACGAAACGGTTAAGAAAAACGCTGCAAAACGCTCAAAGGTTTATTATTTTCTGTATAGATCACTGGTTCTCCATCAATAGCAACCACCACCATCTGTATTCTCCCGTGACCTTCCCTCTCAAATTTCAGCTTCCTGCGTTCAAAAGGATTGAAAATGGCTTCGGAGCTCACTCAGCTGATCAGTGATCTGAAGAGCGAAGAAGATCTCCTCGAATGCTGGAGACGCCTGGAAGAGCACTGATCAGCTGAGTGAGCTCCGAAGCCATTTTCAATCCTATTGAACGCAGGAAGCTGAAATTTGAGAGGGAAGGTCAAGGGAGAATACAGATGGTGGTGGTTGCTATTGATGGAGAACCAGTGATCTATACAGAAGGGTGATCTATACAGAAAATAATAAACCTTTGGGCAATGATTTGCAGCGTTTTTTGAGTTGTACTCATTTTTTGCGTCCTTAGCAACAAGAAATCAAATTTCTTCATTAAGGCACCTCAACATCCTATTTCTTCGAAGTGAGTGTGATGCGTTTATTTTTTGGTAGTTAGTATCTATGGTTGGTTGGTGGTAACAATGGCAAAACTGTGTTCTTTGCAGACGAGTGATCTATAAAGAAAAATAATAAACCTTTGTGTAATAATGTGCAGCGTTTTTGTATTTTGAATCATTAGGATAACGAGTGGAACTCGTATCGTCATCTACTCACTTTTCCTTGTGGATTCTTCCTGTTGGCGGGATAGAGATAAATTCCTCCTGAATACATGGTTCTGTGAAAGTCAGCCACCAGGCTCCCAACGCATCTGGTTTTCAGAGGTCTTCCCAGCTGATTGGTAATGCATGAGGGAAGTTTCCCTCGATAAGTGATAACATTTTATATAAACTATTTCGTGCCTCCAGGTAGTGTAAACTATTTAGATCTTCAAATAAACATATTGTAAGTTTCCCCCAGGCATCAAGTAACCATTTCCAACAGGCGAACCACCGACCTGCTTCTAGTCTTCTCCCAGTCGAGAATTGGATCCTCATGGACAGATAATCCTCCCGCCCCCACACTCCCTGACACTCACCCCTCACTTACCAACCACACACACACTCCTACCAACCACACACACACTCCTACCAACCACACACACACTCCTACCAACCACACACACATTCCCAACACCCACAGAGTACCAAAATACTAAGTAATATCAATCCCGGTTGTGATTTGTAAAATTATATCAATGCTCGCCCTAGCAGACAGTTCTGTACGTAGCTGTAACCATCGAACTAATCGAACTAATCGAACTAACCATCGAATGCTATCTAGGCGGGTAGGGATAGGGCCCTGGCAGTCGGGCCTCGTTCGGCCTACCCCCACTCCGTGGGGGGTTCTGAACCTGTCGCGTGCGTGTTTACATTGCAATGTTCACATTCATTGTTTGTGATTCGACGTACAAAGTATTTAATTGAAATTCAATACTATATAGTGAAGACCATTTGCACCAAATACGATGACGATTATTGCGTTAGATGTTTATTCCTTACCATAAAATATAGGTTCGTTCTATCTACTATATTCTAGATAAGGTTTTGTAAGGATATTGTTCATTTTTGACCGACTTTATTCATCTTGTCAGTTATACAATCATCCTGTCTTATCAAGTTAATTCTCGTCATTATAAGTTACAACGTCTCCCAAGTGGGTGTGGCACATAGCTTCCTCGTATTCATAACCCAATTATATAGGTAATCCGATGCACAGTAGTTAATCTCAAAACATCAATCTTTAAGTACCGTCCACTAGCCTCATAGGGCACAATCTGCAGGCCAATCGGAACAATCCTGAGACATTTCGTCGAAATCGGATGGAAAACATAGAAGTCATGGATGTTACAGGGAATTGACGTTTGCACATACGCAGTAGCTACCATCAGTCTGGGGACGATGCTTTTCATAGGGGACCGTCTACAACTGAATTCGCATATTCTCTGAAAATTTCATTCGAAATTTTTTCGAAATCGGAGGAAGGTCTAAAATGTAAAACAAGAGAGGAAATTTTGATTTTGGAGAACTTTTATTTTTCAACCTTGAAAAGTGAAAACAAAGCTTCCGCTACCTTGGTAGACTTGGAAGCAAAATGTTTAGATACCTTCGGAATTTTTCAATACGTAATATTAAGAGTATCTATACAATATCTATGTTGTTCCGTGATCGTTTTGACTATTTGAAAATTCATTACTCAATACCCAAAAAGAAATTCACCAATTATAAAGAAAATAGCAGTTTAGATATTAAACTGATTTTGATGATGCTTTTGGCCGGCGTACCCTTTCATCCCCACCTCGTCATACATAAAAAATATTGCATACATTTTGACATTTTATGTCTTTACTATGGCACATAAATGAAAAATCGTCACGCACCGCGGGGAGCGTTATGCTTACATAAAATGTCTCTCGTGGTTGCGTACTTGTACGAAAGCTGTAGCCACCGTTGTGTAGTTTACATTTTGTTTATTTTCATAAATCTAGGATCAATTTCAATATTGTATTTCAATTTAAAGCATTTAATAAACGGTTTTGAAAATGACCCACTGCATTTATTTATTCTATTATGAGTTAAGTACCCATATCATACTGACAGTAGGTAGTACACAAGTACACAGTACATTCTTAGAGTACAGTGGATAGGTACAACCTACATTCTCAAAACTTGAGACTTTAGGACCAATTGGGAAGGTTCGGTGTCGCAGAACCAACAACGCAGGGACCGAGTGATAAGAGCAAAATAAGACCCTCACTGACGTTCTTCATTAATATGTAATGTGAAAAATAGTATTTCCCGATGCTATAAAAGGTATCTGAAAAAAATGAATGACAAGCCAGTACCTTAATCAAGCGGGAGAGAAAATGCCCAGTGCTTTTGGATGGGAGTAGGCGCATGGGTACACCCCACGGGGTGGGGGAACCCTTTGGCTAGCCGGACCGCACGCTCAACACTGAGACGGCGTTCCAGGTGTTTTAGTTCGATGGCTGTAACTCTCCAGTGCACAGTACCTACTATTGAACACTTACTTTGGGATCTTTCTTGCGTTTCATGTATTCCAAAATCTGTGGTTCCCACAAGCCGGAATGCCCTTCATCCACCGAAATTTGTTGGCCTTTGTCAGGTATTTTGATATTGTCGTCGTTCAATACAAATTCTTCCACAACCTTGAATTTAAAAAAGAAGAAATTTGAGGTGGCTACGAAAGGACGCAGGATCTTTTCTGACTATAGCATTTCCATCTCAAATTCAAGATTTTTCAAGCCCAATTCAAGATATTTTGTACCAAATTCATGCGCATGCGGGTGCCCCCTTTTACACCTGTTATTCCTATGTTGCTTTATTATAGTTTCGTCATTATGGGTCACAATGTAGTCATTTTATTAATCACATCATTCCTCATTAAACCACATAGAGTTCATGAGTCAATGTTATAAAATCAATTCTTGCTATGCAATCACCACTAATTTATTGTTCCTTTTGTTGACAATTGTATTAGGTACCTGACGATTTTTACAATAAAAAAATATTGATTTTGATTAAAAAATGCACGAACTGGATCCAGAATGAAAGAACACAATTTTCTCCCGATCGACATGACAAGCTTGGTGCTTGAGGTGAAGAGCGCGTAGCCTGACGAAACAAGATATTTATACGACATGTTCGCTGTCCGTGGAGCGAAGGGCGACAGTTTTGGGTCTCTCCTAGAATTTAAATAAAATAAAAAAAAAGAAAAACAATTAAAAAAGAAATTTAAATTTCATTGTGAAAATATAAAATTAATCGAAAATTTCGACTAAGTGTATTATTGTCAAACAAATTATAAAATCTGTAAAAAAAAAAGTCTGCCAAGTGGGTGTGGCACACAGCTTCCTCGTATCCATAACCCGATTATATAGATGATCCGATGCATAGTAGTTAATCTCAAAACACGAATCTCTATGTACCTTTCACTACCCTCATAGGGGACCATCTACACGCTAATCTGGACAATCCTAGAAAATGTCATCAAATTCGGATGAAAAATGTAAATGTTATGGCTGTTACAAGGATTTTACGTATGCGCATGCGCAGAGGCTTCTGTAAATTTAAAGGCCTTGATTTTCATTGGGGACCATCTACAACCTAATCTGCGAAATCCCTAAAAATGTCATCGAAATCGGGTAGAAAATGTGGAAGTTATGGCTGTTACAAGGAATTCACGTTTGCGCATGCGCAGCGGCTACTATCAGTCCGGGAGTGATGATCTTCATTGGGGACCATCTACACACCAACCCGCACAATCCCTGAAAATTTCATAGAAATCGGACAATAACTTCGTATAGTTATGCGCGTTACAAGGATTTCATGACAGACAGACAGACAGACACGGAACCAAAATTGTTCAGAAAGGTCTAAAACGCAAAACGCGAGTGAAAATTTTGATTTTGGAGAACTTTTTTTTTTCGTCCTTGAAACAAAGCTTCCGCTACCTGGTAGACTCGGGAGCAAAAATTTCAGATTATTTCAAGTTTTCAGATCAAGTCATCAGAGAACTAGTTTCATTAGAAACTAGCTGAAAAGCCTACTAAAAGTAGGCAAAAACGATTCCTCCGACTCTCTCCGCCACCCACTCCCTCCAGTAGTCACCACCTCTTCTAATAGTCTTCCCCCCTCCCTCTCACTGCCTCTCCTGCGCACATCTCCTCGCTCCATTCGCTATTCCTCTAACTATTGCGAATTAATTTGATTCCCCCCGCTCCATTAGTACGCTCAGAGGTCCTACTGCTACGTAAACTAAATAATATTAGTGGAGGAGAGGAGGTGTGAGGGAAGATCTTTAAACTAGCAGGCCGAGGTAGCGCTCTCTCAATCCCGCTTAGGGGTCTTTCCTGCAGGTAGGGAATAACAGAGTTCACTATAATGCTTCTATTTTTATCGATTATATGACAGCTCTCTTGGTTGTTTTACGTACTTGTAAATTGAAAATATTGTTCCAACGTCCAAACCGCATTCAAGATTGTCAATTCCACCGCTCAGCCCAGTGCAGCAAACAATGTAAGGTCCCTGAATGTCTGGTGGAACCTGAGGAAGTAGAATGGACTTGGAAGAACAAGTAGCTCCAAGATGGCGTTTTTAAAGGGGGGGGGGGACCTGGATCATATCGATACCTTAACACGTTCAGACCGGCGGCTTCCACCCTGGACCCACGCGAAACCTTCGCCTGGTACGGCTGCTTCCACGGTGGATCCATGAACTCATGATTCGGTGGATCCATGAACATTTTTCGAAACGCTGTGGATAGTTCATTTTTCCCCCAACAGGGCTCTTTTTGGTCTCAATCGCTTCGGAATGAACCCATCTTACCGTCCCAACCTTTCAGTTTCGGATATCAGTGCATGTTATCATGCAAAAATGCCGGCTTCTCATCAGTGCGACTGTTTTGCTGTGAAGTTCCAAAATTTTCCTAGGTCCTGGGGACAATCTGGGTTTTGATCCCCAGTCTGAAGGTGTTAACCCATTCAATGCCAGCACTGAGTCCACCGATTTCGCCCCAGGCCACGTATCACTGAAAGAGACCGCAAACTGTGCTTCATGTAAACCGGCAAAACGTTTCCCTGAAACCGGGTTCCTCCCAGCCAACTCTTTGTGGTGGGGGAGGGGGGGGGACCCTCCTCTTGACGTTCGTGGCAAACCAGAAGCATTAGAGTGGTTTTTGGCAACAGCCCACCGATTCGACTGGACTCTTATGACAACACCGGCATGGCGGGACAGGTTGGCGTGTTGTCATATGACAACGCTGGCATTGAATGGGTTAAAGCACAAAGCAGCTATGTCCAAAAACGGAGTTTTGAGAAACATATTGTTTAGTAATGCATGCATTCCAGGGGACGTCCCATTGGATAAGCATTAGGTCAATTAATACCAGTTGGTAAGCGAAAAAACTGTTCACTCGATGTAATTTATTAAGCATTTTAGACAAGAAATAGTGATCCCCTCCCCCCTCTTCGCCATTATCCACCATAACATTTCTAGCGGAGTGGGAGCCTCGAATTGAAGAGCATTTTAAAAACCATGATGTACGACACCCAACAAGTGATTTCGAGATCAACCCCCCCCCTCCCGCCTCCAATGGTGCCATTCTGGCACCAAAGTGGCAATACTTCGTAACGTAGAACTTCCATCTATTTGTTTCGGTAGGCAGTCCGTCGAAGTTCATTTCCGTATTCAAGGTAAAACACACACAAAAAAAATTAACAACCCATGAAATATGCGGTTTATGGTGTTCTGGCACCATGGTGGCACCACTTTCACATTAAATCCATGGTGAGACAGAGAATAATTCATGAAAATCCGGAGGTATAATGAGAATTTTTCCTCAATTTCAGAACTTGGATAGAATTAGTAAGCAGTAAAGGAACCGAAATATTGAAAAATCGGATATTTTGTGAATATTATCCCCCCACTCACCCCCTCCTCTCGCGAATTTTGATACTCTGGTGAATTAGTGTGCAATTTGGAAGATTTATGAGTAGAACAAAAAAAAGAAACACTCAAAACGGTTAGAAATTGAGGACTGGGCAGAATACACAAGGTAGTGCCCGAAAACGCACGTTTTTTGAGCATTAACCCCCCCCCTCCCATTCCCCCCCTTAAAAAGCAAAATTCGAAATTCCGGCGACGTAGTGCACAACTAGATAGTTTTCAGCGTCGAACAAAAAAAGACCCACGAAAATCGGTTGAGAACTGTGCAGACGACACGAGATTTTGTCACACACACACACACACATACACACACTCACACACAGACATACACCTATGGTTTTTTTTCGCGGATTTGGATTCAGAATGGTCTAAAACGGATTACTGTGTGGTTATTTTTTTTTCTGTTGAGTGTTGTCCAACTTCACCCCAGATCGATCGCATAAGGACGCCCAAGTCATACTACGGGACGTCCTAAAAACTCAAAAGAAATTATCACCAATGAACAATTTCCAAAATAATGGCTAATTACACTAAACTCTTTAATTTCCTCAATAAATGTTCAAGCTATTATCGTAAAATAAAACTCAATAATAGTTTTGTTGAATTTGAGTTTTTCTGAAATTAAAAAAATAAAAATTGTGGAAGGTGGATGGACATAGCTCTTTTGTGCTTTAAGGTATTCATTATTTTCTCTCTTCAGGCGTTCATGCAGCAGCCCGTGTGAGAGCCAATCTCACTTTGCAACTGGAGTGGACTGGGGCACCAGTTATGGACAGAGAGCTTTATTTTGAGTGGTAGCTAGCCTGGTCGGAGCAGCATTAGATGGTGTGACCAGAAGCTCAGCACCATACTCCATTAAGAAGCGCACGTAAGTCTTGGAAGCTGTGGCAAGGACATCCTGTACTTGATCCTGTAGTACAAACTAGAAAAACGTATACTAGTGTCTTAAACCCTAGTTAACCGCACTAGCACAACTTACCAGTCTGACGTCTTCTTCGCCTTTTGCGTAGATTTGATAGCAACAGCCAGAATAAGTTAATACGGAAATCATCACGTCGTTTAGATTTGATATGATATGCTTCTTATTTCCAGAGAAATTAATCGCAGCCAATCTGAAACACGACCGGTCTTCAACATTTTGGATCAACAAGTTGACAGATTTGAAACTTTGTGAGAAACAGGATGTTTTTGTTGTTGAAACATACTTTGTACGATGTTTATATCTGAGGATTTTCACTCTAATGCCTTTGATTGCAACTTGAATGAAACTAATCAAACTGATGAAGGATGGAGTGATTTCAACTTTGGACCTCTCCAGCCTTGCGAGCACCACAGTAGGAGTGAGAATTGTGTTGTGCACTATATCTCGAACAAATATGCTTTCTTTCTTTTTTGTCTTTCTCTGGAAAGAAGGCAGAGTTGATGAACTACTATGCAATGGGAAATTGTTATTTAAAGAAAGTTTTTCGTCTAATTTTAATAATAATTACAGAATTCAAATTCATGTTATCGTAGAATCCTACCAATTTTGAGCACGAATTTCTAACTCATTATGTAGATCAGGTTAAAAACAGTAACCCGAGGAATATTGGATTCCCAAAGTGTTCTCACTAAATTGAAAAATACCAACCCGACCTCTAAATTGACGTACATTGAGAAAGAAATTCTGAAGGGAATCAAAGTACCTACTCAGAAAAAAGGGTGTCTGCTTGAAATTACTTTGGGGAAAAGGACTCAACGGGATACCGGGAAATGAGCTTGTGGATGAGGAAACAGTCAAGAGCACTGATTATTTGGACCGTGTTAAGCAATAACCATCAAAGTCCAAAAAAGCTGATTTTGGTAAACGCATATTTTCCTAAAATGCTGCCTTCACTTTACGTATTGCTATTTTACTGCACTTTTTTCATTTGTAAAGCACCAGTACGATCTGTTTTCCTTGAAAAATCAAAATTCAATCCTCTCCAATGAAATTTTGAGTACCTACTCAACATTGATAAATTGGTTATTGCATAACTGATTTTATAGAGTGGTCCATTTATGCAATAACCATTCAAGCGATAAAAGAGGCTCTTCTTTCCACTCCTGCCTAGAGATCATGATTGCCTTAATTCTTAAAACTATGATTGAATTTATAACCATCATAATTTCGTTAATGTTTTTTTAAATAGAAAATCATAAAATTGTTATTTAAGAAAGAAACAATCATACAACTTTCTGGAACTCAGTTAGGGAACATTTTCCTCCTCCGGCTCTTCCATGTCTTCTAAACCGTACCTATCCTTCGATGACAGTGGGATAGAAGAGAGAGAGAGAGAGCACCCCCCCCCCCTGAAACGCCCTCTCTCATTTTTCAGGGTTTTTCAGAGGGGTCTTTCTTGTTCGAGTCGTTTCAGGAGGACTTACATGGTAGACAACATTTGTAATGGATTCAAAATCCATTACCCTCTTAACAACCATTATCCTTCCAGTTTGCTTCCATGAGCAACTCCTGAACCTACATCACTGTCCGCCAACAACCGCCAAGCACAACAAATGTCCGCCATCAGCTGATAGAGACCTCGAGCGCGCCACCATCGGGAACCGCCAACGCCCAAATGCAAGATGGCCGAGGGGATAAAAGGGCCTACCCCCTCCCGCCGACCTCAGTCAGAAGCCACGCGTCTCGAAGGTACTCGGACCCAACTTCATGTCTCATCCCCTCTAACGTAGTGTCGCAGAACGAACTGAGAACTGTGCAGTGAAGTGAAACCCGCGGGACATTTTCGAATAGACGTTCTATGAGTCCGCCAGTCAGACCCCCGTGTGATCTCGAGTAGCCAAGGCGCGAGACTCACGGATCTGCTACCAAACCTCCATTTTCGCCACATCGACGGTACGCCAAACGAACCCGGACCGAGGCAAATCTACCCTGATCCCAGGCACCCCCCCTACAGCATTACGAGGAAGAGGCCCTGGATGCAAGATACTAGCCACGGAGATCTCACAGTGGATCCAAGCTCGGCCTAGGGTGAGCCCATTCCCTCTACACCACGTAAGCGCTACACTCATTCAAATCTGGCAAATTTCCCCCTCATAATAAATAACGTCCTGAAAAGTAAAGTAAAGTAAAGTAAAGCAAGTAAAGAGAAATTGTAATTAAGTAAGAGTAAAGTGTAACAAAGAGAAAAGCATATTGTGAAACTAGTAAAGACATCAATACAAGTATAAGAAGGAGTTGTAAAATAATACCTAATTTTGTTATAACAATAATTTTTCCAGTCAATGATTCTAAGTCATATCTTAAATACTAAGAATCCAATTTATTGCAAGTTTTGTGCATTACTTAATTGAGTCAATTGTGACATATTTGTCGTTTGAAGTACTTTTTATTATTTGAAGTGGTTCCGTCTGAACCCTTAAAATCCGCTTCACGGTAAAACCCTTATACATTTCGTGAATAAAAATCCTACGTGTTTTTCAAATTGCGTTCTTCATTTCAGAAGGTAGAAACCTTTCCAACTCTAAAGGACTCAGGTATTTCGCAAATATTTGGCTTTTGGGTATTTTTCCTGAGGTCAATACTCGACCCAGGTGGTGGCAGCAACCCTAGGTATCCCTCAGGTAGAACCATTTATCCTCTGAACCCTTGGTCCAAGATAACCTCTACCTGGAGATCCCTAGCCTCACATAATTATAGTTTTCAGCAGTCTTGAAGGTATTAGGAATATTTCGTAAAAGCAACTATCAGTTATCAGAAATCTTTTATTTCGCATAATATCATTTAGCAGCAAATCAGTTTCCTTATCCTCATGGTCACACGCAACTACCATATTTAGTAAAGTCATCTTCACCTTCAGCAGTTTGCTCACGTCAGTAAGCTCTGGTAAGTGTAATAACCTAATTCACCTTTTTGAAAACTTTAATTTTAACCATTGTAAATTTGGTAACCTAATTCAACTTAAACATACGTTACCCAAAAACAAATTTATCACACATTGAGTGCATTTCGTTGCCCTCTCTCATTTTACAGAGCGTTTCAGGGGGGTTCGCTCTCTCTCTTCTATCCTACTGATGACGTCAGACAAGAAGTCTTCCTTCTCGATCTTGTTTACTACAAATTTGTTTTTCTTTCTGCAAACCTTCATTACTTTCACATAATCGTCAAGAGTGTACTGTCTGACTTGGTGTTTTAATAAGCACTCCACATCTCCGAATTCGGCAGGAAACTATGACCTGAGAGTAAATATTTTAATGTAATGGTATTTAAACTAAACTCCTCCGAGTGAAGAAGGTAAAGCTTCATTACGACCGTCTTATTGCTCCTATTTTGCCCCCCACATGAATGGGCCCATACAATTAGATCGTCGACGCATGAAGTTGAAGTTAGTTAGGAGATAAATTTCCTAATGAATGAGCATGATCCCATCCCACAGTGAGATTCCCTCTTCCTGAGAGATTTGCGTTTATTGCAAAACATGGTACAGCAGATCAAACAGATGAAATAACCAGCCAATAGATGATAAACGCCTACTGCGAATTTTTACTGTAGGCGACAAACAACGAAACAGTCACCTATCACTACTTCGACGCTTTTAGCAAAATTTTAAGTCAGAGAAAACTACCATCCAAGTCGGTTGTTGCATAGCTGGAATCTTAACTAATACCGCCCACCCGGAATTAGATGGTTATTGCGAAATAGGGATGTGGGTAATGAGACTGATATGCAATAACAAATTTTCACTAGACGTGAGGTGTCGGACCGGCGCTAGTTCTCCCTGGCTCCACGGGGAGCGCAGGATAATTGGGATGACCGATGTTACCGATAATTGGAGCGCAAAAACCAGACAACCGTCAATTTATCGTTATTAGATAAAATTGCACTAATCTGTAAATTATTATTATCTATAACTAAGCGCCAGCCCTTTGTATCATTTTACACATTGTACAATGGTACCTAATGATTGTTTTATTACATAACTCTTTTATAACTTCATCTTCATACTTCATACCTCATAGCTCATGCTTCATAGCTTGTCCATACAATGCGAATTCATTAATTTGGCTGTTTCAACGCAAGAGATAGCTATGCAAATACATAATAAGAAACAGTAAAATGAGGTATATATTATATCTCCCTGGAGCAACTGCGAGTGCCTCATTTTACTGTTTCGTATTATTAACAAAGGACACATAAATATTGGTGATTCGTTTGGATTTATGTATATTATACATAAATTCAAACTAATCACCAATATTCATGTATCGTTTGTTTGGTAACTTTTTCATGGTGTGTCGTAGGGAATTGTGAAATTCAAAATGCCTTTTTTAGTCGATAAGCAAGTACTTATATGAGGAAATAGTTCGATTTTCTAACAAAAGGAGGGCGCAAGTACCCAAAGAAATCGATACTACTTAGCGAGATGAATCCTTTAGTATTGTAGGTACGACAGGTATTTTGTCACTTAAGAGCTATTTTCGCAATTGATGTGTTTGTCCAATTGATGTTAAAGCGTGATTAACAAGACTTAGATAGTTAAATAGGTTTGAGATCAAGATCAGAAAAAATGTCTATAATTTGCCTCTGCTGCTCTCTCGGGGCTGTCTTATCAATCACTCATTAACACCAAACTTATAGGTAACATCGATCATTCCAATTATCCTGCGCTCCCCGTGGGGCCAGGGAGAACTAGCGCCGGTCCGACACCTAACGTCTAGTCAAATTTTCGATAATTCTTGGGCCATGAGCTGAAATTTTTCATTAATAACAACTGGAGGTTACACAGATACCTCCAGAGAAGAGAAATCTGAAGTTATCTCAATTTGGCCAAAATTCGATTCAGATGGTTGTGGCATAACACGGTCCATTTGAGCCTCCTATATTCTCTCATACAGACCTTCGACGCAGTTTCACTCGACATCACATCAAAGAATGGAGAAAGGAGCACCAACAATACCCGTCAGGAGAGAGGTACAAAACATAGTTTCCTCCTCTGAAAAAACTTCCCTGGTTCAGGTCAATGGGGAATAAACCCAAACCCTTTTACACCACAATCGCGCGCCTAAGAACAGGGCACCTTCTAAGCAATCAATATCTCTTCAGAATTGGCTTGTTAGACGATGACGATTGTGCGAATTGCCCTGGAGTACAGGGGACGTTGGAGCATAATAGTGCTTGAATGTCCACACTATAATCAACGTCGCATAAGCCTCTTAAAAGACATCAACTCGTGGAGTACAGAGAAGCCCTTCATCCTGAACACTTTACTAGCTACGAAAGAACCAACTGTGTATGAAATATTATTCAAATTCTTCAAAGACAGCGAGCGACTTTATTAGAAAAGTGCAGCTTAATTTATAATACTAGAATATTTGGTATCAATGTTTAGTTTCAATGTACATTCAAATTGACGATATTAAGTAATTGAGGGCTGAATGTAGTAGTTTACGAGGCTAATAAAACTTGAAAAAAAAATCGAGTAAACTACCCCAGTAAATAGAGAATTCTAAGTAGGTGCGAGCTTGCAAAAATGGAACAAGAGCTCTTTTTTTCTAGGATCGTTTGGTAGAGTGTGAGTATGGGGAAACCAAGTTTTCGACCTCTAAAGCCTATGAAATAACTTTTGGTGGGCAGAAAACCACGAAAATTTCGGATTTTTTTTTTCAATTTTAGAATAAACAGTTTGGGAGGGCTACAGGAGGAAAACAAGGACGCCCACTGCAGTTTATATTGGCGAGGCAATGAGGGTGCGTCCTTTGGCTGCGAGACACGAACCAACTACTGCGGGAGGTCGTGCGCTCAAATCTCGGAGCTGGGGCGTGTTTTTGAGAGTCCGGGGTTCGCCGCCTCCCTCGCCCCAAACCAGGGGGGTAGGGCAATGAGAAGCCCAATGAGAAGGTAATGAGATTAGTGTAGGTGCTCAATGGGGTATTTCGGTGGGTCGGAAATTCAGGTTTTTGACCTCAAATTTGGATTCAGCACCCTTGAAAACCTATATACTACAACTTTAAGCCCAATGATACTATAACATGTGGTAGAAAAATTAATTAAAGAGATCACACGTTTGCTATAAATGCACACACACTAGGCAAGGACTATGCCGCGCGCGTGTGTGAGTAGTATTCTGTAGTATCCAAGATGTCCTCCAAGGGCTTCTGTGCATGGATACTTTTTTCAAAGACAGTTGGCTAGCTACGTCACACCATTCAAATCTTCAACTTTCCTTAGATTCTCTGATTTTTTAAAAACATTTTCTCGACGAACAGACCCGATTATCGTTATTCCTGAGTCATCCTCTTTTGAAAAAAAAATAAATAAAAAAAATTGACTGAAATACCCCTTTGGGTTTGGAAAGCCCTTACGCACTTCCTCCACGACTTCTCACTTCTTGCGCTTCATGTTCTACAGAGTTTCTTCAACCATATGAACCCATCTTAAACCGTCTGCTATTATGTAACTTAACGTTTCAGAAAAAAAAAGCTTCCTAGAGTGTAATTTTGTAACTTCACCATCATTTATACATCTTAACCTATTAACGCCCAGTGTTACCAAATGGCAACATAGAAGCCCTTTCCGTTTGGAGGCTGTTGGGTACCTTCCAGAGACATTGAGAAGACCTGGATCCCAGGGACCTTTTTCTCCAGATCTGTCTGATCATAGTGATGTATAATGTTTTATCTCCAGCCATGAGCACATAGCACGAAGCTTCATCTACAAATTCAAAGGACAAAGGGCACAAACAACAATCATCTTCATTTACAACTTCAAAGGGCCTGATTGGATGTTATCAGAACTACCGATTACCCTACCAAATAAACGGTAAATCGAAGTAGTATGCCAAGTGGGTGTTGCACATAGCTCATTCGATGGTCACAAAGCAAGATGCGTCATCTTCAAGTTGATTGGGTACCTACTGGGCCTGGCTAGAGGTTGTAAGAACTAACGAGCAGGTACCCTACCAAATACCCATATTGTCATCATCATGGGTATACATCATCAATGATACTCTTTATCTAATGCTCCCTTTAGTGGTATTTTTTGACAAATTAGTTGATGAATTACTTACTTAATATTGGACGTATTCCGCATCCAATATTCCAAGTGAGTCGCTAGTGGAACCGGTGAGATCACAACACGATCTACTAAAAATTCAGTTTTGAAAGAAAAAGATCAGTTCTCATGGTGCCCAGAGTCGGGATATGGCAACGTGACCCCATGAAATTCGATCAGGAGATTTAAAAAATTATTTTCCCCGTGTTCAAAAGACTATTTGGAGTCGGAATATCAGATTCATTTTTAAAATATATAGAGAAAAAAAGTTTCGGGCGTTAATGGGTTAAGGGGTCTGAAACCTTTGGCTGTTCTTGAATGTTACTCGTACAGTGAAGAGATCAGTCTATTTCTGAGCTTTTCTATATTAGCTAATCGATAGTGTTTTCGAAAATTATCTTCTGTTACTCGAGTTTTCTTACCCCCTTGTTAAAAGTTTCCGGTTCAGAACCAACTATGTCGTCCATCGAGTCTTGTTCAAGTATTGGCTCGATTTTCATGGAAGTGGAGTAGCACGGTTCCCCACACTTGCACAACTCAGCTATGTCATCGCGTGACGGAGAATCTTCATCATCTTGCGTGGATTCCTTCGTAGGTGATACGACCTTCGCCAATTCTTTTTTCGTTTCCTCTTTCCTTTCGTAAGATTCAACATTTTTCGTTCTGGAAAAATCGTCCTTCATTAGAAGAGCATGTGAACCGAAAGGCAATTGCACGAATCCCAGCTGTATTTTTGTATGAGCTGCGACAACACAGTGGTGTCCAAGTATGTAGGGGACTGAGTAGTATCTGAGTAAAAACTTAACGAATCATTGTAAAAATCACGAGAAAAATCTATGAATCAAATGAGAAGCAATAAGGAACCAGGAAGATAGAGGGGGAAACATACCCAGTCAGTTATAGCGGTCTGCTGGAAGATGTGTACCACATTTCAGTTCTAGGACGAACAAGAGTGATTTTGTGGGGCGCACTCTTGCCATTCACCACTAAACTATGCCCAAATCTGTCTGCTTCAGCTCTAGAGGGTTTCTGATGCTGAAAACGTCCGGTGTAATGCACAATAGAGAGTTTTTGCCACTACTGAGGCCCCTGGAACCTCCTCACAAAGCTAGGGTCCTCAGGGGACCGTGACTGCCATAAAATAATATCAACAGTGGGGGCCGATAAAAGGGTTCTCCTGAGAGTCCCCCGTTTTAAACATATTGTTTAGTAATGCATGCATTCCAGGGGCCGTCCCATTGGATAAGCATTAGATCAGTTTAACCAGCTGGTAAGCGATAAAACTGTTTCACTCGATGTAATTTACTTATTACTCCAGGCAAGAAATACTGACCCCCCCACCATTATCCACCATAACATATCTAGCGGCATGGGAGCCAAGAATCTGAAGAGCATTTTAAAATCCATGATCTACGATACCCAACATGCGAATTCGAGTTCACCCCCCCCCCCCTCCACCAATGGTGCCGGTCTGGCACCAAAGCGGAAATACGTCGTAACATTTTCTATTAGTTTTAGTAGGCCGTCTGTCGAGGTTCACATCAGTATTCTAGGTGAAACACAAAAAAAAAAACCACGAAATATGCGGTTTGTGGTGTCCTGGCACCACTATTAGTTCCATGGTGGTACAGAAAATAATTCATGAAAATCCGGAGGTATGATGAGAATTTTTCTTCAATTTCAAAGGTTGTGTACAATTAGTAAGCAGTAAAGGAACCAAAATATTGAAAAATCGGATATTTTGAGAATTTTCCCAACCCACCACTCTCCTGCTCGAACCTCAACCTCCCTGAGCTCTCACTCCACCCTTCTCCTGCTCACACATCAACCTCCACCCACTCTCACTCGACCACTCACCTCTTCTCTCCCCATCCACTCTCACTCTACCCATCACCACCTCTCACCAAACCTCCCCCAGCTCTCACCCCAAACACCCCAACTCTCACCCCCCCCCCTCTCCGGCTCTCACCTCAACCTCCACACACTCTCACTCTACCCCTCACCACCTAATATATCCCACTTGCCTGCCTTTGGAATCGAATGAGAATTTTTTTTAACCCCCCTCAAAATTTGTTGGTTTACGTTTCAAGGTACGTAGAATCAAAAAATCGAATAAAAATTTTCTATCCGTCCGTCGTATCTCAAGAATCTATCACCCCACTCCTCTCCTGCTCTCACCTCAACCTCCGACCACTATCACTCCACCCCTCTCCTGCTCTCACCCCAACCTTTCACCAGATCGCACCCCAACCACCCCCAGCTCTCACCCCAACCCTCTCCCACTCTCACCTCAACATCTACCCACCCATCTCCTGCTCTCACCCTAACCTCTCCCAGCTCTCACCCCACTCCTCTCCTGCTCTCACCTCAACCTCCACCCACTCTCACCCCACTCCTCTCCTGCTCTCACCTCAACCTCCCCCAGATCGCACCCCAACCACCCCCAGCTGTCACCCCAACCCTCTCCTACTCTCACCTCAACATCCACCCACAAATCTCCTGCTCTCACCCTAACCTCTCCCAGCTCTCATCCCAACCTCCTCCAGATCTCACCCCAACCACCCCCAGCTTTCACCACACCCCTAGCTTTCACCCCACCCACAGCTTTCACCCACCCCTCTCCTGCTCACACCTCAACATCCACCTACTCTCACTCCACTCCTCTCCTGCTCTCACCTCAACCACCCAAAGCTTTCACCCCACCCCTCTCCTGCTCTCACCCCACCTCCTGCTCTCAGATCAACCTCCACCCACTCTCACTCACCTCCTCTCTCCCCACCCACTCTCACTCCACCCCTCTCCTGCTCTCACCCCAACCTCCCCCAGATCGCACCCCAACCAACCCCAGCTTTCACCACACCCTCAGCTTTCTCCCCACCCCTCTCCTACTCTCACCTCAACATCCACCCACCCATCTCCTGCTCTCACCCTAACCTCTCCCAGCTCTCACCCCAACCTCCCCCAGATCTCACCCCAACCAACCCCAGCTTTCACCACACCCTCAGCTTTCTCCCCACCCCTCTCCTGCTCTCACCTCAACATCCACCTACTCTCACTCCACCCCTCTCCTGCTCTCACCCCAACCTCCCCCAGCTCTCACTCCACCCCTCCTGCTATCACCCCAACCACCCGCAACCCTCACCCCACCCCTCTCCTGCTCTCACCTCAACCTCCACCCACTCTCACCTCTACCCCTCACCAACTCTCACCCCACCCCTCTCCTGCTCTCAACCCCCTCCCCCCCACCCACACTCCTCCTTCAAAATTCTCAGGGAGATCACTTTTTTCCAAGCTTGCTCCCTGTGATTCACCACTGCGACCCTCGCATCAACAGTGCTTTTGAAGGGACAACTGGTGCATTAGGATCACTCTTGTTGGCGGCCCAGTCAGACCAGAGTGATCAAACACGGGGGGCACAAGTCCACAACCCGAGAACACACCCAGTTGTGGGCTCCAGGAGGGCTTCTTTTCAGCTCACATGCCCTGGAGTTCGGGAGAACGAGGCCTCCAACTTTCCCCCAAAATCGGCCTCCTTATATGCCATTGATTTCATTTTGGAATTTCTATTCCACGGGAGGAACGACATTTCATAAGGCCAATATGTCCAAATAATAAAAAGATATTATTTAAAAAAAAAAAAAAAAAAAAAAAAAAACGGGAAAATCTGAGTGTTCAGACATCTGAGCTTTAATGGAGTTCATATAGAGTTCACTCTCAGATCGGCTCCAAGATTAGAGAACTGCTGTAAACATTGATAAATTTTTAAATCTATTCAAATTCAGTCTCAGCTGCTTTGAGAGATTAATTTGAGATTTATCTGTACCTAATTAACATTGGTTCCTACTCAGCTATTGAAAATTGAATGCCTATTCAGCATTCAGCAGATCAGAGAGATAGGTTTTAGCATAGCTGATCGAACATTGATTCATCTGAGCTCTGTCATTGATTCAGCTGACTCATGAACTTTCTAGTTTCCCCAGATGATCTGGTTGATCAGTGAAGGACTCAGCAGAGCTCAATTTTTGATTCAGCTGATTCGTGAACTTTCTAGTTAACCCAGATGATCTGGTTGATCAGTAACCGACTTAGCTAGGCTGAGCTCAATTTTTGATTCAGCTGATTAGTCACCTTTCTGACTCAAGATGATTTTCATTCAGCTGATTCATGAACTTTCTTGTTTCCCCAGATGATCTGGTTGATCAGTAACCGACTTAGCTAGGCTCAATTTTTGATTCAGCTGATTCATGAACTTTCTTGTTTCCCCAGATGATCTGGTTAATCAGTGATCGACTCAGCTGAGCTCAATTTTTGATTCAGCTAATTCATGAACTTTCTTGTTTCCCCAGATGATCTGGTTGATCAGTGATCGACTCAGCTGAGCTCAATTTTTGATTCAGCTGATTCGTGAACTTTCTAGTTTCCCCAGATGATCTGGTTGATCAGTAACCGACTTAGCTAGGCTCAATTTTTGATTCAGCTGATTCGTGAACTTCCTAGTTTCCCCAGATGATCTGGTTGATCAGTGATCCACTCAGCTGAGCTCAATTTTTGATTCAGCTGATTCGTGAACTTTCTAGTTTCCCCAGATGATCTGGTTGATCAGTGATCGACTCAGCTGAGCTCAATTTTTGATTCAGCTGATTCATGAACTTTCTTGTTTCCCCAGATGATCTGGTTAATCAGTGATCGACTCAGCTGAGCTCAATTTTTGATTCAGCTGATTCATGAACTTTCTTGTTTCCCCAGATGATCTGGTTGATCAGTGATCGACTCAGCTGAGCTCAATTTTTAATTCAGCTGATTCGTGAACTTTCTAGTTTCCCCAGATGATCTGGTTGATCAGTAACCGACTTAGCTAGGCTCAATTTTTGATTCAGCTGATTCGTGAACTTCCTAGTTTCCCCAGATGATCTGGTTGATCAGTGATCCACTCAGCTGAGCTCAATTTTTGATTCAGCTGATTCGTGAACTTTCTAGTTTCCCCAGATGATCTGGTTGATCAGTAACCGACTTAGCTAGGCTCAATTTTTGATTCAGCTGATTCATGAACTTTCTTGTTTCCCCAGATGATCTGGTTAATCAGTGATCGACTCAGCTGAGCTCAATTTTTGATTCAGCTGATTCATGAACTTTCTTGTTTCCCCAGATGATCTGGTTGATCAGTGATCGACTCAGCTGAGCTCAATTTTTAATTCAGCTGATTCGTGAACTTTCTAGTTTCCCCAGATGATCTGGTTGATCAGTAACCGACTTAGCTAGGCTCAATTTTTGATTCAGCTGATTCGTGAACTTCCTAGTTTCCCCAGATGATCTGGTTGATCAGTGATCCACTCAGCTGAGCTCAATTTTTGATTCAGCTGATTCGTGAACTTTCTAGTTTCCCCAGATGATCTGGTTGATCAGTGATCGACTCAGCTGAGCTCAATTTTTGATTCAGCTGAGTAGTGACCTTTCTGACTCAAGATGATTTTTGATTCAGCTGATTCATGAACTTTCTTGTTTCCCCAAATGATCTGGTTAATCAGTGATCGACTCAGCTGAGCTCAATTTTTGATTCAGCTGATTCGTGAACTTTCTAGTTTCCCCAGATGATCTGGTTGTTCAGTAACCGACTTAGCTAGGCTCAATTTTTGATTCAGCTGATTCATGAACTTTCTAGTTTCCCCAGATGATCTGGTTGATCAGTAACCGACTTAGCTAGGCTCAATTTTTGATTCAGCTGATTCATGAACTTTCTAGTTTCCCCAGATGATCTGGTTAATCAGTAACCGACTCAGCTGAGCTCAATTTTTTGATTCAGCTGATTCATGAACTTTCTTGTTTCCCCAGATGACCTGGTTGATCAGTGATCGACTCAGCTGAGCTCAACTTTTGATTCAGCTGATTGGGGTGCGTTCTACCCCAGATGATCTGGTTGATCGACGATCTACTCAGCTGAGCTAAATTTTTTGAATCAGTCGATTAGTGAACTTTCTGACTCAGATGATCTGGTTGATCAATGATCTACTCAGCTGAGCCCAATTTTTTATTCAGCGGATTAGGGAGCTTTTTTCCTCAGATGATCTGATGATCATGATCGACTCAGCTGAGCTCAATTTTTATTCAGCTGATTATTCAACTTCCTGACTCAGATGATGTGGTTGATCGATAATCAACTCAGCTGAGCTTAATTATTGATTCAGGTGATCCATTAACTTTGCCTTAGATGATCTAGTTGGTAAATCATACATTCAGTTGATCTCAATTTTCAATTCGATGAGCTCAATTCGAGACTCAGCAGACCTTTGTGCTGTACGTTGGCTTTGTAATTCGTGAGATGGCTGTTGAGACTCGATCATAATTAACCAGATCATCTTGAGTCAGAAAGGTCACTAATCAGCTGAATCAAAAATTGAGCTCAGCTGAGTCGATCACTGATCAACCAGATCATCTGGGGAAACAAGAAAGTTCACGAATCAGCTGAATCAAAAATTAGGCTCAGCTGAGTCGGTTACTGATCAACCAGATCAACTGGAGAAACTAGAAAGTTTACGAATCAGCTGAATCAAAAATCATCTTGAGTCAGAAAGGTCACTAATCAGCTGAATCAAAAATTGAGCTCAGCTGAGTCGATCACTGATTAACCAGATCATCTGGGGAAACAAGATAGTTCATGAATCAGCTGAATAAAAAATTGAGCCTAGCTAAGTCGGTTACTGATCAACCAGATCATCTGGGTTAACTAGAAAGTTCACGAATCAGCTGAATCAAAAATTGAGCTCTGCTGAGTCCTTCACTGATCAACCAGATCATCTGGGGAAACTAGAAAGTTCATGAGTCAGCTGAATCAATGACAGAGCTCAGATGAATCAATGTTCGATCAGCTATGCTAAAACCTATCTCTCTGATCTGCTGAATGCTGAATAGGCATTCAATTTTCAATAGCTGAGTAGGAACCAATGTTAATTAGGTACAGATAAATCTCAAATTAATCTCTCAAAGCAGCTGAGACTGAATTTGAATAGATTTAAAAATTTATCAATGTTTACAGCAGTTCTCTAATCTTGGAGCCGATCTGAGAGTGAACTCTATATGAACTCCATTAAAGCTCAGATGTCTGAACACTCAGATTTTCCCGTTTTTTTTTTTAAATAATATCTTTTTATTATTTGGACATATTGGCCTTATGAAATGTCGTTCCTCCCGTGGAATAGAAATTCCAAAATGAAATCAATGGCATATAAGGAGGCCGATTTTGGGGGAAAGTTGGAGGCCTCGTTCTCCCGAACTCCAGGGCATGTGAGCTGAAAAGAAGCCCTCCTGGAGCCCACAACTGGGTGTGTTCTCGGGTTGTGGACTTGTGCCCCCCGTGTTTGATCACTCTGGTCTGACTGGGCCGCCAACAAGAGTGATCCTAATGCACCAGTTGTCCCTTCAAAAGCACTGTTGATGCGAGGGTCGCAGTGGTGAATCACAGGGAGCAAGCTTGGAAAAAAGTGATCTCCCTGAGAATTTTGAAGGAGGAGTGTGGGTGGGGGGGAGGGGGTGAGAGCAGGAGAGGGGTGGGGTGAGAGTTGGTGAGGGGTAGAGGTGAGAGTGGGTGGAGGTTGAGGTGAGAGCAGGAGAGGGGTGGGGTGAGAGTTGCGGGTGGTTGGGGTGATAGCAGGAGGGGTGGAGTGAGAGCTGGGGGAGGTTGGGGTGAGAGCAGGAGAGGGATGGAGTGAGAGTAGGTGGATGTTGAGGTGAGAGCAGGAGAGGGGTGGGGAGAAAGCTGAGGGTGTGGTGAAAGCGGGGTTGGTTGGGGTGAGATCTGGGGGAGGTTGGGGTGAGAGCTGGGAGAGGTTAGGGTGAGAGCAGGAGATGGGTGGGTGGATGTTGAGGTGAGAGTAGGAGAGGGTTGGGGTGAGAGCTGGGGGTGGTTGGGTGCGATCTGGGGGAGGTTGGGGTGAGAGCAGGAGAGGGGTGGAGTGAGAGTGGGTGGTGGTTGAAGTGAGAGCAGGAGAATGGTGGAGTGGGGTGGGGTGAGAGTTGGGGGTGTTTGGGGTGAAAGCTGGGGTTGGTTGGGGTGAGATCTGGGGGAGGTTGGGGTGAGAGCTGGGAGAGGTTAGGGTGAGAGCAGGAGATGGGTGGGTGGATGTTGAGGAGAGGGTTGGGGTGAGAGCTGGGGGTGGTTGGGGTGCGATCTGTGAAAAGGTTGGGGTGAGAGCAGGAGAGGGGTGGAGTGAGAGTGGGTGGAGGTTGAAGTGAGAGCATGAGACCGGTGGAGTGGGGTGGGGTGAGAGTTGGGGGTGTTTGGGATGAGAGCTGGGGGTTGGTTGGGTGAGAGGTGGTGAAGGGTAGAGTGAGAGTGGGTGGGGAGAGAGGAGGTGGGTGGGGGAGTGAGAGTGGGTGGAGGTTGATCTGAGAGCAGGAGGTGGGGTGGGGTGAAAGCTGGGGGTGGTTGGGGTGCGATCTGGGGAAAGGTTGGGGTGAGAGCAGGAGAGGGATAGAGTGATAGTGGGTGGAGGTTGAGGTGAGAGCTGGGTGGAGGTTGAGGTGAGAGCTGGAGAGGGGTGAGGTGATAGATTCTTGAGATACGGCGGACGGATGGAAAATTCTTTATTCGATTTTTGGATTCAACAAACACAACAAACAAATTTTGAGGGGGGTTAAAATAAAATTTCTCGGTCGATTCCAAAGGCAGGCAAGTGGGATATATTGCAAGTTATAGCGAATAGCGGGAGATTGACAGGCTGCAATAAGAGAGGTGGGAGCTTAGAGGAATTTTCTTGGACTTCTCACAGGTTTTGTAAACACACACGCACACGCACTCCTAATCTACATAAGAGCATAATAAACATCCTCTAATATTATTGAGAAACTGACGGGTGATAAAACACTCATTGGCTGCAAAAATACTCTAATATTATCATTTACCTACGTTGAAACCCAGAAAATTGTCATTATCGCCAACTTTAACCTCAACTAACCTGTATGATAATAATATGTAATAGGAAATATCAAAATGTTTACTTGAAATCAAGCCAAGGAGGTACCCATATTCTTGGACCCTTGAAAGTAGGCAGCTTGCCCCATTGCCCTACGTTTTTTGCTCCTCCTGCATGATCCTCATATTCTCCGTAGAATGCTTCGTAGAGCTCTCTCACTTTTGCACTTTCGCAAGCGCATTCCTGTTGAACCAATCAGATTTGAAATATTCTTCCTCAACATCACTCCCCACAATACAATAGCAAACAGAGGAATTATGGCATCCTAGAAGATATATAGCGAAGAGACATAACAAACCTGGGGAGCCACGGCTTCTCCTTCGTCAGTATTACAACAATCTTCAGACGCCATTGTTAAGTCTAAGCTGACACCGTATTCTGGAAAAGTCAATCAAGCAAATGTCAGGAGGTTCTTATGAGAAAATGAAACCAAAAGGAAAAGAAGAGGTTACGGGAGAAGTCTACTGTTGTAACGGGATCGGTGGAGTACTTGTAAATAAGCCGGTACTAATCGTAGACAAATGGATTTTTACCTGATCATCGATTGTAAATATCGAATGGAGGAACTTTTTTATTGCATTTGGAGCCCACAAACACCTCCCAGCGTTTTGACATCTCTTCACCAGTCATCGTGTAAACAGGGTGACCCATGTCGAGGACCGAAAAACTTTGGGAGTCGATTCTAAAACTTATTTAACTAAGAAAATGTCTCCTAGCAATTCTTGTTTTTCGATTTTTTTAAATTTCAAGATTTTGTTCGTTTTTCGACTTTATGTCACTAAAATTACCGTAACTACTTCAATTTACCGTGCAAATGTAAAAATAAAGTAACCTTTGGAAAGGGCGTCGAATGGGGTATTTGCCTCAATTTTAGATTCTGGAATTTCAAGTCAAATCCTATAATAGGGCCATAGAATAACGTTTAACACTAGGAATAACCAAGGGAAAAAATTACCGTAGGAGAAAATGCCTAAACAAGTGAAGCCTCTGTTACAAAACACCGCGAAAATCGAGGAATATTGTTGACGTCATACGAAAAAAAAAAACGACGCGAAAACAACTCCGACAACAGACAGAGTTCTAGCACCGCCACACAAAACGATCCAGTGAAATGGCTACTCGAATAATGTGATTCAAATCTTGAAACTAAATAAGAGAAGATGAAGACTAATAACGCTTGATAAACTAGTAGGTAGAATCGTATTGTAAAAAAGTGAGTAATATTGTTTCTTTTGGTCACTTTTGTGTCTGGGTTCTTCCTGCCAGTTCGCGGCGCACTCTTGTGTTAATCGTTGTAAGCTAAAAGTTCGTGTATGTTCCGCTTCTGTGGTAAGCGCCACAGAACCTCCTTTGAAGTCAAGATTGGTAGAATATCCGTTACGTTTCAAACATGGCTGCCTCTTACACATTGCCACCACATTTAAAATTTCCATCTTCCTTAAATTCTCTAATTTTTTTGGATGCGTTTTCGAGCAGCTCACTATGGTTTTATTCCATAAAAATAAACCCTCATTCGAAAAAGAAAAAAAAAGTGAGGCAAATTCCCCATTCCCCATCTTTCAAGTGCCTACACAAAACTGTTTTTGGGGTCCTGATAGGTGAATAATCAACTCGTAAAGTAATTTTTGTCAAACTAATAAAATTTCCTTTTTTTTGGTTCTTAAGGTGTTATTTCCGCATGATTTTTCACTTACCTACCTCAACACCAAACACTGCGCAATGATCTCAGGCTTCTAACGGTTTAATTTTAAAATATTTTACAATTGAATTGGGGAAGAAATTTTGTGTTAGAACGAGGAAAAACGTGAATTTTTCCAACGAAATCAGCGCTCCCGGCTAAGACGATCTGAGGGGTTTCTCATAAAAACCAAAAATCATATATTTTCATATAGCATTTCCAAGTCAAATTCAAGATTTTTCAAACCAAACTCAAGATTTCAGCTTCCCAACGGTATAATCGAAAAATGTTTTACAGACGAATTTAGGGGAGAAATTTGGGTTTAAACGAGGAAAAGCGTGATTTTGAGCTCCCCCACCCCCACCACATCCTACCCCTCATATGGTGATAACACCAACATGAAGAAAAACATCGATCGCATTTCGGTCAGCTAAAATTTGAACGGAGATTAGGCCTCCTTTGCGATTCACACTTGTGTGATTTATCGTAAGTCCAACCCTTAAATTCTCGTAGGGAGCGAACGGTTTGTCCTACAGGGCTCCGCGTGGTCTCTAAAAATTCTATACTATTTTAAATTGATGAAAAACAATACCTTTATATCAAATTTACCTTGAAACGTAAACCAACAAATTTTGAGGGGGGGGGGGGTTAAAGAAAAAACAAGGTCGAAAACACGAAAAAACTCTTTAAAAAAAACAAGGGGCTAAAACAAAATTGCAATGAGACATTTTCTTACTTAATTAGTTGTAGAATCGACTCCCGAAGTTTTCAGGTTCTCAACCGACAATGGGGTAGTTGCATGATATTTTTTTGTATTTTTTCTGTGTAGAGAATCTCTATTGAAGTACGAATCTGCAAATAAAACTCCCGGAAACGCTTCCAAAAAATTTAGAGATTTTTTCGAAAAACGGGATTTCGGATTCAGGCGGGAAAACCTACACACGGCTTGGACACTGCGGGGTGGGGGCCACGTCATGGGTGTGAAGGGGGCCAAGACACCCCTTCCTTTGCCCGGGGGGTCCTTTGATGGCAACCCTCTGTTGGGTTTGTTTACGTTCGTTTGTGGCAATAAAATTGGAGAATCACTCACACTTCGTGGTGCTTTCATACTGAATTTTGCTAGCTGTGTAATCGAAACATGTTGCATCAAAGATTTTGTTTCCTACTGGCATTCCCTCCACTGTAACTTAAACCTCATATGGTTGTGAAGAAATGCGGTGTTCTGGTGTTACTCGAGCCACAACCTCGCAAATTTGCTAGATTCTTCTAAGTTGGACATAACCAACTTCGTTTTATTTAACAATTTACAAACACTCATTGGTACTACGTTGTACAGGATAATGACACTACGATGAAACTTCCAATAAATGAGCAACCATTTGGATGAAGAAGTAGGTACTACACACAAGAAATCACAGTTACAACTGACCTTTTACTATAAAAGTGTCAACTTACCTCACATTATTGGCTCCTTTTATTTCGGCGCTGACGAACTTGTTGTTATTGACGTAAAAATCGTACAACATGCCAATATTTATGTACGGAATATTTTCCAGGGAAGCTACCTCGAAACTCTAGTCGATGGCTCTCCTTTTTGGCATATTGATATTTTATTTCAATACTTTGGCACATGAACGAAAAAAAAGTTACGGTTGTTTTTCTGATGATTTCTACTTACAGCCAAGTCGTTCCTACCGAACTTTATCTTCGTCATTTGCGTTCGTAGAAAAATCGTTCACCATTCGTTGGAAAGACCTACATTTACGCATAAATGATATACTGCCAAAACCGTTGTACTTACGGAAGAAAATGAAATATACCTACCCCTGAGTTAAAAGAACTGTCAACAACATTCGAAACCAGATTGGGTAGGTAGTGGTGAAGTGAAAAAAGTGAAGACATGTTTTTCAGACTCGTATGCAAGCGTTTATTAAAAGCTTCTTGAAACTTTACAGTGAACATTATCTTTTCCAAACCAATCAACTAATAAATTATGGTAAATACTGGCGTAAACTATAACAACTAACAACTGTAACAACTCGGACCGCACTACGAGAAAACTTGCGTCTCGGTGCACCGCCCTGAGGGATTCCGAATGCACTCTTGCGGGACTGCGAGGAAGTTTTCCTCAACTCAAACTCTTCTAATTTTAATATCTTTGGAGGAGCCATTCCAGACATTCAATGATTACTTTGGTGAAGTAGTGGATGATGTTGCGAAAGTCAAAGTTGATTTATCAACTATGATTGATGAAAAATCAATCATAATCTTTTGTGATTTGCGGGAATTACTAGGTGTGAGTAAAGGAATGAGATGTGTGTAAATGTTTAAGGGGTTTGAGAGTGATAGGGGTGTGATTTTTGGGTTTCTAGTTGGATTATATGAATTTAAACGTATTTTATTTATCCCTGACGACTAGTCACCAACGTGCGGACGTGATTTTCGTCGTCGACAACAAATTTATTATATTCGAATTGTGATTGGATTTTCCTAATATGCGTGTTAGGAATGAAAACTATTATTACCAAATTTTAGGCTTTTATACATAAGAGGATTTATATTATGTTATTACGAGAAGACTTCAACTTCTATCGAACAGTTACCAAATTTCATGAAAAGAGATTTGGGTAGTGCGCAAGGCTAATACTGGAATTATACTGGTGCGTGTGTTTGTAATTGATATTATAATAAATTGTTGCTTTACGTTATATGTTATTTTATTTTCAAGCCTAGTTTCCTAGTTTAGTTATGATTATTATTTGCTGTGTGTACCTAGGGATCCAGGTAGGTAAGGGACTCAGGGCAGAAGGCCCTAGAGGTCACTGACTCTATCCTTTTCTGGTGAAATTCCTAGGCGGTCGCTGCCACCACCCTGGTCATAAAAGATCAGGGACTATTAACCCTTCTTACCTGCAAGTTACCTTGAGGGAGCTGAAGGTAGATCTGTTGAAATAAGTACTCAAGTTTAAGAAACACGTAGGGTTTTTATTCAAAAAATGAAAATATCTCACCGTGAAGCGGAATAGTTATGTTACACTCTGAAGGAGTTATTGCAGTGACAAAATAGTACTTCAAGAGTTATTTTACTTTACCATACAATGAAATGATGTTATTATTATTATTGCTATGTCAGTCCAACAAAAATACTTGTTAATATGCACAATGCGTTTATACGACTCGACAATGACTCAACTTTGACTAATTCGAGTTCACTCGACTTAGACCAAATAAGCGGGATTATTTGCTATACTTATGCTTATAAGTTTCAATACAATACAAAATATACAATTGTTTATGCGTTTTTACAATGTTTTATGCGTTTGCTTTACTTTACGTTTACTTTACTTGCTTTACAGGGTGTTTATATGATTATGGGGGATTGTGCCAGATTTTGAGTGAATAGTAAGCGCTTACTAGGAACTATGAGGGAATGGGCTCACCCTTGCCGAGCTTGGATCGTAGTGTGATCTCCGTAGCAGGTTTGTATCCAGGGCCTCGTTTCTAGAAGGCTTGTATGTAGGGGGTGCCTGGAAGCGGGGCGTTCTTGCCTCGGTTCGGGGGTCGTTCGGCGTACCAGAAGACCGTATCGGCGAAAATGGAGAAGGCTGCAGAGTCCGGGAGATTGGGCCTTGGCTAACAATTAACTCGCGGATCACTGACTGGCGGGTAGACAGTTCGACTTTTACTTGAAGTTCGCGAAGGAGCACAAGTGGGTTCTCAGTTCGTACTGTCGTCGTTACAGTTATGGGGGATGAGTTCACAAGCTAGGTTCGATTCACCTTCGAGACGCGTGACTTGGAGACTGAGGCGCCGGTGGTGGGGGCACCCCTATTTAACCCCTCGGCCATCTTGGTCGGCGATGGGGAGGAGGCGACGGTGGCGCTCGAAGTGTGTGTATGCGCTTGTGGCGGACAGCGGTTGTTGGTGAAGTTGTTGCTTGCATGGAAGATTACTATGGAATTTTATGATGGATGTTGCCTGATGGGCGTGGCTTATGGCTGGGCCATTACATCCTCCTCTTCTCCGCAGGCCGATGCCCTCATCGGCTACTTTTCCTGTGTCACTGATGGGATGGGTAGGCTGATTCCTGGTGTGACTTTCAGCAGGGCCGTCTCATACCTCCAGCGCCGGCATCCTGGACACTTAGGTGGACGTGCTTCTTTGTGCTCTGGGCGAAGGCATGGCTGCGGGAAGGATTGGTGCTCCGGTGGATATTTCTGGCAGGATGACACCAGCCGATTCCAAAAGCTCTTGCAGCTTGCACAGCGGAATTTGATGAATTCTTTGGGAATTTTATCGCAGACTGGGCATGGGGCCATGCTGGGCGTCTCTGGCTCCTCCGTGTGTGCCGGAGTAATGGGCGAGAATGATGGGGACGGTTCTTCAGTTTCAGCGCGCTTGGGGGCCGGCTTCTTGGCTTTTTGGTTCTTCTCTGTTTCATCCTCTGAATCAGACGAGGAGGAAGATGATGATGAGGAGGATTTCCGAGGTCGTCTCTTTGGCGTAGAGGATTGCGTCTCTCCAGCCGCGGACTCCCAGGCGTTTTCCATTGAGGCTGTCGACTGGTCCAGTGCGGTTCTACTCTGGATTGCGAGCACGCGTTGCTCTAAGCCTCGCAACTCGCAACGCAGCTCCTCCACGGGGTTAGGCGTCCCAGCCGGGGCGACGTTGGCTGCGCTGGAGCGAACTGCCTTGCTTAAGTTGGCCGACAGTCCTGCGATGCAATTCATCACCTCCTTTCGTTGATCAGGCATTTCCTGGAAATCCAACAACCAGGCCTGCAGCTGAGCGATACATGTTACTGACTGCTGCACCCATTCGTGACTCCCTACCTCTATTTCTGGGGCTGGCTCTATACGGGGCCGGGGAAACGCCATGGTCCTGAAACAAAAAACCCAGCCGTCTTACTGACTACCCTTGGGCTCTCCCTCGCTCCACTCCACCTCTCCGCCTCATCCGAACGCGATCGCGATACCGTGATACGACTCTACATCCCTATCAATCTTGGACATCCGTCTTTTGTGGTTCCTATTGGATGGATCGATCCTTCCGACCTCACGCTCGACGCCGGTTCCTGGTTTTAGGGGCAAGTGAAGGAGTACAAGGTAAGTATGGTTTTATCAATATTATTCATTTACAAATTATTAAGCTTCATATTACAATATTATTTATATACCCTTTGTGTTAAATAAAAAAAACTAATTTAAATTTTTTTTTTTTTTTTTTTTTTTGGGTCAAAAGTTCAAGTCAACATTCCTCTACCTCGCAAGCACGAGTCTACATGGTAAGTCATACTGAAGTTTCTTGGTGTATTACTTCTATTGTTGACACTCTTCCGGTGTGGAGCTTCTTGTAGTCGATGACTTTTCTAGGTCGGAGACCGTAGGAAGATGCACCGGTTTGTTGATGATTCGAGTGAGTCAGCGGAGTTCGGGCGGCGTCCTCATGTGGTTGCTGTGCTGGTTCTTGCTGTAGACGCTCGAGATCCGGGGTCACGCAGACGCTCTCGATCAACTCGGGTTCGTCCTCGTCCTCAAGGTCAGACCAGGCCTCCGGGTTCGGTCGTGGTGTTGCGACGGTCGGTCTCGGTACGGGGGCCTCGCGCCTGTGCGGCTCCTCCCGTGTGATAGCCTCGTCTGGAATTCGTTCCACGAAGGCGGGCTTCAATCTACTGAGATGGTACCTCGTCGTTTTTCCCATAACATCCTTTACCTCGTAATTGACGTCTGTCAGGCGCTTCACGATGGTGAGTGGTCCTATCCATGGGCTCCAGAACTTTCGTGTGGCTTCTGTTGGAGCAACCATTTGACGAGCGTAAACTAGCTGTCCCACCTCTAGTTCTCGTAGGTGTCTTCGGTTGTTGATAGCTTTCTCGCGAGCGTGCCATGCTCGCTTGATTTGTCCCTCCGCAATCTTTCGAATCTTCTGGAAACAAGGTTCGGAGGACTCTCGGGTCGTCCCGGTCGTACTGATCAGCTCGCTGGTGTTCGGGAGCCTTACCTCTCGTCCATAAGTCAATTGGAACGGCGAGTAACCGGTACTATGATGAGGTAGGTTCCTATACGCCGCCAAGGCGAACGGCAGTGCTGCCTCCCAGCCTCGTACGTTTTCCTGAAGCTTGGCGACGATGTTTGCTAGAGTTCGGTGGAACCGTTCGCAAACACCGTTGCTTTGTGGATGGTAAGCGGAAGTTTGTATCTGTCGGATGTTCCATTTCGTACATAATTCTTTAATAACGCTGGAGACGAACGCTGCCCCTCGGTCTGACACGAGCACCTCCGGCGCTCCATGTGTGGGAAGGTATCGGGACGTCAGCAGTCGGGCGGTGGTTTCGGCGGTACAGTTCGGCGTCACGTAGACTTCCGCGTATTTTGAAAAGTGGTCGACCACCGTTAACAAATAACGAGTAGCCGTGGTTCCTTTGAGGGGACCGACATAGTCGATTCCGACGATCTGGCCAACGCGGGTGGGCAGTTCGGGTCTCTGGATCGGCGGGTTCAGGTTGTTGGGAGTATTTCGTCGTTGGCACTGTGGACAACTCTGCACAAAACTCTTTACGTCCTTGGCCATACGTTTCCAGTACCCGTAGCGTCGAGCGATGCTTTCGGTGACGTCTACGCCTGGGTGGCCTGCCCACAACTGCTCGTGGCAATTCGTCAAGAACCATCGACGCAGGGTTTGAGGTATAAGTGGTACCAGCACTTCACGTCCGTCGATTTCCGCCGCGAATTTCCAAAATTCTCCGTCCTTACGTATTCTGGGGTTTGCGTTGTCTTGGTCTAGTTGTCTAATCCAGGGGTCCAAGGCTTGTGCTGCGAGGAGTAGTTCTCGTGGCATACTTAGACTAGTTATTGCTCCGATGGGTATTCTGCTCAGTCCATCAACGTGATTCATCTTCGAGCCGGGTCGGTATCTTGCCTCGTACTCGTACTCAGTGAGTCGCAGTATCCACCTTCCAATCCGGGAAGTGGGGTCCCTAATGTTCATCGCTGCAGTAAGGGCTGCGTGATCCGTCTGGAGTACGAACCGACGTCCTAACAGGAACTCCTGAAAGTGTCGTACTGCCCAGACCACGGCCAACAGCTCTCGTTCAGTGGTGGAGTAACGAGTCTCTGCATCGTTCAACACGCGACTGGCGTACGCGACAGGATGGCTCTCTCCGTCCCGTTCTTGTGACAGAATGGCACCAATTGCTCTTCCAGAGGCATCGGTAGATAACACGAAAGGGGACTCGAAGTCAGGGTACGCCAGTACCGGCCTTGTCATTAGGGCTTCCTTTAGTGTTTCAAATGCCTTCTGTTGTGCTTCGGTCCATATGAACGGTTCGTTTTTTCGTAATAGTTTGTTGAGTGGGACGGCAATCTCGGAGTAATTTTCTATGAACCTCCTATAGAATCCTGCTAGTCCAAGGAATGCGCGAACGTCCCGTGTTGTGCTTGGGGTTGGATGCTCTCGAATGGCGCTGAGTTTTTCGGGGTCCATTTCGACTCCGTTGGCCGTTACAACGTGTCCCAGATAACTTACTCTATCCTTCAAGAATTCACATTTCCGCAAGTTCAGCTTAAAACCGGTGTCTTCGAAACGTTTCAGCACTGTCTGCAATAATTCCAAGTGTGTATCGACGTCCTCGGTAGACAAAATGACATCATCGAGGTAGATGAGACATCCATTACCTATGACTCCATCAAGAACGTCGTTCATCGCTGCCTGGAACGTCGCTGGCGCGTTTTTTAGCCCGAATGGCATTCTGGTGTATTCGAAGTGTCTATTGAGTGCGGTGAAAGCGGTTTTCTCTTGGGACTCGGCGGCAACAGGTATCTGATGGTATCCCATGGTTAAATCGAGGGTGGTAAACCATTTGCTGTTTCCCATGAGAGACAATGTCTCCAACAATCTTGGGATCGGGTACTTGTTTCCCTTGGTGATCGCGTTGAGTTCGCGATAGTCGGTGCAGAACCGCCATTTTTGGGGTTCTCCTGGTGGAGTTTTCTTCTTTGCTACTACGATCGGCGCGTTCCACGGGCTCTTTGATGGTCTGATCACACCCTCCGCCAGCATGTCGTGGACCTGGTTCTCCACGAACTCTCTCAGAGCGTGAGGCACCGGGTATGGTCTTCTACAGGTTGGGCCTACCTCGCCGGTTTCTATCTCATGTGAGATGTCCATCGTACAACCGTCGCGTCCGGGCTTGTCGAACAGGTGGATATTTCGTAGCAGGCAGTCCTCTACCCTTTCTCGGTCGTCCTTTATCAAGTGGCTCAATTGTTGCCGGATGTACAACGAATTCTCTTCGCGAGAGGGTTGTTCATCCCAGACCTCCACTGGAAGTTCTTCGAGGACCTGCAAGTTCTCCGGGATTATGGCTCGTACTACGGGCTCATTGTTGAGGTCCGGTCGACTTTTCTTCGCTGTCGGTCCACAGGTGGGGGTCGATCGATTCCTTTTTGCCGTTGGTTCACGGGGATCGTAGAGTTGGGGTTTCGGGTTCGACGATGGTCGTCGTTTCATCATCGGACTCGTTGGGGGCGTTGATCGGGTGGACTCCTCCTTTGTCGCTTTCACCTTCAATTTGCGTAGGTGTGTCAACATCTTACGGCTTTCCCACACCGCTCCGAGGATCATCTGTCCCCCGGTCTCAGGGTTCATCATCGTGATGAGTCCGGTATCAGTTTTGATTTCTATAGGGAACTTCCTTAGTAAGTCTAGACCCATTAGATCCAAATGTGAGTCCGGTCTCTGGAATATGTAGAATTTATGTGACGTCCTCTTATCTCCGATCCGCACCAGTAACTCCTGTGTTCCAAGCAAGGGCAATCTCTGTCCATCCGCCCCCCAAAGCTCGGTGGTTGTGGGTTTCACAGGCACTCCGGGTACCGGGTGCGACAGAGCTGAGACGGCAGCTCCAGTGTCCAGTATCACATCTCTGTTGTAGTTTCCCAATCCTATCTTCATTCGTATCATGGGTCGTGTTGTGCAGTTGACAGTCGCTTGGAAGGCCACTATTTCGTCTCCGCGCACCTCCTCCTCGGCAACATCTTCGGGTGACTGAGTCGCTACGGCCGCTGCAGGTCCGGCGAGGTTTCCTCGCGGGTGCGATACCGGCAGCATCTTCTTTTTCCGCAAGCATTCGCTTTCTAAATGCTCTCGCGCACCGCAGAAGTCACAGAAGATTGTACTTTGTATACCATGGGGACAATTTACGGGAAAATGATTGTATTCCCCGCAATACAAACAAGGGTATCGAGGGTTCGGCGACGGCTGCTTCCAAGGTGTTTTTGCTTGTCCCGTGGATGATGAAGTCGCTGTCGGGTTCTTTGGTGGTCCTTGGGGGTTCATATTCTGAGGGCATTTCCCCGAAAAATGTCCCACCTCCCCGCATGTGTAGCATTTCAGGTTGTCTTTATTTAGGACTCCCGCGACGTCCCATTTGAATTCGGCGGCTGGCTCGTCTTGAGTTGCGTCCTCGAGATCCTCGGCCCGCTTTACGGCTTCTTCGAGGGTGTCGGGGGGGTTGCTTTGTAGGAAGGGGCTGATTTCTTTATTCACGCCTCTGATGAATGCACGTAGGGTTTTGGTTCTCACCCACTCCTTTCGTTGCGCGGCTGTGAGTTCGATCTCGTTTCGCACTGCAGTTTTCGCGGTGGATATCAGCTTTTCCGCGAATCGCCGAATGCTTTCTTCCGGACGTCGTTTAGTTGTCCATAAGCGTATCATCGCTTTCTCGGGATCCTCATTCTCGTACCACTGGAGTATGGCTTCGCGCAGCGCGTTGTATGGTTGAGCTCCAAGGTCCTCCTGCAGAAACCTCTTCGCGCCTCCTCTAAGACGTGTGCGTAGGAACCTCAGTCGCTGCTCCTGATCCAAGTCTTGTGTCGCCTGTTCTACTTCAGCGAAAAATGAAGCGGCTGAAATGGAATCGGGTTCGTCCGGATTCCAGGGCTCAATTTCTAAGAACAGGGAACGGGGAAGGTCTCTCGGTTGCGGCGTCTGTCCTCCTTGTGTTGGTGGCTGCGCTTTTCGGAAAAACTCTCCCAACTGGTTCATCGCCTCCGTCATGGCATTCGCTAACTCCGTGGGGTCGTCCATGATGTCGTTAGATATTTTGTCACAGTAAAAAAAATAAAGAGCAATAAAAGGCCCGGGCAAAAATAATTCGAACTATAAACACTTCACTTTTCCCGCAACACTGAACTCGGTAGTCGAGGGGGTTACGCAAGATCGAATCCAAATTTCTACCCAAGGAACTTTTACTGACGGTGTCACGATTTAAAAGGATTTGGAATTTACTCGAAATTTCTCTGATATTTTGTCAAAAATTAAAATTTTTGTTCGTACGGTTCGAACTGTAAGTGGTTCGTCCTATGCACCGGTATGATTCTTGAACTGGTTCGAACCGTGAAGCGGTTCGTTCTGTGCTGAGCTATTCTGAACGGAATGGTACGAACGGCGAATCGAAGTGAATCGTCACGTAGTACGAACGGTGGTATGGTTTGAGTACTCTACTGGTTCGATCACTAATCGGGACGGACCACGCCCTGATCTGATTTCCGGATCGGGTTGAGGTTCGTTCCGAGTACTGGTATGGGGTTCGAAACTACTTTCAGACCGCGAATTGGTCCGATCAACAATTAGTACGGTTCGAACTTGGGTCGAACTTTCTTTCGGTAATCACGAAATATCGGTACGAACGGAATTTGGCGGAGTGTGGAGTGACAATAGTTGGTAAAATGCACAAGAAAAAGTACGAATTGCGTACCAGATTGAACTCTCTGCGCTCCTCTCACTTTCCGGCTGAATTTTTTGTTGTACAATATGTGTGTACTAAATTGTGTCGTGTATTTTAGATTAAAATTCAAGATTAGTGCAATATTACTGAAATTTACTATACTTCAGTTACAAATTTCAACAGTCTGAATACTCTTCAAGCTCTTAGATAGGTATACTTGCTTCGTTTTTGGGTCCTGAAAACCGTAGTTTTACTATGATCCCACAGCTGGTCACCAATTGTGATTTTTGGGTTTCTAGTTGGATTATATGAATTTAAACGTATTTTATTTATCCCTGACGACTAGTCACCAACGTGCGGACGTGATTTTCGTCGTCGACAACAAATTTATTATATTCGAATTGTGATTGGATTTTCCTAATATGCGTGTTAGGAATGAAAACTATTATTACCAAATTTTAGGCTTTTATACATAAGAGGATTTATATTATGTTATTACGAGAAGACTTCAACTTCTATCGAACAGTTACCAAATTTCATGAAAAGAGATTTGGGTAGTGCGCAAGGCTAATACTGGAATTATACTGGTGCGTGTGTTTGTAATTGATATTATAATAAATTGTTGCTTTACGTTATATGTTATTTTATTTTCAAGCCTAGTTTCCTAGTTTAGTTATGATTATTATTTGCTGTGTGTACCTAGGGATCCAGGTAGGTAAGGGACTCAGGGCAGAAGGCCCTAGAGGTCACTGACTCTATCCTTTTCTGGTGAAATTCCTAGGCGGTCGCTGCCACCACCCTGGTCATAAAAGATCAGGGACTATTAACCCTTCTTACCTGCAAGTTACCTTGAGGGAGCTGAAGGTAGATCTGTTGAAATAAGTACTCAAGTTTAAGAAACACGTAGGGTTTTTATTCAAAAAATGAAAATATCTCACCGTGAAGCGGAATAGTTATGTTACACTCTGAAGGAGTTATTGCAGTGACAAAATAGTACTTCAAGAGTTATTTTACTTTACCATACAATGAAATGATGTTATTATTATTATTGCTATGTCAGTCCAACAAAAATACTTGTTAATATGCACAATGCGTTTATACGACTCGACAATGACTCAACTTTGACTAATTCGAGTTCACTCGACTTAGACCAAATAAGCGGGATTATTTGCTATACTTATGCTTATAAGTTTCAATACAATACAAAATATACAATTGTTTATGCGTTTTTACAATGTTTTATGCGTTTGCTTTACTTTACGTTTACTTTACTTGCTTTACAGGGTGTTTATATGATTATGGGGGATTGTGCCAGATTTTGAGTGAATAGTAAGCGCTTACTAGGAACTATGAGGGAATGGGCTCACCCTTGCCGAGCTTGGATCGTAGTGTGATCTCCGTAGCAGGTTTGTATCCAGGGCCTCGTTTCTAGAAGGCTTGTATGTAGGGGGTGCCTGGAAGCGGGGCGTTCTTGCCTCGGTTCGGGGGTCGTTCGGCGTACCAGAAGACCGTATCGGCGAAAATGGAGAAGGCTGCAGAGTCCGGGAGATTGGGCCTTGGCTAACAATTAACTCGCGGATCACTGACTGGCGGGTAGACAGTTCGACTTTTACTTGAAGTTCGCGAAGGAGCACAAGTGGGTTCTCAGTTCGTACTGTCGTCGTTACAGTTATGGGGGATGAGTTCACAAGCTAGGTTCGATTCACCTTCGAGACGCGTGACTTGGAGACTGAGGCGCCGGTGGTGGGGGCACCCCTATTTAACCCCTCGGCCATCTTGGTCGGCGATGGGGAGGAGGCGACGGTGGCGCTCGAAGTGTGTGTATGCGCTTGTGGCGGACAGCGGTTGTTGGTGAAGTTGTTGCTTGCATGGAAGATTACTATGGAATTTTATGATGGATGTTGCCTGATGGGCGTGGCTTATGGCTGGGCCATTACAGGGGTCGGAATGACAATTGGTAATCCTTAGCAAACTGATATAGCTTTTCCATTACGGTACAATCGAAATTGATTTTGAGATGGCTCAGGATGGTTTCTATAATCTACAAGTAATACTCTCCGTTGTGGGGAATGTTTCGTTCACATCATCTACCCCTTGAATATTGTGGCAGTGATTACAATAAGGTGAATAAATTTTTCCCATGAGGCACCGAAAGAATGGATTATTTCCTAGTCCAATCATTATTTTATCAATGGTAGAGAAAAAAAAAGCCCAACTCAAGGTCTCAAATACCGGTCCTAATATTTGATCACGAAGATTCATTCTGGCTCAAATAGATGTCAAAAAGAGAGTAGGTGGAAAGTAACGGCAAAAACGACATAAATATTAATTTCCTTCTTTTCAAAATGTTTTGAAATTTCTGCAAGTTTGTCTAAATTTCTTCTCTGTAACCCCAACGTCTCTTTATTTCCCTCGTTCTAAAATAGATGTAATAGCCTAATTATCACTTCATATTACCGATTCAGATCAATAGAATGTATTCAGAGAGCTCTTCCTAACTGAGCTACTGCTAGAAGAGACCTAATTATTAAAGACAAAAATATCCAATCCACTGTCTTGTATTATAGGATACAAGATAATATAAATATCGACACCAAACCTTATTTGCTCCCGCGCATCAATAACATTATTGCAAAGCGACAGTTAGAATAATGTAGGAATACGAAAACGAATAATAAAAATACACAAGCAATATAAAAAAAGTGTCTTTATTTTTAGTGATTTTACTAGGTAGTCTCCAAAGTATAATATCACAAAATTTAAATTAGTTGATTAAAAATTCGATCAATTCAGTAAATTTCGACTGTAGACTCATGATGTAAGAAGGGTGAACATTATCGCACGATTGACTATTTTCTCTTCTATATGGGGTGTTAAACTCACGTAACTTGACACTGAGATTCTACGACTGAAGTTGAGATTCTACGACTCATGCCGAGCTAAAAGTGTCTCTGACATGCCGAGCAATAAGTGACCCTTATTTCACTTGCACAGAACAGCGAGCCAGAAAGAAATCAAAGAACGAGCCGGATGAAATAAAGCAATGGGAAGGCAGAATTATTTGAAACGGGACAACACAAATCAAAAACGGACGACACAACAAAAATTAATAATCAAACAGTTATCACTGTTATCAAAGTTCCGATTCACAAAACTCCCGTCAGAGTGCATTCGGAATCCCTCGGGGCGGTGCACCGAGACGCAAGTTTTCTCGACGAGAAAGGGCCAGCCGAAAAACTGATAACGTGATAACGGTTAAAGCAACGGGTTGCTATCGAAGTACCCCGCGCCGATGTGCCCCCCGGGCATCGGCAAAACAGCCAAAATTATGCTTCAAAATTTTCAATTTAAACGATTAATTCAAACATAAAAAACCTGAAAAATATATTTCAAAGTTTTTTTAATCATCACCATCATTTTGCAAGTACATTTCAATGTTTCTGACTCGAATTGTCCTCGATTGCAGTGATCTCAACGCACTCTATCGTGAGATTCTCGTTTAGGGATGACGTAAGAGGAGTGGCCCGCCAACACTAAAAAGGATGGTACTTCTTTATTGAAATACGGCTAAACTAAATGGAATTTCGAACTGAAAACTGGTCCATATACGTTTTTAAGTGCGCTAAATTCGAATCTGAAGTCAAAAACACGAAATTCCGACCCATGCAACTACCCCATTATACTTATCCTATTTCGCAACTGAATATTGTTCAATATCATAATTTAAACCTTTTTAAAAAAAGTTTACCTAAGGACATCTCATAACCTATTTTTTCTTTACATACAGGGTGTAAGCCTAACTGGTCTGCCATACGGTACCAGTCGATTCTACAACTAATTTGCAACAAAAAATGTATCTTTGCGATTTTTTTAAAACCCTTCGTTTTTGTGTTATTTTAACTTTAAACTTTTTTTTCGTGATTTTGACCTTATGTCATTAAATCGGTCATAACTCCGTTAATTAGCTGTGTAAATTAGAATTTGAGGATACCGTTTGAAAGAGCATTAAATTGCCTATCCTATAGATGCCTCAACTTCCTTTTGAGTCAAGGTTTGAGACATGAAAACGTCCTCTAAAAAGTGAATTTTACGTAATTTTGGAAACCTCGCATTTTTTCAATCTCAAATTAAAGTACGAGAACCCATAGTTTTTCAAGATGCAAGAACAGTGAAAACTGCGCCAGAATCTCAGCTTTCCAATGGTATAATCAAAACATATTCTACAACCGAATTTATGGGAGAAATTCGTGTTTAAACGCGGAAAAACGTGCATTTTTTTCAACGAAATCAGCGCTCTGGCCTCCTGTTTCCGGAGTCCTCGCGGTCTACTGCGGCGCCGGCCCACCCACTGCTATCGTCCGACCCCTCAGATCGACTAGGCGGAGCGCCGATTTCGTTATACAAATGCACGTTTTTCCGTGTTCAAACACCAAAATCTCCCCTAAATTCGGTTGTAAAATATGTTTTGATTATACCATTGGAAAACTTAGATTCTGGCGCAGTTTTTACTGTTCTTGCATCTTGAAAAAATGTTGATTCTCGTAGTTCAATTTGCTATTGAAAAAATAGAAGGTTTCCAAAATTACGTAAAATTTTCTTTTTAGAGGACGTTTTTATGTCTCAAACCTTGACTCAAAAAAAATTTAAGGCATCTATCCGATAGGAAATTTAATGCTCTTTCCAACGGTATCCTCAAATTGTAATTTACACAGCTGATTAACGGAGTTATGACCGACTTAATGATATAAGGTCAAAATCACGAGAAAAAAAGTTTAAAGTTAAAATAACTCGAAAACAAAGGGTTTTAAAAAAATCGCTAGGAGACATCTTTTGTTGCAAATTAGTTGTAGAATGGACTGGTACCGTATGGCAGACCAGTTAGGCTTACACCCTGTATAGAAAGAATCTACGTTTTGTTAAGGCCGCCCCCAACTTACCAACTACTCGTCTGTTACAAAATGCTTTGTTCTTGTTGGCGAAAGGCACAAGAAGAACTATGTCTCCATTTGAGACGTTCAATCAGCTAACAACTCGAACATCCACCAACCTTCATAGGAGAGTCATTCCATCAAACCTGCAAGTCGGCAGCTCTTGGTATCCCAATTAGTTCAGACAGCCTTTTACGATTTCGCTAATTTCTTCGGCAAGTTGAAAACAGCATCGGTTGCGTGGAGCAGTCTCCAAGTCAGGCATTGGGAAGTCCTGGAGATAATGAAGTGAGTCAGTAATTTTCGAGTTGTAGCTAAAAGCAATCACAGGACGTCCTTAATACATTAGATAGGTACCAAAAAGTAATCTCTTATTAATAGAACCAACCCTCAAGTATTACATCGAGTAATATAGAACGTTTGATATGAAAACACCTTCCAGAAGTGTAAGGATTTATTCGAAAAAACGTATTAAGTTAGATTCATTTGTAATAACATATTTGTTCAGAGATTTTGTATGCGAGGAGGAGTAGTAATATATCGACACCTGAGCGCCCAAAGGGCCAAACTGCTTTTTCTTGTTCAAAGGGCCAAACTGAAATCGGTTTCAATGACAGAAGTCCGAAGGGCCAAACTGGAATTTAAACGAAAAGTGATTAGGGCCAAACTGCATCCATCTACGTGATTCATAGGGCCAAACTGCTGATCTTACAAACTAATACGCAGCCACAAACTACTCTGATTGCTATTTGCGTGTCAGAGACAAATATAATGGCACAGAACCACAACAACTGACTAGAAAATCGATCTCTGACCCTTTATTATGTTCACGTCCACTACCTACCAACTTGTTCCATCCTGTGTTTTTGTTATATTATATTCAATAATGAACCTTTGGAATCGACCAAGAAACAATTTTTTTTAACCCCTCCCCCTCAAAATTTGTTGGTTGACGTTTCATGGTAGGTAGAATCCGAAAATAGAATAAAAATTTGGCCGTCCGTCCGCCGTACGCGGCACTTTGCTCAGTTAGCATTGACCGATCTTGATGAAATTTGTTATATGGGCCCATTTGGGGTCTAGTATTGCCCCGAAGCTTTTGGTTGATCTAAGTCACTTCTAAGGGTTGAAATTTTGAAAACGCCTTAACTCAAAATATTCTGGTGTAAAGGTATTGTTTCTCCATCATTTTTTGAGTTCGAGTCCACCATGATGAGAAAGTAAATTCCCAATCACCAATGTCCACATGAGCGCTCTCCAAGCCATGTACCTAATGTTCATGCTCCTTACGTAATGTTCTAGATCGTTCTCGATGTTCAAGTTTATTGGCATAACGTTTTCCTTCCAACAATAAAAACCTTTTCCACTGGCAATTTTCTCTGTTATAATATTAAAACCTCAATAGGTTATGAGCGCCAGATCATGTTAAAACAGTGTGTGATGTGCAGTTTTCTCGGGCCCCTCTAAAAACAGTGCGTACCTAATAAGTAAAACCACCTCGGTTCCCGCCACTTGGTGTTCGCCTGATTCCCGGTAAGCTGACTCACGATCGCGACTAAAAACTGGTTGTAAAGTAAGATAAAACCATTAAAAATGCCCAAATCAGGAGACGATTTTGGTAAAATAGAACCGTTGGAAGGTGCCGAAAACTTCGCAATGTGGAAGTTTCAACTCAATGTGCTACTGAAAGCAGCTAACATTCATGATGCGATCACATGGCAAGAGGTCCCTAAAAATGATGATTCAAGTGTGATATTAGGGTGTCTTTGGTATTATTTAATTTGAGAATTGGTTATTTTATTTTATGGTTTTTGTTTTGTAGAAATTTCAGATAGGTAGGTTGGTGCGTTGCTGAAGGCAGGTAAGTGCGGTAAGTACTGGTTACTGACTCTAATATTACGTTAAGTTGAATTTAAGTTGTGATAATAAAAGTTTGTTACTCTGAATTAAATTGTTACTTTCTTTATCCTAATCCCTATCTGATTTTCTAGTTATAAGTTAAGTAAAGCTGTAAAGGTTCCTAGGGATCTCGGCAGGTAGAAAAAGGGGCCTCGGACTGAAGGTCCGAGGGTCGTTGTTCGAACCTGGTTGAAATTCCTTGGGGTCGCTGCCACCACCCGGGTCGGTAAATGACCTGGGAAATACCAAAATCCTAATTGCGATATACCTGTGCCTTTTTGGTGAGCTGAAAAGGGTAGATTCTGAAATAAGCAACAAGAGTTAAACACGTAGGGTTTTTATTAAGTAAAATTATAAGTCCTGTACCGGGAAGCGGAATTTCTTTACATACTCTGAAGGAGTCAAAATTTAAGTATCGCATCAATATTCGTCGTTAAATGGTATTGATTTCGTAGGAACAAGAATATACAATATAAAGTTTAAAAAGGAAATGACTCGACTTAATTCTAATCTTGTGACTTAGAATCCTTAGTTAAAAATAAGAATATAGTTGTATACAAAATTTACAATAGTTTTTGTACAAGGTTTTCTTTCTTTCTGTTACTTTGAATGGCGGGACTAAGATAAGAGGGGGTTGTTTGCCAGATTTGATTAAGAATGTAAGCGCTTACAGATGGGGTTTGAAGGAATGGGCTCACCGTGTGCCGAGCTTGGACCTCTTGAGATCTCCGTAGCTGATGAGTTGACCAGGGCCTCTCCTTCTGAAGGCTTGTAGTTGGGGGAGCCTGGAACGGGGCAAGTCTGCCTCAGTTCGGGGGTCGTCCGGGGTTCGGTACGATCTTGTCGGCGTACTGGAGAAGGCGGCAACGTTCCGGAGTCCGGGCCTTGGCTAAACGGATCTCGGGAAACGAAGACTGGCGGGTTGAAGTGAAGACTATTGTTGTTCGAAAACACTCACTAATTCTCAGTTCGTTCACTCCACGTTACAATTAGAGGGGATGAGTCTACAAGGGTTAGGTTCGTACTTGACCACTTAACGAGACGCGTTACTTGTGAAGACTGAAGGCGCGAGGGAGGGGGCAGCCCCTTTTATGCCCTCGGCCCTCGTGGCCGTTGGATGGAGAAGGCCGCAATGGTGGCGCGCTCACTGTCCTCGGCCCACGTGTGGCGGACATCGGTCTCGTGGTTGCTTTCATGGAAGTAATGGAACATGGAGTTGCGAAGTGTTGTCGATTTAAATTGAAATGTGCCTGAAGGGCATTGATGTTAATTCTGGCACATTACATCCCCCTCTTCTCTCTCGGCCGATGCCCTCATCGGCTACTTGGCCTGTGTTACTGAAGGGATAGTCAATTTGGTGGCTGGCGAGATCTTCAAAAGTGCGGTCTCGTACCGCCAGCGTCTGCAGCCGGAGCATTTTGGTGGGCGGGTTTCTTCGTGTTCCGGTCGGAGGCACGGTTGTGGGTACGACGGATGGTCTGATTCGTACTTGTTGCAGGAGGCCACCAGTCGGTTCCAGAAGCTTTTGCAACTGGAACAGCGAAATTTCAGGAACTCCTTGGGAATTCTGTCGCACACTGGGCAGGGAGCAGCGTTAGAAGTGCTAGCCTCCGCAGGTTCTTCGGTTCGAGCTGGAGTGAGTGGAGAGAAAGATGGTGACGTCTCATCAACCTCGGTGCGTTTAGCTGCTGGGCGTTTAGTCTTGCCGCTGGACTTGCCTTTTGATTTGGCCTCCTCCTCCGAATCCGACGAGGACGACGATGACGAGGCCGACCGCTCGCGTCTCCTGGGAATTGGCGTCTGGTTCTCCCCCGTCGCGGATTCCCAGGCGTTTTCCATTGAGGTGTCGTGTTGGTCGAGCTCCTGGCTACTTTGGATCGCCATCACTCTTTGTTCCAGGCCTCGCAATTCGCATCTGAGCTCTTCGACCGGGTTGGGCGTGCCTGGTGACGAGATGTTTGCCGCGTCTGAGGTGACCGCCGTACTCAGGTTTTTGGATAGCCCGGCGATACACGTCATTATCTCCTTGCGCTGTTCAGGCATTTCAGCGAACTCGACCACCCAGGTTTGCAGTTGGGCCAGACATCCTTCGGTCCGCTGGATCCAACCGGGGCTCCCTACATCTATATTGGGGACTGGCTCTAGTCTGGGTCTCGGGAACGCCATATCTGAAACAAAAGAACCAGCCGCTCTTACCCTTCTATCCAGTATCTCACATCCGTCTACTCCACTTCTCCGCCTACCCGCACGCGCTCGCGACCATCGCTTATTTTCCTAGCTGTTCGAGGTTTCGACGCTCGCCCTCCCCCATTGTGAGTTAAGGGAATGGATCATCGCCTCGACCTCCTCATCGACTACCGGACTCGGGTATTGGAATTAATGAAGGGATATAAGGTAAGTAAAACTTCAATTTTTGTTTCGTTATGCATGACATTGTACAGGTAAGTATAACAATACGTGTTTAAATTTTTTTTTTTTTTTTTTTTTTTTTTTGTATATCTTATTTTGTTCCTTAATCTTTTATTGATTTTAAATTTTCAGGTGACAGTTCCATTGTAAGTTGCAGCTTCACACAGCAGTCTCCTTCAGGGTGATCTCCAGAGTCGCAACTTTCCCGGTATGTAGCCTTTTGTAATTTATCAGCTTTCGGGGTCGCAGACCGTACGGGGACGTTCTACCATCAGGTTCGGCACCGGTCGGAGTTTGTCCTGGGTTCATCACTGGTTGGGACGACGTATACGCTGGAGGCTGAGGTTCGGGGTCCAGAGTGGCATCGTTTCGATCACATAGTTCGACCTCTTCTTCGTCCTCCGTGTCGGACCATGGGTCAGCGTTCGGGGGCGATGTCGCGGTACGGGGGACTGGTACGGGGGCCTCGCGCGTGTGCGGCTCCTCCCGTGTGATGGCCTCGTCCGGGACTCGCTCCACGAACGCTGGCTTCAGTCGACTAAGATGGTACCGGGTTACTTTGCCCATTGCGTCTGTTACCTCGTAATTTACGTCCGTGAGCCTCTGTGTGATCGTGAGTGGGCCGATCCATGGGCTCCAAAATTTTCTGGCCGCGTCAGCTGGTGCAACCATCTGACGGGCGTATACTTGCTGACCCACCTCGAACTCTCTCAGGTGGCGTCGTTGATTGATGGCTTTTTCTCTTGCATACCAAGCGCGCCTGAGTTGGTTCTCGGCGATCTTCCGGATCTTCTGGAAACAAGGTTCCGTCGATTCGTGAGTTCCGTCTCGAGCGGTGGTCAGCTCGCTAGTGTTTGGAAGTCGTACCTCGCGGCCGTAAGTGAGTTGGTACGGCGAGTATCCAGTGCTGTGGTGAGGCAGGTTGCGGTATGCTGCAACGGCGAATGGCAATGCCGCCTCCCAACCTCGTACGCTTCCTTGGAGCTTAGCAACGATGTTCGCTAAGGTTCGGTGAAACCGTTCGCAAACACCGTTGCTCTGCGGATGGTATGCGGAGGTTTGTATGTGCCGGATATTCCAGGCCTGACACAGCTCTTTGATCACACTTGAAACGAAGGCCGCCCCTCGATCCGACACTAAGACCTCAGGTGCTCCGTGAGTGGGAAGGTATTCGGTGGTGAGTACTCGAGCCGTGGTTGCCGCAGTACAATTCGGTGTCACGTACACTTCTGCGTATTTTGAGAAATGGTCTATTACAGTTAATAGGTATTTGGTCTCAATTAGTGAGCTAGCCTTCGAACTGTCAACATGTTTCGGGTGCCTCTCCGTTTTATTTAGAGTTTTCAGTGGTTTTTTAAGGTAAATTCAAATTCGATTTTCGGTACAAACATTCATTCACCTTCCTTCGGCCTCTCCTCAAAATCTCAAGGTAGTGCGCATATTCGTTCTATCCTAATTGCTCATCTATGTGTCTTCTAATTGTCCTATTATTAGACTACTTGCCCTCCTAGGAGTCTGTTATCGCTGGTGTTTGACCTTGACACGTGCCTTGAATTCGCACCAATTTGACCTTGACACGTGTAAGGAAATCACGTAGGACTTCTCAGCCGAGATCCTCGAGTTAGCAGTTAAAGGTCCCCGATCCGTGAGATAAACAAACGGACGTAGGTCGAATTGCAGGCGAGTGGTGCCTGGGCTAATATTCAATCATTTGAGGTGTTACTCGTCGAATTGAAACTAACAAAAGGTATTCGTTCATAATGTCCTCTCTCGACACAACCCATTTTAGTGATACAGAGCTTGAAGACATTAAGGAAAATATCATTTTAACGTTGATGGCGCTTGGACTGGATGGCGAGGACATAAACTGTCAACATCTAAGGCGATCCCTGGAAAGCTTTTTTTCTGTCACTAAGGATCGATTGGATGCGCTGGATGGTTACCGGGGGGAGGTTTCTGCTCTCGAGGGTGCCTATCGGTCCTCCAGAGATCAGTTCAATTCCTCTGTTCACGATCACCTGCGTTATGAGGAGATGTGGCTAGAGGAGAAGGAATTGTTGGAGACAGCAGTTATCAACTACAAAAAGAGAATTAGGGTTTTGGAGAGTAAACAGATTACACTGGCTGCAACAATTGAAAGTGAACACAAAGTTGATCATTCAAAGGACTCTGTTGACGTGGGTGTTCAAACTGATCATGCACCAAAAATACCGATGGAGGTTGAAGCAATGAGCAGACCCAATTACAGGGTTGAGACCTCCCACTGTGCCAGCAGTGAAGATGATGCAGTTAATGAGTTGAAGAGAGAAATAATGACACTTCGTACTCAGCTAGAGAGGCTGGAAACCATTCATGATGAGGCGTGCAATACTTGGACGGAACAACAAGAAGACTATGTTGGTCAAGAAAGAGACTTACGTCAGAGACTGGCTGACGCTGAAATCCAAAATTCAGTACTGCTAAAACGTAACGATACATTAAAATCGGAATTAATTACTGTTCGCCTGGAATTGGAAGACTCGTGTGACGGAGGAGATAATTTTATAGCGAATGACTATAACGTAAAGTCCAAACGTCTGATTCCCGGTTCTGGTAGTGATATGAAGGCTTCGGTTGACAAAGCCGCGAATTTGTCGGATAACTTGTCAATGGAGAGTCAGAATTTAGAAATTTGGTCGAAGATAGCAAACAACATGCATGTCATTGATGACTTGAATAAGAAATATATTGAAATGAACTCAGTTTTCATGGAACTGAAACGTAAGCTTATTGATTTCACAAATTCTGTCTCTGGACCAGCAGAAACGAGACTACCTCTTGCAAAACTTGCATGCCATAAAGGAAGAAGCGCTCCACAATCCAAAAATACCAAGCCTTGTACTATGTTTGATACAAGATCGAAGACAGTACTCCTAATTGGTGATTCTTACTCGCACAAGCTCCGAGAAGAAATAAGATCTATGTTGTCGTCTACGTATGTGGTGTCGTCAATCAAAAAAACGGATGCTCCTCTAGCTGTTTTACTTGACTCGTTGAGTTGTGACAACATCTCAATTCCTGACTATTTGGTACTTTCGGCAGGGTCTGTTGACGTAGCCTATAACGAGATCAAGGCATTCAAGCATGATCTCTTGAAACTTTGTCTTACACGGAAATTCAGTTCAAAACTTATCATTCTCAAAGTGCCCTACAATTACTTATTACCTCAATGGTCAATAGTGAACTTAGAAATCAATCGTTTAAATAAATTCCTGACTCATCTAACCAGTAAGTTTGAGTTCGTTGAGCTGATTGACTCTTGTTTTGTGGACCGGAATTTGACCAACTATCGAGCAGTTGACCCATCATACAAAGCTAAAGGGCGTCAAATTGTGAGTAGAAGAATCGTATCTACTATTAAAGGACTATTCCAAACTATAATCAATCCTCCTTGTCCGTTGGAAGAACGCCCACGTAATTTTTCAACTGTTCCCATGGGCTCATGACGTGAGGAGAATGTACCGGGACTGTCAATCTCCCACAATTGTATAATGTTCCAGGCTAATCTACAGGGTATCAAATCTAAAATTCATGAGATAAACTTCTTCTTGCAGGACCGCCACGATATTGGGGTGATTGGGTTTACCGAACATTGGTGCAAGGAACAGGAACTAAACATGTATACTCCTGAAGGTTATGCTTTGATATCTTCATTCTCCAGGAAAATGAAAAATGGAGGGGGGTCTTTATTGTTGGTGAGAGATGGTATAGTGGCACATGAGCTTCATCACCTCAATGCAATTTCAATTGAGTCTGTCTGTGAAGTATCGGCCTTGAGTCTTGAGGTGCTCAATCTTGTTGTTTGTTGTATTTATAGACCTCCAAATCCGGCTAATTTGGATGAATTTATTTCATGCATCGATCGTTTGCTAAATGAAATATTGAGCCATGATAAGATGGTAGTCTTGATGGGGGACCTGAACATTCATTTTGAGGACACGTCTAATTCTCTCTATGTCACTCATCGGAGAATGTTTGATGAATTGCTTACCAGCTATGGTCTACACGTCACATTGAATGAACCAACTAGAAGACCCTATTTTGGTCAGACTGGGTCACCCTCTTGCCTCGACGTTGTTATTACTAATTATGGGTCGGACTGGTATGACACTCAGGTGAGTGATACAGGATTCTCAGACCACCGAGGTGTCGAGTTCAAGCTTTTTGAAAAGATTGATCCTCCACGTCGAGTACTGGTTCAATACAGACTTTTGAAACCATCTAACCTTCAACAGTTTCGTTGTCTACTCGCATCAGTTTCATGGTTCTCCGTGTACCAGTTGAATGATTCTGAGGACGCTATGGCTGAGTTCCTGAGAATTTTTCTCTGGGCTCTTGATTCAGCTTGCCCGTTGGTATCTAGGTGGATGGTTCCTGGTTTCGTAAAGCCTAATAAAGTTCCGTTTGACGATGCTATGAGGTCGTTGCGTGATAGATTTCAAGCTCTCCGTGATATGGCCCATTCCACTCGTGATGGAAGATTGAAGGAGCTCGCAATCGAAAGCAAAAGGGTCTACAGGAGGGGTCTAATGAATTTCCGACGAAAGAGTAATGATGACATTATTTCTCGAGCCCCGAACAAGTCGAAAGCCTCCTGGCAGATTGTGACTAGTGAACTCAACACTAAATCAAAAAATCTTCAACCCCACTCCGATCTCAATTGCGATGGTTTCAGTAGTTTTTTCGCTGATGTATATAAAAGGCGTATGCCGACTACTACCTCAGCCGCATTTTTTGACAGCCTCAGGCATGCCCCTGGTAAAACCAATGAGTTTTCTTTGGAGTTGGTCACCGTCGAGGAGGTATACTCAGCAATTCTCTCATTAAAAAATAGTAGATCCTCTGATGTTTTTGGAATCAATTCGGAAATTATTAAAATGGTGGCTGACCTTATTTCTGAGCCTTTGACCTACCTGATAAATGAGTTTTTCACAAGAGGAGATTTCCCGAACTGTCTTAAGAAGTCAGCAATTACCCCTATACCCAAGAAAGGGAAATGCAGCAAATATGAAGAGTTCAGACCAATATCGAAACTCCCAATGTTTGTCAAGGTGATTGAGAAGATAGTATTAAAGAGATTGGTTATCTACTTGGAAGAGAAGAAGATTTTGCACAGTAGACAATTCGGATTCAGGAAGGGGAGTAGTACTGTCTCAGCTGCTTGCTCGATAGTTCTCGAAGCGCTCAATTCGCTTGAACAGAGGAGGTCAACTTGCATACAGCTATACGACTTGTCCAAAGCTTTCGATTTGGTACCTTTTAACTTGTTATTGGAGAAGCTGTCGTACTATGGTTTTGATGCTAACGCACTAAGATTTTTCGCCCAGTACTTAGAAGGCTGGAAACAAGTAGTGTTTCACAAGGGAAAACGATCTAATGAAGAAAATATTCCGTGTGGAATAAAGCAGGGTTCAGGGCTTGGCCCATGCTTGTTTATAATCTATATAAATGATTTGGCATTCCGTTCTGAAGATACCGGATTTCTGTCCCTCTTTGCCGACGACATTTCAGCTTTGGTCAAGGGAGCGAACGTTGCTGAACGCCTTGCTGAAGGAACTAGAATCTCTTCCCTAATTGTAGACTGGTGTTCCTATAATGCATTATTGCTTAACACTGATAAAACTCAAAGTTTGGATCTCCAACTCAATGGCCGCTTGTCTCATTCGGTGAATTTGCTCGGACTGGAGGTGGACAATCGACTTTCTTGGGCCAGCCATGTCAGGAACTTGTCAGGGAAGCTCGCAGCCTGCAACTTCATGTTACGTCGACTGTCCGGTTCGGTGTCGTCTGATGTTCTGCGAGCCGTTTATTTCGCATGTTTCCATAGTCGCATATCCTACTGCATATTACTATGGGGTAATTCCTCTCACTCTGTCGATGTGTTCAAGCAACAGAAAAGAGCGATTAGGACACTAAAATATATTGGATGGCGAGACAGTTGTCGTGGACATTTTAGTCAATTGGGCATTCTTACCCTACCAGCTCTGTACATATATACGTGCCTAATTTATGTGTCAGGCAATTTAGACAAGTTTAATAAAGGTACCGACTGCCATAATTATATCACGAGGAACCGTGTTAACCTGCGTCTCCCTCAGGCTCGACTTGATGCTTCTTTGAGGATCAGCCCAGTTCAAAACGGAATTCGTTTTTTTAACCATTTACCTCACCGCATGCGAAATCTTCCCATCACTCTCCTGAAGAAGAATCTTAAGAAAATATTAATCGCTGCTGAACTGTATGATGTTGACGCTTACTTTACCATTGACTTTGATGAAATGTAACCTGTGATGCGTGTTGTATTAATTTATTTTGTAATATATGTTTATTTCGTACTTCTCTATTCTATTTTAAATCAAACATTTTATTCAAGCAGCAGAGGAATTTAAATATAAGTACTCTAGCTTGCAATTTTTTTGACTGTGATACTTGTTTTGGTTCCTATATTAATTAGTTTAATGTGATTGTTATATTGTTTTGTTATGGAGTGTGAATGTAAGTTATTATGAATGAATGTGATTGTATAGTTTCGTCCGTTAGTGTTTTGGCCGGTGATGCTGGTCTGGCTGGTCTCGGGCGGCGGCCTCCATTGGTGCGTTTGGATCGGGCTCGATGTGGTGGGGGTTGTCTGTGACACCTCTTCCCCTCCTCGGTTGCTGGTCCTGGGACGCCGCCATGGTGGGTGGGGCCCGGGGCCGGTCGGGCGGCACCCGGCCGGCACGCGGGAGGTAGGTTCCCCTCACACTCCAGCAATTTGTTTATATCTTGATATATATAAGTACGATGAGCATGTTATTATGTAATTGACCATTGCCATTGCAATTATTAATTGTTACGGCAAATAAATAAATAAATAAGTTGGTGGTGTGAGTTCCTTTTAGTGGCCCGACGTAGTCGATTCCCACTATCTGCCCGACACGAGCAGGAAGCTCCGGTTTCTGTATTGGTGGATTCAAGTTATTTGGCGTATTGCGTTTCTGGCATTGTGTACAACTCTGCACGAAATTCTTCACGTCCCGCGCTAGTTTTCGCCAATAACCGTATCGTCGTGCGATACTTTCGGTAACGTCAATACCGGGGTGACCTGCCCATAGTTGCTCATGACAGTTCGTAAGGAACCACCGTCGTAATGTTTGTGGTATGATTGGGACGAGCTCTTCATGTCCATTGATGTTGGTTGCGAATTTCCAGAATTCGCCGTCTTTCCGAATTCGTGGATTGTTGTTCTCACGGTCCAGCGTTCGGATCCATGGGTCCAGGGCTTGTGCCGCGAGGAGTAGTTCTCGGGGCATACTCAGATTGGTGATCGCTCCGATAGGTATTCGGCTGAGTCCGTCTACATGGCTCATTTTTGATCCGGGTCGGTATCGCGCCTCGTACTCATACTCCGTGAGCCTGAGAATCCATCTCCCGATCCGGGAAGTGGGATCTCGGATGTTCATGGCTGCTGTGAGCGCTGCGTGGTCTGTCTGGAGTACGAATCGTCGTCCTAACAAGAATTCTTGAAAGTGACGCACTGCCCAGACCACAGCGAGCAACTCTCGCTCGGTGGTTGAATATCGAGTCTCGGCGTCGTTGAGTACTCTACTGGCGTAGGCGACCGGATGACTCTCGCCGTCCTTTTCCTGAGACAGGATCGCGCCGATGGCTTTTCCCGATGCGTCGGTTGATAGCACGAACGGCAGATCGAAGTCCGGGTACGCAAGTACTGGCTTCGTCATGAGGGCGCGCTTCAAAGTCTCAAATGCGATCTGGTGTGTTTCTGTCCATACGAATGGTTCGTTTTTCCGCAACAGTTTGTTCAGTGGGACGACAATCTCGGAGAAGTTCGCAATGAAGCGTCTATAGAAACCTGCGAGACCCAGGAACGAACGTACGTCACGTACCGTAGTGGGAACTGGATGGTCTCTGATGGTACTGATCTTTTCGGGATCCATCTCGACTCCGTCTGTTGTCACTACGTGCCCCAAATAGTTCACTCGATCTTTCAAAAACTCGCATTTCCGTAAGTTTAGTTTGAAACCGGTTTCCTCAAACCGTTTTAACACCGTCCGCAGCAGTTCCAGGTGCGTATCCACATCCTCGGTGAACAGGATGACGTCGTCGAGGTAGATTAGGCAACCATTGCCTATAACGCCGTCGAGGACATCGTTCATTGCCGCCTGGAATGTCGCCGGCGCGTTTTTCAAACCAAACGGCATTCGGGTATATTCGAAATGTCGGTTTAGAGCGTTAAAGGCGGTCTTTTCTTGAGAGTCTGGGGCGACGGGTATTTGATGATAACCCATCGTTAAATCGAGCGTCGTAAACCACTTACTGTTCCCCATTAGGGACAAGGTCTCGAGCAGTCTCGGTATGGGGTACTTGTTCCCTTTCGTGACGGCGTTCAGTTCCCTGTAGTCTGTGCAGAATCTCCATCTCTGAGGTTCTCCGGGCGGGGTCTTCTTCTTTGCGACCACAATGGGTGCGTTCCACGGACTTTTTGATGGTCGTATGACGCCTTCGGCCAACATGTCATGTACTTGCTCCTCTACAAATTCCCTTAAAGCGTGTGGTACCGGGTACGGTTTCCTGCACGTCGGTCCAGCTTCTCCGGTCTCTATTTCGTGCGACACCTCCATGTTGCAGCCGTCCTTCCCTGGTTTGTCGAAAAGATGGATGTTTTGGAGGAGGCAATCCTCTACCCTCGTTCGGTCACCGTCCACCAAATGGCTCAACTGATGCCTTATGTGAGACGCGGTTTCTTCACGGGAGGGCTGCTCATCCCAGACTTCCGTGGGAAGTTCCTCCAAATTTTGTAGTTTTTCAGGGACTACCGCTCCAATGGCTGACTTCGTTTCCGGGGCCGGTCGGGGCTTCTTGAGTGTCGGTCCACGAGGGTCATAGAGTTGAGGGGTCGGATTCGAAGATGGTCGTCTTTTGACTGTTGGGCTCGTTGGGACCGTCGACTTGACCTTTTCGTCTGTCTTCGCTTTCGCCTTCAGGTGTCGCAAGCTTATCAAGGTCTTCGGGCTTGTCCATATCGCTCCGAGGATCATTTGTCCTCCCGTTTCCTCGTTTGTCATCGTGACGAGTCCGGTGTTGGTTCGAATCTCGATGGGGAACTTTCCCAGGAGATCCAGTCCCATCAAGTCCAGGTGTGAATCGGCTCTCTTGAACACATAGAATCGGTGCGAGATCCTCTTGTCCCCGATCCGCACTGGTACTTCCTGAGTGCCAAGCAGTGGTAATCGTTGACCGTCGGCTCCCCAGAGCTCGGTGGTTGTCGATTTCACTGGAATTCCTGGTACGGGGTGTGACAAGGCGGAAACAGAGGCACCGGTGTCTAGGATCACGTCACGATTATATTTTCCTAATCCGATCTTCATTCGGATCATCGGGCGCGTTACACAATTTACTGTAGCTTGGAAGGCCACCAACTCGTCTCCACGTATTTCTTCCTCCGGTACTTCTTCGGCCGGCTGGATCGTTACCGCCGCTGCGGGTCCCGCAACACCTCCTCGGGGCTGTGACACTGGCAACATTTTCTTCTTTCGGAAACATTCATTTTCTAAATGTTCCCTTGCTCCACAAAAGTCGCAGAAAATGGCGCTTTGAATGCCGTGCGGACAGCTGACCGGGAAATGGCTGTAATCCCCACAGTATAAGCACGGGTATCGGGGGCTCGGAGAAGGTTGCTTCCAAGGCGATCTGTTCTGCCCGGCAGGTGATGATGGTGGTGTCTGATTTCGGTTTTGTCCTTGAGCGCTCGACTTTTGAGGGCATCTTCCAGAAAAGTGTCCGTCCTCACCGCAGGTGTAACATTTCAACGAATCCTTATTGAGAACGCCAGCGATGTCCCATTTGAAATCGGCGGGCGGTTCGCTCTGAGTCGCATCCTCCAGGTCCTCTGCGCGTTTCACCGCTTCCTCCAACGTGTCGGGGAGATTACTTTGCAGAAAGGGACTGATTTCTTTGTTGATCCCTCTGACGAAGGCTCGGAGGGTCTTCGTTTTCACCCACTCCTTACGTTGTGCGGCAGTCAGGTCGACCTCGCTTCGAACGGCCGTTTTCGCGGTGGCTATTAATTTCTCAGCGAATCGTCTTATGCTCTCCTCCGGTTGTCTTTTTGTCGTCCACAGACGTATCATTGCCTTTTCCGGATCCTCACTTTCATACCATTGAAGTATGGCCTCTCGAAGGTTGTCGTAGGGGTTCGCTCCCAAGTCGTCTTGTAGGAATCGCTTGGCTCCTCCCCTAAGTCGAGTGCGAATGAACCTGAGTCGCTGTTCTTGATCCAATTCATGAGTAGCCTGCTCCACTTCTGCGAAGAACGAAGCGGCAGATATGGAGTCGGGTTCATCGGGGTTCCAAGGTTCTACCTCCAGAAATAATGATCGGGGAAGGTCTCTGTGTTGCGGTGCTTGTCCTCCCTGAACCGGGGGTTGAGCGTTTCGGAAAAACTCTCCCATGCGGTTCATCGCCTCAGTCATGGCGTCGGCAAGCTCCGTCGTGGTTTCTGCTGTTTTCTTCCACGGTTCCATGGTATTGGGGTATTAGTTACACAAAAAAAACGAACAAGAAAAATGGCCCGGGCAATATCAAAAATATTCACTTCACTTTTCCCGCAACGCCGAATTCGACAGTCGAGAGGGATAGGCAGATTTTGATCCAAAACTTTACCCCAGGGAACTTTCTTTTGAACAAGGTCACAATTTATGACTGATTCCGAATCTAGAATCGATACGAACCGTGAAGCGATTCGTTCCAAATGTCGAATTTAGTTTGGTCGGTTCGAATTGCGAATCGGTGCGAATCGCTAATCGTTCCGAACAAGGGACTCTGGTTAACCAATGTATCGGTAGGACAGTAGTTCGGTTCGAATTTCGGTTCGATCCGAATTTGCTACTGTCTGGTCTGGTTGTTGTCTCGGTTCGAACTGTACAACGGTTCGAACGGAGTACCCTTTTTGGTTCTAAATAGTATCGGACTGTGACTTGGTCCGAAAATGGTTGGTATAGTTCGAAAGTGGTTCGAACTGCGTTACTGATGCGAACGGAAATCGGTACGAACGGGGTTCGGCGGAGTGTGGAGTGACAAAAATATGTTAGAATGCACAATATAAAGTACGAATTGCGTACTGAATTAAATTCGCTCTGCGCTCCTCTCACTCTCCGGCTGAATCTTTTGTTGTACAATATAAAATGATGCAAAATTATTACTATTTTATTTTTAAAACGTTCCAAATTTCAGGAATCTGGCCGCTTTTCGAACTCTAAGGCTGGTACTCGCTAGTTTTTGGGTTCTGAAAATCGCAATTTTCGTCGATCCCACAGCTGTTCACCAATTGTGATAATAGGGTGTCTTTGGTATTATTTAATTTGAGAATTGGTTATTTTATTTTATGGTTTTTGTTTTGTAGAAATTTCAGATAGGTAGGTTGGTGCGTTGCTGAAGGCAGGTAAGTGCGGTAAGTACTGGTTACTGACTCTAATATTACGTTAAGTTGAATTTAAGTTGTGATAATAAAAGTTTGTTACTCTGAATTAAATTGTTACTTTCTTTATCCTAATCCCTATCTGATTTTCTAGTTATAAGTTAAGTAAAGCTGTAAAGGTTCCTAGGGATCTCGGCAGGTAGAAAAAGGGGCCTCGGACTGAAGGTCCGAGGGTCGTTGTTCGAACCTGGTTGAAATTCCTTGGGGTCGCTGCCACCACCCGGGTCGGTAAATGACCTGGGAAATACCAAAATCCTAATTGCGATATACCTGTGCCTTTTTGGTGAGCTGAAAAGGGTAGATTCTGAAATGAGCAACAAGAGTTAAACACGTAGGGTTTTTATTAAGTAAAATTATAAGTCCTGTACCGGGAAGCGGAATTTCTTTACATACTCTGAAGGAGTCAAAATTTAAGTATCGCATCAATATTCGTCGTTAAATGGTATTGATTTCGTAGGAACAAGAATATACAATATAAAGTTTAAAAAGGAAATGACTCGACTTAATTCTAATCTTGTGACTTAGAATCCTTAGTTAAAAATAAGAATATAGTTGTATACAAAATTTACAATAGTTTTTGTACAAGGTTTTCTTTCTTTCTGTTACTTTGAATGGCGGGACTAAGATAAGAGGGGGTTGTTTGCCAGATTTGATTAAGAATGTAAGCGCTTACAGATGGGGTTTGAAGGAATGGGCTCACCGTGTGCCGAGCTTGGACCTCTTGAGATCTCCGTAGCTGATGAGTTGACCAGGGCCTCTCCTTCTGAAGGCTTGTAGTTGGGGGAGCCTGGAACGGGGCAAGTCTGCCTCGGTTCGGGGGTCGTCCGGGGTTCGGTACGATCTTGTCGGCGTACTGGAGAAGGCGGCAACGTTCCGGAGTCCGGGCCTTGGCTAAACGGATCTCGGGAAACGAAGACTGGCGGGTTGAAGTGAAGACTATTGTTGTTCGAAAACACTCACTAATTCTCAGTTCGTTCACTCCACGTTACAATTAGAGGGGATGAGTCTACAAGGGTTAGGTTCGTACTTGACCACTTAACGAGACGCGTTACTTGTGAAGACTGAAGGCGCGAGGGAGGGGGCAGCCCCTTTTATGCCCTCGGCCCTCGTGGCCGTTGGATGGAGAAGGCCGCGATGGTGGCGCGCTCACTGTCCTCGGCCCACGTGTGGCGGACATCGGTCTCGTGGTTGCTTTCATGGAAGTAATGGAACATGGAGTTGCGAAGTGTTGTCGATTTAAATTGAAATGTGCCTGAAGGGCATTGATGTTAATTCTGGCACATTACACAAGTAGAAAAGATGCTAAAGCCCAGAAAGCAATAATAACTTCCGTTAACAGTAAAATACTTAATCATCTTATGTCATGCACTACTGCAAAAGAAATGTTCGACAAGTTAGTTGCCATATTTGAAGGTGACAATGAACTTTTGAAAAATAACTTGTTGAAAGAGTATTTTAATTTTCGTATTAAAAATATCACTAGCGATATTACAGAGCTTCAAAATATTGCTATGAGACTGACAAACCTTGACCATAAAATCACTGATGATGAACTTGTTCAAAGAATCATTTCTGCGCTTCCAGATTCATACAATTATTTTGTGTCTTCATGGGAATCTGCTGCCAAAAATGATCGGACCCTAAATCAACTGATTTCACGGTTGCTTGGAGAGGAAAGGAGAGTAGGTGAAAAACCCACCAAGACTGATGTAGCTTTTAAGACCTCCTCGTCCAAACCTAGTATGTCCAAAATAGTATGTTTTAAATGCAATAAAGCCGCTGGACATATAGCTAAGAACTGTCCCCAGAAAAATGCCGAACCTTGTCAATTTTGTAAGAAAACCAATCATGCCTCTAAAAACTGTTTCTTCCGTAAAAACCAACACAGAAAGGAGACCACGTCAACTGACGATAGGATAGATTCAGACTCCAAGAATAAGGCAGCTTTTCTTACACAAGAAAATGTTCGCATGAATGACAACTGTAATGGTTATATCTCATGGATTGTGGATTCTGCATGTACATCCCATATGACGTATGATGACACATTCCTGATGAACATAAAATCGACTCACGCTGACATAAGTGTTGCTAAAGATGGACAGCGTATGATATCTGATAAGATGGGTGACATAAACTTCAAAGAACTGATACTAAGAGACGTTCTACACATCCCAGAACTGAGTACAAATTTGCTGTCAGTTCATAAAATTATCAAATCAGGTGGTCAAGTAAAATTTGCCAATAATAAAGTTGAAATTACAAAAGGCGATTTTGTGATTTACGGTCATAAAAATAAAACTGGTTTGTATGAACTAAAATTGACCCCTGAACTTCAAGAACTATCATATCTAGTGAGTGATGATAAAACTGTCGATGTTTGGCATCGAAAATTGGCTCACTTGAGTTATAAGAACATGACGACATTAAAATCTCTCAGTAAAGGTATGGAAAACGTCAAAATTTCCTCGAAAGACTGTGCGTCCTGTAAAACTTGTTCTAAGGCTAAACAAACACGTCTACCTTTTGATAATGATCGTAAGAAAACTTCAAGACCGCTTGAACTGGTCCATTTTGATGTGTGTGGTCCAATTGAAACAACATGGGACAATAAAAATTATTTCCTCGCTATAATGGATGACTATACTCATTATTCAGTCGTTTCATTACTAAAACAAAAATCTGAAGTGGCTTCAGTCATTAAAAACTTCGTCGCAGAGTTCGAAACAAAGTGGAACTCGAAGGTTCATATGATCCGTTGTGACAATGCTGGTGAAAATTCATCAGACGACCTAAAATCATGGGCTGAAGAAAAAGGTATCAAAATCGACTATTCACCGCCGTATGTTTGTTTAGTATCCATGTTGAGTATCCACGATGTATGTTATGTTTTGATCAAATGAGTTAGTTAGTCTTGTTCTTTGTACCGTCATTGTCTAAAGTCGTTGTCGTCGTTCTGTTGAATATATCTGCGTTTTATCTGCTTATTAGCCTCGTTTATTGTGTTTTATAGTACCACGAAACATGGCGCAGTCTAGTAGTGCTCGGTAGTGTTGTTTTTGTCGAAGAACAGTATAAATTCGTTGTTTTCGAAGTGCAGTGATCGGGTGTCAACAATGGACTACAACAAGCCCAACGTATTGAACATTTCGAGTGGCGATTTAGCCTCGAATTTCAAGTTTTTTGCTAGTGAAGTTCGGATTTACCTTGTTGCCACAGAAACAGTGAACAAGTCGCGAGATGTTCAGGTTGCTCGTTTGAAAAATTTGTTGGGATCTGAGGCGCTTCGGGTGTACAACGCCATTACGCCATTGACCCATGAGAATGAAACCATTGAGGGGATTTTGGAAGTGCTGAAAGAGCATTGTACGCCCAAACTTAATGAAGCTATGTGCATCTTTCGTTTTCTGAGCTGTAAGCAGTCGCCATCCGAGCCATTTGATGCTTTTTATGCAAAGTTGAGAGAACTGGTGGAACCGTGTGAGTTCGGCCGAGAAAAGGAGAAACTTTTGCGCGCTCAGATCATTTTGGGGCTCAACAGCAATGAAAGTCGTCAACGCCTACTTCGGGACGATCTGTCGCTAACTAAGGTCGTTCAGTTTTGTCATTCAGTCGAGGAAGCTGACAAGAATTTACGAGTTATAACTGACACACAGCCGAGAGTCCCCCACCAGGACCTGCAACTGGATGCTATTCGAATGAAGAACGATGCCATGAGATTCAGGCAGGCTTCGAATTCTGCTTCTCATCAGTTTCGTCAGTCACCTACTCAACCGTTCATGTCTGATCGAGGTATGTCTTTATCAAGCAATCGTATGTGTCCTCAGTGTGGCTACTTTCATACTTCAAGTCGGCCTTGTCCCGCCATTAATGCTATGTGCATGAACTGTGGAAAACTGAATCATTTCGCTCGAGTTTGCAAAGTTCCACGGAAGTCCGGAGAAAGAAATCGGTATGTGAACGAAGTTGTGGACGAAGAAAACGTCCACCTTGCATCTGCATGCGAATTGAACAACGCAATGTCTACACTGGCTGTCCAGCAGCGCGAAGATGAAGAAGACGTCCTCTTATCTCGGGCCCGGAGCGCTTATCAACCTCAACCACAGTTGTTTAGCTCCCGTTCAAGCAATGATCCTTTTAATCCTTGTTTTGGTGAAGATTATTTTGATGTTGGATGTGTAGGTCGTGCCCAATGGCATGTTGGATTATTGATAAATAGGAAGTATGTTGTATTTAAGGTTGATACTGGGGCTGAGGTGAATGTGATGCCGTTGGGCGTTCTGAGGTCCGTCAATCCTTTGTACACAGAAGGAATCATGCCATGCACCCAAGTTCTCATTGGGTTCGGAGGTTTCAAGATTTACCCAACTGGTAAAATTGAGCTTATCGTTGAGTACCGAGGTAAGAGCTACAATATAATGTTTCTAGTGGTTGATTCGCCTCAAGTAAGTCCAATTCTGGGCTGTTCTACTTGTGAACAACTTGACTTGTTAGAACGAAAGTTCGTGAACACCACCCATACTCATTCTAGTTCTAAATCCGTGTCCATCCCCGACCTTAAGTCGTTTATTGCTGATAATATTGATGTGTTCTCCGGTGTAGGTTCTTTCCCAGACACATTAACGCTGCAACTAAAACCTGGGGCTATCCCTAAGAGCTGCCCAGCACGTAGAGTTCCATTCAAGTTATTGGATGGGTTGAAGCGGCGTTTAGATGATCTGGAATCTTTAGGGATCATCGCCAAGTGTGAGGCTGGAGAGTGGGTCAATAATCTTCCCATTGGCTGGAGAGTGGGTCAATAATTTTCCCATGACAAAAGGATTCAAAATATTTTCATTGAAAGTGAAGAAGATGAACCCGATGATCTGACTGTTGAAGAGATTGAAGAGACATACAGCTCTGAAGATGTTCCATCAGTTTCTTCTAGTGAAGACTCTCCGATATCAGATCCTGAAGATGACACTTCAAACCAACAAAACAACAACTTTGGAAGAGGACAGCGTCAGAAGAAAACTCCAACTCACCTGCAAGATTTCGTGCTTTTGACTTATCAAGATGCTGTGAGTGGACCAGACGCTGAAAACTGGAAAAAGGCCATAGCAGAAGAAAAATCATCGCTTGAAAAAAATGCTGTATTCAAATTCATACCCACCGATGACGTGAAAAACAAGAAACTGATTAGTAGTCGTTGGGTTTTCCGCCAGAAAGAAAACGGGAAATTTAAAGCACGCCTCGTTGCTCGCGGGTGTGAACAGACCAAAGGTAATGACTATTTTGATACGTATAGCCCTGTAGTTTCTGCTAATACACTAAGACTGCTGATTGCTTACGCTAAAGCAACTAACAAGGTAGTACTGACATTCGATGTTACTACTGCGTTTCTTCATGGTAATATCTCTGAAGAGCTGTTCATGAAACTCCCAGAAGGATTTGAAGAAAAGTCGGGCAATGTATGTTTGTTGCAAAAATCGCTTTACGGATTAAAGCAAGCTCCTCTAAATTGGAACAAACGACTAGTTGAATTTTTGAAAAAGAAAAATATGGTTCAACTGATCACTGATAAGTCTGTGTTTAAAAATGTACAGAATTCTCTCATTCTTGCTATATATGTTGACGATGGACTTTTAATAGGAAATAGTGAAAATCAAGTTGTCAACTTTTTGGAAGAACTTAGACGAGAATTTGACATAACAATTGAGGAAATGCCTAGCATTTTCGTTGGGATGGAATTTAAGAATCTCACAAAAACCAAAGTTTATTTGCATCAATCCAAGTATACTGAGAAGATTTTGGGTGATTTCAAGATGGATTCATCCAATCCTGTCAGAACTCCTTCTACTCCTGGAACTTGTGATGAAGACAGCAGCAAAGCCGAAAAATACCCCTATAGAGAAGCAGTTGGTAGCTTGCTCTACCTGTCAAATAGAACGCGACCTGACATAACATTCGCTGTTAATTTTGTTTCCAGAAATTTGGAGAAACCGACAAGCAATGATGTTCTGAAAGTAAAACGTATATTCAGATACCTTCAAGGAACCAAAAACTTGGCGATTCAATATCGTTCAGATACTGATTTTCTGCAATTGGATGCCTACTGTGACTCCGATTACGCCAATGATCCTGAAACCCGAAAATCAACTGGAGGATTTATCATCCTTTATTGTGGAGGCCCTATTTCATGGTCTACAAAACGCCAACCAATCGTTGCTGTAAGTACAGCAGAAGCTGAGTTTATTAGTGCTAGTGAGTGCGTGAAAGAAGTGCTATTTTTAAGAAATTTGTTCAAAGAGCTTACTAATTTTGATTTGAATGTAAATTTGCACATTGACAATATGAGCACGATCAATATGATTAAAAATGGCTGTGATGCTAAACGATCTAAACATATTGACGTAAGATTCAAATTTATTAATGAAAAAGCTAACAAGTTTAATTTTAAATTGAACCATTGTCCTACGACAATTCAATTGGCAGATATTTTTACAAAGTCCTTAACGCCAATAGTATTTGAAAATCTCAGAGATAAATTCATGTTAAAAATTGATTAAAATTTGGAAGGCACACTGACTATTTGTTTTGAACGTTTAATTTTGTTTAAAAGACTGATTGGAAATTTCTACTGTGATGACGTATGATTACAAAATTGAAAAGACTGAAGAATTGTATATCTTGTTGAATTGTATTAATTTTCAGTATATTGCATGAACAAAAAGTTTAAATTTTGAATAGTTTTGAGTTAAAATGTGATAGAATTATCCAAAAAGTGGCATTTAAATTGAAAAATTGTGATTTAAAATTGAAAATTTTGTGATAATTTTGTAAAATTGTTGTGAATTTAAGGGGGAGTGATGAGAAAGTAAATTCCCAATCACCAATGTCCACATGAGCGCTCTCCAAGCCATGTACCTAATGTTCATGCTCCTTACGTAATGTTCTAGATCGTTCTCGATGTTCAAGTTTATTGGCATAACGTTTTCCTTCCAACAATAAAAACCTTTTCCACTGGCAATTTTCTCTGTTATAATATTAAAACCTCAATACACCAAGGTAGGGGAGGCTTTGTTTTCACTTTTTAAGTTTGAAAAAAAAAAATTTTTTCTCCAGAAACAAAGTTTTCACTTGTTTCAGACCTTTCTGAACAATTTTGGTTTCGTGTCTGTCTGTCTGTCCGTGTGTCTGTCATGAAATCCTTGTCGCACCCATAACTTCTACATTTTTCATCTGATTTCAATGAAAATTTCAGGGATTGTACGGGTTAGCGTGTAGATGGTCCCCTAGTTGCTACTGCGCATGCGCAAACGTGTATTTCGTTGTACCAGCCATAACTTTCACATTTTCAAAGCAAACGTGAAATCTTTGTAACTGTCATAACTTCTACTTTTTCATCCGATTTCGACGAAATTTCTCAGAATTGTTCAAATTGGAGTGTAAATAGTCCTCTATGAATGTAGTGCAAGGTACATAGAGATCGATGTTTTTTGAGACTACTACTATGCATCCGATCAACTATACCTACAATTGGGTTATGGATACGAGGAAGCTATGTGCCACAACCACTTGGCAGGCGTTTCTTTTGATTGTCTTTAGTACAATCTTTTCTCCACCCACTCGTTCTTTTTCGAATGTGGTTTTGGAAAAGGTGATTTCAAACGATGGCTAGAACTCGACGGGGGAAGCAAGGGAAAGTGTTCTCAACCTGATCTCAGCTCATGGTTTTTCGGGCCTTACAACAACTGAGAGAGGTATATAATGATGATTCGAATAGTTTCGATTAAATTGACTAGAATATTTTTTATGACTCTGACTTTTTATGGCTCTAGAGTCCGTAAGATTTGGCAGAATCGAGTTCGTTCTTTCAAGTCCTGATGTTTGCTTAGGTACAGACAATTCAGTTAATCAACTAAATCAATCAAATTGCATTGAATCAATTGAGTTGAAGTCTGAACACCAGAAAGATAGGTAACTTGTCAAGTGTAATGATAATTTTCTTGCAGTCCAGTTGTGTCACTGTGACCACTCCTGGTATTTCCTTCAGTTTGTGTACCAAAGGGGCGATTCCTCACCAGTACCACGCAGAATACTTCCAGATGAAGAATAAGCTCAACATACGTGATGGGCTCATTAAGACAAATGAAGAGGACAATGCTGAATAGATGACGATATCTTACTATTCATCAATGATTCTTAGATTTGTTTCAAATGCTATGGTGTTCATTTACTATTGGAATAATTAAAATTTCGTTATCCGTGTTTCAGAAATTACTTAATTGCTGTTTTTGGTAATAGCATGGCACTATTCAACCACAGCTACGTGAGTTAAAATCGGGGTTTCAGAGAAAGACGAAAACCTAAGTGATAGGATAGGTACCAAATACCCAGAAAGTTGTAAAAATGGGTGGTTAATTATAATAATTTATTAACTTTTAATTTCAACCGATGTATTAATTGAAGAAGAAATTACAGATTGACCAGAGCAATTTCCAGGTATAGGAAAGTCGCAAACCTTAGGGCCAAACTGGCAGTTTGGCCCCTTGTCGCTCACAAATCTCAAGGTCAAATTATGCCCATAGGGCCAAACTGGACCTCTTCCCAGTTTTTCTTTTTTTCTTAATATTACGAATTGCGGATGATTCAAAAAACGGTTTGGAATTCAATCTTACGTAGATTTTGGACCAATTACAAAAAAAACCTAGTTGACTTTATGTACACTGGCCTCGCTACAGTCGCTTGCGTTTTAGAAATAGTAGTTCCGGAAGCAGTTTGGCCCTTTGGGCGCACAGGTGTCGATATCATAGCAGGTTTCACCATTCGGCTTTCTTCAAGCATCAAAAATCTGAATTTTCAATATCTACAGGGTTCAAATCCAAGGGTTAAATTCTTCAAGGTGTTTCTAACAAAAAATTCTCAGCAATTTTTCCTTTAATTCCTTGTTTCACCAAGTTTTTCAATTTGTTTTTCCGTGTTTTCGAAAAACTGCCGAAACGCCCGGTGTTTAACAAGTACTTAAATTCAAGTTTGAGGATATCGTTGAAAAAAGCTTTAAAATTCCGTGCAAAACCAAAATTTTGAAAGAAACAAAAAACATTTTTAAAAAATCAAGTCAAGAAAAGAAAAGTTAAGTTAAGTTCTTTCATTTCGAAATTTGATTTCTTTGTTGAAGTTTTCCAGAATACCTGTCTGTTTCAAAGAGCGCTCTTCGTAAAAAACCCAATTGTCAGCATTTTATCGGTTCGTATTTTTTTGTTTTAGTATAAAAATGGCGTTTGACTTTGAATGCGACAAAAGGAGTTATTCAGCGAAGATAGAGGTTTTATTCACAATTCCTAAGTTAACTCTCAGAAAAATACCTGTACTTTTGGGTCCAATGGTTGTTGTTCGGTTTTGACGATCTGGAAACTTGTCAGCTCGTTGGAAGATGAACGGTATGCAGGATGGTGAATCACCATCAGAATGCATGATGCATATAGCTCCACAGTGATGGCCGACGTTACAAACGCAATCCCCCGTTTGGGTGACAACTAGTTCATCAGGTATAAAAGCGACAACGACGATGCGATATCGGGTGTGCGTCTTCAGAAAGGAAAACGCGACCAACAACCGTCCGTCTTGAGCGACGACGAAGGACGAAGTCGCAAGATGCAGTCGGCTGGTATCTGGAATGAGGACAAGTGTGGTAAAAACGCTGCAAATCATTGCTCAAAGGTTTATTATTTTCTGTATAGATCACCCTTCTGTATAAATCACTGGTTCTCCATAAATAGCACCTACCACCATCTGTATTCTCCCTTGACCTTCCCTCTCAAATTTCAACTTCCTGCGTTCAATAGGATTGAAAATGGCTTCGGAGCTCACTCAGCTGATCAGTGATCTGAAGAGTGAAGAAGATCTCCTCGAATGCTGAAGACGCCTGGAAGAGCACTTCCATTCAATAGGATTGAAAATGGCTTCGGAGCTCACTCAGCTGATCAGTGATCAGAGGAGTGAAGAAGATCTCCTCGAATGCTGGAGACGCCTGGAAGAGCACTTCCATTCAATAGGATTGAAAATGGCTTCGGAGCTCACTCAGCTGATCAGTGATCTGAGGTGTGAAGAAGATCTCCTCGAATGCTGGAGCCGCCTCGAAGAGCACTTCCATTCAATAGGATTGAAAATGGCTTCGGAGCTCACTCAGCTGATCAGTGATCTGAAGAGTGAAGAAGCCTTTGAGCAATGATTTGCAGCGTTTTTTACCCACCAACATTTTTTTTACCTACCAACTTTTTTTTACCTACCACACCATACTGGCTTCACACCTTCACAATCAAGTTTATTAGAAAGAACTAAACGCTTCACACTCGATTGGAAAAATAGAAATCTTCATATGGAAATTTGATTACTGGTTAGTACGCAGAAGGCAAAACTGTATACAAATCGAAGAAATGAACAGCGATCACATTTTAGTCCGATAAAATTTGAATGGAGATTAGACCTCTTTTGCGATTCACACTCATGATTCTGTTTTATCGAAGGAAAACCTTCAAGTACTCGTAGGGACCGAACAGTTTGTCCTACAGAGCTCCGGGTGGTCTCAAAAATTTTTTAAAATTCAATACTATTTAAAATTGGTGAAAAAACGTTACCTTTATTTCGAGAGTTTTCGAGCTAGGGCACTCTTGAAATTTTCAATCCTTAATTTTCACCCCTTAGAAGTGACCTACATCAACCAAAAGCTTCGCGGCACAACTAGACCCCAAATGGAGCCCATATACCATGGACCTAGTATACTAGGTCCATGCCATATACCAAATTTGAACCAAATCGGTCCAGTGTTGCTAAGAAAAGTGCCGCGTACGGCGTACGGACGGAAATTTTTTTATTCGATTTTCGTATTCTACGTACCTTGAAACGTTAAACATCAAATTTTGAGGGGGGGTTAAATTTTTTTTTCTTGCTCGATTCCAAAGGCTTATTATTGAAAATAATAAACCAAAATTCAACTCTTCCCATCGGATCGTGCGCGGTATAATATGCATAATAATATAAGTAATAATACTTAGAAGTATAAGGTATAAGTAATACCTGACGGGACATCAAACTTCTGTCCTCTACCTACCAACATGGAAGAGAGGACTTCTGTCATCTACCTACCAACATGGAAGAGGACCCTCAAGAATGAAACATCATGGAAGCCGGGATGACTACTCCAGCAAGAGGGTTCCACAGATGTTCGGCCATCGAGCCGGCACTTGCTCCACGGCGCTCAACGATGAACGCGATGTCCTTCCCGATTTCGTATGAAAATAATATTGCAGCTTGGATCAATCTAATAACGGCTATACCAGTAATAAAACGGAGGTATGTGAAGTACTAATTTAATTACGATGTTCACTGTTTACCTAAATAACTCGATATGCATGCATTGGCTGGAAACGGGGTATTTCCATTCAGTCGAGATATGGCATGTGATTTCTCTATGCTTTTATTGACGGCACAATGGTTGTAGGATTTTCATTGTGTGGAAAGATTAACTCTGAAAACGGTCGAGGAGTCCTATTTAATCAACGGTGAGAAATCCTTATTACAGTTCGGGCAACTTAATGAAAAGTTGGGTCAGGCGATGGGGGGATTCCTCGGTTCAAAACGGTCGCAATAAATCTCGAGTATGCATTTAGTACGGTGTTCCCCATGTTTTTAAATCGTTCCTGTTAAGAAGCATTGGAATACGGTGTCGGGAGTTAATCTGGAAGCAAGAGAAATGTGTTATTGAAGTCTGGTGTAAAAACGGTTTTTTTGCTTAAAACGACAGTCATTCGGCTGTGAGGAACGTGTTTTTCGATGTCTTGTTTTTCGATGTGTGTGTGTTCACTCATTCGATTATTTAAATCGATTCTTCGGTGTATCGATTTCGGTGGTTTGAATCGATTCACGTGACTACGTGATGAACAATGTGCTTGCATGAGAAAATATTCGAATCAACACAATCGAAAAGAGATGATGAAAAATACGGAGAGACAAACATCGATTTATTCATTCGATTTACTCGATGATTCAAATATCCAATCCGGTGAAATTTGATCGGACGTTTGATGTGAAGGTAAACAAACGTTATTGTTTTTCTGTGTATGAATGAAACCGGATTCGGAAGTCTTATTTTATTGATTGCGAATAATAATGGTGCTGTTACATGCCTGTTCTTCACAAATCCATGTGAGATATTCGTCTTAAATGGATTCTTGATTTATTGGGTTATGTCCAGAAAACTGTGTTAATTATCGACCGGAGCTTGAAGATGTTAACGCAATTGTGACTTCACTGATTCATAACAGAAAGTTACGAATTATTTACAGCTTATTTTTTTATTAAAACGGAGTGGTTGGTGTTTTCTCATGCAAGTAAGACATTTAATGATGAAGATAATCCGGTGGTATTACACAAATGATGGTTGATAATCCGGTGGTTGAAGACAAAGAAATGAACGGCTTTATTGTCTAATTTAATCCGACGTGCATATCTCGACTGAACAAAGCCAAATGGTTTAAATGATGGTTTGTTCACGTGTTAGGGAAGGAACTTAAAGGTGGTTTATGAATGTAGTTGAGGAAGGCCATACATTATTAATTTTTGTTGATAAAATACGGTGAATAACGAAGTGGTGAATAACGAATACGGTGAATAACGAATACGGTGATTAATGAATACGGTGATTAACGAATACGGTGATTAACGAATACGGTGAATAATAACGAAGTTAACAAATACGGAGTTTGATTAATTCAAGACAGTATGTATGGGCCTTTAGCGAGGTGAAGTGGAGCAAGTCAAATCCGGTGGTATCAGAAGATCAAAGTAATCTATATGAGAGGTGGTTTAATCCGGCTAGAAATTAATTCGGTGTGTTTGGACTAATAATACATAGTTTATGGATGTCAGCGGGGTTGATCCTTAGGGACGCGTCACTGGGGAACTAGATAGTTGGTGGCTCTGTTGCTTAAGCAAAGCGCGCTCGCTATGCGCACTCGAGTAGCGGGGCCTAATGTAATACCCCACAACTGAATCCCAATTACATGTTTTTCTTTAACATGTTACATTCAATTCTATGTACTTATGTGATAAGACGTGAACAAATCCATCAGAGTTATTTTATTTTAGTATTAACCCGGTTGGAGAGGTTTTCTTGTAAGGTGAAAAATTGAATAATGAAGACAGGTGAAAAATTGACTAATGAAGATGGTGGAAGTTGATATACCTATGGTATGGAAGAATGAATGAGAAGTACGGTGTAATGCATAGTCAATTTAACTTTGTGTAGTACGGAGTGAATAATTACCTGGTTCAAAATGTTGTGAAAGAATGATTGAGTAATACGGTGTAATACGGACGTTTTTTATGAGTTCAATTTTGTTGCCTACAGAAAACCATGAACAACGGAGAGATTCAAAGAGTAATTGACGAGGAGATCAGGAAAAGGGAGCTGGTTCTCAGGTTGAGGATTGAAGCGAAGTACGCTCTTAGGCTTGCGGAGGTCAAAATTGAAAAGGTTGCGTAGGGGTCCATATTGAAACCGGCCAGCATTGCCTCTAGCATTCTTAAACTTGTGTCTTAAACCGGAGTCTTAAACCGGAAACTGAGGCAATGGAGGTGGCGAATTTGGATCCTGCCAACGATGGCCAAGATTCCCAAGCAGAGGAGGTACCAGTGGTTGTAGCAGTGCCCAGCACTGAAAAACCGATGTGTCCAGTGGTGAGAAAGCCAAGGAAGAAATTTATAATTGAAAATAATCGAGTCATACAAACTCCCGGATTGAGGAGTGGTAACAATCCACTAAAAGATGGCTCTGTCTCTGTTTGGAAGAGAAGAGTCATTCTGGAGAAGAATCTGGAGTCTGTAGAAGAGTGATTGAACAGTGCTGAGAGTGCTTTCCTAGTTAATCCGGAGGTATAATCCAATCAGGACTACACTGTCAAGGGGATATTCCACATGAAAACTTTGGTTATGGTATATCTCATGTCCAATTTGGAGCTTGGTCTCCAACGATTGATCAATGATGTTGATGATCCTCTCGAAGCTCTCGATATGATTGAGAGAGCTGTAGATCCTCCTACCCAGGTAAAAGAGCTGAGCATGAGCTGCAGATTGAGTTCATGAACCTTCGATTTGACTCAACTGCTGAGTCTGTTCTTGAGTTTCAAAACCGGTTTAAGTAACTCGAAGGAATCCGGAGATGTCCTGTAGCTGAACTGACAGATAAGGCAATCTGAAGAAACCTTATCAATGTCATCTCGGAAGAGTGTCCAAGAATTGTAGAGGACGCTCTCCAAGAAAGCTCTCAGATGAAGGTGGCCAATATTTTCGATTGTATGTTTGCCATGTTCGATGTGATGGCTGAGAATAATAGACGTGAGAATGCAAGAGGAAAGGCTTGGATAAGAACCAAAGTATTGAAGAAAAGGAAGGCAAACCGGCCAGAGAAAGGTCCTCCTTTATCCACAAAGTTCATAGTAACCTGTTAAAAATGTGGAATACAGGAACATATGAAAAGCAATTGTGGAAATTCGGATAAAATGTGCTATTATTGTGGAAATTGTGAACAATCACTTGTCCACACAATGCAAAGAACGGCTTTCAGATTTACTCTTCAGAAAAATAAGGCGTCAAGCAGAATGTATGTGTGTCCTCGAAGGACAGAATAATTTAATTCACATTCTGAAGGATATTGAAATGTTCGATCAGAAAGTAATCACTCTCAAGGCACTTCTGTTCAAAGTCACCCGCAGAATTAGAATCCTACACAAAGTCGGCTAAGGAGAGGAGTGATAATTGTAGGAGTTTTCTGTAGTCATGCCAGGATGAATGTGGAGGATTCTAGAGATCGGTTTCCAGAGGCTTGGTGGTTTTTATTATGAATCCGGAGAATAGTTGATGATGATTATGAATCCGGAGACTTGGTGGTTATTATTGTTAATCCGGAGAATCGGTGGTGACTATTATGAATCTGGAGAACAGGTTATGATTCTTATGAATCTTGAGAAGAGGTTATGATTATTGTGAATCCGGAGAACAGGTTATGATTATTATGAATCCGGAGAAAAGGTTATGATTATTATGAATCCGGAAACTTGGTGGTGCATTAGATTATAAATCAGAAGATTTGGTGATTATTGCGAATCCGGAGACTTGGCGGTGATTGTGGCAACAACATGTGAAGACGAACATAGGTACCCTTACAGCAATAAATACGTTGGGTTCCTGATTGTCACTTCACTTTGACTATGTGTTCATTAAATTGAAGTTTATATTAATTCATTGGATTTGGCGAGCAATAGTTTTGAGACAACAAACTGTTGTTCTAAGAAAAAGCCGGTGATGTGATTTTGTTTTTCGATGTTCAGTATTGTTAAATGTTTGGTGAGCCTAATGTGGTAAACCGTTTGTTGGTTCACAAAGAACAAAACTACTAAAACCCGGTTTATTAACATTGTTCTTCATTTTCGTGACAAGATAATGGTGGGAAAGATATTCATATGTAGTGGAATATGCCACAGATTTTAATAAGCCGGTGGACAAAGTTAGTAAGGATTGTTTGAATATCTAGAAGCACCATGGAAGAATGAGTTAATACGTTGAATACGGATCTTGTCTGAAACGGCAAGTTAGTACTCAAAGAAACGTGGGCTATTGCTCTGAGCTCCTGGAAGATAAATGCACGTGTGATTTAATGAACCCGGATTTAATATGCAGAAATTATTGATTAAATATCGAAGGTTTATTATTGAATAAACATGGTCTATGACGGTTTGTAAAGTTGTTAGTATCGATTTTTCAATATCATTCTCGTTGATGTTGAATGTACTGAGTAGAATGTATTTTCCAACTACTACATCGAAGATGTACAGTTCAAAGTGGTGAATGGTTTAGAGGGGAGTCTCTAACAGAAGATGGTCAAAACAATTGAGACTTTATTGATGAGGAACAGTGATGAACTTGAATGGATTTATAAGTTCAATTGCACTTGACGAAATGCTTATGAATTGCAATTACATACGTTTAAGAATTAAAAGTACGAGTATGTAATTAGTTGGTTATGGCCAATTGCAGCTTGCTTACTGGCTGTGCAATAGTTAGTACACTTAGTGGTACTTGAATTCGAAATATTCCTACTTGGTGGGATCACTCAAACCGGTGTTCACATGGAGTCCAATTGAAATTGGTATGTAGTAAGGTGAGGGACAACAAATACGATGACGTAAGAGGACGTTGGGTTCTTGACGTTAATAAACTTGGCTTTACTACTAAGCTTTGTTGCGTTAAAAGAAAAAAAAAAACCTTAAATCTGCTGATATTAAGTCCAAGCTTGACTTAGATCAAAGTCAGTATGATACAAGCCGGAGAAAACCTGTATTGTTTAATTCTTTTAAACCGGATATATTTTTTTGTATTGTTTAATTCTTTTAAACCGAATATATATTTTTTTGTATTGTTTAATTCGTTTAAACCGGATATATATTTTTTTGTATTGTTTAATTCTTTTAAACCGGATATATATTTTTTTGTATTATTTAATTTGTTTTAAACCGGATACAAAATGGAGACTTTCTATAAGATGAAGGAAAGGAATCTAATCCGGAGGACATTTTCTTCAAAAGCCGGTTGCTACACAAGGAAAAGATTGTATTCCAGAGATTCCTTCATGATACACTGTTTGTGAAGTTTGAGGGCTGTACCTATGTGTACTATACGACTTTCCTGGGAATGGTTTATTGAACTTCAGGAGGTTGAGTGGAAGGATTTGAATTTTAACCTACTCATCAAATTTACTTGTATTTCTTGAGTTATGAGCTATCTCATTGATATTATGTTGTTATTGTATCGGTAGCAGCTGATATCTTTGACATGGTCTCAGTAGTGTTCATTATGGTAAGTGAATTCTCGATAACTAATCTGGTAAAAATATGTAGTTGATAGAGATTCAGAGGGGAGAAATAATGAACAAGCCGGTGACATGTGAAAGCATCCTAATGTATCAAGAGGAGTTATGCATAATATCCCATTGATCTTATGTTGAAAAAGTTCGACCTTGTTGGTCACAAAGTTATTTCTACTCCTATGTCAGAATACGGAGATTCAGAGGGGAGAAAGAACGAACAAGCCGGTTACGCAAGTTCTCTTCCTTATGAATCGACACATTAATTGGTAGTATGTGTTTAGAAATTACTGGAACAAATCTCATACTCATAATTCGAGAGGAATCTAAGCCGGTGATTCGTTTAAAAGTGTACGATTCCTCATCACTCTGAGTCTGGTTAAACTCTCCCATGTATATGTATGTCAGACGGATGATCCTTACTAAACTGTTAATGAAAATAGATTCGAAAAGTTCAGAAACTTGATGATGTTTAACCACTAATCAATCTGCTGTTCTGATTCATAGTTTTGTTTTAGATTGTGTCGACTAAAATGTCACAAACTGGAGCTGTTGGAGAGATATTGTTCTTTCGAAGCAGCGTAATGTCAAGCTGGAGCTGGGCTGGTGTTGACTCAGAAAGGAGTTATCTGAAGTAGAGATGGGTCGCTCATTAAAGATCCGGCTCTTTGAGCCGGGTCTTTCAGAAGAGCTAGTGAACCACGGGTCAGTAAAAAAGAACCGCGGCTCTTCGGATCTTTTGAGCTCAGTGCTGGTAGTGTTCGGTGAAGATCGGTTCTTAAAAAGAGCGAGTGAACTGCGGATCAGTAAAAATGACAAATGAATCGCGGTTCTTCGATCTTTGGATCTCTTGAGATCCAGTAAAATAAATGAACGGCGGCTCTTCGATCTTCGTTTCTTTTGAGATCGGCAGTGTTCGGGAAAATTAGGACCTCCTTTTCGTCAGCTCACTATTGCCAACCCGTACGATAATTCCGAGGGAAAATACGATATAAGTCGATCAAACAATACAATTTTGCGGAATTGTATCGTACCACCACATGCATTATTGTATTTTCGGTCGTAAACTTTACCGTATTTTTCCAGTGTTTTCTGTGACCCACTTTCTGATTCTTTCCGTTGTTTTTTCTCCCTGTTTGATTTTTACATCATGATTTTTTGTGAGGAGCTTTCTGATACAAGTTCAAAAGGCAAGCAAAAGCACAGCCTTATCTTATCAATATTGAAGCTTACGTACTTATTGGTTCGTTTATTCTCTTTCACCTTGGTTACCTTAATTTTCTTTGTTGAATAACATGATATAACATCAAAATGTTATATTATAAAAATGTTATACCTACCGAGAATTTTTTTTAAAATTGTGGTTTGTCATTAGAGGCATAAAAAAAATGCAGATTTCATTTAAATAAATATTTTACCAAAAAACTGTATTTTCAAGTCTTACTTATTCATTGCTTTAATCGTGTTCATTTATTAATTTTCGTTGATTTTTGAAGGATTTGTTGAGCATCTTTATTGAACAACAGCGCTTTTTGGGTTATTATTTTCAATAATGAACCATTGGAATCGAGCAACAGAGAAATTATTCCCACTCGCCCTCAAAATTTCATGGCTTAGGATTCAAGGTAGTGTAGAATCCAATAATCGAATAAACATTTCCGGGCAGAACTAAAATAAACCGTTGTGTAACAATTTGTAGCGTTTTTCATCGTATTTTCATCTCTACAATAAATACGAGCTCAAAAGAGCCAAAAAGAGCCACTGATCCGTCGAAAAGATCCGGATCTTTTGAATGAGCGGAGCGCTCAGAGCCGTTCTTCTTGGTGAACCGTTTTGCCCATCTCTAATCTGAAGTCAGCAATGTCAGTTTGACATAGCACCTTTCAGGCGCCAGTGTGGCTCTGACTTGACATCGCTCTTCCGATTCATTGTTCTTTTCTTTCAGAAAATCTTCTGGATGACATCCACTGGTGCCGGACGTCAGTTTGGAGGGGAGTGACGGGACATCAAACTTCTGTCCTCTACCTACCAACATGGAAGAGAGGACTTCTGTCATCTACCTACCAACATGGAAGAGAGGACCTCTGTCCACTACCTACCAACATGGAAGAGGACCCTCAAGAATGAAACATCATGGAAGCCGGGATGACTACTCCAGCAAGAGGGTTCCACAGATGTTCGGCCATCGAGCCTAGGGATGTCCGATACTTCAAAAGTATCGATATAATATCGTATCGATACATCTAGAAAGTATCAAAAAGTATCGATACGATACTTTCAAAAAGTATCGATATTTTGAAGTATCGATACTTTTACAAAAATGTGTGAAAATGCCTTTTAGGTTTCTCTCCATCAGTGTGACATCTCTCCATCGGGAGGATAATAATTAATATAGAATGAACAAAACAATAAATCACTAATTTTTTTGTTTAGGCACTTGTTTTCGTATTGCACTTGGTTGGATTAACATTTCGGTGGTCCTTCCTAGATGATGGAGGACAGCAGGTTATCATAATATGATTATGGTCTGTTCGGAGAGGCAGTCCTGAACGGTTCGGAGGGGCTTGGAGGAGCCCATTCACCTCTATCCCCTCCCCTTTTCAGTTTCGGTTTGGTTCCGAACTGTTCCAGACTGCCTCTCCGAACAGACCCATAGAGAGCTGGAGGTGGTGGTACATCATCTTCGTTTAGTTTGTTGAAGTGGTTGGTCTCCCAACAATCTATGTAGAGAAAGAGGTACCTACTAAAATTCGAGACTTCATCTAATGTGAGGGATAAAAAATAGATAGCATTCTGATCTAGTGTGAGAGGTAAAAAAGTATCGCCTCCGATACTGGAAAAAAAGTATCAATACTACGATATATTGATACTGAAAAGTATCGATACTTTTAAGTATCGATACTTTTGGGACATCCCTAATCGAGCCGGCACTTGCTCCACGGCGCTCAACGATGAACGCGATGTCCTTCCCGATTTCGTATGAAAATAATATTGCAGCTTGGATCAATCTAATAACGGCTATACCAGTAATAAAACGGAGGTATGTGAAGTACTAATTTAATTACGATGTTCACTGTTTACCTAAATAACTCGATAATACCTTTCGCAATAATTGTTTGTTGACGTGTAACAAACTCTGTCTGTCTTTCTTCTCTTTTATGTTACTATTGTCATGCCGCGCAGTCACTGTTAAAACAACAAAAACAAACTCTCACTGCTTACCTCAGACAAAACAACAAAAACAAACTCTCACTGCTTACCGCGAATGTTGATGTCACGTTAACGTCCAATCCCAACTAGCACCTAGTATCCATGGACCTGGTATCCCATGGACCTGGTATCCCATTGACCTAGTAGGTCCATGCTAGCACCCATCATCATGGACCTAGCATCCATGGCGGCTTTACAGAACACCCCCCAGGGATACTAGCATCCATGTTAGAAGTTGAGGACATCGATTGCATGGATGTTCTTTGGGTTGATCCCATGTTTTTTGCAGAAATATTGTTCCATGTCTACATGATTGGCTGGAATAATATAGGTAGTAGAAAATCTAAGTCAGTCATGATTGATAGAGTAGTAATTACCAGGTAAAAATTAGTCGGAACGATTTTAGCGCCGACTACTACCCTAGAGTTCTAGGGTCGTTGTCAGGTAAAATGTTCACGTTGGCAACATTGTATTCGTTTCCGTTCCAGATACCCCCCTCTTCCATTCCCATATCATCCACCAATCTCCGTATTCACCCCACCCTAGAAAATCAAAGCCCTTCTACAGGTTATTGTTGTCAAGCGTTTGAAGTTTGGTGATTTTCGTCAATACTTACACAAATTTTCCAGATTTTTGTTGTTATAAGTCTTTGTGTTCGTCAGAAACTGTGATTGTGCGAGAATTGGTCGACTACGTCATCACGTCGTCGGATTGTTGGTTCTTTGTGGTGATTCAGTGAACTCGGGTCGTTTTATGTTTTATTTTGGTATTTCCAATCAATTCATAATTTGTTTAGGATGGACGTAAATCTCTCGACGGGCTAAACGACCCGTTGCCGTCGTCATCTTTCTTCCCTCAGGGTTCATTTCTAGCTTCATAAGAGAGGATATTCCAACTCAAATTGCGCAAGTTTGACCTCAAATTCGACAGACGTCCAGACATGGCCAACGATTTGTGGAGAGACTGCGCCAATTGGTTGACTCGATGTGGGGTTTTGCGGCCCGATCATAAAGCAAACTGGCCAGAGGCAACTTTGACGGATCTCGCGTACACTTTGAGGGACGGAGTTTTGCTGTGCAACTTCTTACAGTCCGTGGATCCGACTTGCATTGATATGAAGGACGTTAACCAGAAACCACAGTTTGCTCAGGTAGGCAAAAATCTTGAAGAAATTATATCCTAGTAGGTGAAGAATGAAAAATATTATCTATAGGTACATTAGAGAAATATTACCTATCTATAAATTAGTTGGTTTGTAGAATTCTATCCGTGCAGAATTATATTCGTGATTGTAGAATTCCAGCGTGCAGTATAATTAGTGATCGTTGTTACGTAGTTTTGGTGACTAAGAATTGTTGATGGAAATGGTTGAAGGGAGGAGGCAGTAGGGATTATAGTGAGAGGAGGAGCCTTGCTGCCTAAGTGCCCTTCTTCCTCCTGCCAGCTCTTTTCAAGTTGGGGGTAACCTCTCATCTCTTAAGAGAGAGTTTTTGGTTAATGAATTGATTAAGGAAGCAGTGTGTGGAAGAGTACTTGCAAGCCTCAGATTCGGATTCAACACCCCCCAAAAAAAAAGAAATCGAAGAAATCAAACCCCCAAAACTTCCCTGTGAGGGTCCTTTTAGAACATTTTGACTGGACAAGAAGAAATGCACAACAACCGTTGATTTTCGTAGATCACTACAATTGGCCATCAATGTGCGAACGTTGACTTGTTCGGGTTAGTCTAATCTCTTACGAACCCCCCCCCCCCCTTCCGTCTTAAGGAGCAACATTGCCACTAATGCCTCCTCCATCCACCAGCCTTCTCATAGCTTGACAGTTTTTCCCACTTTTTTCAGGAAATACTTAATCATCCAATTTCCATGTTTCTTTTGCCATTCTTTTTATTTTTTATAATCTCTACACCCCATGCACTTATTTATCGAACAATAACAGCCAGAGAAAAAGGGGAAAACCCGTTTATTCACAGACTGAGACCCTCATCGTATCGTCCAAAACCATCGACGACGAAAACATCAAAAATAGGAGCAAGTCATTGATAGGTATTCTTCTTGGCCATGATTGGTTTTCATCTTGAAGTACTGACTATCTGAAATTTTCTTATCTGGTTTCAGTTCCTGTGCTTGCGAAACATCAAAACATTTCTGCAAGCTTGCCATGAATTCTATGGCCTCAGAGAGAGCGATCTATTCGATCCTTCCATGCTCTTCGATCTCACTGATTTGTACAAAGTCCTTCACACGCTGTCGAAACTCTCCAACAGCCCGAAAATGCAGAGACGAGGAACCCTGTGAGTTTACTAGTTTTACTTGTATTATTCGTTTTAATGAGGAATTTCACCATGTCGGAATTTCCTATTTTTGACCCCAAAATCGGATTCAGCACCTCTAAAAACCCCCTAAGGCCAACTTTCAGCCCGAACTTCCTAATTTACGAATAAACAAAACAGTGTAAAAAATACGAATGTTTAAAAGAACCGGGAAAATGACGTCATGCTGGAATAGTTCATTTATGGCCGCTTGAAGCGCTGAGATCGAGAAATCTATAGTCCCCAGATGCAAAATTTCATGAAACAGTAAAGTTCGAAATCGAAAAACTGAAGAAAAAAAATAGAAAAAGCGAGATGGGGAAAATTAGGTTTCCCCTGTTTTTGTTTGATAACTTTTCTCTTAGAAAACACGATTTCGTCGTCCCAATGGGCACCACTGGAAGGAGATGGCGATCCGAACAGCCCAATCAGCGAGCGTGAAATTCCTCATTACAGGTCAGTGATGAGTATGATGGCCCAAAATAGGGGCAAAAGAAAAAAAGTTATGATAATTATCGGGGCACACCTCAAATTTGTTTCACATAGTTACAAAAACGCTGCAAATCATTGCCCAAAGGTTCATTATTTTCTGTATAGATCACCCTTCTGTATAGATCCCTCCCTACCAACCATAGGTACCTACTAGGGCATTTTTGAAAATTTTAACATTTATTTCCATTTGGTTGGTGGTTGGGTTTGAAATTTTCAAAAATGCCCTAGTAGGTAGTAAGGTAAATGGGGGTATAATACTGTCCACTGTTCCAATAGTGGACACTTGCTTGCATAAATGTGGAAAATAAGAGTAATAGGCGCCTAACTACTTTGAAATCCATAGAATTTGTAGGTTGTGCCATGTATGAAGGTACTGTAGAACTACCAGTACTCCAGAGCATCATGGGAAAGAATAATAACCATTTGAAAGTGGCGTAGTTGAGGTCTGTCGCTAGCACGTAGTGTTTGCTGCTGAACCTCTTAGGAGACAGGTATGTTGCAACAGTATTTTTGGAATTTATAATTGCTCGAGTGACTTCTGGTTTTTTTGTGACGTTCAAGTAGATAGTATAGATTAGTTTCCATGAAGGATTTTTTGCAAATTATCCTGAGTGAGCATTTAGGCCCTGTGTCCACTTAACAAACACTAAACAACCAATGTTCATTAAGTGGACACTAGGTGTCCACTTTTGAAACATGAATGATTTTTTATTCTGAGTTTTTTTGTGTGTTCAGACTGTTCTCAATATACTGCTGTATATGCTACGTTAATTTGAGATCATTCTGTTCATGGGGACCAATAGTGGACAGGGGGTGTCATCTTTTGAATCCCAAATGTCCACTATTGAAACAACAAGTCTAATTGTGATCATACAGGTCAAAAATGGGACCCCATTAGCTACAGCTGCAAAACGCTGCAAATTATTACACAAAAGTTTATTATTTTTCTATATAGATCACTCGTCTGCTAAGAACACGGTAAAAGCCATTGTTACCACCAACCAACTTGTAGAAAAATATCGATCGTATTTCGGTCAGCTAACATTTGAACGAGGAATAAGCCTCTTTGGCGATTCATGCTCGTTTTTCTGATTTATCGTAAGTCCAACCCTTAAATTCTCGAAGGGAACGAACGGTTTGTCCTACAAGGCTCCGCGTGGTTTCAAACAATTCTAAAAATTCTATACTATCTTATATTGATGGGAAAACAATACCTTTATATCAAAATTTTCTGAGTTAGGGCGTTTTCAAAATTTCAACCCTTATTTCAAATCCCTTTTCCTTCAACCCTTTATCCTTTTTTTCAACCCTTAGAAGTGACCTACATCAACCAAAATCTTCGGGGCACAACTAGACCCCAAATGGAGCCTGCAAACCAAATTTCATCAAAATCGGTCAATGCTAAGTGGGAAAAGTGCCCCGTACGGAGGACGGCCAAATTTTTATTCGATTTTTGGATTCTACGTACCTTGAAATGTAAACCAACAGCCTGTTCCAGTTGTAAACAACAAATTTATTACTAAAGTAAAGTATTTAGTGGGTTTTTGTGATCGAAAAATGATTTCCTCATCAATTTGATGAAAACAGTCATGTGAAATCTGTACTTTTTTCCTATCTACCTACTAAAAATGTGATAATAATCTATTACTTTTTATAATTGAACAATTTTTTTCAATATCCTGGCCTACAGACCCCATTTAAAGCATAAAACCCTCGAAAAAGGCAGTACACGAGTGATGACCACTATACATGCAGAAAGTGTCCACTATAGAAACGAAAGGAAATTTTGGTGTCCACTTTGCCAACATAGTAGGCTTTTTGTAATTATTATTTTATAAATATTTAAAGTGAATTATTTAGAGATTTTGGGTGTGGAATCGAAAGAAGAAGAGTCGGAGAATGTAAAAAATGAAGGTTTATCGTTCTCAAACAAAATACATCGTATCTATTGAGAATTCAATGCAAAAATTTCCTTAGAGTGTCCACTATTGGTGCTTTTACCTTAGGTACTTATGGTTGGTAGGGAGGGATCTATACAGAAAAGTGATCTATACAGAAAATAATGAACCTTTGGGCAATGATTTGCAACTTTTTTTTCATATTTTTTTTACCTACCAACTATTGGTACCTACTACCTACCACACCATACTGCCTTCACACCTTTACAATCAAGTTTATTAGAAAGAACAAAGCGCTTCACACTCGATTCGAAAAATAGGGAGCTTCATATGGAAATTTGATTACTTTTTACTCAGAAAGCAAAACTGAATACAAATCGAAGAAATGAACAGCGATTGCATTTTAGGGCCGGTTTCACCAACAATCCATTAAGGGCCGGTTTCACCAACATTTTGATCGGAGTTCGAGGGCCGATTCAACTACTGAACCGAGAAAATGGGTTTCACCAGAGGCGATCAACGCCTTCCTCGGTTCATCCGGCGTTTGGCGCTGATCGCTCAATTTTGGCTGGTTAATCGGTTTGATCTTCGTTTAAAGCGACGGACGTGGACGCCATTGTTATTTTTCCTATTCCGTCGAGCTATTTATCGTCTGTGTTTTGCTGGAGTTTTTATCATGTCACGAGCTTTGGTGCGCACCTTCTCGTAGGTATCATACGGGAGTGAGAAAGGACAACGAAATTGTGAACCATTTCACTATTCGCGGTCCCAAACAAATCCATCGCAGGACGTCGCTATTTCAGCCTACAAGTTTCGTTACCATCTCAGATATTTCCGTTTCCCAGTTGCTGTGTGCATTTTACGTACCTATTGTGAGTAGTTGCTTTTGCTGATGTTAATCATTATGAAAATAAAACTGTTACATACCTATATGGTATCTGGTGAATACACATTTTTTCGCAAGATCCCCTCTTCATATTTCCTTTTTTCTCGTTAGGTGTTTACTAAAGATTGCTTACTTACGTCGTTTATATTCTTGTATAGTTGTTTGATTGAATGATTATTCTTATTATTTGATTACGCATTATCTCAAACAATTATGCCAAAAATTCTTTTCTTATTATTTACCTACGAATTTATTTTTGTTTGCACCATAATCAGCATAGGTAGGTAGGAGAAAAAAGAACCGATTTGTTGCAACATAAGATTGACTTGGAGAAATGTGTAGGCAGATGAACAAATCAATTCATACGTATCACGTTTTATTGAATACAATAATTATAATTCATTCATTCTTATAAAATGCGTACATAGAATTTCACACAAGTACCGATCGTAGTAGTATTTCATGAATGCTGAAGTGATAATGGGTTTTCTTGACATGAAGAATGAAATTCACCTTATTTGTTCAGAAAATACGTCACACAGTTCGTAGCCTGTTATCCGAAATCTGAAACAAAAATTTGCATCCGCACATTATTAAGCAGTTAGCTATGTCTACTAGGTAGCTCAGAGTAGTTGAAAGTAACTTTGAGTAGGTACCTATATGGTTTAGGAGTCATGCAGTAAGGCACATTTGTAGAAAAACCCAGAGAGCCTGGAAGAGGGAATCACCAGGGCTAAAAGTAGGTAAATGTACTCACGTTGATGAAGTAGGTAGACGTCCAATCGAAAATCTGAACTCCAACAATCATAATGAACTCATGAACAACACAAATTATAGCGCTGAAAGAGGATAGTTGACGTATTGATGAAATATCGCGGATTGAATGAAGTCATAACTATCGAAAAAGTGATTCTGCGGGAAAACTGTCACAAAACAATGTCGTTATCTCTCGTATCACCTGCCAGATCAGAGTTGTACGACGATTTTCGATGCTTCGATGGTGAAGAAGAAGTTTACCAGAGATCAACGAAAACGCCGTTCCTGAGAACCCGTTCAACTTGGTGAAACCGAAACAAATTTTGACTGGAGATCAATCTCAGTTTACTTTAAACGCAGTTTTCGTCGAACGGAGTTAATGGATTGTTGGTGAAACCGGCCCTAACTCCGTTCGACGAAAACTGCGTTTAAAGTAAACTGAGATTGATCTCCAGTCAAAATTTGTTTCGGTTTCACCAAGTTGAACGGGTTCTCAGGAACGGCGTTTTCGTTGATCTCTGGTAAACTTCTTCTTCACCATCGAAGCATCGAAAATCGTCGTACAACTCTGATCTGGAAGGTGATACGAGAGATAACGACATTGTTTTGTGACAGTTTTCCCGCAGAATCACTTTTTCGATAGTTATGACTTCATTCAATCCGCGATATTTCATCAATACGTCAACTATCCTCTTTCAGCGCTATAATTTGTGTTGTTCATGAGTTCATTATGATTGTTGGAGTTCAGATTTTCGATTGGACGTCTACCTACTTCATCAACGTGAGTACATTTACCTACTTTTATCCCTGGTGATTCCCTCTTCCAGGCTCTCTGGGTTTTTCTACAAATGTGCCTTACTGCATGACTCCTAAACCATATAGGTACCTACTCAAAGTTACTTTCAACTACTCTGAGCTACCTAGTAGACATAGCTAACTGCTTAATAATGTGCGGATGCAAATTTTTGTTTCAGATTTCGGATAACAGGCTACGAACTGTGTGACGTATTTTCTGAACAAATAAGGTGAATTTCATTCTTCATGTCAAGAAAACCCATTATCACTTCAGCATTCATGAAATACTACTACGATCGGTACTTGTGTGAAATTCTATGTACGCATTTTATAAGAATGAATGAATTATAATTATTGTATTCAATAAAACGTGATACGTATGAATTGATTTGTTCATCTGCCTACACATTTCTCCAAGTCAATCTTATGTTGCAACAAATCGGTTCTTTTTTCTCCTACCTACCTATGCTGATTATGGTGCAAACAAAAATAAATTCGTAGGTAAATAATAAGAAAAGAATTTTTGGCATAATTGTTTGAGATAATGCGTAATCAAATAATAAGAATAATCATTCAATCAAACAACTATACAAGAATATAAACGACGTAAGTAAGCAATCTTTAGTAAACACCTAACGAGAAAAAAGGAAATATGAAGAGGGGATCTTGCGAAAAAATGTGTATTCACCAGATACCATATAGGTATGTAACAGTTTTATTTTCATAATGATTAACATCAGCAAAAGCAACTACTCACAATAGGTACGTAAAATGCACACAGCAACTGGGAAACGGAAATATCTGAGATGGTAACGAAACTTGTAGGCTGAAATAGCGACGTCCTGCGATGGATTTGTTTGGGACCGCGAATAGTGAAATGGTTCACAATTTCGTTGTCCTTTCTCACTCCCGTATGATACCTACGAGAAGGTGCGCACCAAAGCTCGTGACATGATAAAAACTCCAGCAAAACACAGACGATAAATAGCTCGACGGAATAGGAAAAATAACAATGGCGTCCACGTCCGTCGCTTTAAACGAAGATCAAACCGATTAACCAGCCAAAATTGAGCGATCAGCGCCAAACGCCGGATGAACCGAGGAAGGCGTTGATCGCCTCTGGTGAAATCCATTTTCTCGGTTCAGTAGTTGAATCGGCCCTCGAACTCCGATCAAAATGTTGGTGAAACCGGCCCTTAGTCAGAAAAAATTTGAACGGAAATTAGACCTCTTTTGCGATTCACACTCGTGATTCTGTTTTATCGAAGAAAAACCCTTAAGTACTCGTAGGGAGCGAACGGTTTGTCCTGCAGAGCTCCGGGTGGTCTCAAAAATTTAAAAAAATTTAATACAATTTAAAATTGGTGGAAAAACGATACTTTTATTTCGAGAGTTTTCGAGCTAGGGCACTCTTCAAAATTTTAACCCCTTAGAAGTGACTGACATCAACCAAAAGCTTCGCGGCACAACTAGACCCCAAATGGAGCCCATATACCAAATTTGAACCAAATCGGTCCAGTGTTGCTAAAAAAAGTGCCGCGTACGGCGGACGGACGGAAAATTTTTTATTGGATTTTCGGATTCTACGTACCTTGAAACGTAAAACATCAAATTTTGAGGGGAGGGGGGGGGGGTTAAATTTTTTTTCCTTGCTCGATTCCAAAGGCTTATTATTGAAAATAATAAACCAAAAAATCGTGTCAAAATTTGGACTAACCAGCTCAACTAAAAATGGCTCATCGTCATCAATGTTTCGAAGGTTTAATTCTTATAGGGCATAAAAATGTATAAAATGTATTATCGCCAAGTATTTATCGTTTGAATATTAACTTAGTACGCCGAGATTAATTTTCCGTACAAATAAAACTCTTTTCAGAAATTTGGTTCGGTATGTTCTAGGTCGGTCTAAATCAAATTTGTAGGGTGTGGCACGGACCACTGTTTCTGCAACCACTTTCTTCTTCATACGAATAAAATCATTCGCGGCGAGATTGTATAAGGAGAGTCTAGCCCCCAGAAAGTGTTGTCAGGTTTCAGCGCTAACTACCGCCACTTCAACGAACTACCATTTCTGATATCTTATCAGGTGATCACGCTCGCAACCACCCTACCGTCGCTCCTCTAACTTGCAGTTATCCTAATATTACAATGTAGCGATGTACATGGACTTAGTCGACTCGAACATTTGTTTTTGAGTTTTACAATTGATTTGAATGCACTAGTGGTGAACTTGATGTGTGTCTAAAAAGAAATAACAAATAAACAGCCAAACTTAGAAATTAGAGAGTGGTAAAATCGAGTTAAGCCTACTTTTCAGAAATGCCGCTTGACCACGCTCACATCGAGCTGAAAAGGATGGTAGTTCGCTGAAGTGGCGGTAGGTAGCGCTGAAACCCGACAATACTTTCTGGGGGCTAGACTCTCCTGATTGTGGAAACCTATTTCAATAAAAACTATGTTAAGAAGAACATGGATTATTTTCATGAAAGTAATGAGTAACAAAGTTGAATCGATTTCGACGGTTAGGTCATCATCAGCAACAAACAATAATTCAATTCAAAAAAGTTTATTCACTTAAATAATCATATGATGGTGTACATAGAACAAATTAAAATTGTCGGAATAAATATTGCCCGTCTAAAGGCTGAAAGCCCGAGGCGACGGGTCAAGAGCAGCTACTCACGACACCATTAATTGAAGATAAAACTTTAAGAAAAAATAGAAACTACAATGCAAAATAAAGCAATCGCAAATCAAAATTAAGACAACAAACTAACAAATCTTGAATGAAAAAGATAAACGAGAGAACACTAGCAAACATAAATACTTTTCATAATCAAGTTAGATTTCACCAGATTCAGAGAAATTACAGAAGACTTATACCTGATTTTTGGACACGTAGACGGAGACTTGAGTTCCTTACTCAATTTGTTGTGCAACACATGGAGTATATAACTAGGGCTCCTAGAAGTCAAAACTAAACGGTTTAGAGGACTTACAACATTCCCTGCTGCTTTAAAACTAGTATTATGATCATGGACCGACGAAACATTGATCAAAGAAGGAACTTTATGGTAAAAAAAAAACAATAAATTATTCAAGAATAAATGACGTACAGAAAATAACTTGGATATGCTAAAAACAGATTCGCTATCAAATAGTTTAGGCTTCCTATAAATGATTTTAATAATAGATTTCTGTAAAATTAGTAGTTTTTCCAAATTAGAAGGGTAGGTTCCACCCCAAGCGATTATTCCATTTTGGAGAACCGACTGGACGAGACTATGGTATATGAGACGTAATTGAGAGAGACCCAATACAGAACGGATGTTGTAAAAGAGTGATGGAAATTTTTTGAGTTTGTCATACAAAAAACTAATATGGTCTTTCCAAGACAAGTTGGAGTCAATCAGTATACCCAAATATTTAAATGTTTCTACTCTACCCAGCTCTTCACAGTCACAATTCATCGGATCATTACAGGAATGAATAACAATACTTCGCAGGAGATCAGATCCGTCAACATTCCCGATGGTCATAAATTTGGTTTTGCCTACATTCAGTGTTAGGTAACTACATCGGAGCCAATCATTCACCATATTAATCCCCAGTTGAGCTCTATCAAAAACAATCCTCCAGTCACTGCCCACAAACAAAATGGCCGCATCGTCAGCAAACAAAAACACCTTTTCATTCCGCAACACACTAGCAATTTCGTTTATGTAAATGAGGAACAGAATAGGCCCCGGAGTACTGCCCTGGATAACGCCATAGGCAACACTCTTAGGGTCACTGAATTGTTCGCACGTCGACACCACCTGGATCCGACTGGACAAATAGCGCTTAAACCACATATAACTCGACCCTCTGATACCAACCTCCTCCATCCGTTTGAGCAAAATACCTCTGTCGATGCTATCAAAAGCTTTAGCTAAGTCCAAGTAAGTGACTATGGCTTTCTGGTTCCTATCCCTAACCCCATGAAGCTCTGATACCAAGGAAAATAAGGCATCGTTCACCCCCTTATTTTGCCTAAAACCGTACTGTGAATCCAATAATACATTATTTGCCTCCAAAAATTTAGACAGGTTTATCTTTACCCACCTCTCCAGCAGTTTAGAAACCGAACTTAGCATTGGAATTGGTCTATAGTTCGCCAATGTTGACTTATCTCCTCCTTTATGCAATGCAACAACTTTGGCGATCTTGAATATTTCGGGAAATGTCTTTGTGCGTATACTGAGATTGATAACGTATAACAGAGGTTCTTCCAAGTAACGTATGTATTTTTTAATTACGTGCATTGGAATATCAATAATTGAAGGTACATCATAGAGAGCACAGCTTATACAGGTTGTCTACACTTAAGATGGGCATAACTTGAGGGATCGATTCTACAACTAATTAGCAACAAAAAATGTCTCAGCAATGTTTTCTTAACCCACTCAAAATGCCTTTTTTTATTCACTTCGAAGTTTTTTTTTCGCGTTTTCGACTTGACCTACGTCATTAAAACTGTCATAACCCCTGTTATTTACCAAGTTATTTCAAATTTGAGGAAATGGAACGGAAATGTTTAATTTTTACACTTTTATTTTGCAGGGGTTTCTCCATTCACAAACCTAGAACGTTATCCCAAGAAGACATCTACAGGAATCTTTCCGCTGCGTAAGTATGACGAATCCACGTATTACCGTTGTCAGTGTTACCTGTAGGTACACTTCCACCTGTGTGTCCTACCTTTGATTTTTTTGGTGTTTTGTTCAAATCGGAATCTCCTTTGTGGTTAACAATGTTCCTTGATTGGGCAGTGGTGTCAACACGCCATGTGGGGAGTTCATTTGGCCGCAGTTCACTATTAAATCACCCGAACTTGGTGAGAAAGATGAAGAAATCTATGAAGATCTCTGTTATGTTAATTTTTCCGCCGAGGTATTTCACTTTTGATGTTGTCACAGCTCACTTTTTTCTGTCATGGCCGTTGTTTCATTCGTTTTGTGGTTTCTTGAACGACATATTTCGTTAGTTCACGTTGATTTCACGTACGCTCTAGTTACATCGTGCAATCAGTGTTTTGAAGCTTGACATTCTTTGCGCTTTTTTTTGTCATCTGAGTTGAAAGTGAACTTCGGATAATTTTACGTGGGTACGTCTTATGGGGCATACGCAAATCTGGAAACGGGGAAGTTTAAGGGGGAGCTGCCTCTTCGTATTTCTGGCCATCAACTTCTTTACAATTATTATCTACGTACCGTATTGGAGAATCCGTCGTAACCAGCAAGTCGAGTACAGGAGGCGAGCGCTTTCGATGTAAGGACATCATCTTCAGGCCGTCGAGAGAGTACTAAAGTTTGTCAGTCCGTCGTTCTGTTTATATAGTCTGGGTGAAAGGGAGGTAGGTAAAAGGATTAGAAAGGAAAGGGGACCACATAGTAACGAGACCACGTGGTGAAAGGTTGTTTTTCTGTCATGTCAAGTGAAAGGGAGAGATAAAACTAATCCTATTAGCTAATTGTACATTCACCACATGGTGACAAAAAAAAAAAAAAAAAAAGTTAGAAATAGATATAGATATAAGTTAATAATTTTATCAATAATTTAGTTATGTAAGTGTGATGAACTGACATTATTATTATAGCAAAACACGTGTGACCGTTGCGATGTAACCATTAGTTTACTAGATCAAATTTCAATTTCTCTTTCATTCTTCTCTTGTCGTTTAATGCGAATAAAAGCCTAATTCTGGTCTAAACTGTATTTGATCCGTTAGTACAAATACAACAATAAGCTAGTTTATAATATATTCATAATTTAGAATAGAAGACCACGTGGTTACCATGTGGTGAATGTACAATTAGCTAATAGGATTAGTTTTATCTCTCCCTTTCACTTGACATGACAGACAAACAACCTTTCACCACGTGGTCTCGTTACTAAGTGGTCCCCTTTCCTTTCTAATCCTTTTACCTACCTCCCTTTCACCCAGACTATATAAACAGAACGACGGACTGACAAACTTTAGTACTCTCTCGACGGCCTGAAGATGATGTCTTTACATCGAAAGCGCTCGCCTCCTGTACTCGACTTGCTGGTTACGACGGATTCTCCAATACGGTACGTAGATAATAATTGTATTCTTATAACTAGCGGAACTAACCCCATTCATTTAATATCAACTTCTTTGGCTCAGTAGTAGAGGGCCCGATTCAGGTTTGTGTTGTATAATAATAGCCTTTACCGGTAAAATTGGGGGATTTTACACACCAAATGGGGAATTTGCCTCACATTTAATTTTTTTTTCAAAAGAGGGTTCACTGATATGGAGGAAAACCATAGTGTGTTGCTTGAAAAAACATCCAAAAAATTTGGAGAATTTAAGGAACATGGAAATTTGAAATGTGGCGGCAATATGTATGGGAGCAGCCATGTTGTGACGTATCTGGCTGCCTAAACAATCTGATTCCATTGGTCAGTGATCCCATTCCTGCTTAGACCCCTTCTCTCTGGGGTTATCCACAGGAAGGTTATGTAAACAAAGAACAAACGTGAGTCTGTGTTCATTGAAGTTAGAGATGGGCAAAACGGTTACATTTGCATATTAGGTTCCACCGTTACCGCTCTGGGTGGGTAATAGGTTCCGATAACCTGTTATTTATTAATAGGTTATCTCAGGTACCTTCTCACAAGCTCATTCTGATGTACCATTCCAATAAAAACGGAGTTGAGTAGAACGTTTTCTATTTCCACGAAAATAATGAGTTACAAGTTAAATCGATTTCGATGGTTAGGTCATCATCAGTAACAAACAATAACTACTTACTATAAGTTATTGTTTGTTACTGATGATGACCTAACCGTCGAAATCGATTTGACTTGTAACTCATTATTTTCGTGGAAATAGACAACGTTCTACTCAACTCCGTTTTTATTAAAATGGTTTTCCACAATCTCATCGCGAGTGATTTTATTCGTACCATTCCAAGGTATCTTTTCTTTGATTTCTACTTTTCGTTCCCGACCTACGTTTGTTTGTTTAGCATGTTATATAGTTATTCCAAAGTTTCATTCCGTTGATCTCTAGTTTTCGTTTCCTACCTAAGTTGGGGTTTCTGTCAAGTTATTCGAGACATATTTACGTTAGTTTATTTTCACTCTTTTTCGATTAAAAAACCAAACTATTGTTCTGGCTCCTTAGGGTTATTTTGGTAATAGGTTCCAAGCGGAATGAGGAATTTCACCATGTCGGCATTTCCTATTTTTGATCCCAAACCGGATTCAGCACCTTGAAAAACCTCCTATGGCAAACTTTCAGCCCGAACTTCCTAATTTACGAATAAACAAAACAGTGTAGAAAATACGAACGTTTAAAAAAACCGGGAAAATGACGTCATCCTGTAATAGTTCATTTACGGCCGCTTGAAGCGCTGAGATCGAGAAATCTATAGTCCCCAGATGCAAAATTTCACGAAACAGTAAAGTTCGAAATCGAAAAACTGAAGAAAAAAATAGAAAAAGGAAGATGGGGAAAATTAGGTTTCCCCTGTTTCTGTTTGATAACTTTTCTCTTAGAAAACACAATTTTGTCGTCCCAATGGGCAACACTGGGAGGAGACGGCGATCCGAACAGCCCAATCAGCGAGTGTTCCCGCTTCACGTCCGTTTTCCCGGTTATTTTTGAAATCATTAATTTTGATTGTCTCCCAACAATAACAGGAGACTTATTTTCCGAAATCAGCCCGATTTTCATCCATCCCACACCATTAACTATTCAGGAAAAATGCAAACAGAATTCGGTGAAATTCCTCATTAACAAAACCCGGTAATAGTTTATTTTTTAACTGTTACGTTAAATACCGCTCATCTCTAATTCGAGTGTATTCAGTCGTGATTCAAGTAAAGCTCAAGTGAAAACTCATTATTGGGAGGAAGAAAAAACAGTGTTTTATGAAGGGGTGTGCGGATGATGACTCTACAGAGGAAGTATTTGTCAGCGAGAGAGAAGGCAGAAATGGTTGGAGGCTACACCACCTTCAACAAACCAGTTTTATCGTTGTGAAGACCATTTCAATGTAATTTTTTGACTTATTGTTTTATCTCTTTGGACTTAGGTAACGTATCAGCCAAGACGTTCGGTTGACACGTTTTTGAGCGAAGAGGAAAGAGGTGAAGTCAGTCAGTTTTCGCGTCGTTTTGTGGGAGGAAACCCGCCGCGTGAAGTAGCCGCCAGCTCTCAGCCTCCCTCGATTTTCACGGTGTTTTTTGATAGAGGCTTCACTTGTTTAGGAATTTTCTCCAACAGTAATTTTTCTCCTTCTACTTGAAATTCCAGAATCTAAATAGAGGCAAATTCCCCATTGTTCCTCTTTAGAAGTGAATTTGTAGATGTACCTCCATAAGACATAACCATAATAAAACGTTTTTCCCAATCGAGGAAGAACCTATAATATTTTTGTTTCCGAGACTATAGAGGTAGGTAATGTACCATCTACGATTTTTACCTTCTTCTTAGGCTCACTTCTAAAAAAGTATTAATTTATTCACATTTTGCCGACGTGGTTTGTATTCACCAGTATTATGTTGAACATTTAGATGTAATTTAGTATACAAATCCGTATTTCCTTGTGAAATTCTCTTTTAGAGTTGAAGTTCGAATCATTTGACATCTTTATCACGTTTGATTGTCAATCTAGTCCCACAATAATGGGGTGTGCGCATGGGTCGGAAAAACCGTTTATTTTTTATGTAAACTAGACCTCATTCTGAGAATTTTGACACCAACCGCGACCTTCTAGCGTGAGGAGACCTTTTCTATGATTTTTCAAAGTTTCGAATGTTAATGACGTCACAGTGGGCAGGGGGGTCCCGCCCAGGCGGAAGGGCCGCGTGACGTCAAAAACATTTGAAACTTTGAAAAATCATAGAAAAAAAATCTACTCTTCCATAAAGAGAACAGCCGTTCTAAATTGTCTAAATTCTCAGGATGAGGTCTACTTTCGATTAAAAATTTAAAAAAAATACCCCCCCCCCCCCCACCATTGAACATCGAACCAAAAACATCTTCATCGATGTCCCATCCCGACCTTGGAATCTCCTTTTCAGTTTTCCTCACTTTTCTGTTCGATTTCATTGATATATTATTGAAACGAATAAACCAAAGCAAATAACACTGTTGAATATACAGAGTGGTCCTTAATGAACGTACCACCCTTTCAATTTCGTTGGTTGTGGAGAAATCAAAAAACTTATCGAAGTAACTCCCCTTATTTTTTTGTGAAGAATTCAGGAAAAATACATTTGCGCAAAAAAATTGCGCGCAATCGTGCGCAATTGACACTAACTTTGTTTTTTCAAATACGAACCCCCATTTTTTATTGCAGATTCAGATTCTACGTCAAATTTCATGAGAAATTCATACCTGAATCGATTTTTTTTCATTGCGTGCAACTGGTACTTTTCGCGTGGTTACTTTGCTTTTTTTTTAAGTGAGTTTTTTTAACCCCAAGTGTGGCACATTTTTTTCATTATTTTTGACGCTGAATCACGTGGTGAGGTCCTTTCTTCGATTTCATCGTTATTTTTCCAAATTTAGAAGGAAAAACTCGGCGCTTTGCGCCTCGGCGGGGGGCTCCGCCCCCCTGCACCCCCCCGGTTTATTTCTTTTTCCATACTCTGTATGAAATCATAGGAACACAGAATGTGTTTTTGCGATACTAGTCATCCGTTAAATAAAAAACAACAATAATAAATGTGGAGTTGACATTAACATGACAACCAATAAACATATCACCAGATGTTTTTTCTGTCGCTTTTTCGTGACGATTTTTTTTCGGTAGGTCATCGCAAAAACACATTCTGTGTTAATAATGTTTTTGGACTTTATTTTCCCTCCCCCTTTCGCAACACGGGCTGGGGACCGGCTATGGCGGAATTAAAATTAATTCCTCACTTCTAAATTTTCTTCTACTTTACTACTTTGATGTAAAAAAAAAAAAATCAAAAAGCTTCTCATCTAAAATCCTTTAAAAAAATTGAAAGTAACTTGTTACTTGTCTGCAGGCAAAACGAGGTAATTTCCAGCAGTTGCTGTGATTTTTTAATTTCATTATTAGTATCTTAGTTTTTTATCACTACTTTTTTTCGGAGATTTTGTAACTTTTAATTTTTTTTTAAATTTTGAGATGAGAAGCTTTTTGATTTTGTTTTGTTTTCATTAGTGTAGTAAAGTACCTACCTACTTTCCAATATTTTTTTTTAAATTTAGAAGTGAGGAATTTATTTTTAATCTAGCCAGGTCCCCACCCAGCCCGTATTGCGAAAGGGTGAGGGAAAATAAAGTCCAAAAATATTATTTTTCCTTCTAAATTTGGAAAAATAACGATGAAATCGAAGAAAGGACCTCACCATGTGATACAGCGTCAAAAATTATATAAAAAAAGTGCCACACTTGGGGTTAAAAAATTCACTTTTGCGCACCCTGGTCACTTTGCGCGCGAAAAGTACCAGTTGCACGCAATGAAAAAAATCGATTCGGGTATGAATTTCTCATGAAATTTGACGTAGAATCTGAATCTGCAGTAAAAAATGGGGGTTCCCATTTGAAAAAACAAAGTTAGTGTCAATTGCGCACAATTGTGCGCAACTTTTATGCGCAAAAGTATTTTTCCTGAATTCTTTACAAAAAAAATATGAAAAATGGCGTTGGGCCCATTTTATTACGTAATTAAATACGAAAATGCCGGAGGGTGGACCATAACTTCTGGGACACCCGGTATACAAGGTCAATTATTTGGTTTGTAGGTAATAAATTGTGGTAGGAGGAGAGGGAGCGTACAAGGTTTTGTACAATAAATGCAAATATTTGAAAACTACCCAAAAGCATTTTAGTTTTCTTCATAATACTGGTCCACAGGTTTATTTTTTAATTTGGCAATCAAAGCGTTTCTACATCACATCATTTAGTGGCTACGTTGTTATATGTGTTCACATTTTATATTTTTTGTTTTTCATCCACTCATTCTGTTTCATTTGCAAACGGCTTGCCCAGCCTCATTCGAATGAAGTAGTTTTTTTTTCCTCTGCATGAGTTGTTTTGCATGATGCTGCTGTTGTAGAGGTGGGGAAGAGGCGTCTTGTGCAGTTCCAGAGGATTGCGTCGAATACGCACATTATGACACGCATATCCGAAATGAAGAAATATATCAGGACTTGTGCTCTATTGACAAGCAGTATAGCCCATCTATCGCCGTAAGTAGAACCACCATGGACAGTGGGAGTATTTTTGTTCTTCCCGCATCTTCACGTAGATGAGAATAATTGGGAAAATAAATTAAGCCAGCTCGCTCAGATGCTTACTTTCTGGAGTTTCCATCTATTTCTCACTCACTCACTGCCTGGGGTTGCCATTGGAAGAGAATTTTAAGCCCTGATGGCGGCTCATACTCTCCCTCTTTCGAGGCCCCTTTGTTTTAAAAGAGGATTCCCCCATCTACCCCCCCCCCCCCCCTTCACAGTCAAAACTTTTGCTAAGATCAGCAAATTTTTAGCTTGGAACATGGTTTGGCCTTGGACTAACTACCCAAAAGTGACGCAGAGAGGGTGATGGGCGAGTGTCATGTAGGGGTCCCTCACCTCCCCATCCCTATTCCGCAAAAAAACTTGGCTGAAGCATATTCCATGTTTCTTGAATTTTAGCCAAAGGCTCTAAGCAGTAAGGCGTTTTCAGAATGAGGAATTTCACCAAATTCTGTTTGCATTTTTCCTGAATAGTTAATGGTGTGGGATAGATGAAAATCGGGCTGATTTCGGAAAATAAGTCTCCTGTTATTTTTGGGAGACAATCAAAATTTTTGATTTCAAAACTAACCGGGAAAACGGGCGTGAAGGGGGAACGCTCGCTGATTGGCTGTTCGGATCGCCGCCCCCTCCCAGTGTTGCCCATTGGGACGACGAAATCGTGTTTTCTAAGAGGAAAGTTATCAAACAAATACAGGGGAAACCTAATTTTCCCCATCTTGCTTTTTACATTTTTTTCTTCAGTTTTTCGATTTCGAACTTTACTGTTTCGTGAAATTTTGCATCTGGGGACTATAGATTTCTCGATCTCAGTGCTTCAAGCGGCCGTAAATGAACTATTCCAGGATGACGTCATTTTCCTGGTTTTTTTAAACCTTCGTATTTTCTACACTGTTTTGTTTATTCGTAAATTAGGAAGATCGCGCTGAAAGTTTGCCGTAGGAGGTTTTTCGAGGTGCTGAATCCGATTTTGGGGTCAAAAATAGGAAATTCCGACATGGTGAAATTCCTCACTATTCAAAACTGATTACAAATTTATCACTTACATGCTATGTGAAACTCTGATAAGGAGGCATGGATGATTTTTGTGGACCTTGGAACCACACGGGTTTTTACTTCCATGATATTTTTGTGTCTGATAACCATGCCGTATGATAACTTGTTGCTGTAAGTAATCAGTTCGTTATCCAACCAACTCTGTTTACATGGAAATCAAGTTTCCCTGATAAACAGGAGAAAACAACAATAGTTGTAGACCCAGAAAAGTACTGATTAATTCAATTTCTTGGTGAATATCTAAAATTCAACGCAAAAAAATACTTGCATCAGATGTAGGTTGCTCAAAAGAAACATCGAACTTGTTGGAGCACCCAGTTGGTTCTGACAAAGTCGTGCTTGTTATGAAGCGTTTGTCGCCTCCAAAACTCGGTAGAGCATTTTTACTCTTCTCGAATTTTATTTTACGGAAATGTTGAAACAAGCGCCTAAAGCAAGCACTTAACCGATGCCAAGATTTCCACACAGTTTTATCATGGAACATGCTTTAGCCTTGGACTTTCCATCCGAAAACGTTATTCGGGAGGGGGGGGGGGTGTGATGAGCGAGTGTCACAGGGGGGTCGACGCCATAACATTCCATTGACTGCAGTCCAAGTTCCATAAATCTTCTAAACTTCTCGTCACGAGGGAAGGAAGTGGGTGAGCTGGGTGGAGACGTTTATTCATTTGACTTGGTTTGCAATCGGGGTTTTCAAAATCTGGAAAAGTAATCGATAGATTGTCGCAGATTGAGTCTACTCGACTTTCTTTAAACGTTTTTTACTTGGAGTACCATTTCCTTTTGTGAACGTGTAAAGGTGATGGGAAGAACAAAATTAGTCCCATAATTAGCATATTTAATCACAAAACAGGTTTTTTTACTGTTATTTTTCCATTTAGCTTGAGAGGAAAATCCTTCTGTGGTTTTCAACCTAGTTAGGTGTGTGATTTGAGGTAAAAATAAAAATTTGGATTTGTGGGTAATGTACAAAATAAAGAAAAATCATGTTAGATGAAATGGAGTTGATGAAACCAGTGCCTACGCACAAGGAGTCAATATTTCTTGGATAATGAAAATTATGGACCATTATCATCGATAGGTCACATGAACGCTCTGAAGTATTGGGGCTTCCTTGCCAATCGTCTTCTCCTTCTCCGATTTCCTATTTTCTGTAAGGAGAAATCATTCACAAATGTGATTGTTGAAGGGGGTTGAGTCGGTTGATTATAGACTTGTTGGTGGTCGAAACGACTCTGGTTCCTTTTCGTGAATAAAAAGGGAAACGTTGGTTTTCTGTTGTATATTCTTTAGCTACAGTTTCGCTGGGACAACTTGCCAGCATCTTCAGGCTAAAACATTTGAGAACAGCAGATCTCCTAATTAGTGTCTTAAAACTATGGTCACTGTACACTAGACATACCTTACACATAATTCTTGAAATTTACCTTATCAGTTAATGAAGAAAGTACACTTTTGCTTGTTTCTTTATCCAATGTTTCAAAATTATTCAGAAACGCTCGTTTTAATAGCTTCAAACTGGAAAAAAACGAGGCTAATTATAGTGCTATAAAAGAGACATTTCAAACAAGTGGGAAAAAATAAACTGTACTCCTTCAAAGGAAAAAACAGTGTCTGAACATGTCAGGTAGGTACCTACCTTGTTTGATGGTATAAATGTAAATTGATGGTAAGTGGCAAATTGATTAGGAAGGAGAACAGAACGAACATTACTTTTACAAAGAAAAAAAAATTCTTTCTTTGTAAAAGTAATGTTCGTTCATTTATACAATCAATTTTATACCACCAACAAGTCATTCACTAATGGGGGCCTCAGGTATCATCAAAAATAAAGAATGAAAAAAGTGCACACGTACAGCTTTTGTGTGGTGTTTATTGAAATTGTGCAATCATTATTCAACTGAAGTCGCTGTTTTTTGTGGATCATTAGGATTTTATAATATGTGTCCTGTGCATTTGGCATGTGCCTGCATTTCGCTTGCATAAATAAAAAGTGCGATTAATGTTTTTCATATTATGGGCGGTAACAGCCATGTGGATGGGTTCTGCATACTGCGTACCGTAAAACCGTCAAACTTCACCCCAAGATTTACTCCAAAACAGTTCCAAATACAATTTCTCCCATTTGAAATGGGTTAAATTGATTTTTTTGATAAGTGAATTGATCTTCAGGACTTCCTGAACATTTTGAGTGGTCGAGCTCATTGATCAGATAATTGTAACCCCCCTATTTAATTGTTTAAATGTTGGAGTAAAGCTACCTACGAGTGCGTCTATCTTTACTCCACTCTGAAAAACTCACGGTTATCGCTACAGAAATGGGCAGTGGTTAAATGTTGCTTGTCGGGATTGAATTCATTACCCCAGAAATACTTGATAATATCAAGTATTTATAATATTATTATAAAATATATTCTGAAAAATATAAATTCTAATGATCATTTATTTCAACGAATTTGCTTGAAATGCAATATTTCTGGTTAAGAGATCGCAATTTCAGTTTTCCAGTATAGACAGACTTATGTAGGTAATCGAGCAAAACTTTCTACAAGTAAAGAAATATTAAAGGACAATAAACGATAAACGAATGACTTAACAAAATCACAGAAAAAGTCTGTTTCACATTCGATAACATTCAAATGAATTGCAATGGTAAATTTCAAAGTTAACCCACGAGTAAATAGTATTGTAAATCACAACTTATGAGACCAAAGCACGTTTATGTTCATATCATTGTTGTAAAGTTTCGGTAGGGGCGCTTACCAAGCTTTTTCTCATTTCTTCTCCTCACCTCTAACTTCTGACATGAGATACACTAGAAACCTTACATTCAACACTGCGAAAATTATAAAACTCAAATATTTTTCGAGATTAAATAAGAAAAATATGAGTGAGGCTACCTTCATCCCAACCTTTATAGTGGAGTAAAGATACCCAGTTTTTGGAGTAAAGTTACCATCAAATTTTTGGTAAACAAAGGCATAACTAAGAAAACACTTTTTTGAGAATTTTATTAGTGTATTTTGTTCAAAATAAGATATTGAAAGTGATATGATGAGGGCTTGCCTGGTAAATCCACTCCAAACACCTGATATGGAAGAAATTTTGGAGCACAAGAAACAGGACAAAAACAGCTGAACAGGAAACTATGACTGATAACAGCTGATAACATGGATAAAGGCGCCATCGCAAGCCACATCGATGCTCTGGGATGTGTAGTATAACGAAAACACAATAGCTAACTTTTATCTAAGTTCTACCACGCTTACGTCACAATTGAAGATTCTCACTTTTTGGGGTAAAGTTACCTCTGGTGGGGTAAAGTTTGACGGTTTTATGGTACTGATTGGATATCAGTGGGAGGGGCGTTTCATTACTTCAACGGTTTATTACATTCCTGTATAGATCAACCGTCAGCAAAGAGCACGGCTTTCCTAGTAGTGCCTTCCCTCCAAATTACCGTTCAACTTCAACAATCAAGTTTATTTTGCCAGGCATTTGAGTGTTTTTGCTGCAAACGGGCGACATCACATCAATGAGCCAAGTGATAGAGCCACGCTTCGTTTTGGTTTCCTTGGAAACGGATGAGAATTGATTCAAGTTGACAATCGAAAAATGTACTGTTATAAATAGAAAGGGTAGTCACGGGACAGCCACGTTTAGGGAATCTAGAGCTGGGTTCACACAGGTGCGTGAAGTCCGTAACGCGTAATGCGCAAATAGAGAAGTGGGGGTGTTCAGATTTTCTGCATGCAGAAATGAGCATTCACATGGCTGAATGATTACGCGATTAAGCAGGAGCGCGCAGCACGTTCTGCGCATAGGGATGGCAACGATATATCGATATATTACGTTTGATATATCGATATATTTATATCGATGTAGAGAACCGATATTATCGGGCAATATCGATATATTTACCGATATATCGCGACATGTTTTCAAGTAAAAAAAATTTTTTTTAAGTAAAAATTAAATATTGAAATTAATGGACGAGAAGGGACGCCTGTACCTGTAAAAACATCAAGTAGTTTTATTCCGAATTTTGTAGGTACCTACCTAGTGATGGGTTGTACATGAATTCATGTCATGAATGTTTTACACCTACAGTGACTCTCAAGGCTCAATTACTTTCTTGAATCAAAGTAATGGAAGCTCGTCTGGATTAAAACTACTTACTATACGATGTGAAGCAGGTTTTCACAAAAATAATTATTATTTTCAATCTCAAAGGATCATGATTGTCCACAGTATACACCCCTGTCAATTCATAAATGAATTTAACATTGCTAAGACATTTTCGAACTTTTTTCCAGTTTTTAAACAATGAATTTCGATCTTTCATACCCAGTAACTTTTGATAGTAGGTTAATACTTATTTCCCCAGTTTTTTTCAAATATATCCTCCGATATGTCGAGCGTATCGATAATATTTCTTCCAAAATGATGTTAGTAACTTTTCAATTCACCTAACAACTTACTTCTTCAAGTTTTTCCTAGTAGATACTCCAATATGTCCATAAATGTCATCCTAAATTATGTTTATATTGTTTTAAAACGATTAAATTCACCTACCTACTTCACACGTTTTTAAAGTAGATCTTCCGATATATCAAAATATCAATATATCGAAATATCGATATATTTTTTCCGATATATCGAAGGTATCGATATCTCATTGACGATATATCATTTGATCGATGTATCGATACATTTCATTCGATATGCCATCCCTATCTGCGCAGAATTGTTTCCAACCCAAAACAATGATTCTGGTTGTTTTGTCAATAAACTTTATGTGAACAAATGACGAGAGTTTGGTACAAAGTTCACCGAAGTTGGTCGAAGTTCATCCGTAATGCGTAAAATATCCAATTTTTCAAAACAATACACTCAGCTTCAAAAGTCGACATCCGCATAGATCAGTCCCTCCCCCTCAATTGGCTCCAGCCAATAGAGAGTTTTTGGTGCTAAAATCTCACGGGCCCCGCTAGGAGGAGACTAGCGCGAGCAACAGAGGATGCTACCCAGTTGAAGGAGGAAGCACGTTAACTTTGGACAGGGGGGGAATGGAGGCGCTCGTCACGGTGGGCCTCGAGGAACGGGTGACTGTCTGGGGGCACCCTTTCATCGTCGCCCGCTGATGTCAGGAGGCAAATCCATCGTCACCCGCAAACTCCGTGCTTTGTGAAGAGGTTCCACGGGCCCGTTAGTGGTTGCCAAAAACTCTCTAATAGCATCCAATAGGGTGTGCGCCTGTGTAGGAAAAACTGTTTATTGTTATTTTTAATCTAAGGTAGACCTCATTCTGAGAAATTTGGTACCAACCGCGACCTTCTAGCGTGTGTAAATCTTTTCCTATGAATTTTTTAAGTTTCAACCGTTTATGACGTCACAGTGGGTTGGGGGGTCCCGCCCAGGCGAGAGGGGCGTGTGACGTCATAAACGGTCGAAACTTTGAAAAATCATAGGAACAGATCTACTCACGCTAGAAGGTCGCGGTTGGCGCCAAAATTCTCAGGATGTAGTCTACTTTCGATTAAAAATCTTTAAAAAATCAAGGCGCACCCCCCATTACGCGCTACAGATTACGGACATTACGCACCTATGTGAACCTAGCTTAAACGGACTCGGCCAAAATTGGCAGCTGGATTTTCACCATTTGTCAACATATCACAGGTTCCTCAATATCACAGGTTCCATAGATACTGTGCTCTGTGAAAAGGTTCCATGGGCGCTGGAAAGACCACCAGTTTAGGTTAGTGCCGAGCAAGACTCGGGTGGTGACACCTTGGAGTCAGAACTGGCAGAACTTCCTGAATCAAATAACTCTGTGGCTCTATGTATACGCCATGCCTGCCAACTCTCTTTTTCCGTCCACGTGTCTGCTGTTTCCAACCGTGCGATGCGGGTTCTGGATTTTGTCAAACTCGATATGCCATCACTACTCTGCTTAAGTCGCTCCACTATCGTTAGTATACCTTCATCGTCTGGACTCCCTTCTACAAATGTTGTCAGCCAGATACAGAGAGTCCACCGCAGGTTTCTGCGCAATGTTCCCTATAAAATGCCGATCCTGCAGAGTGATGTTGACTCTGAAATCCTGGAGGATAGTTATGGCTTGCAGAGTCCTGTAATCAGGCACTATTTGGCCGACGATATGTTTTTCCACAAATTGATCACAGGGGTTATCGACTCGCCAACGCTCCTTGCCAGGATTAACATTGCTGTCCCCCGCTCTGGCTCTCTTTCAAGTATACTCTTCCGAATACCTTCAAATAAATAAAATAAATGCCAGGACAGGGTTAAAGCCGCTACCCGGATGTTATCACTCCTAAAACGTTCAATAAATGTTACTGTCCTTGCTGTATTATGGTTGGTAGGTACTATTAATGAAAAAACTGTGTTTTTTAGACGAGTGTTCTTTACAGAAAAATAATAAATATGTTAAAAATTTAGCGTTTTTTATTTTTATTTGCGACATTTTTTTAAAAGAAATTTCAGTCCATCCCAAATGGACACCAGTAGCTTCATTGACCCAGGTCAATCTCTTGCTGCGGTTCTTTCTTTAAAATCCAAGTTCGAGTAGGCGATAAGCTGGAATTAATGAGAATATTTTAATGTTATTTTTCGTAGCCTTCAGGTTCTTACGTAAAATAGATAGTAACTTGTATTTAGTTTTATTCAAAATGTATATTTTATTTCCATGTTTATTTGGTATTCCAGTTGATTTGTATTGATGCCGACTATATGATGTACTTGTGCATTCTTCAGGTTCCAACTGCGATCAGTCACAGCTTCGAAAAAAGGGACTACGTGATCACTGAACTTGTTGAAACTGAGAAAAATTACATCGATGTTTTGAACACTCTTCTTCGCTGTTTCATTCGTCCGTTGTCCTCCATATTGAAGGAAGATGACGTGAAAATCATTTTCGGGGGCATCAAAGTACGTTTTCAACTCGAGTAGTGTTACATTGAGGAAGTGGAACAAATATGGGCCAGCGGTATACTTATCAGTAATGGTCGAATTTCTTCGTTCATTTTACCGTTATGTGGATTGGTATCAAAATCGTCTGACAGTCGAGTAACAGCACAGCAATGTGAACTTAGTTTTACCTATTTTCGAGTTTTCTGGAGGGAAATCATTACTTGCTCACTGCTCCTTGAGTGTTGATGATTTGTTGATGATTTGTTGAACTAACTAAATAATTGAATTGTTGATGATATAAAAGTTGAACTTTTTTCCTGCAGGCAAGTGAGAAAAACGCGCCATCAGGTTACGTAGGGTTCAAACCGACTAAAAAACACCTACTTTTCTCCCACATTGGAACTCAGCTCGGAACTGTTTAACACATTACTTCGGGCTGAGTTCTAGAGTGCTTCGTCCTTCTCTCTCTCCCGTTCTCGGAACATCTTCCTATTCAGGATGCTTTCCATGCACTCTGATACTAACCTCAAGTTCTTTTCACTTTCCATCATCTTCTGGTAACAGCATCTGGTCAGGAATAACGGTAATCGGGTCTGTTCGTCGAGAAAATGTTTAGAAGAAATTAGGGAAGCTGATGAAAGCTCAAGATTTGAATGATGTGACCTAGTAAGTTGTTGTGACGTATTAGCTTGCTGACCTTGTATTGAGACATTCCACTAATCCCGTGCGGTCTCGAAAGCCTCGTGGCCTTGGATACTACAAAATACTACGCACACAGGCCCGCAGCGTAATGTGTTTGTGTGTTCATGGAGGCCCTCCTTTTTTCAAATGTGTGATCTCTTTATTCAATTTTTCTACCACATGTTGAAGTATCAATGGGCAAAAAGTTGGAGTAGAGGTTTTCAATGGTGCTGAATCCAAATTTGAGGTCAAATACCTGAATTTCCGACCCACCGAAATACCCCATTTTGGGGCGTTAACCCCATTTCAGCTTGCAGCTGATATCTTTCAGCAACCCATTTTGTGCATTCCAAGAAGTGTGAAGAACATCTTATTCTCTGTTCGGGCAGTACAAACCATGTAGGCATAAATCAGTCCATGCTCTGTTTGGGGCCATTTATGTTCCTCATAAGGTGACAAAGAGCAGCTGTTTATTGTGTTTTATCTGGAGTTCTTTTTATATGTTTACCGAATTTGATTTTGGTCCAACATATTTCTTAAATATCTGGCTGCCCGATATGTTTTTATTTCAAACCGCATTGGGATTACGGTGGGCTCACGCTCATGCGAAGATGACCTACTCCATCTTTGTTGCAGCAGTGCCAGGCTATTGTCCGCCATCCACTCGTGACATGGTCTGCTCCAGCTCAGTTCGAGCTGTCCTTGCCACTACTGCTGCTACATCATCAGCATATCTCACAAGGAAACTGTTCTTATGCGTTTCCAACCGAAGGGCACCCTTGTATGATACGTTCCTTTATGTTGAATTGAACCATCCAAGTTGAACCTACAAAGTTATCTATGTCGTTCAAACCATTTACTACCAAGATAAGATAACAGAATTTCAATGGTGTAACTCACAGGCAGAGTGTGTGGTTAATGGTATTTCTTAACCCTCAGCAAACAAAGCCAAACATCCATTCAAATACTATCAACTTCAATAACAAAATGTTGACAAAACTGTTTTTTCCTTTCACTAATTCATCGACTTCTCTGTTGTATGATTCTGTTTCTAAGTCGGGTTACCATTCCACTGTCATAATATGGAAAATATGGTTTGCAAGATTAAAATTGCACGCCACATTTAAAAGCATTTTTTTTTTAATTTTTGCCAATTTTACCGAGCTACTCTTCCGTGCATTTCTCGCATCCCGAATTTTGACCTTTTTGGATTAGAAATGTCTGCTATCTGAAGCGGTAATAGCCAACAGAAAAAAGCAGCTGGAAAAGTGAACTCAATAACTTTTTAAGTTATTGAGTAGGAACACAGGATCGCAGGAACACAGAATGTGTTTTTGCGATACTAGTCATCCGTTAAATAAAAAACAACAATAATAAATGTGGAGTTGACATTAACATGACAACCAATAAACATATCACCAGATGTTTTTTCTGTCGCTTTTTCGTGACGATTTTTTTTCGGTAGGTCATCGCAAAAACACATTCTGTGTTAAAATCGTCACGAAAAAGCGACAGAAAAATCTCACCAGCCGGAAACGCTTGCATACGAGTCTGCAACACATTGAAACATTTTCATGCCCCCCCCCCTCCCTCCCCTCCCGACACATGAACTACATACCTCCCATAAACTACATAAACTACTAATTCGACTCAGCTGATCTTGTAATATCAAACTGTAAAGTACCTACCTAACTGTAAAGTACCTACCTGTAAAGTACCTAACAACTTCACTTCTGATGGTCATAATCATCATTGTGGCGACTTGGGACAATTTTCGTTAGCAAATTTCGTCGCAACAAATTTCGTGACGATTTTTTTTTTATGTGCCATATGAAAGACATGAAAATGTACGTTACTTAAACGCTAATACACGTTTGATAATCACCGTTGAACGTTCAGCAGTTCAGTGTCCAATCGAGGCTAAAGCGTATTCTACGTTTCTATACTTGTAGCAGCAGGCTCTAAATAAAAACATTCGTCTGTCGCGGTAACACTGAGTAATGGGCGGTGATGAGAAAAGTATGAAAGCTTAGAGATGGGTCGCTCATTAAAGATCCGGCTCTTTGAGCCGGCTCTTTCAGAAGAGCGAGTGAACCACGGGTCAGCAAAAATGAACCGCGGCTCTTCGGATCTTTTGAGCTCAGTGCTGGTAGTGTTCAGTGAAGATCGGTTCTTCAAAAGAGCGAGTGAACTGCGGATCAGTAAAAATGACAAATGAATCGCGGTTCTTCGATCTTCGGATCTCTTGAGATCCAGTAAAATAAATGAACGGCGGCTCTTCGATCTTCGGTCCTTTTGAGAACGACGGCTCTTCGATCTTCGTTTTTTTTTAGATCGGCAGTGTTCGGGAAAATTAGGACCTCCTTTTCGTCAGCTCACTGTTGCCAACCCGTACGATAATTCCGAGGGAAAATACGATATAAGTCGATCAAACAATACAATTTTGCGGAATTGTATCGTACCACCACATGCATTATTGTATTTTTGGTCGTAAACTTTACCGTATTTTCCAGTGTTTTGTGACCCACTTTCTGATTCTTTCCGTTGTTTTTTCTCCCTGTTTAATTTTTACATCATGATTTTTTGTGAGGAGCTTTCTGATACAAGTTCAAAAGGCAAGCAAAAGCACATCCTTATCTTACCAATATTATCAATATTGAAGCTTACGTACTTATTGGTTCGTTTATTCTTTTTCAACTTGGTTACCTTAATTTCCTTTGTTGAATACCATGATATAACATCAAAATGTTATACCCACTAAGAATTTTTTTTTAATTGTGGTTTGTCATTAGAGGCATAAAAAAATGCAGATTTCATATAAATAAATATTTTAGCAAAAAACTGTATTTTTAAGTCTTACATATTCATTGCTTTAATCTTGTTCATTTACTGTTTTTCGTTGATTTTTTGAAGGATTTGTTGAGCATATTTATTGAACAACAGCGCTTTTTGGGTTATTATTTTCAATAATGAACCATTGGAATCGAGCAACAGAGAAATTATTCCCTCTCGCCCTCAAAATTTCATGGTTTAGGATTCAAGGTAGTGTACTATACAGGTAGTTTGTAATACAATAATCGAATAAACATTTCCGGGCAGAACTAAATTAAACCGTTGTGTAACAATTTGTAGCGTTTTAATCGTATTTTCATCTCTACAATAAATACGAGCTCAAAAGAGCCACTGATCCGTCGAAAAGATCCGGATCTTTTGAATGAGCGGAGCGCTCAGAGCCGTTCTTCTTGGTGAACCGTTTTGCCCATCTCTATGAAAGCTGGGAGCTCGATTTTCGCCTCAGCTGATCTGGGAGCTCGATTTTCGACTCAGCTGATCTGGGAGGTCGATTTTCGACTCAGCTGATCTGGGAGCTCGATTTTCGACTCAGCTGATCTGGGAGCTCGATTTTCGACTCAGCTGATCTGGGAGCTCGATTATCGACTCAGCTGATCTGGGAGCTCAATTTTCGACTCAGCTGATCTGGTAATATCAAACTGTAAAGTACCTACCTAACTGTAAAGTACCTACCTGTAAAGTACCTAACAACTTCACTTCTGATGGTCATAATCATCATTGTGGCGACTTGGGACAATTTTCGTCGCAACAAATTTCGTCGCATCAAATTTCGTGACGATTTTTTTTTTTATGTGCCATATGAATAGGGATGGCATATCGAATGAAATATATCGATATATCGCTCAAACGATATATCGGCAATAAGATATCGATACCTTCGATATATCGGAGAAAATATATCGATATTTCGATATATCGGAGAAAATATATCGATATTTTAATGTTTTGGAATATCTACTTTAAAAACACATGAAAAGTACAGTAGTAGTAAGTATGTAGTAAAACATGTGAAGTAGGTAGGTGAATATAATACGAGTAGTTTTAAAACAATATAAAAATCATTTAGGATGACATTTATGAACATATCGGAGTATCTACTTGGAAAAACTTGAAGAAGTAAGTAGGTAGGTGAATCGAAAAGTTACTAACATCGTTCTGGAGGAAATATTATCGATATACTCCACATATCGGAAGATCTAATTGGAAAAACCGTGTGAAATAAGTATTAACCTACTTCCAAAAGTTACTGGGTATGAATGATCGAAATTCATTGTTTAAAACTGGAAAAAGTGCGAAAATGTCATGGCATTGTTAAATTAATTTATAAATTGACAGGGGTATAGGTACTGTAGACGATCATGATCCTTCAAAATTGAAAATAATTGTTGTGAAAACCTGCTTCACTTCGTATAGTAAGTAGTTTTAATCTAGATGAGCCTCCATTATTTTTGATTCAAGTCAAGTAATTTAGCCTTGAGAGCCACTGTAGGTGAATACTATGTACACAATCATGTCTGAGCTGAAGTAAACAATCTGAAATCAACCCATCACTTGGTACCAACAAAATTTGGAATAAAATACTAGATGTTTTTACAAGTACTTACAGGCGTCCCTTCTCGTCCATTCACTTCAATATTTAGGTAATTTTTACTTTAAAAAAAAAAAATTAACTTGAAAACAGGTCGCGATATATCGGTAAATATATTGACCGATAATATCGGTTCTCTATATCGATATAAATATATCGATACATCAAACGTAATATATCGATATATTTCATATATCGATATATCGTTGCCATCCCTACATATGAAAGACATGAAAATGTCAAAAATCTTGTCATCACCCCGAACTCTTGAAATACCAACACGTAAATAGTTTTCAGTGCCATAACTACATACTGTAAGCTTAGTGTATGTTTAAGAATTGTAGTGCTGGTTACTCATGATCTTCTCGTCAGTGCAAACCGATAGAGTACCCACATGGCTATCAATGAGTTAATACGTTGTTGGATTCAACCCTGGAATTTTCCCAGGAATAATTGACGGAATTCACAAAACTCAATTTCAATGCCCGTAATTTCCAAATAATTCGAGATACTGAACAATCGCCCGGTAAGCCTAAAAACTGCGCCCGAATCTCAGCTTTCCAACGGTGTAATAAAAAAAAAAACAAAGAAATCAACAAAAGAAGGTCTGCCTTAAAACACAAACGGTGGATACAGCTTTCGTACAAGTACGCAACCACGAGAGACATTTTATGTCTTATGTTTAATAAATTGAGAGCTTTCCAATGAGTGGTGAACGATTTTTGTGGGGTGGAAAATGAGGAAGTTAGTTTTCCCTAGGAACGATTGGTTGTACGTGAAAATCATCAGAAATTTCCGCGTAACGCTCCCCTCATAACGCTCCCCTCATAACGCTCCCCTCATAACGCTCCCCGCGTGACGATTTTGACATTTTATGTCTTTGCTCTGGCACATAACTCGAAAACCGTTACCAAAATTCGTTACCAAATAATTGTGATGATTTTCACTCACAACAAATATGTAACTAGGGAAAAGTATCTTCAGCAATTTTCATCGCACAAAAATCGTACACCACTCGTTGGAAAGCTCTCAATTTATCCCTAAATACCATGATGTTCATTTGTATGCACATTGACCCCCTTCGTTGTAGAGCACGTTAACATTCCGTCAGTTTGTTTACTAATATGTGAATTTCGACTCCGTCACGAAAAGATTCTCCGTTGGCATGTGAACTCGAAAAGTATTATGAATTCCTCACAATTATACACTAGGGATACACGTAGTTTCGGTATCCAAGAAACATATAAGAACATAATAAAGCTGCATCTTCAGTTGGCATTTAACGATGGATTCGGGACCATCATCACAAAGAAAGAGAAAATTGTGTACAGAAAATCAAGAAGATTATTCAAATAAGAAACAGGCAACCGATTTGCGTCAGGCATCTGAAGTGAGAAAGTGTTCCAAGCCGGTGAAATCAAACGCCGAAAAGCAACGCGTTTTTCAACGTTTCTTACATTAATTAAAGAACTGAGTCTAATTACCAATTCTTTTATGATGAACACTACAGTTAAGTATAACAACTACGCTACTGGGGTAGGTGGTGTAGCATTGTTCGAAGGCCCCTGAATCCCTTCTTTAAAGACATAAAATGTCCCAATGTGTTGCAGACTCGTATGCAACATTTTCTTTATTTTTCAATTTGATTCTGCCAGGACTTTACAGCTGCTTAGGATTGGCGGACAAGTCTCAAACCCGTGAGTAGACTTTTCATTTATGTGCCATAGTAAAGACATAAAATGTCAATAGTTTTTTCAACATAATGATGATGACAAAAGGGTAGGTATTTGTACCACTAGTAGATATTTGTACCACTTTCTCTACATTTGTTTTTAATTGTGAGTTGAAAATGATGACTGGTTGCATGAAGTTAAAGAAACTTTTCTCTCTGTTTTTAGGAGCTGTATGAAATACACGTTGGTTTCTACGATCAGTTGCGCAAAGCTCTGCCTCCTGGAAGTGGATACAGATTGAGCGAAGCTTTTCTCAATTGGAGGGAGAAATTTCTCACGTACGGCGACTACTGTGCGAACTTGACGATTGCTCAGGCCCGCATTCAAGAAATATCGAGTCGTAATGATAACATCTATGCAAAACTGACAGTAAGCTACCTCAAGCTGCATTTCTCTTGCAAATTATGCTGAACACACTTATTTATTGAAAATTGTTAACAAACAGGGAGAGCTTTTAAGTTTGTGCAATACGTCTGAAGAGTTTTCCATTACTTTCTTTCTTCAAAATTCCCACTCACCATATTTTAGAATATTGTTGTTATAGTATCCACCAGAATGAGGAATTTCACCATGTCGGAATTTCCTATTTTTGACCCCAAAATCGGATTCAGCACCTTGAAAAACCTCCTAAGGCAAACTTTCAGCCCGAACTTCCTAATTTACGAATAAACAAAACAGTGTAGAAAATACGAATGTTTAAAAAAACCGGGAAAATGACGTCATCCTGGAATAGTTCATTTATGGCCGCTTGGAGTGCTTAGATTGAGAAATCTATAGTCCTCAGATGCAAAATTTCACGAAACAGTAAAGATCGAAATCGAAAAACTGAAGAAAAAAAATAGAAAAAGCAAGATGGGGAAAATTAGGTCTCCCCTGTTTTTGTTTGATAACTTTTCTCTTAGAAAACACGATTTCGTCGTCCCAATGGGCAACACTGGGAGGAGCCGGCGATCCGAACAGCCCAATCAGCGAGTGTTCCCGCTTCACGTCCGTTTTCCCGGTTAGTTTTGAAATCAAAATTTTTTATTGTCTCCCAAAAATAACAGGAGACTTATTTTCCGAAATCAGCCCGATTTTCATCTATCCCACACCATCCCATTCAGGAAAAATGCGAACAGAATTCGGTGAAATTCCTCATTGTGCAATTTTAAAGTGACTGTTTTTGTAAAGTGAGAAAATGTCCAAAATTCGACTAACCTCTTATCAGTCATCGGAATCGACCGAATTTCAGTGGTCGGAATCGACCAAATCTCTAACATTTGGTGGGAGGGAATTTTGAAGAAAAATAGTCATCAGCATTTTCTAGTTCCCGAATCACTCGGCCCCGAGAGTGCAGCAGTGCAGCATAGGCAAATTATAGACATTTTTTCTTATCTTGATCTCAAACTTATTTAACTATCAAAGTCTTATAAATCACGCTTTAACATCAATTGGACCGCGTTATGCGAAAATACCTCTTAAGTACAAAATACCTATCGTACGTACCTACAATACAAAAGTACCTATCGTTGGATTCATCTCGCTAAGTAGAATAGATTTCTTTGGGCACTTGCGCCCTCGTTTTGTTAGAAAATGGAACTATTTCCTAATATAGGTAATTACTAAGCGACATTCATTAAAAAAGGCATTTTGAATCTCACAATTCCCTACGACACACCATGAAAACGTTATGTAATTACCAAACAAACGACACATGAATATTGGTGGTTAGTTTGGATTTACGTGTCTATTTCCCTGGAGCAACTGCCAGGCCTCATTTTGCTGTTTCGTATTATGCATTTGCGTTGGTATTTCTTTCGTTGAAACAGCTAAATTAATAAATTCGCAGAGTATGGGCAAGCTAGGTTCATTTTTCTTTTCCTTAGGTACTGATTACTGATCTCGCGCATATATCAGTGTATTCCTGTTTTCTTTTCACCTAAAGTACCTATTCATTCAAAAATCTTTTGATTCTGAAAGCGGTCCCTTGATTAGTTTGATTTCAAGGGGTAAGAAGATCTTCGATCTCGGCAAGAAAGGGGGTTCAAAAACTCGTGCCACAAACATCAATATAATCTACTTATCTCTCCACTAGAAATGCGTGTCACAACCCAAGCTGAATGACTTACAAAGCATGCTGCATCTAATTCCCTTTGATTCGACAACTCAGAGGTGATGAATGGCAACAAGTATGGTACGCTGATGACTCAGCATGTGCAGGAAGGCTCAGTAGTGTAAGAGAGTGGCTCTCACGACTTCAAGAAGAAGGCCCTAAGTGGGGGTATTACCCCGAGCCAGCAAAGAGCTACTTGATTGTCAAACCTGGATTGGAAGAGAGAGCCGAAGAGGTTTTCCAGGATCTCAACATCCAGATTGTCCACTCTCATAGGTACTTAGGAGGGGCTATCGGCTCCCAAACAGCACAAAAAGAGTATGTCCGTGGGAAGGTGGCAGAGTGGGTTGGTTGTGTGGAAAACTTGGCTAACACTGCACGAACAAGTCCTCAAGCAGCTTACACAGCTTATGTCAAGTCGTTGCAACGCGAGTGGTGTTACACCCAAAGAGTGGTTGGGGATTGCCATGAGGAATATGTGCCTTTAAAGGAAGCGATCAAGGAGACTTTTGTCCCAGGCTTGTTTGGACGTGAAGTCAGTGATCCAGTTCACCGACTCCTCAAATTGCCAACTAAGTTGGGAGGTTTGGCCATTGACGACCCCACTCTAACATCTCTGGGTGCTAATGAAATTTCTCGAGACGCAACGCAACACTTATCCAACTGCATAGTAACAGGAGAACCATTTAATTCAGCGCAGCACGGGCTTCTGGTTCAATCCACGCTCAATGAGGCGAGAAAATCTCGCAAGGAACAACAGAAGGCCGAAAGCGAATCAGCAATTGCAGCGGTAGACCAGGAACGGCAGCGAAGAATAAGAAGAATAACAGAAGAAAATGCATCACAATGGCTATCTGTCCTTCCCATCACCGCAGACAACCTGGACCTAACCTGCAACCAATTCCGAGATGCCATCACCATGAGATATGGGTACGAGCCCAGCGGCTTACCAGCCTCCTGCGATGGGTGTGGGGAAAGCATGAGTCTGACCCACGCCCTGAACTGCAAGAAAGGAGGTTTGGTTAAGTGGGGCCACGATTATGTACGTGATGAGTGTGCTATGCTGGCCAACCTTGCATGGGGAGGGGTGGCCATAGAGCCAGTTATGAGGGAGGCAGCTAATGGTCAACCAGCACTGATCCCCGACATTCAGGCCAATGGTGTCTGGGACAGTGGGAGGGTGGCGTTCTTCGACAACCGCATTATCAATGCCGACGCCCCTTCCTACTGCACCAGAGAATGGTCAGCAGTATCGCAGCAAGCTGCTCGCGAAAAACACAGAAAGTACGACCAAGCAGCAGAAGATGTTCGTGGCTCGTTCACACCTTTGATCGTTTCGTGTGATGGAGCCCTTCACAAAGAATCCCAGGCCTTCCTGAAAAGGGCAGCTAACAGGCTGTCTGAAAAGTGGGGAAGAGACCTGTCTGAGATAAGCGGCTTTCTGAAAGTTAAAGTTCAGATAGCAGTGTTGAGGGCAGTGTCCATGAGACTAAGGGGGACCAGAAAAAAAATAAGAAGTCTTGGGACAGAAGACGGAGCAATCCTGCCACTCCTTCGAGACTGAATGACGAGAGAAGCCAAGGAACTACAGGGTACAATTGTCCAACGTCTTCGAAAATCGGCTCAACCTCAAGATCCACTCGGCCCCCAAATCATTAATAAATATTTGTTATCGTTTTATACATCATTGATTTCCAATGAAGATATAGAGAACGATATAGAAAGACTCAAAGGGCGGCTGGATTTTGAAATAGAAGTAGAGTAAGAAGAAGAAGATCAATGAAAGGTTTACTGACCATAGTCTTTGGCTATATTCATTTACCATAGCCTGACAAATATGATACCACACACATTTCTTTTTAATATTTTCCAGTATTTATATTTTATTATAAAATCTATTATAACAATATGATTTAAAATAAAATATCATTATATTTATCCTTATTTATTTATTTAAAATCGGATATAATTATAAAATATTCGCAAGTTTGTATACTTTTCACTCTTTATTATCTAATAAGAAATCAAAAAGAACTTGAGCTGAATATTCCATACCCATTGTGTGGCCAATCAAACATGAAGTTATAAAAGAGTTATGTAATAAAACAAGGATAATATAACATTAGGTACCATTGTACAATGTGTAAAATGTTACAAAGGGCGCTTAGTCGTCTTGGTTATAGATATAATATATACCGCATATTATGCAGTGTTATAGATAAATGCAATTTTATCTAATAAGCGATAAATTATCGGTTTTTTGGTTTTTGCGCTCCAATTATCGGTAACATCGGTCATCCCAATTATCGTGCGCTCCCCGTGGTGCCAGGGAGAACTAGCGCCGGTCCAACACCTAACGTCTAGTGGTACTTATACTTATACCACTGAGCTTCATGCACTAAATTTTGAGACATGTTTCTTACATAACTGGTTCCTGCTTACCAGCTCATATCAGTGTGATTCCAACAGTGAACTGTCACATTCACGGTCCTTTCCTGTTCTATTCTGGTAGAAATCCTGAGTACTCTAATTTTTCACATTCCTCGCAATTTCGCCTCATCTACCTAATACAGTGTGCGGCAGCATAACTTCTCCTTTTCAAAACTGAATAAAACTCATTGTATGAATCAGAAAGTTTATAATTTTGTTTTTACAATGTAGTTACACTACTAAAGTTTGGTTTTACATAGTTTTGAAGATAAAATCCCTTAGGTGACGTCCCCCATTCTCAATTCATTGAAAATACCGATTTCTGGCGTTTTTCATGACTTTTTCTAGCATAGCTGGCGTTAAGTTCGAAATTACTTCCTGGTGTCGTTCTTTAAATCTTGAAGGATCCTTGGACGGTTCACGTAAACTCGAGATTTGAAAAAAACCTTGGAAAAAATCACAAGGGAACAAATCGGAGGATAGGACAGAAACCGTCAAAACAGCCATCGATGCTCTTGCGATGTGTTCTGTTGCACCGTCTTGTTGGAACCAAATGTCCAAAAAAATCCTGTAACACAAGATGGCTAATAACAACAAGATGGCTATTTTGAGGGAACACTTCTCAGAACGCCCGCATCTCAATCAGTGGCGATTTGCAGTGGCCGGTCCGATCCTCCGATTTGTTCCCTTGTGATTTTTTCTATCATTTTTTAATGGGTTCTTTGAAATTTCGTGTTTGTGTGAATCGTCCAAGAATCTTTTAAGATTTAAAGACCGACATCAGAAAGGAATGACAAACGCCAGAAATCTGTATATTCAATGAATTGAGAAAGGGGGACGTCACCTAAGTGATTTTATCTTCAAAACTATGTAAAACAAAACTTTATTAGCGTAGCTACTGGGCGGAATGGGGAGGGGATGCACCTCGTGCTCTCCAATTTCCCCGATTCCTTAAATTCCAAAAGGAATGAAAAAACCTAAATGTTAAACATTGCTCTGAAGGACCACTGGAATTAAAGGATTCCAGACCTGAAGGGTATATTGCTTTATTGAACTAAATTTTGAGTACTGAATTTTATGAGTTTGTGAGCAGAGTTTCGAAATTAGAAGATGCTATTGAAAAAGTTGTAAAGATACGTTTATTATTTTGAAAGAACGAATAAACCCCTACCCATGGCCATAGGACTAATTTTCGTTAATTGCGGTACCCTGTAGAGCATATGTGGGCAACAGCCGGCCCGCGGGCCGGATCCGGCCCGCTGTAAGATTTGATCCGGCCCGCGAGACATTTTGAAAAACCCAATTTAAAAAAAAAAAAAACACTACTTACTCATACTCATGGAATCAAGTGAGCGAGCAAGCCGAGTGGCGGTGATTATCCACCAAAAGAACTTGTGTTCTAAGTCCATTCGACTCCAGAATGTTATGAATGTGGTTGTAAAAACCATCAATTTTATTCGATCCCGAGGGCTTAACCATCGTCAGTTCAAGGCGTTTTTGGATGAAATATCAGCCGAGTATGACGACGTAACATATTATTGTGAAGTCAGATGGCTAAGCAAAGGGAAAATGCTGAAACGGTTTTACGAGCTTAGAAATGAGATAGCAGAATTTATGCAAATAAAAGATAAACCACTATCTGAATTGAGTGACGCAAAATGGATATGTGACTTAGCATTTCTTGTCGACCTTACAGGCCATTTGAATGATTTAAATTTGAAACTTCAAAAACAAGGACAGTTAGTAAATGATTTGTACAGCCATTTGAAAGCGTTTCAGAACAAAATCCGCTTGTGGGAGGCACATATGCTGTCTGGTAACAGTTACCATTTCACCACGCTCTCTGCGTATGAGAATATTGCTTACGCTCAATATGCTGAAGAACTCAAGTTACTGTCGGAGCAATTTTCGATCAGATTTAGCGATTTCAAACACATGGAAGACTGTTTCAATTTATTTGCTACTCCAACAAAAAGTAATGTACAAAATGCTCCAATACACTTGCAAATGGAGTTAATCGAGATTCAAGAAAACTCACTCCTAAAATCTAAATTTGAAGACGTGGAGTTGTGCGATTTCTACAAAAAAAATACCTCGAAGAAGACCATTTTCCGCAGCTTAGAAAATTTGCAAGAAGATTGATTTGTGCGTTTGGCAGTACTTATAAATGCGAACAGTTCTTTTCATTGATGAAAGTTAATAAATCAAAACATCGTACAAGGCTGACTGACGATAATTTGGAAAATTCTTTACGTCTTTGTACCAGTGGAATTAATCCAAACATCGATGAATTAGTTTCCCAAATTCAAGCTCAAGTGTCTCATTGATTTCGGTGTCGCTATTTAACTTTCGTAGTTTGTAACAATTCTAAATTTAACGATTTAATTTAATGCTGTAGGTACCTATTTTTTCATTTCATTTTGTTATTTTAATAAATTGTGTTGTAATAACATTGTCGTATTATTTCATGGCTGACTGATATCTATCGCTAAAAATTATGAACACTACTTTAAAATGCACTACTTTTAAACGCGGCCCGCGAACGTATTTGCACACTAAAGTTTGGCCCATAACATGTCAAAGGTTGCCCATACCTGCTGTAGAGGGTATCTGAGGTGGGCTTCTGTCCGTGAAAGAACATGTGTATGTGACCATATTTTATAAACTCGTTACCATTTTTCTATTTTCGTTTTTTTTAAGGAAGAATTTTTAGTTGCAAAAACGAAGGGAAAATTTAATGAAACCGGCGCAGAACTACAACATTTTACTTAGAAGATATTAATGATTGCTCAATTGCTCCTGAATTTTCGAAGTTATGTCGTTACTAACGAACGGGCGGAGACGATTCAGGTATTCCCGGGGATGTGCAACTGACTCGTGAGCCATTCTAGAATTGTTACGAAAAAAAAAAATTATTTTTTCCATTTGTCTGGGCGTTGGGACAGATACCTAATCTCAACATTATTGTACATGCAATACTTTTCTCTAAGAAATAAAAATATTAATGAAACAATGTCTGAAGACTCTCTGTCCAATATCCAGATCGTGTTGTCGAGATGGTCCCGTTTTTTTGCGAAAAAAATGATGGCTTGCCGGTTGGTTTCGCGTTTCTGCCGGATTTCGGAGTATCTTAGGCGTCCCTTCCACGTTCGACTGTTTTATATTTATGTCAATTAAGAACTCTTATGAGAGAAACTCTTAATGGTGTGATATTCGGATTAATCTTTTTTTAATAGTTGAAAAAATGATTTTCGATGAAAAGAAAAAAATAGGAGTTAGTACTTCATATATACGTATATTAATCGCTATCATTTGGAAATTTATTTCTGCATTTAAATTTCTTGAAAATTTAAAAGTTCTAATCATGTTTCTGAGGTTATTTTTGTTTGTGAGAGCATTTCATTGGTTGCCTTTGTATTGAATAAATCACACTTTTAACCCCTTAAAAGACATGAGAGACATGAAAAATGAAAAAAAAAAAAAATCCTCGAACTCGCACGTAAAATTGAAATACACGCTTGAAATAGTTTTTTGCCTTTTACAACCTCACAATAGCAAATTGTACCGTAGAACGCCCGTCAATTGATGAATTCTTTCTACGCCATCCGTGGTGGCGGCAGAACACGTGGAAAGGCCTTTTGCAAGACAGCCTTCTCCAAAGGGAAGATCCAACGTCGTCGGAGCTCCTTTTCGGGGTGGAAACAGCACCACAAGTCCAGCAATCGATGGCCAAGGCTTCCTACTAGGTAGAATATCTTCCGAGTAAAACGATCGGAGATGAGGGTTTTTGAGTCGTTGTAAAAACGGAGCAAAAAAGGCGTAAAAAGGTGAGACGAGAGGCAGCTTCGAGCAAAGGCACATTTGTAATAATGGCGAATTCACCGCGGAAGATGGTCCAGCTTTTGCGGGAGGCTGTGATACCCTGACAACGGATCATCTGTGCAGGTGAGCCAACCAGCCGGCAATAAAGGTGTTAGACGGGGAGCTCTGAAGGCGAGTGTGAAGGGGGCTTGCACGGAGAAGGTTCCTTGCTTCTTCTCGGGCGCAGTTGGTAAACCCGGAATCAGGCTGCGTGCGGTCCCTCTGCGCCGATCGCCTGTGGTCACTGTCGGTGCATGTAAGAGTGGGGATCGCGAATTTTCACGAAACGGGAACGCCTGTTCTGTCCACCTACATTGTGAAAACCAAATTACAAACTTTCTGAATCATAAAACTGCCGCACCCAGTATTATGATTTCATAATTTTATCGTTTGATGTTCATGTAGGTATCGGATTTCGTCGACGTACCTCCGTGTCTGACTATCCACTGATCCGACATTATATTTTTCAGAGTTGTCAACAGGAAGCAAATAATGGCAAGTTTAAATTGAGAGACATCCTTTCTGTTCCGATGCAACGTATTCTCAAATATCACCTTCTACTGGAAAAGTTGTTGAGTGAAACCCAACCGGTAATTATAGCATTTTTGTCCTATTTATTTGCTTTTTAGTAGTAGTTAGGCGTAAACTCTCCTTTCCCGCTATTTTTGTGAGTTAATTTTGTGGCAGGTAGAGGATAAGGCGGAAAAGAAACTTGAAATGAAGTATAGTTCAACAGTTTAAAGAAACCACTGCGAATTATTACGCAAAGGTTCATTATTTTTGTATATAAATCACTCGTCTGCAAAGAACGCAGCTTTGCCATTGTCACCACTTACCAACCATAGATACTACCTACCTACTTTACAATCATGTTTATTTGGACGAAATAAACGCTTCACACATAGGAAATTGATTAATGGTTGCTAAAGACGGAAAACTGAGTACGCAAAACAGAGGTATTTTGGTCAGATAAGATTTCAACGGAGATTATGCCTCTTTTGCGATTCACACTTTGTTTCTGATTTATCATAAATCGAACACTTGAGTTCTCATTTGGGAGTTCTAGGTGGTCTCATTCGATTCTAAAAATTTAATACTATTTTAAATTGGTGAAAAAACAAAACCTTTATATATCTAAAGTTTTCGTGCTTGGACGTTTTGAAAATGTCAGCCCTTGGAAGTCACTGACATCAACCAAAAGCTTCGGGACACAACTGGGCCCCATATGGAGCCCATTTACTAAATTTCATCAAAATCGGTCCATGGTAACCAAGGAAAATGCCGCGTACGGCGGACGAATGGCAGATTTTTTATTCGATTTTCGGATTCTAACTACCTTGAAACAAAAAACATCAAATTTTTAGGATGTTAACAAATTTTTTCGTGGTCGATTCCAAAGGTTCATATTGAAAATAATAAACCAAAATTCCGCCAAGTGGTTGTGGCGCACAGCTTTCCCATAACCCGATTGCATCGATGATCCGATGCATTTTAGCTAATCTCAAAACATCAATCTTTATGTACCTTGCATAGATAGATAGATAGATCTTTATTCTTCGTCTACAAGGACATGAATGCGTCAGTTAAAATATAAATTAATTAAATGGAAGTATAATACATAGTTAATTAAAAATTAATAGTAGGTGTATATTATAAACAATGTTTTTAAAATGAGGAACTCGTGTGCTTTTCGTTACTTTCCCGCTCCATGTACATGAGAGGGATATGAAGATGAAAAAATGTGGAAAAAAAAAAAAAAATGTGTGGACCCTGCCGGGCAGCCCGGCCGGACCCGGACCCACCCACCTTGACGGCTCCCGGGGTTGCCTCCTATCACTAGGAGGCAACCCTAACGTGTTTATACACTTAAGAACACGCCAGGCGAGCCGCCCCCAGGCCGACCAGACCACCCGACATGAATCCCCCTATCCGCACAAATAAAAAATTGATGCTAAATCCCGAAATTGATACAACAATAAAAATTAATAACTTTGTAACAATAATCAACAAGTTAATCCTAAGTCACATGTATATCACAGTTGGTAGAAGTATCACAGGCGGAAATATAAATTAGTTAAAAAATCACAGGAGCATCACACGAGTATCACAGTCAATATAATAAGAGTTTCAATAAATAAATTAAAATATACACCCACTAAAATATATACAAACCTATAAAATTATTGATGCTAGCGAGAGTACTTTTACTAAAATTCCTCTGCAGCATAATGAGAATTAATTGTGTATTTATCTATTTAAGTCGGAAATTATAATAATTAATACAGGATCAGTAGTTTATAAAATATATTTGTAGAAATCTATCTGGTGAATATCGTCGATTTTGTATAATGGATTGCTAGTTAGCGCTGCTTTGATTGTGCTCTTGAATCTTGATTCACCGCTTTCACATATTGAGCTTGGGATTTTGTTCAGGAGAACAGGCCCCAAATATGTAAAGCGGGACTGGGAACTGGATAATCGACAAAACGGTGTTTGAGGTGATTTCTCTGCCTCGTCTCATATGAATGGATCTCAGATCTACGTTGGATGTTGTTCTGATTTCTATAGGTGTGTAGAAGTTCCATGTATATGTATAGGCCGTATATAGTTAAAATATTGAATTGCCGAAATAAGGGTCTGGCGTGGGTTCGATGCCCCTCGACCCACACAATCTCTGAAAATTTCATCGAAATTGAGGGGGAGAGGGAGGGGGATGTAGAAGTTACCGCTCTAACAAGGATTTTAAGTTTGCGTATCCGCAGAGGATGCTATCTATCCGGGGCCATGATTTTCATAGGGACCATCTTCACGCCAACCTCCACAATCCGAAACCGAAATTTTGATTTTTAGGAACTTTTTTTCAACGTTGAAAAGTGAAAACAATGCTTCCCCTACTTTGGTGAACTCGGAAGCAAAAACGTTCAATTCACAATGAAAAAGGTTCAACTAGAAGTAAAATACCATATTAGTAATTAAGTAGGTAATTTACCAAAGATCAAAGTATGACATCCAATGAACCAGATTTAAACGCTGGGCTCACTCACTCACTGCCTGGGGTTGCCATTGGAAAAGAGTTTCAGGCACTGATGGCTCATACTCTCCCTCTTTCGAGGCCCCTTTATTTAAACACTGGGCATGACAAGAGATAGTTCCTCCACGGCCTTTACCCGCTCTTCAGCTCTTATCACTACCTACATCTAGCAGGTTTGGCTCCTGGAGGAGATGCACTCTCTTTGAATCTCTTCTCAATGTAAACCGTAAAGTAACGGTTTTTTCTCCTGCGATTTTCATATTTCATGCCCTCGCGCATCGCATCCGTTTTAATCAGCTGTTGAGTAATTACATCCCTGTAGGTTTTACTCTACTAGACTCAATGTAAACCGTAAAGTAACGGTTTTTTCTCCTGCGATTTTCATATTTCATGCCCTCGCGCATCGCATCCGTTTTAATCAGCTGTTGAGTAATTACATCCCTGTAGGTTTTACTCTACTAGATTCAATTACCGGTTTTCTGTGATTGTTTACGCCCGAGTTCAGGGTTTCACTTTAATCTTCAGTGTTTTGTCGATTGATTTCTAAGTAGTTACATTCTGAATGAAGTGCCGTGCTTACCACCCCTATTTCGGGCGTAAATCGATCATGAAGTGCGGTTATGGTCATTTAGCCTAGGATTCGTGAGTGAACACTACGTCGGAAACAAGCGGATACTGTCAGGTTCCGGAGCTTAACGTAGAGTGGAGGTTGATTACTGCTGGATCGTCAAACATTCACCAAAATCACGAGGTTGGGTATGTTCCTACCAAGGTTGACATTAGTATTGGGGTGGGATTGGGTGGGGGGAAAATTTTTCGCATAACCTCTGAAAACGTCTGCCAAGTGGGTGTGGCACATAGCTTCCTTGTATCCATAACCCGATTATATAGATGATCCGATGCATAGTAGTTAATCTCAAAACACCACTACCCTCATAGGGGACCATCTACACGCTAATCTGGACAATCCAAGAAAATTTCATCAAATTCGGATGACAAATTAAGCGAGTAGATGTATGTAATTGGATCAAAAAAATTCTTAGCCTCGGCTGGGATTCGAACCCGCGAACCCTGGGGGACAGTTGAAGTTACGGCTGTTACAAGTAATTCACGTTTGCGCATGCGCAGTCACTTCTATCAGTCCGGGGATGATGATTTTCATAGGGGACTATCTGCAACCTAATCCACATAATCCCTGAAAATTTCATCGAAATCGGGTGGAAAATGTGAAAGTTACGGCTGTTACAAGTAATTCACGTTTGCGCATGCGCAGTGGCTACTATCAGTCCGAAGGTGATGATTTTCATAGAGGACCATCTAAATACTAGTTTGTAACATCCCTGAAAATTTCATTGAAATCGGATGGAAAATGTAGAAGTTACCTATGTCCGTTACAAGGAATCGGGTATTTCGGTGGGTCGGAAATTCAGGTTTTTGACCTCAAATTTGGATTCAGCACCCTTGAAAACCTATATACTACAACTTTAAGCCCAATGATACTATAACATGTGGCAGAAAAATTAATTAAAGAGATCATACGTTTGAAAAAGGCGGGCCGCTATAAATGCACACACACTAGGCAAGGACTACGCCGCGCGCGTGTGTGAGTACTATTTTGTAGTATCCAAGAATTCTTTCAAGGGTTTCCGTGCATGGATACTTTTTTCAAAGACAGTTGGCTAGCTACGTCACGATTGGCTAGCTACGTCACACCATTCAAATCTTCAACTTTCCTTAGCTTCTCTGATTTTTTAAAAACATTTTCTCGACGAACAGACCCGATTACCGTTATTCCTGAGCCATACTCTTTTGAAAAAAAAATAAATAAAAAAAATTGACCGAAATACCCCATTCACGTTTGCGCATGCGCAGTCGCTTCTATCAGTCCGGGGATGATGATTTTCATAGGGGACCGTCTACACACCAACCCGCACAATCCCTGAAAATTTCATAGAAATCGGACAATAACTTCGTATAGTTATGCGCGTTACAAGGAATTCATGACAGACACACAGACACTGAACCAAAATTGTTCAGAAAGGTCTAAAACGCAAAACGCGAGTGGAAATTTTGATTTTGGAGAACTTTTTTTTTCGTCCTTGAAAAGTGAAAACAAAGCTTCCGCTACCTTGGTAGACTCGGAAGCAAAAAATCGTCAAATTTGTATAGAAAATGTAGGAGTTATGGGTGTTACAAAGGAATTCACGTTTGCGCATGCGCAGTGGCTTCTTTCATTCCGGGACGATGATTTTTGTGGGAGACCATCTGCACCCCAATCCGCATGATCCCTAAAAATTCCATTGAAATCTCGGATAGATAATAAAGAAATAAACTGTTACAAAGAAATGTTGCTCAGTGGTTACTATCAGTCCAAGGGCGATGATTTTCATTGGGAACCATCTACATTTCGATCCACATAATCCCTGAAAATTTATTTAAAATTGGACAATGAATTCGTTTTGCCCGTTACAAGGATTTCATGACAGACACACGAACAGACAGACACGGAACCAAAGTTGTTCAGGAAGGCCTGAAACATAAAACGCGTTAACTGGCAAAATGAGCAAACTGAGTTAACTGGCGTTTCTTCGACAAAAAAAATCGTTCTTTCGTTTGGTGCAACTAGGCGTTTGCTGCCATTGATAGTCATAAAAAAATCCGCTAGATGGAGTTGGCTGCTTCATTTACTTGGAGCAACATGAAGCTATTTCGAGGAGTTGACGCTTTGTTGCCCCAAACAGTAGGACTTTTGTTGCCCCTAACTGGAAACCCGCGTGGCAATAACAGTCAGGATAGGTTTTACTCAGTAAACAACGGCTTCGCGTTGAGTTCATTTCCTTCGCAGAGAAATATTATTTTACTATAAGGGCTCCGTCTATTGAAGACTGCAGCATTACCTCACAAATACACTGAAAGTGTAGTACCCTACCTAACTAGTCTGATCAAGTCTTAAAATGTTTCTGTACTTCAAATTTTATAAGTAATAAACTCGTTAATGTGTTCTTTTCTCCTAATAAACCTACTTTTTTGTAAGTTTCGTTTCTTCAATGCTTCCTTACATTGAAAAAAAAAAGGCCAGTTTTGAACATTTGGGGCAAAACGCTGCAAATCATTGCTCAAAGGTTTATTATTTTCTGTATAGATCACCCTTCTGTATAGATCACTGGTTCTCCATCAATAGCACCTACCACCATCTGTATTCTCCCTTGACCTTCCCTCTCAAATTTCAGCTTCCTGCGTTCAATAGGATTGAAAATGACTTCGGAGCTCACTCAGCTGATCAGTGATCTGAAGAGTGAAGAAGACCTCCTCGAATGCTGGAGACGCCCGGAAGAGCACTTCCATTCAATAGGATTGAAAATGGCTTCGGAGCTCACTCAGCTGATCAGTGATCTGAGGAGTAAAGAAGATCTCCTCGAATGCTGGAGACGCCTGGAAGAGCACTTCCATTCAATAGGATTGAAAATGGCTTTGGAGCTCACTCAGCTGATCAGTGATCTGAGGAGTGAAGAAGATTTCCTCGAATGCTGGAGACGCCTGGAAGAGCACTTCCATTCAATAGGATTGAAAATGGCTTTGGAGCTCACTCAGCTGATCAGTGATCTGAGGAGTGAAGAAGATTTCCTCGAATGCTGGAGACGCCTGGAAGAGCACTTCCATTCAATAGGATTGAAAATGGCTTTGGAGCTCACTCAGCTGATCAGTGATCTGAGGAGTGAAGAAGATTTCCTCGAATGCTGGAGACGCCTGGAAAAGCACTTCCATTCAATAGGATTGAAAATGGCTTCGGAGCTCACTCAGCTGATCAGTGATCTGAAGAGTGAAGAAGCCTTTGAGCAATGATTTGCAGCGTTTTTTACCCACCAACATTTTTTTTACCCACCAACTTTTTTTTACCTACCAGCTGGTTACTACCTACCACACCATACTGGCTTCATACCTTCACAATCAAGTTTATTAGAAAGAACTAAACGCTTCACACTCGATTGGAAAAATAGAAAGCTTCATATGGAAATTTGATTACTGGTTACGCAGAAGGCAAAACTGTATACAAATCGAAGAAATGAACAGCGATCGCATTTTAGTCCGAAAAATTTGAATGGAAATTAGACCTCTTTTGCGATTCACACTCATGATTCTGTTTTATCGAAGGAAAACCTTCAAGTACTCGTAAGGACCGAACGGTTTGTCCTACAGAGCTCCGGGTGGTCTCAAAAATTTTAAAAAATTCAGTACTATTCAAAATTGGTGAAAAAACGATACGTACGGCGGACGGACGGAAATTTTTTTATTCGATTTTCGTATTCTACGTACCTTGAAACGCAAAACATCAAATTTTGAGGGGGGGTTAAACATTTTTTTTTCTTGCTCGATTCCAAAGGCTTATTATTGAAAATAATAAACCAAAAAGAGTCAACTCCCAAATAAAATTGAATCTAGGATCACGAATTTGGCGAATTTTTTATTGGAATTTGGCTAAAACATGCAGTGGTAGGTGACGAATAAGTGGCCTGAGTGACAAGGAATGTAAGTACATTTTGTATTTTTTTAAATGTTCTTTTTGATTTTCCAACATTTTGAAAAAATGGAGTTAACTCCTTGTTGATGCAGACCCCTCTGCATTATTATTTTGATTTTGGTGAACTTTTTTTTTCAACCTTGAAAAGTTCAACCTTGGAATTCTCGGAAGGAATACCATCTCAAGCAGTTGTAAGAGTTTTATGTATTTAAGGGAAACTAGACAGCTGAAATTACTAATACTTGATGCAAAATAAATCGGCAAAATGTGAGCGTAAGAGACAAGGTCGATAGCGAAGGAAGCGTGGTGGCGAACTGATTACTTTCTTGGATGAGGATACCTTCCAGACTACAATGCGGTGGCCTTCGCAGCAGTGGTATTTAAAAATTCCGGATTGAAAGCTTCCCATCCTGAAACGCTTGCATTACTAATCAATGTGTTTTTCCTCAGGGCCACGAAGACTATCGCGGGCTGGAGAGAGCCAGAGAAGCCATGGTTGACGTCGCTCAATACATAAACGAAGTTAAAAGGGACAGCGACACACTGCAAATCATGGCCGACATCCAGGCGAGCATTACTGACTGGGAGGGCCTCGAAGATACGAAACTGACGAGTTTCGGGAGGCTGTTGAAAGATGGGGATTTGAGGATACGATCCCACGACAACCAGAAGATTAGACAGAGGTAAGAAGTCCTTTCACACCAAATTTAAGACTGTTGAATTCCGATTTTCCCTTTGGAAGACAGCTGAATATGACTTTACTGTAGCGCTTATTCCATCTAGCGCTCAAAAGAAAGTAGGGTTCTGAACTGGCTCAGGTATGTTTATAATGAAATATGTTATTCTCTGGCACCAAGCAAGACAATGGCTCATCACAATAAGTTATATCATTGGTAATGGAACCTATTCAGATGGGACGTCTCAACGATGGAGGGAAGCTGATTCAAAGCAGGTACGGGAAAGCCGAATGTACCAGATTATCTTCTTAGGGTCATTCGACGTAATAAAAAAGCCCATTCATGCAGCATGATTTAGGCCCACTTTCACCAAAAATTGTTCAAATCGCGTTTAACTAAACGCCTTGATTGTTAATCTGAAGGAATATACTCGGCAAGATGGCGAGAGTCTTTCACCAACCCAAATCAAAGTTAAATGGTGATTAAGATAATCGAGCTTAGCTAACCTTGAAATGTCAAGTGAAATGAACGAAAGTTGGACATTATGACGCATTTGGGGCAATAGAAATGTTGAACAACAACCACTCCCGCGCTTGCTATCAGTAGATTCTCGCCTTTATCAGTGATGTTCAGTGATATGAGTTCGTCGCAAGTCGTTTCGATTTCTTTATTGCCAATCACCTACCTCTGATACAATATCGGTTCTTTTAAGTTTTTATTAGTTAATAATTCGTGTTAATAAAGGTAGATAAGTTAAGGACGACCTTTCTACTGTTCGACCTGTTCCCGGTTTACAAGGTATTTCGTCGGGAACTCTAGCCGAGTATCAATCAAATTTAGGACTTTGATGACTGTGGGCTTGGTAGTGTGGAGCACATTGAAGGATTCTCCTCGGACATCTCCTGGGGACGTCGTCGTCAGACGAGTCATAAATTATTTGTAATGGCATATCTATTTCCGAACACAAAACACTTCCGCGAACACACAAAATTTCACAACAATAAAAAATGTTCACAGCGAGGCCATATTGAATTTGCAGTTAAACGAGCATACCGAGTTTATTCAGCCGACTTTCGACCGTTTAAACTCAAACCCCTCGAGATGGAGTTTAAACTCATAAATCGCTCTGGTGAAAGACGTTTATTGCTAAACGTCGATTATCTCTTGGCATTCTTGGTTTAAACTCGTTTCGAATGTTTGGTGAAAGTGGGCATTAATGAGCGAATTTTCAAAGAAATCTTCAAAGCTATGGTTTAGAAAATCTAATATTAGTTGTATATCAGAATAGTCAGCCTAGAGACGCGGAACCAAAATTGTTCAGGAAGGCCTGAAACGTAAAACGCCAGTGGAAATTTTTATTGGGGGATTTTTTCCTTGAAAAGTGAAAACAATGCTTCTGCTACCTTGGTAGACTCGGAAGCAAAAAACATGATTAGTTCGATATTATCGACGTTTTGGACATTTCAGCCCTTATTTTTCAACCCTTAAAAGTGACTGACATCAACCATAAGCTTCGGGGCACAACTAGACCCCAATTGGAGCCCATGTACCAAATGTCACAAAATCGGTCCATGGTAACTAAGGAAAGTGCCACGTACGGCGGATGGACGGAAACATTTGAGGGGGTTAACAATTTTTTATTCTTGGTCGATTTCAAAGGTTTATCATTGAAATAATGAACCAAAAAAATCTGCAAGCTGGCCTGCTGGGTGTTAAGTTGGAGGTTTCTTCTATCTTCAACGCAGAGTAGAAGGTCGACGCCCCTTGGTACTTCTGCCTCCGCTTTATCCCAGAATAAGGCCTCAGTAAGCTACTGCTCACCACTGTACGGATAATTTCACACTTGCCCAAATTAAAATGCATTAATTCAGCATTGGTCAAAATTGGCAGTCGAAAATAGACAAAACTGTCCATTTCTGTAGAAAAGTGTGTGTTGGCTCAGTTTCAGACGCCTGCATCTCAAATACTATCGCATCGAATGAAATATGTCTGACTATCACTGTAGGGAATCAAATTCTGCTTTAACCCAGATAACCCTGAATTTTTTTTTTTACTAATTTTTGGAATTTTTTCGTATGTTTAGTGTCATAGGTGTTGTCTGAAGACAAATTTGGCACTCTCGCAATTTTTTCCCATTTTAATGGGCATCCTTCCAGAAGGACGTCAGTAGAATAAGGAAGCAACCTCTCTCGCATATTCCTTATTCTTATGAGATAAAAAACGCTGCAAATCATTGCTCAAAGGTTTATTATTTTCTGTATAGATCATCCTTCTGTATAGATCACTGGTTCTCCATCAATAGCACCTACCACCATCTGTATTCTCCCTTGACCTTCCCTCTCAAATTTCAGCTTCCTGCGTACAATAGGATTGAAAATGGCTTTGGAGCTCACTCAGCTGATCAGTGATGTGAGGAGTGAAGAAGATCTCCTCGAATGCTGGAGACGCCTGGAAGAGCACCTCCATTGAATAGGATTGAAAATGGCTTCGGAGCTCACTCAGCTGATCAGTGATCAGAAGAGTGAAGAAGATCTCCTCGAATGCTGGAGACGCCTGGAAGAGCACTTCCATTCAATAGGATTGAAAATGGCTTTGGAGCTCACTCAGCTGATCAGTGATGTGAGGAGTGAAGAAGATCTCCTCGAATGCTGGAGACGCCTGGAAGAGCACCTCCATTGAATAGGATTGAAAATGGCTTTGGAGCTCACTCAGCTGATCAGTGATGTGAGGAGTGAAGAAGATCTCCTCGAATGCTGGAGACGCCTGGAAGAGCACCTCCATTGAATAGGATTGAAAATGGCTTTGGAGCTCACTCAGCTGATCAGTGATGTGAGGAGTGAAGAAGATCTCCTCGAATGCTGGAGACGCCTGGAAGAGCACTTCCATTCAATAGGATTGAAAATGGCTTTGGAGCTCACTCAGCTGATCAGTGATGTGAGGAGTGAAGAAGATCTCCTCGAAAGCTGGAGACGCCTGGAAGAGCACCTCCATTCAATAGGATTGAAAATGGCTTTGGAGCTCATTCAGCTGATCAGTGATGTGAGGAGTGAAGAAGATCTCCTCGAATGCTGGAGACGCCTGGAAGAGCACCTCCATTCAATAGGATTGAAAATGGCTTTGGAGCTCACTCAGCTGATCAGTGATGTGAGGAGTGAAGAAGATCTCCTCGAATGCTGGAGACGCCTGGAAGAGCACCTCCATTCAATAGGATTGAAAATGGCTTTGGAGCTCACTCAGCTGATCAGTGATGTGAGGAGTGAAGAAGATCTCCTCGAATGCTGGAGACGCCTGGAAGAGCACCTCCATTCAATAGGATTGAAAATGGCTTTGGAGCTCACTCAGCTGATCAGTGATGTGAGGAGTGAAGAAGATCTCCTCGAATGCTGGAGACGCCTGGAATAGCACCTCCATTCAATAGGATTGAAAATGGCTTCGGAGCTCACTCAGCTGATCAGTGAGCAATGATTTGCAGCGTTTTTTACCTACAAACATTGTTTTACCTACCAATTTTTTTTTACCTACCACACCTACCTATTGGTAGGTACTACCTACCACACTATAATGGCTTCACACCTTCACAATCAAGTTTATTAGAAAGAACTAAACGCTTCACACTCGATTCGAAAAATAGAAAGCTTGATATGGAAATTTGATTACTGGTTACGCAGAAGGCAAAACTGTATACAAATCGAAGAAATGTACAGCGATCGCATTTTAGTCAGATAAAATTTGAACGGCGATTAGACCTCTTTTGCGATTCACACTCATGATTCTGTTTTATCGAAGGAAAACCTTCAAATACTCGTAGGGACTGAACGGTTTGTCCTACAGAGCTCCGGGTGGTCTCAAAAATTTTTAAAAATTCTGTACTATTTAAAATTGGTGAAAAAACGATACCTTTATTTCGAGAGTTTTCGAGCTTGAAAATTTCAACCCTTAATTTTCACCCCTTAGAAGTGACCTACATCAACCAAAAGCTTCGCGGCACAACTAGACCCCAAATGGAGCCCATATACCAAATTTGAACCAAATCGGTCCAGTGTTGCTAAGAAAAGTGCCGCGTACGGCGGACGGCGTACGGCGGACGGACGGAAATTTTTTTATTCGATTTTCGGATTCTACATACCTTGAAACGTAATACATCAAATTTTGAGGGGGGGTTAAAATTTTTTTTTTCTTGCTCGATTCCAAAGGCTTATTATTGAAAATAATAAACCAAAATGAGACTCAAGATTGAAAATACACTTTTTATTCAATCAAAACTGGATATAAAACTATGTATCATTTAAAATTGACAAAATTAATTTTGTATGGAACGATAGAAAACGAAAAAGTGTAGAAATATGTCACATTTCAAGCATCCGGTTGTCGACTTCGTCTTGGAAAATCTTCAGTGCAGCTGTTTCCCTTCTTCCTATCTTTTCGTCTACTCCCGTATCTCCAACGTAGTGTTCTTTCTTATCTAATGTAAAAAAGATAAATAAATTCAATGATAAATGATCATTGAAAATGATTGAAAGGCTGCAAACTGTACAATGCATGTGTCCAAGTTTTTGATTTTCATTCACCGACAGTCAATCTTGGCTGTTTTTACCAACAAAAAAAAAAAAAAAAAAAAACAAATCGAGATACTCAAGGGATGACAACTTTTGTTTGGGACCACGCATTGGTGACTACTCTCTAAGTGCAGTTGAAAGAGACTGGTTTTTTGTCCAATTGTACAATTTTTTGGACGGTTTTGGTTTACGGACTCGATGTTTCCCCCTCTTCTTGTTGGAAATATTTTCATTGGAAGTTGATGGTTGGGGATCATCATCGCTTTCATCATCTTTATCATGAGAAGGAATGCTATTCAAAATTGCAGGAGAAAATTATCAATAACAGGGCTCTCGTCCGGTGAGGTCATGAAGGGCATTTGTTGGAGGTAATAAAGATATATCGACTTCCCCTTGACTTATTGCATCATAATTTCCCTCCGAAAAATCCAATAATGTTGGATATATAACATATTATGTTATTTGATGTAAAGGAAGCAACTTCTTGCAGGAAAAGCGAGAAATCCAAAAAAATCAGCAAATGAAAAAATATCGGGACTGAACGATTTTGAATGTGTATTCTACTGTCGTCCTTCCAGAAGGATCGACGTGAAAAGTGGTAATAATGGAGACGAAAATGGTAAAATTCATCAATACATGTCATACCCTTAGTAGAGAGAAGGAACAATAGAATATCAACGTCGAAATAAAAATAAAAAATGAATAGGTACTTACCCATCAACTATGAATTCTGGGTAACCGCTCATGATTGAAGCTGCTAGGGAAAAACTGCACTGAGTACCTGTTGGTAGCATACTGAAGACAAAATCTGTCCCCATCCCTCCGTTAGGATGTAAACAACAGCTCAAAGCTATTATAGCTATATATCATACTAGCTATATAGCTAGTATGATACTAGACCACAGCGGTATCATAATACAGGAGAGAAAATTCAGAAAGTCGACCTAAGTCCCACATCCTTCCAGAAGGACGTTAGGGCTATCTGGGTTAAGAAATCCCATATTTTCAACATTTGTTCAAAATTTGCCAGAACACATTGTGCCAATTGTCAATAGACACACAAAATAAAAGTAAAATCTCATTCTGTCGAGAAAGGAAGGAGAGATTTTTTTTTCCTGCTAAGAAAATAAGAAAATGAAAGCCCTTCGTAACAGGGAACACCGCAGCACGCGATGCGGGGCCGGGGAAATTCCCAGCCCCGCCCGGACCCACCCACCATGGTGGCATCCCTGCGGGAGAACGGTCTCCCGGCAAGGACACGCAGAAAACCCACCAGGAAGGCCAAAACACAGCATCCACTCATTCAATAAATTAATTTCAATAGATTAAAAGCAACTTACTACAAATAAAGTAAAGACAACAAAGTTAAAAATAATATCACAGTGTAACCATGGAAGAAGTATTAGGAAGTGTCACTCAAGGTTAAAAAGTGTGCCAGAAAAAATCCCCCTCTACTGCTGCGATCTGGCGAAGCGTAAGAGAAGTTCTCAGCTAGTAGTAGAGGACGCTGATAGATAGAGTTGTAGACGCCCTCATGACCGAAAATTCAAACAAATGCGGACAACGGCTCGACTTTCCAAAAATTCTAGGGTGGCATGGATTTGAACCCAAGACCCGGCATTAGCAAACTGTCCTAGTGGGATTAACTACAACGCCTTAGCTCGCTCGGACAACCACACTTCCGTGATTACTGACCTAGCAACAATCATGTTCAAGAAAAAAGTGTTACATCAACTGAGTCAAATCAAGTCACGTCAAATTCTCAATAATCTTGATGTACGAGTAGATAAATTTATATTCGGTTCTTACAAAAAACATTGTATTACTTTAATTGGCCAAAATATAGTTAAGCTTTTTTTTTTGACATTTTATGTCTTTGCTCTGGCACATAACTCGAAAACCGTTACCAAAATTCGTTACCAAATAATTGTGATGATTTTCACTTACAACAAATATGTAACTAGGGAAAAGTATCTTCAGCAATTTTCATCGCACAAAAATCGTACACCACTCGTTGGAAAGCTCTCAATTTATCCCTAAATACCATGATGTTCATTTGTATGCACATTGACCCCCTTCGTTGTAGAGCACGTTAACATTCCGTCAGTTTGTTTACTAATATGTGAATTTCGACTCCGTCACGAAAAGATTCTCCGTTGGCATGTGAACTCGAAAAGTATTATAAATTCCTCACAATTATACACTAGGGATACACGTAGTTTCGGTATCCAAGAAACATATAAGAACATAATAAAGCTGCATCTTCAGTTGGCATTTAACGATGGATTCGGGACCATCATCACAAAGAAAGAGAAAATTGTGTACAGAAAATCAAGAAGATTATTCAAATAAGAAACAGGCAACCGATTTGCGTCAGGCATCTGAAGTGAGAAAGTGTTCCAAGCCGGTGAAATCAAACGCCGAAAAGCAACGCGAATATCGGCTCCGTAAGGCATCTGAAGTGAACAAGTGTTCCAAGCCGGTGAAATCAAACGCCGAAAAGCAACGCGAATATCGACTTAGAAAAAGACTCATGGTTGCGGGCAACATCACAGACCCTTTTGAAATTTCTGAAACAAATCACGCATTTATACTACCGTCAAAATCTGTAGCCGATATCGAATTTCACAAACGATTCACTGAAAATTCATTTGGTTTCTCGTGTTCAATCTGTGATCGTTTATGGTTTGAGAAAGATTATACGCTACTGGGGTAGGTGGTGTAGCATTGTTCGAAGGCCCCTGAATCCCTTCTTTAAAGACATAAAATGTCCCAATGTGTTGCAGACTCGTATGCAACATTTTTCTGTTGGTGGGCGAAACGACTCTGGGTTTTTGTTGGGAGATTTTTTCTTTGATTTTTAATTCGCTCGTTGGGAAATGCAAGGTACCAAACTGGAACTATTTCTGACTACAGGTAGTCACCTACTTTGTTGAAAATGTCGGTTTTTTTTCAAGAAAAAAATGACCAATGTGGGTAGGTACCTACGAAACTTGAACCTATTAATTAATACTTAATAGTATTAGTTAAATTAACAATTAATACTATTAACTAATACTATTTTTATTATTAATATAATATTATTATTAATACTATTTTTAATAGCTTCTTTAAAGTTATTTTTCTTTCACAGTTTGGATTGGCCACAGCATTGTTCATAATTCTAAAGGCCCAAATATTCTACATTTAATATATAAATACACAAACTTCTTTTCCTGTTCCATTGAGCACAATGAAAAATTTATGCTCATATTCAATATTGATTTTACGATGCACTTAGCAATTCCCACCTCACATGGCACCTGGGTGAAAACGCCTGATGGACGTGACTTGAAAGTTTACTACATTATTACGTAGAAAATAGAAACTAGATGAAGATGTTAACAAAAATTAACGAAACTGACTAAAAAGAACTTAGGAAGAAACCTAACGAAGAATCGTATTGTAAAAAAGGCTGAGATGATTCGCAAGAAGGTAAGGACGCTATAGAAATGGCATCTTTTGGTCACTTTCGCGTTTGCGTTCTACTCTCTCTCCCAGTTCACACACTCTTGCGATTGGCCACCTAAGCTGATAGTTCATTTACGCTTCCAGAGGTGGCGCCACTGCAGTAAGCGTCACAGATTCCCCTATGGAGTGATTCTTCCTAATATTCTTCCATGGTGTAACAGAGAATTTATCACAGATATTGGTCGACTAGTTGAAAGTAGTGGATATTTATTAAATAGTCATAAATAACAAGCGCGAGTACACGGGTAACAAAATTTCCTCCGCTGTTTTTATACAATAAATGGTTGCTTGAACAATCAGGTATGTATGTCGCATCACATTTCTTGGCAGGCAGAATCAAAAGGATGAAAACTTCGATTCACGCTTATAACTTCAATGAGTCGTAGTGCTGATTTTCCTCCATGTGGCCTAGGAAAAGAATCAGATGTTGTCGATTTGAAAGCATCGAATTGAATCATTATTTATTTTTCAGATACGTCTTCATCTTCGATAAAGTGATGCTGATGTGCAAAACTCTTCGGGTACGTATTCCTCCTATTTCAGTAGCTTCGTATTCTTCGCAAGTTCGTTCAAAACTTTACTTCTTCATGACGTATTTATTTCCAGAACGACCAGTACAGTTTCAAATGCTGCCTCCCTCTGTCGGACTACAAAATCGAAGACATCACGAATAGGAGGACTTTACACAAAAATACCAGCTGGCACTATCAGTTTTTCTTGGTCCGTAAATCTGAACGCACAGCTTTCACTCTCTACGCTCGGACAGAAGAGATCAAAAGGAAGTGGATCAAAGCCATCCAAGACGCTCTGTATGTAATGTTAAATAGTATGGTATTATTAATTTGTAAGGCAGAATCAAACTAGCTAAAAACCAATCCAAACTAAATCCAACCAATCTAAACTGGATAAATCAATCTATCGCTAGTTGTAAGAAGACAAAAAAATTATTGTTTACGCACCTTATTGGAGAATCCGATGTAACCAGCTAGTCGAAAAGGAGGACATCATTATCGGTCCTGATCATTATTGAGACCTGACACTAATTACCTACAAACAGTAGGTAATCTACCTATTGTTTTCGCTTTTTGGTTTATTATTTTCAATAATGAACCTTTGGAGTCGACCAAGAAAAAAAAAAGTTTAACACCCCCTCAAAATTTGATGGTTTACGTTTCAAGGTACGTAGAATCCAAAAATCGGATAAAAATTTGGGCGTCCGCCAGCCATACGCGGCTCTTTCCTTAGTTCCCATGGACCGATTTGGTTGGAATTTGGTATATGGGCTCCATTTGGGGTCTAGTTGTGCCGCGAAGCTTTCGGTTGATGTCAGTCACTTCTAAGGGGTGAAAATTGAGGGTTGAAATGTTCAAGAGTGCCCTAGCTCGAAAACTCTCGAAATAAAAGTATTGTTTTTTCACCAATTTGAAATAGTATTGAATTTTTAGACTTTTTGAGTCCACCCGGAGCTCTGCAGGACAAACCATTTGCTCCCTACGAGAACTTAAGGGTTGGACTTACGATAAATCAGAAACACGAGTGTGAATCGCAAGGTAGGCCTAATCTCATTCAAATACAATTACCACAGTTGAGTACCTCCAAACATAAAACAGTCATTTTCTCATATTACACTCAATTTTTCATAGGGAGCGAACGTTTGGCCCTACATAACTCTTGGTGGTCCCATTCGATTATAAAAATTCAATACTATTCTAACTTGAAGAAAAACAATGCCTTCTCATTGGAAGTTTTTGAGCTTGGGCGTTTTGAAAATGTCAGCCCTTATGTTTCAACCCGTAGAAGTGACTGACTTGAAAATCAGACGAGAGACAAGAGCAGTATTATTAATTCCCCATTCTACCACAAAAAAAAATTATTCTTTTTATTTATTCAAATTCTTAGTTATTTGATTTTTTATTTTATTTATTTTATTAGTTCTATTGGGGGCGAAACCTATTTTTATTTAAGGCGCTCTCCACCATTTATGTCAGGGCCCTTATGTGAATTTAGGAAGGAATTATAGGAAAGAGTGGAAATAAAGATTAAATGATAATAATCCCTCTTTTATTCCCCCCATAAATTACAACACTAAAGTATCTCCTCTGATCTACCTCACTGACGATTGAAGGTCGGCTGGGGTCGGCTTCCTGTCAATCTGCGGTGATGGAGTACTCGGGAGACGGGCGACTTGCGGGCACCTGATAGCTTACAGGACGGGAGCTATTCCGTCGGGGATCTCGCTGTCGGAAGAACTTCTGAAGAAAAGATGCTTTTCCAGGGGTCTGCCCTCTATTTATCGACTCGGCTCTGGGTGGTTGACCGCCGTCGAAGGCCGGCGATTGTTAGTCTTGCTGACGAGGATTTTCCCGGCTTGAGGAAATAACTTGCAGTTTGGGCGGGATTCGCAGCGAGCCCGACACAACCCTAAAGCTTCGCGGCACAACTAGACCCCAAAAGGAGCCCATATACCAAATTTAAACCAATTCGGTCCGTGGCTGCTAAGATAAGTGCCGCGTACGGCGGGCGGATGAAAATTTTTTATTCGATTTTCGGATTCTACGTACAAATTTTCAGGGGGGTTCATTTTTTTCTTCTTGGTCGATTCGAAAGGTTCATTATTGAAAATAGTTCAACATTCGTCATTAGGTGCTACATAAACCCTTTAGTTAGGTGTCTAATCCTTCACCATTGTCAAAATCCATTGGTAATCTCTCTAAGAACGTAGGACCACCCACAGCAATTGTGTGTTTAAATGCCAATTTTCTACAATTCTCAAAAGCTGTAGAAGCTGTCATTGCTATGTTGTATCGTTTTCCGGCTGGATTGACGTTGTTTTTCCCATCCAATTAGATTCCCTCTGTAAGGCAACCATTAAGAACAATTTTTCGTTCTTCGAATATTTCCATAACACCTTTTGGGCATTTCAAGGTTTTAAGACTGGTTTTGATGTTCCAGGGATAACATCGAGCCTGCCGGCTGTCGCAGTACTGATCACAAGTTCGTAATGCATACTTTCGAAAAGCCTACCATTTGTATGCACTGCAGTAAATTCTTGAAAGGACGCATCTTTCAGGTAAGTTGATGACATTCCTTCGTCCACGAGTCCGTATATTCAGTAGTATGTAAGGAGAGAAAAGGTACTGCCCATTTAGGAACCCCTTTTACCTCGTGCTTATTGTTCTATTCCTGTTGAACGAATTTTTATCTGTTTGCTTGGATTAGTTAGTGACCTGGATAGAATTTTTAGAATTCTCCCAAGTTAGGTGGGCCTGAGCAGTAAAGCTTCCTCACAAACTTCCTATTGCTGATTTTTTATTGTTGCCAATGGTGCTGAGGCAGTGGCGTGGCGTCCCTAAGGCCACTCAGGGTTTAGCCCTCGCAAAATGTTCCTCAAAAGTTAGATTTTTACCTTAAAGTTGAAGAAAACTCCCTTCAAAAAGGCCAGCCACTAGAGAGAAGAAGTAGTATGGAATCGATAGGTAAATATCCAACAACCGATTGTCCACTCTCGAATTTCCAATATTTGGGAAAAAAAACCATGTTGCCTCGCAAACACTAGGGTCCAAAAAGTTTGGGCCCTGGAGTAGCTATAGTTACATGGATTTAAAAAAAGTTAATGCCCAGTCCGCGGATGCCTAGTAGTGTAAACATGTAGGCCTTGTCCATTTATCCCTTCCCTTTCTCAGCCCCGGCTGGGGAGGACACAATTGATTTTATTAGGGCCGGGGGTACAAGTCATCGTTTAAACGGGGACATAGCTAAGCTTAGCTTAATTTTGAAACACCGTTTAAACTACAGATCCCGTTTGGCGGGTGTACAAGTCCTTATCAGCTCGGTTTAAGAAACTGGAGTTTAGGAATCCAGAGACGACGAAGATGAAGAGGAATAGAACAAAACGGCATGGAACTATAAAGGTTCCATGCTGTTCCATGTTCGTAACTGCAAATTTTTGATGAATTTCAAGGCAGAAGTTGGAATAAACATCAACTTCACGTTAATCAGGATAACCTAAAACCTCAATGTGAGTTCTGCTAGAATAAAAGTGAGGACGACTTTTATTCAATTGGCTCAAAAACCTTCATTTTAGCGTTTCTATTTATTGTAATACACTAGGTAGTGGTGAAAGAAATAAAAACAAACCAACGATGGAAACGACGTATTAACTTTCATGATCGACCAAAAAATCGGTTATTCAAGAAAGTCTTCCCGTCCAAGAACCGGTTTTTCGAAGATGTGGTGAGTACTTTCGACATATTAATTTTATCCTATTTCTTATCATTAAAAGAAATTTTGCATGCCGAATACTTCCGACGATAATGTGAAAGTGAGCAGTGATAACTACTATTTCTTTCACTAGCAAGCAACTTTGTTCCGAATATTGGTTGATGTACGTAAATAATCATAACGATCGGTAGAATACCTGATAGAATGTATTACCAAAAAGCACTCCTACAAAACCAGCAAATACCTACAGTAAGCGTAAGTACCTACAGCAACTCATGTAGCTCAAATTGCTTGTAATACTATAGATGCATTCTTTTAAGTACTTTCTCACGTCTTCTTCATAGTTACTTACCTACTTCACAACTCTTTTCATCACACCCCATTCCTTTTTTTCAGGTGATTACCATATTCAACTGAAGATACGTCTCCTACGAAGGGTGCTGCCCTATTCCTAATGGTCGTTTCCTCCTACCTTCCCATTTTATTTTATCAATACAATATTATTCTGTAGGTATCAATTATTGTGTAACTGAGTAAAGGACCTGACTGATATCTATTTATTAAATGACTGTACCTATATTGTACCTACAAATCAATAATGTTTTGAGATATTCTGTATATTTTTTCCGAAAAATACACAATTGTACCTTTTTTATAATTTTTGTGACTTTACCTCTCTTGATTCCGTTCTTGAAATAACTATCTTTAGTTCATTGAAACTTGAATAAAACGCTGGAATATTTTCCTATTTTAATGTTCAAATTGTTGAATGCTTTTTCCGACTAGGTATTCCTTAAATTTAATGAATATTTGTACAGACTAACTCCTACACTAAAATCGTCAGTGAATAATGTAACATAGTTGAGCAGCTACTACAATGTATTTAATAAAATTCAACCTCAACCAAAATACTTCACCACATTGGTAACAATATTTCTCGTTATTACCCTCTAAGCTCAGCTTAAACGGCCATCAGCGACCGTTTAACTTTAGTCTTAGTTTAGCTCTTATCAGGAACTAAAAGCGTAGTTTAGGAACTTGTACCCCAGCCCTAAACTGCATTCTCCGTTTAAACAGTAGTTTAATCGATGAATGACGTTTAAACGGGTATTGTACCCCCGGCCCTTAGAGAGTTTTAGCAGACCACTCACGGGCACCGCGAACGCGTCATCATGGATGCTATATCTCGCGGGGCCCGCGACTCACGGGCACCGCGAGTCACGGTCGACGCTCAACCAGCGTCCAACGCGAGAACATGTCGCGGCACCGCGAGATGTTATAACCTACGCCACTTATAACCCCTTCCAATCAAAAGGCGGAAAAATGCGCATTTTCTAGCATTTTTTCCTTCAATCTTTCAAACAATGCTCATCTTATACAAAACTTTCTTCAGTAACAACTACATACCTAGTCGTAATTTTTATCTCATCATTTTACTAATTCACGATTGCTGATTTAGTACTAATTTAATTCATTCACTATCGTTCTTTTTAATTGACTTTATTCATTAGGAATCATTCTCTTCTCCTCTTTTTCATACACATTTTATTCATTCATAATCTTCTTATGAATTTTCTTTGCACTTTGAAGAAAACAAAGATATTGGAGGAAAACCAAAATTGTCTCTCAAAATTTACTGTAGGTAGGTACCAAGCTTCGAAAACTATTTTGATCATTTTTATAGATTGAAATTGTAACATGAAGTAGGTAGACGAACAAATCAATTCATAAATCTTACGTTCTATTAAAAGCAATTATATATTTCCATTCATTTATTTCCAAATTCATTCTCTTAACTTAGGTAGGTTTATAAATATGAATTTTTACTTGAATAGCTTCAAATAACAACATTTTATTTAGCGAAGTGATTTATTGCCTTTTTTGGTGTTTTTTAGAATGAAATTAACTCCTTCTTGTTCCGAAAAGACGTTTAGGGACTTGTTTTCCGGAATCTGAAACAAAAATTAGTACCCGCAGGCAGTTAGCTATACTCTTCTCTCTCCGAGTACCTAGTTGAAAGTACCAGTAAGAGGGTAGTAATATGAGTAGGTAAACTATGTACCTATCACACATCAATAAATTTCAAGACGATTTCTTACCTCGAAGTTAGGTGGATAGGCAGTTGATTGTTCGACGGACAAATTAAGTAATTCGGATGTAGACTGATGAATGATCATTAGATAGGTATTCCATGATAAAAAGCACGAATCACAAAAGCATCTTTCTGGCGTAATTCATTACAGCAAAATAATTGCTATTGCAAATGAACCATCAGGTATTTCCGAAATGATTTCCACCAAAAATGAAACTCGGGTCACAAGACGACAAGACAGAAATACAGAGTTGGTGTGACGCTTGACGTCACTCTAGGTTTGTAGGGTCATGTTGATCCCCAGGAATGAAGGTTAGCATCTCACATTGCTCGTCCTAGGAGAATCTCACGTTGACGTGAATCTCTCGGTGCTTGTGGCATGCTAAAACTCTCTATTCTCTCTGATTGGGACGTTTCGATTCAAGTCGATGGGTGGATGCTCAGTTTGGGTATCCATGGAAGTTCCTTGTAAGGCGTGGACCTATTGTCCATGGTGTAACATAACAACGAAAGAGGGAGTCCCTTGTAGGAAAATGTGTTTCATCCTGGTCGTGGATACAGGCTTGTGTAAGCTGCCCACAGAAGTGGGGTTTGATCTCGCCCCCAGGAACCTGTGAGGGCTTGCAGATTTCCCTCAATGCATTTGCTAAGCAGTGAGCCAAGTGTGGACTCGTGGTCAACCCTGATAAATATGGGTCAGTCTCCTTGGTCCCGTTGGGTCGCCAACATAAGGTGAAGGTTGTGGATGGGGGTTTTGTCGTAGGACAATCCCCCATTCCTTCTCGTTCTGAGTTGGAGGTTTGGTGGTACCTCGGTGTCGACTTCAGTATTGCCAGCCGTGTGGACCTTGGTAGAGCGCTAGCTCGTGTTACCAAGGCTCCATTGAAGCCATAGCAGAGGCTGCACCTCCTCCGCACGTACTTACTGCCAAAGCTAACCTACGGGTAAGTCTTTGGTAGGCTTATGGTGGGGAGGCTGCAGGAATTAGATCGTGAAGTGCGCTCTTGGCTGAAGTTCCCACCTGGTGTCCCAAGAGCCTATATCCACGCACCAGTCAAATCAGGTGGGCTCGGTACCTATTCTCTCTCAGTCTCTCTCGGCAAGTATCCCTTCTCTGCACCGCCAGCGCTTGCTAGCCCTCCTGGGGTCAAGCTGGGGGGTCGCCCGTGCTGCTGCTGATCTTGATTTTGTCAGGCAGCAGTCAGCATGGTGCGACCGAGCAACACCATCTGCTCCAAAACCCAGTTCGTCTGCTGAGTTCGCTGCAGCGCTGCACCAATGGTAAATAACTCCGACAGTGCTCCGAAAGCCTTCTCTCTTCCCAATGGGCGGATCTACTTAAGGCTGAATGTTACAAATTAACGACGCCAATAAAAATTATTTAAAAAAAAAATTGAAAAATTGCAGGGATATCGGTGCGAAAAATGCGACATCGCGGCGCACAAATTGTGTATCGCCAATTCAGGACGTTGTGGGACGAAGGTGCCGCCAGAACTGCCGCCCAGGCCGCCTCTCGCCGCCCGCCAGGAACAGCTGCCGACTGAAGTCAACGGCCATCAACCCTTACCTGTAAGTGAGCCGAGTTTAGGGGCGTATTCATAGTCATGACTCGAGTTGGAGGACTCCTCCAAAGTACGCTTTGAGGAGTCCTTTCCTCCTCGAGCTATTCATAGTTAAGCCTTAAGCCAAAGTCAAGGCCAGACTCATCCTCCAAGTCGAGGAAGGTCTCGAGGAAGCCTTAAGGAGGCCCGACGGCTCCTTAAACTATTCATAGTCGCCTCATTTCAAGGCGTCCTCGAACCGCCAAAGGCGTCCTCCAATGGCGGTATTCATAGACGACTTCGGAGGTGGAGTCGAGAAATTTGAAGGCCGAATCGAGATATTTCGAGTCGAGAAAGGGGCTTCGAGCTTCCTCAGCCCAAGGTAGGTGAAAAGGTACCTTGAGGAAAGATTTTGATGATATCTGCCTACCTGTTATCACAAGCGTTGTCGTTATAAAATATTCTACGGATCTATTCTTCGGTTATTTCGTCCGAAAACATGGATTTCGAAGATATTGAAAGATTGGAGGAATTTGATGAGTATTTGTAGGAATCTTCGCGAGATCTGCGAAGGCCGAAATGTTACTTGCGGGATCAAGAAAACCCTTTGGAGGTAGGTACTCAAAAGTTATGATAATAATGATAAACACGGTGAATGCCAGTAATTTTGTTATGTTCTTATTTGTATAGGTAGGTATTGGATGATCGAACATTTCGGAAGAATTTCGTTTTACAAAAGAGACCGTGATAAACGTGCTACTACCGATTTTCTTCCAGCCCGAGAGTATTTCTGTGAACAGGAGAGAACAGAATCTCTCTTCATCATCTAGGGCTGGGTACTTACGACTGAGTTACTTGCACCAAATTCTGGCATATGTTTCTTACATAACTAGTCGACATTATACTGAAATTTGGTCGATTCCGGTTCAGTGGAAGAAAAGTTATGACCGCCCGATATTTGATGATAGCTGATTTCAGTAGAAATGTCGAACATTTTCGCACTTTACAAAAAATGGTCATCTTCAAATAACTCCAAACTCTGGTGAATGTTCGAGCAACATGTCCTCAACAATATACTAAAATATGGTGGGGGAATTTCGAATAAAAAAAAAAGTAATCGACTATGTTCAACTCTTCATAGTACTGTACCTACCTATTAGGAAGTACCTTCCTTGTTGAAAGCACGTATTAATACTAATGGAAATTTGTTTCATATAGTTCTAAAGCCTTCATTTGTGTCACCCCACAGGAGAAAAGTAGAAATTGGTTTTTGACATTTTATGTCTTTACTATGGCACATAAATGAAAAATCGTCACGCGGAAATTTCTGATGATTTTCACGTACAACCAATCGGGAAGTGTTGCGGGTCAGTCTAGATGCGCCTTTAATCTATGGCCCATTTCACTCAGGTGAAAAGCGCTTTGGTACTTTGTAAATTACAAAACAACGAACGAGCGCAAAGAAAAGGAGCACCAATATAAATATAATATACTTATTGATTATAATACGCTACTTTCTGTTGGGTACTTTCCACTGAAATTGAAATCACTCGCGATTTTCTCCCAACACTTTTTTTTTCGAGAATTGAGACCGCTTCTGTTTTTTTCCACAATGCCCTTATTTTCAATTAAGAATTTCCTCAACGTAGTTTATTCAGCTTCCCTTAAAAACGGCTCTCTTCTTTCTCTTTCCATTTGGAAACTAATATAAAAAAATAAAAGGTAGCAAACACTATTTTATTGAAGAAGGAACGCGAACAACAGGAACAGTGATGGTCCAAAGTCAAAGCTGAAAAACAACACCAACCATTCTGAAATAAACAATCGAACCTTCTCCATGAAACCTTCACTGAACTGTTACCTGAACAGGGCTGCCAATTCTTCCTCGACCGTCGTTTGGTAACTCGAGGTCTCCTCGAGTTGAGGATGAGCTGAGGTCGACCTCCAAATGCGTTCTGTTCGTCTATGAATAGGGTGAGGAATCCTCGAGAAAAGATGAGTTGGAGGAAACCTCAACTCGAGTCGAGGAAATCCGCGCCTTGAGGAATGACTATGAATACCGCCCTAGATGTTGTATAGCATTTCCAAGTCAAATTACTCTTCTTCCAGACCAAATTACTCTTTTTCCAGACCAAATTAATCTTTTTCCAGACCAAATTAAACTTTTTCAAACCAAATTAATCTTTTTTCAAACCAGATTAAACTTTTTCAAATCCAATTAATCCTTTCGCAAAAATTAGGCGAGTGAACATTTTTGCGAATTGCAGGCGTTTTTAGCTGTAGAATGAGAAGAATTTACGATTCTTCTGTCCGATATCTTTGGAGGCTGCCCATCAGCTAATGAGTATTCCTTCCTAAACGGAAAAATGAGCTAAGAATGATAAAAAAGATAGCATCGAGCTGTGGAGGTGAGGCGCTTCAATGAAGTAGTGGGGTTCCAGGTTCGTTACCTTCCAACGTAGTTACCGACCTTTTCAACTCTCTGGTGTGTTGCGGGTTAGTATCCAAGGCAAAATACGTACTTTTCCCATTCTCCTATTTAATCTAACTTCCTTGATAATAATAAAATATTCCCTAAATATTATAAAAGTTTTCCAAAATCGGCTAAATATTACTTGCAAAAAATGGAAATATAGGAGAATCTCAACAAAAATGTATTTATTTATTTTGCATATTTGTAGTAAGGCACACAGTGTTTGCTATGTTTGCCTGGAGGAGACGCCACTGGCACTTTATGATGAATTGATAATGAACGCTAACCCGCACTGCGTCCCTGTTTCTCCTCAACTTACTAGTCTGATTCTAGTACCTAACCTTTTTCATTTTCATGAGATTTTAGTTCCGAGTCTACCAGGTTTTTCAATTCTCTAGGCAGATAAATAAATTTCAAAAATCCTTGAAAATTTCAAATTTAGGTACAACTTTTAAATTTTGAGCGCCGGTTCTTGAGGAATTATACTAACCCCGAACGAGGAACAAACGGCGACCGACTGAGATCCCCTTAAATAGGCCCTCGTATAAATTAATTTTAAATTATCAGATAGATTCTACCATATTAAATTAATTATACTGTCTTATAATCAATATATAATTATAATTCATTACATTTATTGAATTTTGTAATCAATATCCTAATACATAAAACCCCAACCATATGCAAGTATGTCGCCCATTCCCGCCCACCCATTTGGCGGTTCCCACCCCCCGCCCACCCACCTCCCCCTGTCACGATCGTACTTATTATTATATTATAGAAACACAACTTATTTCTTGAGAGAAGAAGCGAAAGTGATTTTTATTAACAAGTGTAAAATACAATCCTACGTTTTGAGGATAATAATAATTTGGAGTTTCAAACACGCGTAGGTACGTTGTTACCTACCTACTAAAATTTATAAGTTCATCAATTTTGACACCCCCTTCACCCACCCCCAACCACTCAGCGGCTCCCACCCCCCGCCCACCCATTTAGCGGCTCCCCCCCCCCCGCCAATCTCTCGGCGGCGCCCACCCCCGCCCACCCATTTGGCGGCGCCCCCCCCCCGCCCACCCATTTGGCGGCTCCCACCCCCTGCCCGCCCACTCGGTGGCTTCCCCCCCCCCGCCCAAGTCGGGAAATACCTACTCCGTGCCGCCTCCACCCTCATAGAAGGCGGAAAACCCGGTGTTTCAGGAAATACCTACTCCGTGCAACTTGACGAAGACATTCCATCCATCTCTTCCAAATGCCATTTTTCGACGTTCTGTAGATTCGCCTTATTTTAAAGTCTCTAATTGCCTCCGTTAGTTAAGATTTGCTTCATCTTACGTACAGCCACTGCTGCAGAGCAGCACGAAGGCTCTTACGTTAAAGAAAATGAGGTTTCTTCTTTCTTTTCTGTTCATTATGCTCATTCATGTTTGTTGAATGTTACGTTTCACGTTTTAACCCGGGTTCGATTCCAGGTCGTGACACCAAAATTTTTTTTCTAATTAAACTACGTGTTTTATCTACGATTTGTTTTTGCCTGATTTAGCAGGCTTTTCAGCTAGTATAATTATATTTCATTAAATTAATTGAATTATCTACTGAATTAATGATCTTTCACAGCCTCGCCCAACATCTGCAGTATCTCCTGATCTCAATCGCGCTTGGCCTGATCATACTGCTCTTGCTGAGTATTTGTGGTGAGTTCGCACTTGGTATATTTCTATATAAGACATATTTTATTCTCTTTAGCTCTATATGCGGCAATGTTTGCAATTGAAACAACTCGTAGAAAAAAGAAAGAATGGCAAAGTAAATTTTGAAGAGAAATAAGTGCTCGAAGCTGAAACTTCAAACGTGATTTCGACAAGGACTTCTCGTTCGAACTTGAGTACTTACCTAAAGGTTCGGTATATTTTTGGATTTTTCCTGCTGGAAACGTCATCCTTGGGGGGGAAATATAACATGTCCAAATTGTGACTGTGAGTTTGAAACTACTCCGCCAGAAGCCCCCCCCCCCCTCGCCTTCTCTTGAGTACCTACCCACTTTGGTGAAAATGAAGAAAAGTTGCACTTCCTCCATGTTAGTTTTGTTATTAATTTGAACACCTAAAACTAAGATAATCCAGCGAAAAACTCTGCGCTTCGCCCCCCCCCCCCTCCCTGGACCCCCCAGGTGTTATTTACTCAACTCCTGTGGCGTTAATTATAGAAGCATGGAACATGTTGTAGCTAAATTTAGTGCAAAACCTTCAGTCGTAGGTAGGTATAATACAAAAGTTATATTATCCTTAGCAACATATCTAAAATGCATTGAAAACTCGGCGCTTCGTGTCTCGAAAAGCCTGCATGACACCCCCCCCCCCATCACATCCCAGCACAACGTTTTTTGGGTGGTTACTCTTGGACTAAAACATGTTTTATGTTAAAAGAAAGAGAATCCAACTAAAATCCAATTTGAAAAAGAAGTGAACACAACGTCCCTCGAAAAATTATCACTTTGATTCGCTGAATGCTTCTTGAATCGCTGAAATGTTCGTTCCCCTGGGACTCCTGCAGTCCGTAATGAAACATCTGTCCATTGATTAGTCGAGTGTTAATGTGAGAATGAACCTCACTGGCAGCATTAGTTTATTTGTCCTCCGCTAGGGATAGTAAAGCGTTTTCCCCTAGAATCAGACGAGATTAGCTCAGGTGCTCTTTTTGATAAAGCTTGAGATGCGAAGAAGCTGATTCTAGGGAAAACGTTTTTCTATCCCTAGCAGAGGACAGATGAACTAATGCTGCCAGTGTGGTTCAGACGTTTGTAAATACATTTCATGAATCTGTGATGCCCAATATGATTGTAAAATAACTTAAAAACCACTATAACTTATGATGCAGCTCATAACAAGTCAAATTTCTCGTGTTCCAGGTTCGTGGGAGAAATGGGACGAGAAAGAGCGAGTCGGTTGCTGGAAACTCAGTCGGACGGGACGTATCTGCTCCGCATCAGACCTCAGGGAGCCACTCACCCCAATGAGACCGTTTACGCCCTTAGCTTGAAGTAAGCAACGTCCATATCTATTATGCCCTTCGTAATACGCAGGTACCCGCAGTTCATCCCCTGTGGATATATCCCAGATTAGCGCTAGCAGCTTCAGGTATGAGCTGACATGAACTCTATTTTCACTTATTTGTGGTTTTGTCGTGTCAGTAATGATCCATTAGAGTATTTTCGTACTTCCTGTGTTGCCAAAACGCGAAATGTGAAAAAGAGCAGCTAGCGCGAGCACTCATAGATGCTAACTTTCCACGTCATTTTTTTCAGATCTCCTCCGTGAAATTGTGAAAAGTGAACTCCTGTAGTGACGTTAACGTGACGCTTATATGTTAAGTTGGCAAGGTTACTTTGGCGGGTTTTTACTCCTTGTACACTACAAATTTTGTTCCCCTTTTAGATAGGGTATTTTTTGTTTTTCATGTTCCTAGTAACATGATAGAAGTTGTGGAAGAATTGATGGGGCTTATGGCGGAGTATATTATTACTGAGGAGGAACTTGAGCTAGTATTCAATGTTCATTTAAGGCCTCTGCTAGAGAAAAAGTACCCCATTTCAGGAATTCTATGTTCAGGCATTTTCAACTTCAAGACCTGGAAGAAGAGGAAGTTCTTCTCAACTTCTGGTTTAAACACCAGTATATACCAAAACTGAGTTGAGGATTCAACATAACCACTTAGACAATCTAGTACTCCCTTACAGACCAAATTTTCCCAAGGTTTTATTATTCAATTCAAAAAAGATAAGTAATATTTATAATATAGTATGGATTTCTTATAAATGTTATAAGAAATCCATGTTATATTATAAAATTTATAATTAAATTTATAATTTATTTTGATTTATTTATTGATTTATTATTATTTATTTTTTATTATTTAATAATAAGTTTAAAAAAGTAATATTTAATATTACTTTTTTAAACTTATTATTAAATAATAAAAATAAATAATAATAAATCAATAAATAAATCAAATAAATAAATAAATAAATATAAATAAATCAAAATAAATCAAATAAATAATAAATAAATCAAAATAAATCAATAAATCAATAATAATAATAAAAATAAATTTTATTTTTTATTAATAATATATTATAGATATTATTTAATAATTATCAATAATCAACTGCGATACGATATGCCAGTAAAATAAATAAAGAAGTAGTATATAGTAGTACCTACCAACTGATGTAAAAAACTAATGGAGAAAAATTGGAACCCATAGTAAATGAAATAATAATGAGAATTGAATTAAAATAACTTCAAAATTAATGATGAAGTGGATTTGTTTGTTAGTACAAACAAATCTTTTCAGTTCAATCTTCAATGTTATGACTTCTGTTATCTGCCTTGGGTAGTCCATGGAAGAAGAAAAACAACTCCAACTACTCTGAGGTTATCCTCATGTAGCGCACCTTCGTGTAGACACCGATTTTTTCAAACGCCAAAAGTTGGCTTTTGGCGTCAAGGAACTTTTCGCGTGTGGGAGAAGATACGTGTGAAACGAAACGGCAAGTACAAAAATACTCTATTACTCGAGTATTTTTGTACGGGTCGTTTCTTTCTCCACGTGTCTACTCCCTAACGCGAAAATGTTTTTTTTTTTTTTTTACGTGGAGAGATTACCGTTGGCGGGAGTAGCCAGCTTTTGGCATTTCCAAAAATCGGTTATCTTTTTTACCTGAAAAAAATATCCCCTTCTTAGGGGACAACCTCAGAGTTGGAGGAAATGAGCTGCTGTCTTTCTTCTTCCATCGACCACCCAAGGAAGCCAACAACATTCATAACACAACGTAACATTGGAGGTTGAACTTGAAAAGAAGATTTCGGTTTGCACTACATACTACAGAGTTCGTAGTGGGTTTGGTTCGGCTTAGATACGGCGTGACGTATTACACACACACTCTCAATCTGGCGCCATATCCGATCTGGCGCGGTAATATTATGGCAGAATACGTCACTCCGAGGCAATCCGGCGCGCCGTATTGAAAACATGGCGGACGATCCGGTTCCAGCGGCGCCGTATCGACCCTACTTGGAACTCTCTACTATCCACTTCATCAATTGATCGTATTTGAATCTTGTTTGGCTTGTTTTATCTCATTATCCAGAATCAGAATGTTCAAAGCAGCCGACTTCCAATTCTAACCAGGGGTTCTACATGCAATATTGAATATTGATAAAAATTAAATAATATTTATAACACATTGAAAAATATTAATTGAATTAAATAATAAAACCTTCAGACAATTTGGTCTGTAGTGGGGTAGGTTGATCCAAAGTGAAAATGTTGGGATTTTGTTTCTTATTTAGTATAGATCTATTTATCAAGAAATTACTAAATATATAAATATGCCATATGAATTCAGGTGAGAATATTCATCAGGCGAACAGCTTGGCCAGTCTTAAACTATTAATAATTAGCTCGGCCAGGAATAAACAATAATGAAAAACGCTGCAAATTATTACACAAAGGTTAATTTTTTTCTGTGTAGATCAAGCACCAGCAAAGAACACAGCTTTGCCATTGTCACCACCTACCAACCATGTTTTCGCTTCATAATCGAGTTTATTTAGATGAAATAAACACTTCACAATACATTCGAAGAAATAAAGAATTCCTTCGTTAAGAAATTTGATGAATGGTTGCTAAGGAATCGAAACCGAGTTCAACTCAAAGAAACGAACAGCATTTTGGTATGAGAGTCAAGCCCTCCAACAATCCTTGTTGGGTTTCAGCGCTACCTCCCGCCACTTCAACGAACTACCATTCCTCATTACCATAACTACCATTCTGAAGAGTTGTCTCGTAATCGTTTTCGTTTCTCATATTGTTTCCTCTCTGAACAGTTAGTTATGGACGTGAAAATGACGCCAAGTGTCGAAACTTGCCCAAAGTCATTCAATTTCAAAGCTGATCTCCAAAATCGTCACTGGTTCATGTTATAGAAATATGAGAAACAAAAACGATTATGAGACAACAGTCTTTAGAATGGTAGTTATGGTAATGAGGAATGGTAGTTCGTTGAAGTGGCGGGAGGTAGCGCTGGAACCCGACGAGGATTGTTGGGGCGGGGGGGGGGGGTAGACTCATCATTTTGTGGGTGGATGGATACTTCATGCTTTCTCACTCGGGGGGTTAATAATCCATGTCTCATCTTACAAGTTTCTCTGCTTTCAAGGTCACAAAATAGCTCTCCGATTGTTTGCCTTGGCCGATGCTGTGGTAGTGGGGGTATAGCAATGCTTGACACCTTGCTGACCCCCCGCCTACCCGCCAATAGTCTTTTCACATCCAAAACAGTCCCGCAAAATTCATTTCTTTGAACTGCTTGCCTTGCATTGCCAGGCACTGCGCTAGTTTGGGTATCATCCAGCATCGATCTACATTACTGACCTCTCAACTCTCTGGTATGTTGCGGGATTCACAGTTCACACGTTGTTGTTATTGAGTGGAGATCGGGTCTGTGAATTACAGTGTATATCTACTTTGCCAAGTTACGAGTTCACCTAGTTTTTAACTGAGAGACTCCTTGCGACCCCATCTTGTGATTATTATACTGGGAATCACATATTCTCGTCAATCTAGGTCAGATTGCTTCCATATTTTTCCTCATATTTAATTGGAGATAGCAGTCAGACATAGGGACTCGTTGTCGGACTGTCGTTGATGACCTTGGGTTACCCTGCGCAGGCGCACTTTCCACCGGCGGCCGTTGATTGGTGCAAATCGGTTTTGATCAGTTTAGATCGTGGATCAAATCGATTCCCTGTCGACTCAAATCGACTTGGACTCCCCTCCCACTTACTGCGGTTCTAATCAAATTCGCGTCTCGATCCAGATAACCTCTGCGCCTGGGGAGTTCTTTTGCCGGTGGTAGGCTGACCCGTGGAGTTTCTGTGCTCGGCGTATAACCTATCGCTCGCCATCAGGAGGATTCCGTACTCGCTTTTCACCCAGATTTTAGCGATGAGTACTCAAGAAGTAACACTTAAGCCAACCATCTGTGGAGAATGTTTGGACGCGGTAATAGAGGATGATACCATGGTGTGTTCCCTGTGTGATAACCTATTTCATTACCTCTGTGTGGGAATGTCCGAGAGGAACTTTGCAAAGATGTCTAGGGCTGCTAAGGGTTCTTGGAAGTTCCTTGACTGCAAGTCTCATGTGGCCTGCACTCAGGGCGATTTGGCTGAGCTACTTAAGCATTTTGAAGAAAAAATTAATGAGGGGATGAGCCAGGCAGTACGCTCCGAGGTTGGTGAGCAGGTCAAGAGATTGGAAACCAAAATAACATCTATCGAAACATCTTTGTTAGCACAGGAATCTAAGCATGATGTTGTGCAGCGGCAGTTGGATGATATCTCCAGGGATCTAAGCTAACTTAAGGGCATGGGGCTTGTGGAGCGTGTGGATAAGCTCGAATTGGATATTGCAGCCATCAGAAGTAGCACTCCAGGTTCTGGTACTCTATCTCCCAGTGGTTTCCAGCTTGAGACAATTATGTCTGAGATGAAGGAGCGGCAGAGACGTGCTAATAACCTCATCTTCCATGATGTCCCTGAATCTATGGCTGGTAGAATTAACGATGAAATTGCCTACCTCAATAATGGCTTGGCTAAGTTAAATGTTGATTTTCAAGATATGGTTGTAAAAACCTCAAGAATAGGTAAACCTGATCCATCTAAGGTTCGACCTCTTCTGGTTACTATGAGGGACTCGTAGGCCGTCTCAAGGGTTCTATCCTCCAACCGCGCGGCAAATCCACGGGTGCTCTCGATAACTTCTGATAATACGCCTACCCAACGAAAGTACATGGCCGAGCTACGCTTGACACTCAGGGAGAGGCAGGACAGGGGCGAAACCGATATCACGATCAAGTACGTATCAGGGGTGCCTACGATCGTTTCTAATGCCACTCATCCATCTACCTCAGGGGGTCCAAAAAACTTGAATCAGGGCCTCGGTCAGTCTTGAATGGATTTTACCAGAACGTCCGAGGTCTGAACGCGAAATTATTCTCATTACATCACCTTACACCGCCTTACTAACATAATATGTCATATTATGACGTTTTCTTCTTGACGGAGACGTGGCTGGCGGAGCACGTGGCTTCATCTGAACTACGTCTGCGTAATTTAAATGTTCATTTTGGATTATTTATTATTGCTAACTGTCGACTTTTCTATTGTCTTTTGCTACGTTTTGCTTATTTCTATACTGTTCTAGTTTCTATTTCTATACTGTTTCTATACTTGCTTATTTCTATTGCTACATTTTGCTTATTTCTATACTGTCATTGTTTTTGTTGTCTTCATCCTGTAACTGGAATTACGTCCCGTTCCATTCAAAATAAATAAATAAATAAATAGAGACATGAATGTGTGCGGGGAAGATCCCTATGAAGTTTTCGTTGGCCGTGGGCGGAGAATGTCTGTTCTTCCTAAATTTCATCAAAATATCGGAGAAAATACTGGAATATGATTATCTAGGCATTTTTCAAGCGTTTATTTGTTATAACAACTACG